>JAVGWX010000002.1:96053371-96693371 GCA_036924085.1 Ariolimax columbianus
TCCTCAAACACATCATTTCACACGCCGAAATTCTGCTCTCACGCGACTTGAACACTGGTAGCACAGAGTCGGCATAAATATACTGTTTACCAGCTGTTGCGTGGTTGCCAAACTAATTCTTGGGTGCCTAAAGCAGCAGTGACAGCTGATGTCACTGCAGTTACTTTCTGACACCTAATCTCGACTTCCCTGTCTGTTGACAAAATATTGCTCAAATACTTGATCTCATGGGCCTTTTGCTAGGCAAATTTTTTTTGTTTTGTTTTTTTCTTTATTTTCCCAAGGCGGCGTGCGTTGCACTGCGCTTTTTATTTTGCGCCTGTCGGCCCAGTGCATCCGACTTCGGCATGCATTTTATGTAAGGGTCTGCTTCCTGCTGCATTTTTTAACGGTTTGCTTCCCCGGGGTAACGGCCGGTGCTGTGATGGGTATCGAACCCAGCACCTTCAGATTGCGAGCCGTGTCACTTAATAACCACTAGCCCACGCCATCCCTCAAATATGTTTAGAAATATTATTGACACTGATATTGATGGCTCCTCTGATCATCGTTCTCGCCTCGTGAACTTGCATATTGTATTTGACACAGGTTGTGGCGAGCACGTTCGTGTGATTTTGTATTTTATTTTCATCGTGGCGCGTTAAAAACAAATTAGACTAGGAAAGCTACAAGCAAAGACTTGTTACTACAGCAATTAATGAAAATCATGTACTCAATTAGGCGGACAAGTGCCTGACACAATAGCTATCATTTTGTTCTACAAATCCATATATTTGACATTTAGAATGAAAAAAACCAAACAAAGTGACGAGTGTGATACGGAATCAGTCCTGAGTTGATCAGCGAGCGGTGATTCGGTTTCTAACAGCAAAAGGATGTCGACCAGTTGACATTCATCGCAGAATGCAGGCAGTGTCTGGTGACAAAAGTGGGTCGAAGACAACAGTGAAGAACTGGACAACGATGTTTAAAGAAGGACGTGAGTTAACGAAAGATTTTCCCAGACCAGGCCAGGCGCATATTGTTGTGTTAACTCACGTCCGTCCTCAGCTGAGGAAACTATGAGGAGAATGAAATTTTGCAAACTTGACAGTTGGTATGTGCTTTTTACACAAGAAGTGACATCATCATGCGCATCGTGCGTATTTTCACTTGTTACAGTTTGGTCCGGTTTCATTTGAACACACCTCGTACATACGGGATCATAATGCTGAACAGTGCATAAGCTGTAGCTGTCAGCTATCCAAAGTTGACCGCGGGTGTCAGGACCAGAGACCCGTAACTGCCAAGACCCTTCTTCACCTCCATGTAATAATCCTGGATAACAGGCTGCAGCAGGACAGACTGCCTAAGGAGAAGAAATCGAAGAGAGAAGGCTGTCCCTTACCCAAAAATGTTATGCTGAAGTCGGATGTGTCGGACCGAAAACTGTAAATATCGCAGTCAAGCTGTAAACTACGGCACAAACCATTCCGTTCTCCGGACTACATACTGCTACTTGCAAAGCACTTTTAAGAGCTTGGTAGAGGGAGTTTGAGAACTAACGACGAAGGAGAAAAATAAGAAATGATAAATATATACATCCTGCCCATGGCAAATGTCTATATTTACCTGTATTTTGGAACCCTCAGCAGTTTAGTATACACACAAAAAATGGACGTACGCCTTTATTCCACTGCTGGGGTAATCTAGGCGGTTGAAAGGTCAAGGACACAGGCCGCTTCGCCACTGCTTTCGGCACGTTGTGTGGTGGCTATGTTTATTTATTTCACCCCCAACAGAAAAACAACATGTCTTACGGGGTATTCGATCTGCTGCCTTCCTTATCAGACAGCGTAAAATAAATTTGGTCCAAGCGCTTCTCAGTTTAGTAGGAGGGGGGGTTTCATATGAAAACCACAGTCCCTTTGTCAAGTACGTTGGCAGTATCGTTGTTAAGGACTTCAAGAGTGTCGTGCAGGTGATTTCATAGCGTAGAACAGTGGTGGCCGAACTACGACTGCGGGTAAGATCTTGCCCGCCAACAAATTTTGACTGGCCCGCCAACAAATTTTTACTGGCCCGCCAACAAATTTTGACCGGCCGGCCAACCAGTATTGACCGGCCTCTTACTGTTCATTGAAAATGAGCTGGAAAAAAAATATTACAAAATAGCACGCAAAGGCACCAGAAACAAAAAGAAAAAGACCCAATATGTACGATTAACATCTCCCCACCTCCCACACCACCCAAAAAACTCTCTCTCTCTCACACACACACACATATCAATTGAGCCCTACTAGATAGTGCCGACAAAACGGAAATGAAAACATCAAATCTCTGATCGTGCACGTGGACAAGCGAAGACAGTGTTGGTTATTTGTTAAGGATGTTATAGGTCTGGCCCTCTGGTGTTACCCTTTACATTAATCTGGCCATCGGTCGACCTTTGCTTGGCCACCACTGGCGTAGACGATATACATGACGACATAGTAGCCGTTTAAAGAAGCCCGCCCCACTAGTGGCACACATTAAAGAGAAGCAGCTGTGCGGTAACCTTTTTGTTCCCCTTAGCAGCGAAGAATAGATTCGAAAAAAACAAAGGAAAGTCTTCACAAGAGGTCCAGCGGCTGTACAGCGACATCTCAATGATATGCAGGATATGTGGCTCAGTCGGAAGGCTGATGAGATTCAGACTTTCGCTGACAGGCCAGTGCCCTACTGACTGCTTGCGGTCCGTATAAATTAGATCTGGCAGCGCTCTTAAGTGAAGATGCCAATTCTGTAATAGCGAGTATGATAGATATTTGACTAAAATTAAATAGGTCTATAGAATTTCACATTGGACTGAATTTGTATATTGCCAAAATAAATGTCCCCAGCCTGCCAACAGTTCAACAAGTATGTATATCGTCTTCGAAAAGAACAATCCAGCTGTAAATGTGTACCGAACCCACAGTTACGGAAGACTAGATGACGAGGAAGGGAGCATGTTACCCAACTTGAAAAAAAAAGCCGAGTTCTAGTACAATAAGAGACACTTCATCCTCAACGGCAGTATCTGCTTTGGTACCACTTACGTTGAATATTTGGAATAATGGTATTCAAACAGGCAGGTTATGCCTGCTGCCAGGTAGCCGAAGGCTATCCTTAGTACGATCTTTATTGTGCGATGTTCACTTACTACGGCTTACTATACCTTGTGGAAGGTAGATTACGTATTGTGTAGCAGTTCCATTCTTTATTTTGTTTAGAATGTTGCCTTGACAGCGGCTTACAGCCTAGTCTTACAGATATCCAACTGCTCTTGTACTTGAACAGCGTTCCCACATGATCTCCGTTTTGTTTACCGTCAATCTTCATTATACCTAGACGATGGCTCACGTCCATTGAGACCAGGAAACGATTGATTGCTTATGAGATTCGAAACTCCACCGTTCCGTTACTTGAGAGACAAGCAAGCGCCTTTGCCTCTCAGCTATAAGGCTATGCGCTTCTCAAAGTAACTTACTCTTTCACATATGCAACCAGCGGCGTATTCTGGGCATCCGATGGTATGACTACATCCGCAACGTGGAGGTCTCTGCTAAAATAGGCCTCCACCAAATCTCAGAAACACTTTGCCGGCGCCGAGTTTCTTTGTTCTGTCATGTTGTACGGCTGGACCAGGAAACCCATGCCCACAAGATACTACACAAATCGTTCCTCAGCGACAAAAGTCTTCCCCCCTAGACTATATTAGACTATAACAAGTTTTTTTTCCTTCAAAATACAACGCCTTCAATAACATGAGCGCATAGCTACAAATTAACTAAAGAAAGGTCCAGATCAGATATGAGAAATATTTTTTTAGTCAGAGAGTGGTGAATGCTTGGAATGCATTGCCACAGGGTACAGTGGAGGTGAGGACAATTAATGCATTTAAGAATAGATGCGCATAGCTTTTAGAGCAAGATAATGTAAATGAAACTGGTTGTATACAGACTCTGCAGTCTTCTAAACCAGTTTAGGGACGTTAAGTTAAATTAAGTATTTTTTTTTCGTTTGCCTTATTTATTTATTCCCCAAGGCGGTGTGTGTTGCACTGTGGTTTTTATTTTGCGCCTGTCGACCCAGTGCCTCAGACTACAGTATGAATGTTATGTAAGAGTCTGCTTCCTCCTGCATTTTCTAAGGGTTTGCTTCCCCGGGGTAACGGTCGGTATGTGATGGGGATCGAACCCAGCACCTTCGGTTGTGAGCCGTGTCACTTAACCACTACCCACGCTGTCCCTGTTAAGTAAGTATATCTCTTTCGCTTCTCTCGTGGCCCGAGAAACATGTTCCCCCATTTTACGGCAGGTCTCGTTTACGGTTTCATCCACCTTGTTACTCTTTTAATCTACTGTATTTCATTTTCTTCTTCTTCCTCCTCCTCTTCTTCTTCTTCCTTGGTTTTCTTTTTCTTCTTAAGCTTGAGACGTTTACTGCAATATTTATAAAGCAAGCTGTGCTTAACCTAAGGCTATTTAGATGGTGGTAGACCTTGTCCAGGAATGTTACTGGCGATGGTGTTCTCTGTGTTTCTTGTGTGTTGGACACAAGCACATGTTCAGCATCAATGTTATCAGTGTAGCAGACACATTCGTCAATACTTCCTATCCTTGTGCCGATATATCACTTAGTTGCTCCTCTCCTACCAAGGCCGTAGGTTTTGTATGTACTTGTGGGATCAAGATGCTGAGCAGCACATGAGCTGCAGTGGTTAGCGACCCATAGCTGAGTGCTAGCGTCAGGGCCAGCGAACCATAGCTGCCAAGACCCTTCTACACCTCCACGCGGTGATCCTGGATAACAGGCTGCAGCAGAGCAGACTGGCTAAGGAGAAGGGATCGAAGAGAGAATGCTAACCCGATACTCAAAAAATGCTTGTTGAAGTCGGATGTGTTGGCCCGAAAGGTGCAAATATCGCAGCCAAGCTGTAAACTACAACACAACGCATTCCGTTCTCTGGACTACATTCTGCTACTTAAGCCCTTTCAGGGTTTGGTAGTGGGAGATTGAGAACGAACGAAGAAGAAGATGTATGTACTTGCGACGAATAGCTTCTACGAGATTGAAATTACCGATACAATGTTATATTCCTTCCATGTTGCTCCTTTTCTACCATGTGGCTGTGAGGTCTGCTTTGTTCTGTTCTTGCAGCTTGAAGTGTCTACATGATGAGGGAATCCTCCCCCATGCCAAAATCCTCATGTATCGCACCTCTTCTAGCATGTTGTTGTGAGGTCTTCTATTTGATCTTCTTGTGATCTTTTGATCTTCTACAGGATGAAGATTGCCGGTCCCTTGCCCCAAATCGAATTTGTCTCCTCTTACGACATGCAAGTTACGTTTTCACCAGGTATTCCTTTCTCAGGGGCCGGCCACACTTTGTGTTGGAGCTAAATGTAATAAAGGTAAGGTTGTTCTTGTTGAATGCACACAATGAGTAAGTTGACCCTTTTGTGTGTACTGAAGAGGGCGTTAAGTGGCGGGTTGTAGTAGCTTTCCTCACATCCCGAGCATGCTGATGAAGGTGGACCGCGGCCCTCCATCTTGGCTTCATTTGCGTGGCGCTCACTACTACGGGGATCACATCGATCTCGTCAGCAAGGCTGCCCTGAAAACAACCGGGTAAGGGGGATTGTGGTCTTGGTCAGTAAGTTGTGCCTGACTGGACTAGCGTCTCAGTTCCCCATCAAGGCCAGGTGAAACATTGATCAAAACTCACCTCGCGTCCTAGTTCGTAAGGTCTGAAAACAGGCTGTCACAGTAGTCTGTCCAGCAAAGCTAGGATCATTCACCATTGCGTTGAGCTCACAGATGAGCCTCGCATCGCACGAGTCAGCACGACCCTTGTCCACCTAATCAAATACGCCTCGCGATGTAAGAAGAGCGACTGTAACCAGCAACCGAAGAAAAGTACCCAAGAGTTAACTCGGCACAAGTAGCTTCGAACAACACGGGGAAGGAAGTTGCAAAGTGCATGAGCCGACAGCAGTCAGCGACGTATAGCTGGCTACTAGCACCGGGGTCTGCGAACTAGAACTGACTAATACTATATTCCGCCTCCAAGCGGCGGTCCTGGATATAGGATGCACTAGTCTGGCTAAGAGAATGGGGACTGCATTGGGAAGGCAAACCCGGTAACCGAAAAAAGTCAACTTAAATCAAATGTCTCAGAAATGTGCGCAGAAATGTCTCCATGTAAACTATAACACAATGTCACAACATCTTTTCAGGACGAACGTTACAACTTAACTTAACGTCTTTACACTGGTTTAAAAGACACTGCAGAGTCTGTATACAACCAGTTTCATTTGGACTGCCTTGCTCTAAAAGCAGCACCCTGCAATCATAGTTGAGTTTAATGTATGTGTATGGCACTTCCGTGTACCTTTATGCGTGCGAAACTTGGACTCTGATAGCAGTTCTAGAGCGAAGAATGTGTGCAATGAAGCTTAGATATGTGCGTGGAATTTTCGGCATTTCGAATCTAGACCAGGCAGTTCGTGACACCGTTAAGAGAAAAGTCGGCCAATATAAAGACCTATTGACTATGGTAAAAGCACGCAAGCTCGCATGGTATGGGCATGTTTCAAGATCGCATGGGTTGACCAAGATCACGTGGTATGGGTATGTTTCAAGATCGTCTGGGTTGACCAAGCTCACATGGTATGGGTATGTTTCAAGATCGTCTGGGTTGACCAAGCTCACATGGTATGGGCATGTTTTAAGGTCGTCTGGGTTGACCAAGCTCACATGGTATCATGTTTCAAGATCGTCTGGGTTGACCAAGCTCACATGGTATCATGTTTCAAGATCGTCTGGGTTGACCAAGCTCACGTGGTGTGGGCATGTATCAAGATCGTCTGGGTTGACCAAGATCACATGGTATGGGCATGTTTCAAGATCGTCTGGGTTGACCAAGCTCACGTGGTATTGGCATGTTTCAAGATCGTCTGGGTTGACCAAGCTCACATGGTATCGTGTTTTAAGATCGTCTGGGTTGACCGAGCTTACATGGTATCATGTTTCAAGATCGTCTGGGTTGACCAAGCTCACGTGGTGTGGGCATGTTTCAAGATCGCCTGGGTTGACCAAGATCACATGGTATGGGCATGTTTCAAGTTCGCCTGGGTTGACCAAGATCACATGGTATGGGCATGTTTCAAGATCGCCTGGGTTGACCAAGCTCACATGGTATAGGCATGTTTCAAGATCGTCTGCGTTGACCAAGCTCACGTGGTGTGGGCATGTTTCAAGATCGTCTGAGTTGACCAAGCTCACGTGATATGGGCATGTTTCAAGATTGTCTGGGTTGACCAAGATCACATGGTATGGGCATGTTTCAAGATCGTCTGGGTTGACCAAGCTCACATGGTATGGGCATGTTTCAAGATCGTCTGGGTTGACCAAGCTCACGTGGTTTGGGCATGTTTCAAAGTCGTCTGGGTTGACCAAGACGGTCCTGCAAGGTACTGTGCCCGGGAATAATAAGAGAGGGAGACAGAAAAATATATGGGAGGACTATATCAGAGAGTGGATGAGAAGGTTCATAGCTAGAACAAATATCCTGGCACGAAACCGAGTGGAGTGACGGGAACTGGTCCAACAAACTGCAGTATTTGTGCCTTAATGACCTTTCAGGTTACGGGACTGATGATGATGATGCTCTAAAAGCTATGCGCATTAATCTATTCTTAAATGCATTAACTGCCCCCTGCCTCCCCCACTTCATGTGACAATGATTTCCAAGCATTCACCACTCTCTGACTAAAAAAAATGTCCTAATATCTAATCCGGACATTTCTTGAGTTAATTTGTAGCTATGTCCTCTTTTCTTGTAGGTGGTTGCAGTTTGATTAAAAACTTGTTCTAGCTCTCTATCTATCTATCTATCTATCTTCAGTCCACTTATGTCGTTAGACGTCGCAGGAAGGTGTGACCTCCTTTGTTTCATTTTTTTTTTGACTTGCCAGTTCAATCCCAGCATCTGTTAGCCCCTGGATTATACGATCGCCTATTTTTCAGACTGGTGGAGGTGGAAGCGTAAATTAGAGCAAGGTAGATCCGCAGCCTATCAGGCGCAATCTAAGCCGCCCTGCTAACCAGCTAACCACATAACCAAGACTTGAAGTTATAGCCACACAGTTCCCTTTTTGCGACATATTATTTGTGGGGCGAATAAGACTAGAATAATTTGAGTAGATTTTTAACTTGAATTTTGTCCTAGCAGCGGCCTACTCTTTTCGATTTCCAACTGCTAAGGTATTTTTAACGTGCGCGCATCTGCACACGAGTGTCTTATCTCACTACTCAGGGGAAATATTTACCGGATGATCCACGTGAATAAATCCCGGTCTCCATCGTGATTTGAAACCGCGACCTCAAGTACCCGCGTCGAACACCTTACCTCGAAACCACTAGTCTAATTTATCATTTCCGTTGATTATCTTTTAAACCTGTATTAAGTCACCTCGAACTCTTCTCCTTTCTAGACACTGTAGACAGGTTTTTCTGAGTCTTTCATCATAACTGTAATTCTGGAATCCCACTATCAAATTTGTGGCTCTTCGTGGTTTATCCTTTTCAGCATATTTATATCCACTATACGATAATGACTCCACACCTGTACACAATACTCCATCTAGGTGTAACTAATGCTTTATACAAAAGAACAACATACTGGCCAAGCCACAATTTTGTATAATTATAAATGTTTGGAGATTCTTCGTTCCCCCCCAAAAAAGTATATATTCATATTCTTATTCTTTCTCTCAAATCCCCCTCTCGTTCCCCCTCCCCCTCCCCACATACTAATGTATTTGAACTATTGTAGGTGCCCTTTGCGCATGACACGAACATTTAGTGACCTGGGTCACACAGAAATGGCAGAAAATGAGATGAATAACGAGAACGTGACGTGGTGAGATGCCGTGGTATTGTTGTCACTGGCGAGGAATGATGTTCTTGTTTATATAACCTTAGCTTCCAGAATACATCACCGATGTACAAACCACTTGGCCATACTTCAATCAGCTCGTATGTAAAGGTAAAGACAGTCCCTGGACGTTGCTACTGACGGGGATTGAGAGTTTTGGGACTTCATTGTACGAGGTCACAGTATGTTTATGAGATGGGGGTGGCTGGCGCCCTTCCTGACTGCACTTACTCAGTGAGATTAAGAGCAAGGTGCCCATTTACAGCTGGGGCGACTGATTAGTGTCGATAACCGGGGATTGAACCATAGACATTTACCGCGAGAAGAGCGTGCTCTAGTCTTCTACTGTTTAGATTCTGGCTACCTCCTTCTAAGGGTCCACCAGTCGCCTTTTCCGGCTTGTTCTAATTGCCTGGGGCGCGTAGTCTAGTCGACTTGCTAAGACTCGGATTACAGTGCGCCAGGATTCGAAATCACGGACAGACAAAAACAAAAATCAGGGCGTGGTTCTTCCTGCACGACCCAACTGCAAATGGGCACATGACGTATGAGTTGGGGAAGGTACAAACAGCAAGGATGGGAACTGGTCATCTCACCGTACAGAGGCTGCGGCGTAGTCCATGAAGCGTTATCTTCATCACCGACGCCAATTGTGGCCATGGTTATGTCTATGACACAAAGTCCTTATCTCCTCCCACCTTTCTTCCCTGCCGCCATCTGTCTGTCTCCCTCTTTTAAAAAAAAAACACCTCCGTATTTCATGCACCCATACTAGCAGCTGGTTTATTCACTGTTTGGCCGCTATCGGCTTATCCGGCCTTTTCCCCCTTCTTACGCTCTCCTGGCCATGTCACATCCGCTAGCTTGTTTCACACACTTGTTATCCTGCCTATGACGTGCCACATACGAAGAAACAGTGCCGAGTTCGTATGCATTATACAGTTAAGCGCCTTTTCTTGCTCATGTATGTGTTCATATCTCTCTTTTATGTATTCACCTCTCTCTGTTTGATTTGTTAGCTTTGTATTGTTTGCTGTCACTGAAAGTCTTTAGGTCGTAACGTAGGTTTTAATTTTCTTTCCGTCTTAGTGTGGTGTCTGACCATGGCCTACTTTAGATAGGTCGTCTGACCACAGCCTATTGCAGATACAGGCCTGAGTCACAGATAAATCCCCTTGAAACGTCACATTCCACGGCTGACTAAATAATGGAACTTTCATGTGTCAATTATCAGTCCAACTGTAATAGCGAGTTCGAAAAACAAAGATGGATGTGCAGTTAATTCCAAGGCATGATTCTGTGAAAGAATCGCTCTCAACGGTGATTTATTGTGTTTTGTACCGTGAATTTGTTTAATGACTCTGTGTGGAGCATGTATTGAATATAAAACTTGACACAATATGAGTTCCGTTATTAAGTGGGCGGTGGAATGTGATGTTTCAAGGAGATGTCTCCGTGTTAGAAGGCCTGCATGTGCAATAGGCTGTGATCTGACTATACCTAATAATGTTTTTGTTTTGTTCACATTCACATAGAGATGTTCTATTTACACGCAGTGTGGCATATTTGGGATTTGGTGTAAAACGCATATTTACTTGACCAACGGCACACTACGAGTGATGTGGTCAGCATCACGTCGGTCGTCTTTACTCCTCAGACTTGCACAGTCACCCATGTAACAACCCTCCATTAAATCAGTCATACAGGTAATCTACGCTGGGACGGCTTAAACGCACATATACTCGCCTCTTACGACACTCAAGTCCGTTATCTTTAAGTGGTGAGGGAGCTTGCATGTATCATACCAATTACCACAGGAGCAAAACAAGCGGAAGCGAAAGAGCCCAGACGAATCACCCAGGCTGAATAGGTCATGTGGGTGAGAATAGGATAAAAATGGACAACGCGCCTAAAGTAAAATTGGTTATTCTAGAGCCGACCACCCAAATACAGAATAACAAAGTCGGTTATGCAAACAATGGTAAGAAAACAAAAAGGAAACGGCAATGGCAGCGGAATGGCCGCAGAAAAAGACGAGATGGACGCAACAGAGTAAAAACCGCACGGAAGCTTCACGGTTGTAAGTAAGTAAGTTGCCCATCGCAAGCGAAGATGGCGTTGTCCTCGTTCTGAAGATGTAACTTGCGCTGAATTTGGATTTTAGTAAGAAGGAAGCTGCACTGGACATCAATCTAACTCTCTCGTCCTGAGTTGCCGTGAACCAGTGGCAAGACATTCAATCAAGACGACTGGAAGTAGATCAAGATGCAGACATTCAGGTTGTACAATCCGTGAAACCATTGGTCGCTTGAAACATGTATTAGTCGAACGTCCATCGTTTCCTTGACGATTTGAGGGGCGAATGTTGACTACCCTTGTAACTAGCGAGAACTACAGTTAAACAGTTGCACCGGAAGAGAGCCGAAGAGGTTGCATGCTGATTGCGTCACCAGCGCAGATGCACGGTTTTTATTTAACCGCATAAAAATGCACAGAGCACAAATAGGTATGAATGTCATTAGCCCTGCTGGCACTGTGCTACTGCAGTTAAACAAAGACACTAACAAAAGCATTGGAGGACGAATTAAGGACAACACAGGCCTCATGGGCGCCGTCTCGTGCGGCTAACAATGAGGCAGCAACGTCAGATAGGTCCTCCCAACAGTGACGTCCGGAGAATGTCACAAGTTAAAGACAATCTACAGAAGATACACCATTCAAAACATTGCTTTGCTGGTCTGGCCATACTGCAAGAAGAATAAACTAGGTCTGGAGTTCTAGAACTGTTCTATGGTACACGTGCGAAAAGAAATGACGTCGCGGACGGCCTCGGACACGTTGGCAGGACTCACTAATGATGAACAACAATATCCGCGACTCTATATCGAACAAGCTGCTCGTCCAGTGGTTGTTGTTGTTGCTTAGATGTTTGCCTCACTAGTTTCTACTGGCGGTGGCGCGCCATTTTCCACACCAGACCGTAGTCCATTGGGCGATATCAGGACGCATAAACCAGTGCTTGGATGAATGTATGCGTCTTTATGTACCTATGCTAGGTTTGTGCGCCCTCAGAAGCTAGCCCAACCAAAGTACAATGGAAGGGCCTCACCATGAGGGCGCGTGTGAAAGTTGTGCAAGAGTGTAACTGTAGGACAGAGTCAAATGAAACAGAGTGAGGTAAGAGGAGAGAGAGAAGAGTTGCCCCCAGGGTGAAACCTCTTCTACCCTCATCCAGTGGTCAACTCGTGCACGCGATGGTAAAGATTGGGAAAAAAGAGGTGTGCCCGCAGACGCCAACCACCTTGTCAAAGAACTGGTCGATTAATATTTAAAAATGTAGATTAAGACCTGAAGAGAACCAGAAATAGTAGCCCAGCATGCTGGTGAGATGTGACCAATAGCACATGTACACTGAGGACGGATGGGCTGATTGACTGACTCACATTTGACGTCATGCTATCAGTAGCTGGCCTACTAAGATTGGGATTACACCGCGGCAGACACGGACGAAAAGAAACAAATTCCTGGTACGACCGCTCCTTTAGTCGACGCAACTGTAACTGGGTACCTGGCGTATAAGTTGGGGAAGGTATAACCAGGAAGGAAGGGAACTGGCCACCTCACCTCACATGGGCTACGGCTTAGTCCATGGAGAGTTATCTTCATCCCCGACGGCAATTGTTGTCATGAGACTGACCTTCACCTTTATTAGTGTGACAGTGGTCTCAATCTAACCTCCGTCACCCACCGTCTACTACCCAGAGGTAATCAGACCGCAAACTTAATCGCTTCTTGCAACATGCTCTCATTGCGGGAATCTGCAGTCATACGTCGTCGTGTGCTGGCAAGGTTTGTTTTCACGCCCAACAGATAAACAACATATATCATACCAGGATTCGAACCGCTGCCATCCTTGTCGGCAGGCAGGCCTCGAAACCATTCGGCCACGCTCTCCTAATATATATATATATATATATATATATATATATATATATATATATATATATATATATATATATATATATATATATATATACACACATACACACACACACACACATATATACATAGATATCTTCATATTGTCTTCAACCCCATTACCACTTTCGCAATCAGCACTACTACCAATGTGCACGCGTAGACAAGCAGCACAGACAGCCGAAGAAGAGGAAGAAGAAGCTGCTGTTGTTTGTGAATGTCCACAATGAGTAGGTTGCTCTTTTATGCACCCTGAAAAAGACGCTAAGTGGCAGGTTGCAGCAGCTTTCCTCACATTCCGTGCATGCTGATGAAGGTGGGCCGGGGTACTCCAGGCAGTTGTGCTATGCTTGGCTTCATCTACATTCACTAACTACTACGGGGATCACGTTGATTCCTCGTCTCGTTAGCTAGGCCGCCATTAAAACAACCAGCTTCCAGGCAGGGCCACTTGGAAGTCGAGGTGAGGGTCTTGGTCAGTATGTTTGACCTGACCCAGACTAACATGTCTGATCAGTACATATTACATGACCAGCTGTTAGTCTTCCTCCCCCGAAGAAGAAGAAGAAAAAGAAGAAGTTCCACGGAAGTAACTTAAACAAAATAAAAAAATCTACAACTGCAGGCAACAGTTGGTGGGCTACATCTGTGAATGCAAGAGCTATGTACGCTGACGTATCCCAACCCTGTCGCAAAGATATAATCAATAATTTATACAGAGTACAATTTTCAGGTTGCCAACTAGAAATGTGATGTTGAGCCAAAATGGGTCGAAGAGGCAGCAGTGATTGCACTGGCAGCAACTAACAGACGACAACAACACATAGCTGGCAATAACATACAGCTGGCAGCAACTAACAGCGGACAATATAAAACTGGCAGCAACTTACAGTGGACAACAATATAAAGCTGGCAGCAACTTACAGTGGACAACAATATAAAGCTGGCAGCAACTTACAGTGGACAACAATATAAAGCTGGCAGCAACTTACAGTGGACAATATAAAGCTGGCAGCAACTTACAGTGGACAACAATATAAAGCTGACAGCAACTTACAGTGGACAACAATATAAAGCTGGCAGCAACTTACAGTGGACAATATAAAGCTGGCAGCAACTTACAGTGGACGACAATATAAAGCTGGCAGCAACTTACATCGGACAATATAAAGCTGGCAGCAACTTACAGTGGACAACAACATACAGCTGGCAGCAACTTACATCGGACAATATAAAGCTGGCAGCAACTTACAGTGGACAACAACATACAGCTGGCAGCAACTTACAGCGGACAACAACATACAGCTGGCAGCAACTTACAGCGGACAACAACATACAGCTGGCAGCAACTTACAGTGGACAACAACATACAGCTGGCAGCAACTTACAGTGGACAACAACATACAGCTGGCAGCAACTTACAGTGGACAACAATATAAAGCTGGCAGAGACTTACAGCGGACAATATACAGCTGGCAGCAACTTACAGCGGACAATATAAAGCTGGCAGCAACTTACAGCTGACAATATAAAGCTGGCAGCAACTTACAGTGGACAACAATATACAGCTGGCAGCAACTTACAGCGGACAACAATATACAGCTGGCAGCAACTTACAGCGGACAACAATATACAGCTGCCAGCAACTTACAGCTACCAGCAACTTATATGGGACAACAACTTACAACTGGCAGCAACTTACATCGGAAAATAGCTTACAGCTGACAGCAACTTACAACAGAAAACAGCTTACAGCAATTTACTTCAGACAACAGCTTAAAGCTGGCAGCAACTTACAGCTGACAACAACTGACAGCAGGCAGCTTGCACCAGCGTCAGTTAATAAAGAGCTGATCAAGACCCTATTGATCGCCCAAGTAGTGGTCCTGTAAACAGACTGCACGCATGCAGCCTGGTTGAGAGAATAGTAATTTGTTGTTGTTTATTGCCCACGACAAGATTGTCCACTTTTTCGTGCGCCCTGAAAAGGACGTTAAGTGCGGTGTTGCAGTATCTTTCCTCGCAACCCGAGCGTGTTGATGAAGGTGGGCGGGAGTCCTCCAGAATCATGTGCCATGATTCGCTTCATTTGCACGACGCTCAGTACTACGGAGGTCACGTCGACCCATATCTCGCTAGCCAGACTTTCTTGAGAACAGCATGTGTCCAGGGAACGCAACATGGAGGAGAGGCGTGGTCTTAGTCAGTATATTGCGTTTGACCCCGACTAATATTGTCTGATCTTTAATTTTGTCTGATCCTGACTAACATAGTCTGATCCGTATGGTTTGCCTGAACCTGACAAACATGTCTAGAAACCCTACATGGAAGAGAGGTGTGGTCTTGGTCAGTATGTTGTGCTTGATAAAGACTCAACGTCCTCTTCAGTAAGTTGTGCCTGGATCTGATTCAGCCTCTTGGTCAGTATGCTGTGCCTGACCAGACTAACGTCTCAGTTCACCAGAGAACAGGGATCAACGAAGGAAGGCAAACCCAGTCCCCAAAATATCGTGCAGAAACTGGCTGTACTTGGCTGAAACTGGAACTTGGCTGAAACTGGATGTACTTGGCTGAAACTGGATGTACTTGGCTGAAACTGGATGTACTTGGAATCATAGTATTCAAACAAGTCTGTTAATGTCTGTTGCCATGCAGTCGAAGGCTATCCGTAGTAGGTATTTTAAACTTCCTGCCGCTTACTAGGACTGGGGGAATGGTACAAGCAATTTGGTTAAATTTGTAAATATAATTTTTGAATTTTGTCCAGGCAGCGGCCGTCAAGCCTACTCTTTACAATGTCTAACTGCCAATATATTTTATTAACGTGATCGACATTGAATACGGGACGTGTAGTGTCAAAATGCACAAATATCATAGTCTCTCTGCAAACCACGATACGACGAAGTAACAATACGCCCTCTTCAGGACGAACGCAAAATATGAACAAACACCAAACACAGAGTGACCGCTGATCATAAACCATGCGGGATCAAGATGCTGAGCATCGAATGGGCTACAGTGGTCAGCGACCCATAGCTGACTGTTAGCTGCAGCGGTCACCGACACATAGCTGACTGCTAGCTGCAGTGGTCAGCGACCCATAGCTGCCAATACCCTTCTACACCTCCACGCGGTGATCCTGGATAACAGGCTGCAGCAGTGCAAACTGGCTAAGGAGAAGGGATCGAAGAGGGAATGCTAACCCGGTACTCACAAAATACTTGCTGAAGTCGGCTGTGTTGGACCGACAGGTGCAAATATCGCAGTCAAGCTGTAAACTAAGACACATTCCGTTCTCTGGACTACATTCTGCTACTTACGTCCTTTCAGGGTTTGGTAGCGGGAGATTGAGAACGAACGAAGCCAAGCCAAGCCATACACCATACAGCAACGAGAGGAAACAGTCAAAACAGAATCTTCTGAACTGCTAGAACTGTGGAAGCAACTACTACCACCAACCCCATCCATCCTCATCACCATCACAAAACAACGTTAGAAAACACGTACATTCCACTACCTGCCAGTTTCAAGAGAAGCGTGAAATCTGGGGACCTGGCAGAAGTTAAGTCAATGTCCTATTGTCTCCACCGCCCATGTTGTTACATGCACGCGCCCACACAAGTTGCACTAGTCGGCTAATAACATATCTGGTAAAGAACGACGCATCTGTTTATTTTTAGACGAGGATACATGGGATCTAAATATATGCTGTTGTTAATTATCAGATAAAGGGAAATAGCCTGATATTGTTATTGTTATAAACAAACTCGTGCAACACTACAAGTCGGTTAATAATACCATGTTTATGTTGTCCAGGCAATGCCCTGTTGTTGATCTGTTTGTATTCCACGTGCGTTATGTGTGTCTATATAGTAGGTTGGTGTGTGTGTATGTATGATTATGTTCATGTGGGATTGTGTGCATGTATGATTATGTTCATGCGGGATTGTGTGCATGTATGATTATGTTCATGTGGGATTGTGTGCATGTATGATTATGTTCATGTGGGATTGTGTGTGTTTGCGTTTATGATTTATTGTGTACGTGCATAGTTTAGTGTGCGCAGGGTATGTGTGCGTGTATGGTGTCTGTGTGTGTGAGAGTGAGTGTATGAGTGTGTGTGTAAGTGTGAGCGAGTGAGTAAGTGTGAATGCATGTTAGAGGGTGTGTATGAGTGTGAGTATACGTGTTTGTGTAATTGTATGTGAGTGAGGGGTGTGTAAGTGCGAGTGGGTAAAAATGTGAATATGAAAGTGTGTTCTTCGAGTGTGTGTGTGTGTGTGTGTGTGTGTGCGTTAGTGGGCAAGTGTGTGTAAGTAAAAGTATGCGTGTGAACGCAAGTACGCGCGCACGTACGTTCGTGTGTATTTGTAGAGTGTGTGAAAGGTCAAGCCACTTGAGGATTGTACGTCATAGGTTTGTGTAACTTCACCAGATCATGTTCCAAGCTTGGATTCTTGTGGACGTGGTAGGATGGCTGTACTGGAAACTTACACTGTCACGGACATATCCTTTGAGTTGGATCATGAAAAATACGGACTCAATTGGTTTACAAATATATGGATATGAGACGGAATTTTTATAAATGTGGATATGAGAAATTCGATAAAATGTGAATTTGAGAAATTGAATTAAACATGTGGATATGAAAAATTGAATTCAAATGTGGGGATATATCAAATTTGATACAAAATGTGGATATGGGCAATTGAATTCAAAATGTGGATATAGAAAATTGGATTGAAACTATGGATATGAGAAATTAAATTTAAAATGTGGATATGAGAATTGAATTTTTAAAATGGATGTGAGAACTTGAAAAAATATGTGGATTGAGAAGTACACATGTAAATATTAGAAATGTAATAAACAATGATGAAGAACCGTTGGTCCATTGAGCGAAGGAGAGCGAGAGATAAATCTAAGACACCATGACGAAGAACAGATGGTCCATAACGGGTAGAAGAACGAGAGAGCAATCTAAGATAACTTGACCAAGAACTGTTGGTCCTAGACGGTAGGAGAACGAGAGGTCAATCTGAGACAACTTGACAAAGAACTGTTGGTCCTAGACGGTAGGAGAACGAGAGGTCAATCTGAGACAACTTGACCAAGAACTGTTGGTCCTAGAGGGTAGGAGAACGAGAGGTCAATCTGAGACAACTTGACCAAGAACTGTTGGTCCTAGACGGTAGGAGAACGAGAGGTCAATCTGAGACAACTTGACCAAGAACTGTTGGTCCTAGAGGGTATGAGAACGAGAGGTCAATCTGAGACAACTTGACCAAGAACTGTTGGTCCTAGACGGTAGGAGAACGAGAGGTCAATCTGAGACAACTTGACCAAGAACTGTTGGTCCTAGACGGTAGGAGAACGAGAGGTCAATCTGAGACAACTTGACCAAGAACTGTTGGTCCTAGAGGGTAGGAGAACGAGAGGTCAATCTGAGACAACTTGACCAAGAACTGTTGGTCCTAGACGGTAGGAGAACGAGAGGTCAATCTGAGACAACTTGACCAAGAACTGTTGGTCCTAGACGGTAGGAGAACGAGAGGTCAATCTGAGACAACTTGACCAAGAACTGTTGGTCCTAGAGGGTAGGAGAACGAGAGGTCAATCTGAGACAACTTGACCAAGAACTGTTGGTCCTAGAGGGTAGGAGAACGAGAGGTCAATCTGAGACAACTTGACCAAGAACTGTTGGTCCTAGAGGGTAGGAGAACGAGAGGTCAATCTGAGACAACTTGACCAAGAACTGTTGGTCCTAGAGGGTAGGAGAACGAGAGGTCAATCTGAGACAACTTGACCAATAACTGTTGGTCCTAGAGGGTAGGAGAACGAGAGGTCAATCTGAGACAACTTGACCAATAACTGTTGGTCCTAGAGGGTAGGAGAACGAGAGGTCAATCTGAGACAACTTGACCAATAACTGTTGGTCCTAGAGGGTAGGATAAGGAAGTAAATCCACGACAACTTGACCAAGAACTGTCAAAGCCGAAATAGACAAAACTGAATTATAGCTGGAACACTGTATGATAGGTGGCCTCGGTAGGACCAGGTGTTGTGGAAGGAGTTTTTGGTACCTTTAACGGCGCTACAAGGTTCACTGATTGCTTCATCAACTATTGATCAATGATATAAGATGATGATGGCGAAGAAGAAGAAAAAGATATAAAATAAAAGATGTTAAATGTGAGCACAAATAAAGAGGTAGCGGCATGCCGGGCGCCTGAGAGGATGGATTATCATATATACTATATACTGAGCTCTCTCTCTCTCTCTCTCTCGATATATATATATATATATATATATATATATATATATTCCCTATTCTTCATCGGCTACCTTAAAATAAATATATATAAGCCGTATACTATAAACGCTCTCTCTTTCTCTCCCTCTATTTCTCTTTGCCATAAATTAATATTAAGCTATATTGTAGTCATGAATGATAAAGATTTCACTCTATGTCTCCTTCCAGTAATTTAATATAAATATATGAGTAAGGGCTTATATACACCATTCACTCTCTCTCTCTCTCTCTCTCCCCCTTCAGCACACATTAAACCTGGGCCTGGACATCTAATCCGTCTCCAGTGATTATCCCTCTACTCCCCCTCCCCTCTCACTTCCTTTTTCCTGGAACAGTACACTTTCTTAACGGCCCTAGGGATAGATAAAAGTGACCCAGAGTTATCGACCTTCTGTCTATTCCCTCCTACTCGTTTATATATATATACACACACACACACAGAGGCAGTGGTGGTTCTTGGGACGCGAAGCGTTTATACTCACACATGCACATACGCTAGAAGAGATGCTGTTGTTTATGGGATGAGAAAACATCGATATGCAACCCATACACATAGACATATATACAGAAGCTGGCGTTCTGGTAGATTATGGAACTTGGTAGCATCGATATTCATGTGTGTGTATGTGTGTGTGTGTGTGTGTATGTATATATATATATATATATATATATATATATATATATATATATATATATATATATATATACACACACACACACAAACTTGGGTTGTGAAGTTCCTATAGCGAGAAAGCACTGCCAATCTCTATCTCTCTCTCTCTCACACACACACACATACACATATCATACAACGCACACACGCTTGGGCTGTGAAGTTCCTAGAACGAAAAAGCACTGCCAATATGTCTCCCTCCCTCTCCCCCCCCCCTCTCTCTACCACCTCCACCCCCCCCCCCCCCAACCACGCACGAACGCACACACTCACTCAAGCAAGCACGCATACACACACACACACACACACAAGCTTGGGTTGTGAAGTTCCTATAGCGAGAAAGCACTGCCAATCTCTATCTCTCTCTCACACACACACATACATACACATACCATACACATACATACACATACCATACCATACCATTCACGCACACACGCTTGGGCTGTGAAGTTCCTAGAATGAAAAAGCACTGCCAACATGTCTCCCTCCCTCCCCCCTCTCTCTCTCTCCCTCTCCCCTCTCTCTCTCTCTCACTGCCTCACGCGCGCACGCACACACACACACACACCATACACGCACACACGCTTGAGTTGTGAAGTTCCTAAAACGAGAAAGCACTGTCAATCTCTCTCACACTAAACTATGCACATACATAATAAATCATAAACGCAAACACACACAATAATTCATGCACAGAATCACACATGCACACAATCCCATTTGCACACAATCATATATGCACACAATCCCATATGAACACAATCGTACATGCAAACAATCCCACATGCATACAATCCCACATGGACACAATCATACATGCACACAATCATTCACGCACATGTACACAATCAATCAAACCCACACACACTCAACTATTCACGCAAACAATCAATTGTTCACGGTAACACACATTCATATAACACACACTCAATCGTGCATTCATACACCCAATCATACACACACACACACAATAATGCACGGACATAACCATGCACACAATAGTACATGCAATCATTCACACATACTTAATCACGCGCATACTCAATCATATATGCACACTTCAATCATACACGCGAACAATCAATCAAATACACAATCATACACATACACAATCATTTATACACACATTCACATGCGCATACACTCAATCATACAACAGAACAGTCAAGCAAATACATAATCATACACGAACACACAATCAATCAATTTCGCGCTATCAATCAGCCACACAATCATGCATGCCCACATTCACATACACTCAATTATACACGAGAACAATCAGTCAAGTACACAATCATGTGCACGCTCAATCACGCACACACCAATTCACGCGTGCATACGCTCAATCATATTCGCACACACTCAATCATACACTCAATCATGCATGCCCACATTCACATACACTCAATTATACACGAGAACAATCAGTCAAGTACACAATCATGTGCACGCTCAATCACGCACACACCAATTCACGCGTGCATATGCTCAATCATATTCGCACACACTCAATCCTACACTCACATACTCAATCGGCTACCGCAACAATCAATGGAAGATAAGAAGCAGAGCAACTAGACCCCCGGAAGACAGTAGGTTTTCTTGTGTTGGTGAAATCGTAGGAAAGATTGATGTACTACTGGCAATGACAGCTGCAGATTGGGTTCTTGCGACTGCTCATAGTCGGGAAACGGTCTCGTGGCTTCATTCTGGTCTCTTGTGGCACGATTGGTGGGTCTCCTGAAGGCGCTCAAATGCTGGTCAAGAGCGCGAGTGTCAGCGATAGGTGAAGGGTTAGGAATAGAAGACTTACGCGTGATGGCGTGGATGGATAGATTGAAAAAGGGAGGTATACATATAAAGATAGGGGTATCGATATGTAGAAATAGGAAGAGCAATATCAAGACAGAGAGAGGGAAGGGAGATAGAGAGAGACATCAAGATGGCCAGTGTGTGAGAGAGAGAAGTATCAAAATAAATAGAAATAGAGGTATATAGAAAGAGGGAATGAAACACAAATAGAGAGAGAGAGAGAGACAGTAAGAGAAAGGAATGAGTACCACCAATCAGGAAAGATATGTTTCGATACATAAAAAGAGGTTGAACTGTAAAAATATCCAGAGAGAGAGAAAAGGGGGGGGGGGGGGGGGGAGAAAGAGAGACAGGAATGAGAAGTACAACCAATCAAGAAGGATATAAATTTCGATACATAAAAAGAGGGTGAGAACTGTAGAAAGATCCAGAGAGAGAGAGAGAGAGAGAGACAGAGAAGGGCGGATACTTCATAAACTTCCAGAACTCCATCTCTGCAGATGATATGTCTAGGTCACCTGAGCCAAAGCACGCTGTATGCTCTTGCAGCAGCGATTTCTGGTGCCATTTCACCTACATGATGATGATGTTTAGGAGCATGACTGAGTTTGCATTCATGTTAAAATGAAGCCTAAACTGCGGTGAACACTGTCGTGTTCCTTAGTGAGCTGAAAGCAAACCCTGACCTTTTTTACCATGGATTTTTGTTTATTGTTTATTCCTCCGTCTTTATCAATGTTACTTCCCATATAGATACAATTGTGCACTTCTTCATTTGTCTGACCATTCATCTGTATGAGGTTTCTGTCTTATATATTTCATTTGTTTTGTTCACACTAACCTGCAACCTCACCTTTGCTGCTTCATATGTGTCTGTTTATCTGTCCACATACGTCCTGCTGCTTATGCGAAAGCATGCATATGTTATCTGATCAAGATAATGAGCTACCAAGAGCGATAAGCGACCAAAAGCTGACTGCTAGTATCAGGACCAGTGACCAAGAGCTGCCAAGACCTTTCTACGCCTCCACCCGGTGATCCTGGATAACAGGATGAAACAGAGTAGATTGGCTAAGGAGAAGGGATCGAAGAGGGAAGGCTAACCTGGTGCCCAAAAATGGCATGCTGAATTCGGATGTGTCAGATCCGAAAGGTGCAAATATTATAGTGAAGCTGCAAACTACGATACAACGTATTCCGTTCTCCGGACAACATCCTGCTCGCCCTTTTTAGGGCTTGATAACGGGAGTGAGAACGAAGGACGAAGAAGAAAGATATCTGCAAAATCGAGATCTCTCATGTTTAGGGGTTGGTGCAGCATTTTTCGGCTAAGACTCGAAGATATGCCTCGCAACATTCACCTGGAACCATTGGTAAAATCAGCAATATGGCGGAGGTTTGAGCACGGCGCGAGTTTGTGATTGATGGCAACAATTATGGTTCCACAGAGCGGCTGTCCTCGAGAATGCACTGTCTGTGGCAAGGTGGCGTCTTCCTACATCTGGGGAATGGGTTAACCAGGACGGCTGCTGGAAGGCGAGTCGTGCTGTGGTGGCTGCAGTTCCACTGTGGCGTCCATGAGGGGGAGAACATGCATGGATGTGCAGGAAGGGACGGAGATTGGGGGCTGGAGGAGATTTAGATCATACGTTTTGGGAAAAGTAGAGACATTACGGCTATCAGAAAAATCACATTACCAACCCAATGACGACTAGCACATCCTTGAGCCACAGGGACAGATCACAATTCTTCTACTCGGGACAGGACATAACATACTGACTAAACATGTACAAGTTTCGAATGTCTACTTCATCACTGTGTACATGTGGCCTACACGAACATACTGACTAAACATGTACAAGTTTCGAATGTCTACTTCATCACTGTGTACATGTGGCCTACACGAACATACTGACTAAACATGTACAAGTTTCGAATGTCTACTTCATCACTGTGTACATGTGGCCTACACGAACATACTGACTAAACATGTACAAGTTTCGAATGTCTACTTCATCACTGTGTACATGTGGCCTACACGAACATACTGACTAAACATGTACAAGTTTCGAATTTCTACTTCATCACTGTGTACATGTGGCCTACACGAACATACTGACTAAACATGTACAAGTTTCGAATGTCTACTTCATCACTGTGTACATGTGGCCTACACGAACAAAGTGATGAGCATGTGTTGCAGGGCTGTCCTAAGGATGGACAAGAGGAAGAACAGGTCACAAGAGGAAGAACAGGTCACAAGAGGACGAACAGGTCACAAGAGGAAGAACAGGTCACAAGAGGACGAACAGGTCACAAGAGGAAGAACAGGTCACAAGAGGAAGAACAGGTCACAAGAAGAACAGGTCACAAGAGGAAGAACAGGTCACAAGAGGAAGAACAGGTCACAAGAGGAAGAACAAGTCACAAGAGGACGAACATATCACAAGAGGAAGAACAGGTCACAAGAGGACGAACAGGTCACAAGAGGAAGAACAGGTCACAAGAGGAAGAACAGGTCACAAGAGAAAGAACAGGTCACAAGAGGAAGAACAGGTCACAAGAGGAAGAACAGGTCACAAGAGGACGAACAGATCCCAAGAGGAAGAACAGGTCACAAGAGGAAGAACAGGTCACAAGAGGAAGAACAGGTCACAAGAGGAAGAACAGGTCACAAGAGGAAGAACAGGTCACAAGAGGAAGAACAGGTCACAAGAGGAAGAACAGGTCACAAGAGGACGAATAGATCACAAGAGGAAGAACAGGTCACAAGAGGAAGAACAGGTCACAAAGGGAGGAACAGATCACAAGAAGAAGAACAGGTCTCAAGAGGAAGAACAGGTCACAAGAGGAAGAACAGGTCACAAAGGGAGGAACAGATCACAAGAGGAAGAACAGGTCACAAGAGGAAGAACAGGTCACAAAGGGAGGAACAGATCACAAGAGGAAGAACAGGTCACAAGAGGAAGAACAGGTCACAAGAGGAAGAACAGGTCACAAGAGGAAGAACAGGTCACAAGAGGAAGAACAGGTCACAAGAGGACGAACATATCACAAGAGGAAGAACAGGTCACAAGAGGAAGAACAGGTCACAAGAGGAAGAACAGGTCACAAGAGGAAGAACAGGTCACAAGAACACATGAAAGAACAACTAACTAAAGGAAGAACAGATTACAAGAACAATATGAAGAACAATCACATAATATAATTCCAATACACTACATTCCAGAGTACAAGCTAACACTAACACATTTATTTGTCGTTTTGCGCAGTTTCCCAGGGCGGAATTGCACTGCGTTTTGCATCTTACAGTTTAGCGCATCCGACTTCAGCACGAATTTTGTAATAGGTCCACATGACCCAACAACATGAGCTTTTTTTTTTCCCGGTTGGTGAATCCGAACGCATGCTACTGTGGTGCGCGAGCCGTGTCTCTAACCACTTCGCCACACTGCCGCCCACACAACCATATGAGCTAGGAGATCAACATCTGTTTCAGTGCCCGGTGGTCATCGATGTTAAGATTATGCTCATTACTTCAAGGGCAGACAAATGGAACACTCTGGACGTACACAGGAACTAGCAGACGAGGGCAGATTCCTTGACATTGGCTGGGTCCATAACAACAAGAGATTGCTATCTCCTTTGCCTGTCTTCGTTCGCCTTTTAAGACATGGGGCGGAAGTGAAGCGGTCCTGTTTTGTCCTACTCAGTAGGAGGCCACACGCGGTCTCTTCTTTGGTGGCTATTTTCCGTTTTTTGGAGCTTGAAAACGTTTATTAACCGACCAGTTCCCCAATCAAATTAACATTATTTGTCAGTACTAACTAGCGCACACACTGTCTGTCAATGTATCAATACACTTACACCCACCTCGCATATCTCCCCCCTCAATCTCTCTTCCCATTGATACACATCCCTCCCCCCCCCCCACAATCTCTCTTCCCATTAATGCATATCTCTCCTCCTCCCCCTCAATATCTTTCCATTGTTGTATTTCTTCCCCTTCCTTCAATCTCTCTTCCCATTGATGTACATCTCCACCCCCCCCTCCCCCCACAATCTATCTTCCCATTGATGCACATCTCCACTCCCCCCCCAATCTCTCTTCCCATTGATACATATCTCTCCATCCCCCCCTCAATCTCTCTTCCCATTGATGCATATCTCCCCCACCCCTCAATCTCTCTTCCCATTGATGCATGTCCCCCCCCCCTAAATCTCTTTTCCAATTGATGCATATCCCCCCCCCCCTCACTCTCTCTTTCCATTGATGCATATCTCCCCCCTCAATCTCTCTTCCCATTGATGCACATCTCCACCCCCCTCAATCTTTCTTCCCATTGATACATATCTCTCCCCCCCCCCCCCACTCAATCTCTCTTCCCATTGATGCATATCTCCCCCCTCAATCTCTCTTCCCATTGATGCATTCCTCCCCCTTCAATCTCTCTTTCCGATGATGCATAGCTCTCCCCCCCCCCCTCCTCAATCTCTCTTGCCATTGCTCCATTTCACTCCTTAATCTCTCTTACCCTTGATACATGTTCTGCCCCCTTCTCTCTTTTTCCATTGACACATCTCTCTCTCTCTCTCTCTCTCTCCTCCAGAGCTGCAATTTGCTACATATTCGAGTTACCTCCTCCTACACACTTCCTGTTCCAGTTATCAACAGGGGACGTGCGTTAGTTACGTGCGCAGTCAGACATTTGCGAATCAGATAACGGAAAGGTCAACTCCTGACACACACTGCCGCTGGAGATAATGTGTGATAGCCTATATTGCAATAGGTGCTAGGGTTAATGTGACCAGCCCCAGATACTGTATTGTTCTAGGTTCTAGCGTTGATGTGACCAGCCCCCAGAGATGATATTGTTCTAGGTTCTAGCGTTGATGTGACCAGCCCCCAGAGATGATATTGTTCTAGGTTCTAGCGTTGATGTGACCAGCCCCCAGAGACTGTATTGCTCTAGGTTCTAGCGTTGATGTGACCAGCCCACAGAGACGGTATTGTTCTAAGTTCTACTTCTAGCGTTGACATGACCAGCCACCAGAGACTGTATTGTTCTAGGTTCTAGTGTTGATGTGACAAGCCCCCAGAGACTGAGAGATTGTATTTTCTAGGTTCTAGTGTTGATGTGATCGGCCCCCAGAGACTGTATTATTGTAGGTTCTAGCGTTGATGTGACCAGCACAAGAGACTGCATTGTTCTAGGTTCTAGCGTTGATGTGATCAGCCCCAGAGACTGTACTGTTCTAGGTTGTAGCGTTGATATGACCAGTCACCAGAAACTATTGATCTAGGTTCTATTGCTGATGTGACCAGCCCCCAAAGACTGTATTTTCTAGGTTCTAGCATTGATGTGACCAGCCCTAGAAAATGTATTGTTCTACGTTCTAGTGCTGATGTGACCAGCCCCTAGAGACTGTATTGTTCTAGTGTTGATGTGACAAGTGCACATAGACTGTATTGTTCTAGGTTCTAGTGTTGACATAACCAGCCCTCAGAGACTGTATTGTTCTAGGTTCTAGCGTTGATGTGACCAGCCCCAAAGACTGTATTTTCTAGGTTCTAGCATTGATATGACCAGCCCTAGAAAATGTATTGTTCTAGGTTCTAGTGCTGATGTAACCAGCCACCAGAGACTGTATTGTTCTAGGCTCTAGTGTTGACGTAACCAGCCCTCAGAGACTGTATTGCTCTAGGTTCTAGCGTTGATGTAACCAGCCACCAGAGACTGTATTGTTCTAGGTTCTAGCGTTGACGTGACCAGCCCCCAGAGACTTATTGTTCTAGGTTCTAGTGTTGACATGACCAGCCACCAGAGACTGTATTGTTCTAGGTTATAGCATTGATGTGACCAGCCCCCAGAGACTGTATTGCTCTAGGTTCTATCGTTGATGTGACCAGCCCCCAAAGACTGTATTTTCTAGGTTCTAGCACTGATGTGATCAGCCCTAGAAAATGTATTGTTATATGTTCTAGCACTGATGTGACCAGCCCCCAGAAACTGTATTGTTCTAGTGTTGATGTGACAAGCTCACAGAGACTGTATTGTTCTAGGTTCTAGTGTTGACGTGACCAGCCCTCAGAGGCTGTATTGTTCTAGGTTCTAGCGTTGATGTGACCAGCCCCCAGAGACTGTATTGTACTAGGTTGTAGCGTTGATGTGACCAGCCCACAGAGACTGTATTGTTCTAGGTTCTAGTGTTGATGTGACCAGCCCACAGAGAATGTATTGTACAGCTTCACAAGAGGAAGAGATGATCACAAAAGCAAGATAAAGAACAGATCACAATAGGAGGAATAGATCACAAAGCAAAGAATAGATCACAAAAGGAAGAAAAGATCAAAAGAGGAAGAATAGGTCACAAGAGGAAGAGTAGATCACAAGAAGAATAGATCATACAAGGAAAAGTAGATCACAAGAGGAAGAATAGATCATAAGAAGAATAGATCATACGAGGAAGAATAGGTCACAAGAGGAAGAATAGATCACAAGACCAAGAGGAAGAATAGGTCAAGAGGCAGAATAGATCACAAGAGGAAGACCAGATCAAAAGAGGAAAAACAGATCTTAAGAACAGAACATATGTGTGTATATAAAAGATTGGGTCGCATTTCTTGGAAAGAGAAGAGAACAAATGTGGAGGTATTGAAAACGTTAGGGTGAAAAGAGAATTACTGACCGCAATAAGCGTTAGATATTTAAGATATTTTGACCATATAATAAGACATACCTCCCTGCTGAAGACCATACTAGAGGGTAGGGTGGAAGGCAGTCGGTCAAGAGGCAGACAGCGTTATAAGTGGTTAGATATCATCAAAAGAGGGACTGGAAAAAGCCTGTCAGATTGCACCATTAATCATCATCTTAATCCCTCCGCTCAGCGCTGGCACTCATTGATGAAACTTTGAACCTTTTTCTTTTAGTTTTTATTGTTCCTCATGTTACCGAGCCACATAACAGGATGGTCTTTACATTGGAGTTTGAGAGGGCTCAACTATGGGCCTCAGCAACATAAAAGATCTAAAAACAGTAGCATCACACTGTTCCAACAGAAGATCATTTTTGTCTGCCTTTGCGACATATTTGGCGCGCAAAGAACAACACAGACTAGACATAGACAGACAAGCACGCAGAGAGAGAGAGAGATAGATAGAATGGTTGATTGATTGATTTACTTAGATACATGAATGATTACGTCTCTTGTATGAGGGCTGATCAGATAGTAATGCCCCACATCTTATTTTTCTGAAATAATTTTTTCACAATGTATGAAACTCACTCATAGTTCAACTCAGAGGTTCCCAAACTATTCCAGTCCACGGCACACTTAGTGTACTAGAATTTTCCACTGCGTCACAAGTCAGAAAATAAGCCTATTTAACTTTTACTGAACCACTGGCGAGAAAATTCGCCCGGAGCAGTGTCTCTCTGTACTCATCGGTGTATCCTTTGTGTTAACACTGGTTTATGCTATAGAAACGGCTGAACCAAAAATTAGGTCACCTCTTCCCGTCTTGAAAACAACAAGATACCTAGACTGACTACACAATGTTTAAATAATTTGTGAGTTCAGTCCGCATAGATTTGGAAGGTTATTCCATTACTGATTATGATGAAGTTAAATGGTTGCAACATTGTTTTCTGAGGTATATTTAGTTTGTTTATGTAGATGTTATAAATATATTTGTAGCAGAAACTAACAGATATGCCAATCTGATTAGGAATACTATCAGTGCTTTGTGGCAATTTCATGGATTTACAAGACAACTGTTGTACCTAAAAATAGGCAAGTCTAAATGTTTGTGATGTAATAAAAATAAATGTGGAAACTAAAAGGTTAACAGTTGCAGTGCGCAGTTGATGAAAATACTGGAATGTTTCGATGCACCCATGTAAACCAGCCATGGTATCCCAGGTTCAGTGGCACACAGTTCGGAACCGTTGGTTTAACTGAATGTTTCCTTTACACATGATATTTGTCCACATAATCTCTGTCCCCTTCTATGGCTTTATGTGACAGGTCAATGTGGCAGTAAATGAGAAATGCTGAAATATAACAGGATACTTTAAACCGAAACCAATGGAAAAAGTCTATGCAATCGCTGGTAGCGCACCTCCGGATGTTAGAAAACATGCCACATCTGAGGTTGAGAGACAAAAGCAGTCCTGTGACCAGAGACAACCTCTTTTTGGACATACAGCAGAAAGAATATGACTCAAATCAATGACAAGTTTTCTGCGGACTGTACAGTCCTCAGAACAGAGCCCACAGAGAAGCCCATTCGAAAAGTGACGCCAAAATAATAGTGAAGGTTAGATGGAGATCAAAGAATCTGCACCAAGAAATGATTTGCCATATACTACGTGGAGATCTCTGAACAGGTTGGCTTGGCTTGGCTTCGTTCATTCTCAATCTCCCACAACCAAACACTGAAAGGGCTTAAGTGGCAGAATGTAGTCCAGAGAAAGAATGCGTTGTGTTGTAGTTTACAGCTTGACTGTGATATTTGCACCTTTCGGTTCAACACATCCGACTTCAGCAAGCAGTTTTTGAGTATCGGGTTAGCATTCCCTCTTCGATCCCTTCTCCTTAGCCAGTCTGCCCTGCTGCAGCCTATTATCCAGGATCACCGCATGGAGGTGTAGAAGGGTCTTGGCAGCTTTGGTTCGCTGGCCCTGTAGCAGTCAGCTAGTCAGGTTAGGAACAGGTGTGTCCAGATGTATGTCTAACCTGAAAAAGTGGGGATTTACAGACAATGAATATTGCAAACGTGGGACCATCCAGAATCCAGAACACCTGATTTGAAGTCCTAGGTTGCAAGGATCTTGTGCAGTTGAGGACCTGATGGTGGCACATGAAAGAGCACTGACAGTGACTGATTTTTAGTCTAAGACTATGTGAGGTTGCTGGACACTGATAGTAAGTAAGTCCAGCTATTTACCATTGTGAAACAAGGGAATGCGTGTCTTTCCTGTACCGCACATATCCAGTTCACGTCACCATGTTCCTTTGGTGTCTGGTCAATTGTGAGGCTTTGGGAAACCCATCTAGCAAATAGTAAAGTAAAGTAACCCATAGCATTACTGCCGTAGAGGTGTAAGGTGTTAGCGATCTCACATTTCAAAGGCTCGGCTATATGAGGGTGGTAGCCATCTCCTCTCCCTCGCCGCCTTTACTTCTCGGACTGAACTGGTATCCATTTTAGGCTGGGTCGACCCGGGAGCCGTTGCGGTCTGATAAAACATTCCGCCTCAACTGGGGAATGAGCCTAGGACCACTCAGATCGAAGCCAGCGCGCTAACCACTGCGCTACATACACGGCTCTATATCTAGCAAATACCTTTTGAATATCCAAGATCATAGAAAGCTGTAGTGCCAACTGACGACTTGTGATGTGATGACATCAATGCGCTGCAACATGTCTGGGGCAGTGGCTGTGGAAGGACGCTCAGACCGCACCTGATTATGCAGCTCCATCTTACCACTTCCTGAAGTTTTAACTTTCTGAACCCAGCGTTCAACGGTGCTCCAATTGATTGTACAACTTCAATGCACAGCACACAAACATTTATGAATGCTCCGCACACTTCTTTTCTCCGCCACTAAGAATTAAATTCCAGCTCGCTGTTTGTAACACATGTCACACACAGACATCATTTTAACAGACTACAACAGCACGGTTATCTATCGGAACACCATGCAATCACGTACACAGAAAACATCAGTATTGCAGCCACTAAATGTTTACTTTGCTATCTATATTTTTGGATGAGAAAAAAAATGTGGAGCATTAAATTCCGAACAACCTCTGTAGTTTTGTGTCTCCCAACACAATCTGATTTTTGCTTGGTACTTTTATTCTCATAATCTCAATATGTTTTTGCTCATTCATCAAGCACATTTATTGCATCTTATAGTTGTGAAACAGATTTGCCAAGACATTAGCAAAGTCTACTGTAGATCACAAGTCATTTTGTTGAATTAAAACAAGGAGAAACAAAACGAGAAAGATAGTGTAAGAAAGTCAAGTCAGAGAAAAGAGAGTAAATATTGTACTCACACGTCTGGCGACTAAAGTTCCCTCTCCATCATTGTCAGCGAGTCTGCTCATTGCTAGGTCCAGCTGTGATGACCGTTGTGAACCCTCTAGTGAAAGCGAAAGAAGATGTCACAAGTCATGTTAATATTACATCAATCAAATGTTTTCATGGGGACGGTGTGGACTAGTAGTTAAGTGACACGGCCCACACACCGAAGGTGCTGGGTTTGCTCCTCATCACAGCGCCGGTCTTTACCCCGGGGAAGCAAACCCTTAGAAAATGCTGGAGGAAGCAGACCCTTAAATAAAATGCATGCTGGAGTTGGATGCACTGGGCCAACAGGCGCAAAATAGAAACCGTAGTGCACCTCCTTGGGGAATTGAGAAATAAGACAAACAACAACAAAAAACTCATGATTATATTGATGTTCAGTCAACAAGTGTATTGAGTTTGGCACATAGCTTCAACCTTCCTGTAGGCTGCCACAGACATGCGGTGGTGCTTTCACTGGCGCCGTCCACATTGAGAGGAATCTAATAGTTCAGTTCAAGAGCTAGCTTCGGATCGAAGGTCGGCTGTATTGAATCTCCAATGCACTCTATCTCTTGCAGCATAGTGCAATCTGACAGGCTTTTTCCAGTCCATCTCCTGATGTTATCCACCTATTTATAACGTTGTCTGCCTCTTGAACGACTGCCTTCCACTCTACCCTCTAGTATGGTCTTCAGCATGGAGGTATGTCTTGTTATATGTCCAAAATCACGTAAATGTCTAACCTTGATTTCGGTCATTAATTCTCTTTTCACCCCCAACTTTTTTCAATACCTCCACATTTGCTTTCTCCACTTTCCAAGAAATGCAAACCTCATCTTCTACATACCCACATTTCAAAGGCTTCAATACCCTTTTCCAACTTGTTATTCATTGTCCATGTTTCTGTGCCATTAAATAGTGATGAATATACATAACACCTGACAATTCCCATTTTCACATGATTTATCTATTTAGATGTCAGTATGTATCGCATGTTGCTGAATACTATCTTGGCCCTACCTATTCTCTTTCTTTCTTTTTCCTTCTTCCATTATTATATCCAATCATAGTCCAATCATACTGACTGGTGAAATTTTTGACTGACTGGTGAGCCACCCTATAATTTGTTAAGCCCTAATCACAGCAGTTTCTTCTCGATGAGAATGGACATGAGATCTGCAAACTGAGCCAGTCCTGAAGTGCATGTGTCGATTTTATGTCTGCCAGGTTGCAGTAACATAGGCTGGTGGTATCTATCTTAAATTTGGGGTACATACGGTGTCTCATTCTGTTGTGGTCAGTTCAGAGAAGAAGTATGATAACCACAATTTCTTACCACAACAGGTGAGTGAACCCTGTCCACTTACTGAGACACAAATACAACATCAATAGCCACTCAGCCCTATCATACAATAACAGGTAAGTGACGAACCTTGCCCACTCACTGAGAAAGACACCAGCTCTTATCCATTGCCACTAAAGCGATATCACATTACAACAGGTATGTGAACCCTGCCCAGTCAGTGAGAAAGACAACCGCTCTTATCCATTGCCACTCAAGCCATATCAAATTACAACAGGTGTGTGAACACTGCCCAGTCACTGAGAAAGACAACAGTTCTCACACAGACAATAAATATTTCCAACATCAAATAAGATCAGCCTACCTTGTGTATCTTGCTTGTCCTTGATCAAGTTCCCCGTCATTGGACTGAAATAACCAAATTTCCACATATAGAACTATACCTAACTTATAAAATGTTAGACAAGTCTATCCGTCCATGTGTTTCTGGAAAAGGTATCAGAGAATAGTAACACTGTAACCTGCCAGGCATGTTGTTAGAGCTGGCTAAGGAGCGTTATGTATGGGGTCAGCCACCCAAATCTATAGAAACTAGAAGTCACATGAAAAAGTAATGAAGACCTCTACACCCTTGTTAAATGAGGACAGAGTCAAGTCCGTCTAACGATGGCTGGGCTTTCCTGCAACTACTTATGCCTTCAGAAACTATAACAGACAAGAGAAAAAAGGAGACCTCTATACTCGCAGCAAAAGAGGAGAGAGTAAGTAGGATCAGTCAAACGAGCTGACAATCTGGTCTCAGGGGCACCCGTTGTGGGGACATTGGCATAGAAGTGAAATGTTGAAGTTGATCAATGACTGCCTCTCAGATGAAGACACTGCAATTGATGAACTGATGCACGGATTACATAGTTTTGAAATCATAGGTTGGTCCAGCAGAGAGGACTGTGTGTACAACCAGCAAACTACAGAAACCATCAGTATTTACACTCTAATCTATTTACTGAGAAGGACTGAGCACCATATGTCCAGTGTCTAACGGTGAAGGATCATTTTAGTGGTATTTTGTTGCTTATTATAGTCCCACTGCTGTCAACCTTGTTAAATCACCTTCCTGAGATCCCTAAGAAGATGAGTTCTTAAATCATATCATATCTATCTAGGGGACTGTGTGGGTTAGTGGTTAAGTGACACAGCTCACAAACTGAAGGTGCTGGGTTCGCTCCCCAATCACAGCACCGGCTGTTACCCCGAGGAAGCAAACCCTTACAAAATGTAGGAGGATGCAGATCCTTACATAAAATGCGTGCCGAAGTCGGATGCATTGAGCAGACAGGCACAAGAAAAAAAAACAGTGCCACGCACACGGCCTTGAGGAATAGGGAAAAAAGGTGAACGAGAGAACCAAAAACTAAATCATATCTGGGATGTTGAATCTAGTTTTTTTTTCAAACCCAGACGAGTTTTGGGGAATGATGTTGTTGTTACAGACCTGGCAGTATTTAGGCTCTCACTCTTCCACCCAAAGCCACATATGTTGTTATTCTCATCTATCACACACAGAAGCTCACATGAAAGTCACTCGGCAGTCAAAACATTAACAACCATTTATTTAGCACGACAGCTAACACTGGAGCGGTCTTAGTGGCATGGATCCTTTAAGTGATGAAACATTTTCGCTCCAATGTGAAACATAGGTCACCACACCAGCTGGCCTCGCTTAAAGGAAGTCTGTATCCAACCATGGGGAACTGAGACGCTAGTCCAGTCAGGTACTGACAGGACGTCACGTCAGGGTCAGGCACAATACACTAATAAAGACCACAATTTCTCTTTCTTGTAGCGTTCCCTGGAAACATGCTGTTTTCCAGGCAGCCTGGCTGACAAGATGTGGATCGATGTGATCCCTGTAGTAGTGAGCACCACGCAGATGAAGCCAATCATAGACAAATCGTCTGGAGAACCGCGATCCACCTTCATCAGCACGCTCGCGATGTGAGGAAAGCTACTACAACCCATCACTTAACGTCCTTTTTAAGGCGCACAAAAGGGTAAATTTACTCACTGTGGGTATTCAACAACAACAACAATGTAGCCACGCATTTGCAATCATTCACCTTTTTGCTCCGATATGGTGCACAGGTCATCACAGCAACTGACACTGTTTAAAGGAAGCCTGTATCCAGGCATTTGCAATGGCTAACTATAATGGCTCACAGAGCGGATCATGGGAGGCCCTTATAAAAGAGGAAAGAATAGAGCCACTGCTCTACTATAAACATTATAAAAGAAGACTACAGAGAGTTATGCATGGTGCTAGCAATCTCATCTTGTAAAATAGAAAATGGCTCACAGAACTGATTTTATTGCACCTGGGTGCCCCCGTATGTGCTCAGTCACTTTCATTGCTGAAAGTGCTGACGACAAAGCACAAACTCCACAGCTCCTGAGGCGTATTTGAAATTTTAACTTAACTTTATCATGTACCCATTTACAGCTGGGTCAACTGAGAGATGTTGTCATAATCCATGAAAAAAAACCCACAACATGCCCGATCGGAGCACAACAAGATTTCTTCTTCTTCTTCTTCTGCGTACACAGTCAGACAGTAACCATTATTTTTTTGAAAAAAGCGGCGGTCATCCTGAGGCTCTCGCCACTGCCATAGAGCTTGTCTTGCAGTTCCACTGGTAATGGCCACATCTGCTCTCTCTGATCCTCGTATGTCGGGCAGTTCGGCAGCAGATGTTCAGTGGTCATTTTACCAGTACCGCACGGGCATTCGTCGGTACACCCTATCTTCAATTGCACAACAAGATTTGAACCTGGTACATTGAGAATGCAAGCAAAGCTCCCAAACCCTTGACCACACACTTCCTCTTATTATGTAAAACAAATTGCTACAGATACAGCCACTTAAAAAGCATGCACAGTGTTTTGGTGCAGGCTTCCTAAAAGTGACCAAATTTAGTAGCTGCCCTATACTCCAGCTGGAGTGAAAAAGGAACAAGATTATAATGGCCAAGTTTTTTTTACATGATGAGGTTGCCAGCTTCAAGCACAACTCGATTCACTATGCTTGGGATATGATAATTGGCCTATTCTTTTCATCCTGGCTACCATTCACATCATCTATCATATCTATCAATAAACCAATCGATTAATCAATCAATTAATACCTTTTCCAGGTCCCTGTGGAGTTTAGGTCTTCAACAAATACAAATGCTTTGACAGGGTTACAAATGACAGCTTAAAGGAGAGAACAAGACAATTCTGCTAAAACAGGACATTTTTGGAAGAATGTTTCGGATGGATAGGCTGTCCATTGTGAAACCCCCAGCCAGTTATCACCAGACAATATCTGTCATGGAACCACTATGGAATAAGAGGCAGTAAACACATGGAAAAAAGACATTGAAGGGAACTGGGGGAAGTTACACAGAACATGTCTGGTTGGAGAGTGTTGGTTGATGCACCCCAAGGTGATAAGGGCTGATGGTCTATGTACTCCAAGGTGATAAGGGTAAAGTGAGAAGGTCAGTTGATGGTCTATGTACTCCAAGGTGATAAGAGTGAAGTGAGAAGGTTGGTTGATGGTCTATGTACTCCAAGGCGATGAAGGCAAAGTGAGAGGGTTGACTGATGGTCTATGTACTCCAAGGTAATAAGGATGAAGTGACAGGGTTGGTTGATGGTCTATGTACTCCACGGTGATAAGGGTGAAGTGAAAGGGTTGGTTGATGGTCTATGTACTCCAAGGTGATAAGGGTAAGTGAGAGGGTTGGTTGATGGTCTATGTACTCCAAGGCGATAAAGGCAAAGTGAGAGGGTTGGCTGATGATCTTTGTACTCCAAGGTGATAAGGGTGAAGTGAGAAGGTTGGTTGATGGTCAAAGTATTCCAAGGTGATAAGGGTGAAGTGAGAGGGTTGGTTGATGGAATAAGTACTCAAAGGTGATAAGGGTGAAGTGAGAGGGTTAGTTGATGGAATAAGTACTCAAAGGTGATAAGGGTGAAGTGAGAAGGTTGGTTGATGGCCTAATTTCTCAAAGGTGATAAGGGTGAAGTGAGAGGGTTGGTTGATGGAATAAGTACTCAAAGGTGATAAGGGTGAAGTGAGAGGGTTGGTTGATGGAATAAGTACTCAAAGGTGATAAGGGTGAAGTGAGAGGGTTGGTTGATGGAATAAGTACTCAAAGGTGATAAGGGTGAAGTGAGAGGGTTGGTTGATGGAATAAGTACTCAAAGGTGATAAGGGTGAAGTGAGAGGGTTGGTTGATGGAATAAGTACTCAAAGGTGATAAGGGTGAAGTGAGAGGGTTGGTTGATGGAATAAGTACTCAAAGGTGATAAGGGTGAAGTGAGAGGGTTGGTTGATGGAATAAGTACTCAAAGGTGATAAGGGTGAAGTGAGAGGGTTGGTTGATGGAATAAGTACTCAAAGGTGATAAGGGTGAAGTGAGAGGGTTGGTTGATGGAATAAGTACTCAAAGGTGATAAGGGTGAAGTGAGAAGGTTGGTTGATGGCCTAATTACTCAAAGGTGATAAGGGTGAAGCGAGAGGGTTGGTTGATTGCCTATGCATCTCAAGATGATAACGGTGAAGAAAAAGAGAAAGTCATAAAACAAGACAGAACAGCACACAAATCAAGAACTTACAAGGGTCTGGCAGAATCCGAAGCTGGCAATGTTCGAACTCTATTTCCCCCTTCTTCATCATCTTCATCATCATCATCATCTTCATCTTCCTCCTCCAACACCATAGTTTTGGCTATCCTCTCCTCAGCTCCAATCTTGCTAAGATGAAGCGCAAGACGGTCGAGGTCCTTAAAACAATATGGAAACAAAACTTTTAACCTTTACGCCCCCACATTTTTTTTCAACACATCACATTTTACTATGGTTGACTTTGAGAGCCTGTAACCCTTTTATTTGTTGGTCTATAGATATGATTTTGTTGTGTGTAGAGACATAAATTAATAAAGAACTTGTTAGTGTTATTGTTTTTGTTGCGTGTGTGTTAGTTTCTCAGATACAACAGGATGAAGGTGATAGTGTTGATACATACAACAGGTTAAGTGATAGTGTTGATACAAGGGTAAACAGGGGTAAATTACTCCTAATGAGGTAAAAATGAGAATGTTGGGGGTAATGACAATTTTGCAAAAATACCAAAAAAGTCTATAAAATTAGTTTTACTATTTAATGCTAAACGAATTGTGAACATTTTAGAAAAGGACAGTATTTTTTTTTTCTATTCAATAATAATAAATTTATTTAATTTATTTCTATTGAATAATTCTCAATTTGCCTTTTTGAAATTTGCAAGTCGGATGACGCCGTGCATCAAATCTGGAACCAGCACAGACTTTCACTGAAAACCAAGCTACAAATTGACACAGCCTGTGATACTATCCAAGTTGTTCTAATATCTTCTTCTCTTCTTCTTTCGTTCTCAATCTCATGCTACCAAGTCCAGAACAGGGCTTTACAAGTAGCAGGATGCAGTCCAGAGAACGAAATGTGTTGTGTCACTAGTTTACAGCTTGACTGCGATATTTGCACCTTTCGGTCCGACACATCCGTCTTCGGCAGAATTCTAATATCTAAAAGACATAATGTGGACGTTGTTTTATCCAAAATGAAATAATACCATTTTTTTTCAAAACCTGAAGTGTATTATTTTGAATACAATGCTTCAGTTTTTCAACCCTTTTAGTTTATATGGTAGGTTTGTTATTTTTACTACAGGATGTGTGACTTTTAGAATCTTATAAAAAAAATTAAATATTGACTTTGAGAGACGTTTACTTTTCATTTTAAAAATAATTTGCTTGTTTTTGTTTATTTTGAAGTCTGGGGTGTGGGTAAATATCATTCAACAAAAATAAATTTTGGGTAATACCCCAACATATTCCATGAATGCCTGAGATAGACACCCATTTTCAACATCCTTTGCTTAAACAAAAAATTTTTAGGACAGATAATTAATGTTCACAAGATTGGCATATCTGTTAGTTTCCACTTTCAAAGTATTTATTACTACATAAACAAACTAAACAGATCTTACTATTAAAAAATCAGTTGCAAAAACTTAACTTCCCCATTCTCAATAATGGGTGAATCTTCAAATCCAAGTGAAAAATTGAAGAAATCATTTTCAAATGTCTAAAACAAATTTGAAAAACACCTTTGTGTTCAACTGGACAGAACAGAACTGAAAACCTCTATAATTGAAAGAGCAGTATTTTCTGTTGATTTTGACAGTAGCCCGATTGTCTATCTATGATTAAAACGCTTTGAAAAAACGTCGGCCGTGAAACGTTGGATAAAAGCGACAGACAATGCCCCAAGCAAATTCTTTCACCAATGGTTAGATAAAAGTTGAGAAGGTGGACCAATGTCCTCCTGGTTGTAGTGTAAAGAGAGACTCCTAAGTAAGCTCACCACTATGAGGATTATAGTGTTGATCCCCACCTTGCTGGTCAGATGGTGTTGTGACACAGCCTGTTTCTAGAGAGCCTAACACAGACAGTCTCTGGAATCTTCATCACCATGTTTCACCTGACCCTTATACTCTTTTCTCCCACCTTGATCAGCATGTTTCACCTGAGCCTGATGTTACTCTTCACTCCCACCTTGATCAGCATGTTTCACCTGACCCTTATGATACTCTTCACTCCCACATTGACTAGTGTGTTTCACCTGATCCTGATGTTACTCTTCACTCCCACCTTGATCAGCATGTTTCACCTGATCCTTATACTCTTCACTCCCACCTTGATCAGCATGTTTCACCTGACCCTTATGTTACTCTTCACTCCCACATTGACTAGTGTGTTTCACCTGAGCCTGATGTACTCTTCGCTCCCTCTACTATGGGGTGTGGAAGTCATCTTTCTGCAATCTTTGTAACTTAAAGTTTCTAAGGGACGTTGTAGCCAACTCCATGCCCAACCGTCCTTAGCTATTTTTTATTCAACATTCTCTGTGTCTTCTTTTTCTTTATTTCTTCGTTCATCCTGGAAAAGATGTTTTGTTACGCTGTGTCGCAGTTTACAGCATGACTATATCCATTAAGGATTTAAGGACAGCCTGAAGGAAACTCTGAGATGCTAACACATAGATGAAGACAACCGGTAGAGCATTGCGGAAAACAGATCACCTGGAAAAATGCAGTAAACGTAGGCGTTGCTGAAGGAGAGAGTCACCGTTTGCAGACAGTGCAAACAAAACACCTGATCCGAAAGGAAAGAGCAGCGAAACCACCCTCACCGACAGCAGAAGACATAGTGGGCAAACCATGCAATAGAACATTCCATGCTCGCATTGGACTGATATGCCACATGAGGTCCAGCAAACACTACACCAAAACATGGTCAGATAGTGCAGAAACAAAACAAAACAAAACAGAACACATAGAACAAGGATGATGTCTGTGGTCATCATCGACAATGATGGACAGTTATCATCATGATATCCGTTTGACCTGACACATTCAGTTTCAGCACCTCAAACATCTTTTTGCACTGGGTTTACTTCCCTTTTTGATCCTTATTCGTTTAGCCAGACTACACGAGCACAGTTTATTTCCAGGGCCCCCACTTACAAGTGGAATAAGGTATTTGTCCGCCCTGATTCGCTGACAGTGACACAAGCTGCCAGCTACAAGTCACTGACTGCTGTCAGCTCATTGACTGAGTCCCCAGAGGATAGCGTGGGCTAGTGGCTAAGTGACATAGCTCACATCCAAAAGTGCTGGGTTCGCTGCCCATCACAGCACCGACTGTTACCCCGTGGAAACAAACCCTTACAAAATACAGGAGGAAGCAGCCCCTTGCATAAAATCCTTGCCGAACTCGGATGCACTGAGCAGACAGGCATAAAATAAAAACATAGTGCAACACACATGGTCTTGGGAAATAGAGAAATAAGGCAAATGCCAAAAAAAAACCTGTCCCCAGTCAGCTTGACTGGACTTTGTCGTCCTTTTCTACCATGGTGGTGTAGAGGTAGTCTTCCCATATCTTATTATAGTAGCTTATTTTAGTTTCTAAATGATGGGGTAGTTGATCCCATGCCCAACCCTCCTCAGTTGCCTGTTTTTTAGTGTTAATATTTTGTGCTCCCTATTCATGACCTGGCAAAACACAAATGAATCACTGACATACAACGCACAGAGAAACATGAAAATGAAATACTGACTTCAGATCTGTTGGCAGGGGAAGCTCCTGATACACCTGAGGTTCTCACACCTGGTAGATGATGTATCGCTTGACTGCTGGCACCTGCACCACTTGATGGCTTATGGTCAGTCACGGCTGCAACAATCGATATACTTATGTTTTCAGGAATGGAACCAGCAAGGAAAGAGGAGCGTTTGGAAGGTAGTGAGTATGTGATAAAGAATAGAGGCAAGGGAAGTATTGTCAAGCAAGTATTGTCTCACAGGTGGTGTCCACGAGGATTGTCGAAATAACGAGTTCGAGGATACATTCTCTCTGACTAATCTCTACACCCCAGGATAGATATAGCTGATAGGAATGTCTAACGTTCTTTCTACAAACCTCTACATCTAAGTATAGAAGACAGCTGATAGAATAGACCAACATTCTCTCCAATCAACCTCTACAATAAAGAGTAAAAGATGAGTTGAGTAAGTAACACACAACTCAACAAACAAACAAACATATCAACAGACACACAACTTAACAAACATACACCTAAACAAACATCAACAGACACAGCCCTAAACAAACACAACTAAACAAACACATCAACAGACACAACTAAACAGACACACACACACAGCTAAACAAACATATGAACAAACACATAATTAAACAAACGCACAAAAACCAAATAAAGAGACCATAAACAAACACAACTAAACAAACACACACAAACTAAACAAACAGACACTAATCAAACACACACCTAAACAAACATACACCACACACACACACACCTAAACAAATAAACACTAAACAAATACACACCTTATCAATCAGTACTTTGGTACAGTCTACACAAAAGAAGAATGCTCCAAGATCTTAGAGCCTATAGATATTTTCCAAAGTGACATGGAAACAGTGAGATTAAGATCAATCTGTATTACGGAGGAAATGATTTTTAAACAATTGGAGGGGTTGAAAGTAGATAATGTCTGGGTCAAGATGGTATTCATCCAAAATTGCTGTTTGAAATTAGAGACCAACCAGCAAAACCATTGGTTACATTATGTTCACAATCATTTGTGAAGGGGATTGTTCTAGTGGATTTGAAAGATGCAGGGCCTTTCCCTTTGTTCAAAAAGTGCAAAAAATAAGAACCAGCAAATTATAGACCGGTAAATTTAACGAGCATAGTCTGTAAATTGTTAAAGTCACTAATGAAAGAGACATTGCAATGCATTTATACAACTTTAATCTAATCAGAAATAGTCTGCATGGGTTTACTATGGGAGATCGTATTTAACAAATCTATTAGAATTCATGGAGGAGGTTACCAAAATGATAGATGGAGGCAAGCCAGTGGATGTTATTTATCCAGATTTTGCAAAGGCCTTTGACAGAGTACCTTATCAAATATTGTTTAAGAAGTTAAAATTAAATGGAATAGGGGGGGGAAGTTGCCAAATTTATAGAAAATTGGTTAACGGGAAGAAGGCAGAGGGTGGGTATCAATAAGTAGTACTCTGAGTGGTGTGAAGTAAAAAGTGAGGTGTAACAGGGCTCGGTTTTTGGACATATTTTGTTCTTGATATATATAAACGATTCGGAACAATAATATCGGATCCAGGATTGCAAAACTCACGGATGACACAAAACTATGCAAAGTATCATCTAAAGCAGAAGTGGATATATTGAAGTCAAATTTAGATAAACTTTGGGATTGGTTTGAGAGCTGGTAAATGAAGTTTAATGTAGATAAATGTAGTCATCCCCATTGGTAGATCCAACATGGAACATAATTACAGAATAGAAGAGAACAAGATTAGAAAGGTAGATAAGGAAAAGTACCTCAGGGTTATAATATATCATACAGGTAAGGTGAGTGAGCAAGTAGTTGTAGAAAAGGCAAATGCAATGTTAAGTATGATAACAATAAATATTAAACATAGGAGAAATAAATTGATAGTTAAACTGTATAGAGCATTAGTTAGACCTAGATTGGAGTACTGTGTTCAGGTGTGGAGTCCTTATCATAGGGATATAAATATGCTAGAAAGGATTTAAAGAAGATAAACAAAACTGAAAGTGGGATTCCGGAATTATAGTTATGTGGAACGACTAAGAAAAACCAGCCTACAGTGTCTAGAAAAGGGAAGAATTCAAGGTGATTTAATACAGATTTATAAAATAATCAACTGAAAATATAAATTAGACTCTAACAAGTTTTGTTTTTTTCAAAATACAGCCGAATTCAAGAATAAGCTAGCACAGCCAGACATTGATTAAAGAAAGATCCAGATTAGAAACCTGGAGATATTTTTTAGTCAGAGAGTGGTGAATGTTTGGAATATAGTGGAGGAAGGGTCAATTAATGCATTTCAGAATATATTGGATGCACAGTTATTTTTAGATCAAGTAAATGTAAAAGATACTGGTTGTTTACAGACTGCAGAGTCTTCTAAACCAGTATAAAGTCGTTAAGTTAAGTTAATCAAACAGATCCTCAGATAGACAAAAAGTGAAGGAACTGCACCTACCTGTAGAAGCTGGTTGTACGGCATAAGTAAGCCTTGGGCCTGGGTGGTCCTGAGAAACTGTGATAGGTTTGTACTGAAAGTGACTCGATGGCGGCCTGGTCTGCTGTTGTTGTTGTTGGGGATGAGGGAAATGATGCTGAGGCTGGGGTTGTGATGGTGGGTTGTACGATGGTATCTGTTGTGGCTGCTGCTGTTGGAATAGAAAAATGAGTTTATTGATAAGTTATTATTAAATAACACACTCAATTAAACAAAACAGCCTAAATAAATCACTAACCTACCATGTCACCTACATAAAGTGACGACAGTGACAGAGGTGTTACAGAATCAATAAACCAAGTAATCTCAAATGAGTCACAGACCTACCTCATCCTGAAGAAACTAAGTCAAAGGAAAAAGATCTGTGGAGCGACTAAGTATGTTTTAAAGCAATACTGGAATCATTGTAATCAATCAGACAGATCAGCATCTGATGCCAGGTAGTCAGAAGCTAACTTTTTGTTCTACAAATCCATCTGGTCAGTCCTTACAAGACTGTTTCCTGTCTTCCCTTGTTTGCTGTTCGGACTCACATTTGGCTATTAGTAGTGAGTTTGTGGGTGGTTTCCTTCTTCCAACTTAGTAGGCCTGGGGAAGGTGCAGTTCTGGGGTATCCATCCTCCAGACTTTTCCGTGTTGATAGTTATCCTACCCAGTAGTATAGAGCTTGTACTCTGCCATTGTAGGTGCTGGGAAGCGTTGCGTTTTGTTGTGTGAGGTCATGCTACTGTGCGTTTCCCACCATCACCTCTAGGAGGTATGTCAACATCAATGTATGTTTTACATTTAAACAAAGGGAAAGGCCCCCATCCATCGTAGACGATGATGGCATAATTTATTTGTTAGCGCTATTTTTAGTAAGGATTAACTGCGCTACTTTTTATCCTCACTCTCTTGTCTCGAGCCGCCCGACCCCAGTGGCAAGTCAAGGACAAGACGACTAGGGTGCAACTACGAGATGCAGGGGACTTCACATCAAGCACCCGTGAGAAAGACAGAGGAGTCCAGAGTCGAACCCACACCACCTGATCACGAGGCCGACGGCGTAACCACTTCGCCAATATGTTTTACATACAAACAAACAGAGAATATGACATTTGCTGTATGTGATTGTTGCTTAGGCAAGATCCTCATTTCAATAAAATTCTCCATCTACATAAATATATCAAAGCATCTATGGGTCTACAGTACTGTAATATCTATAATGAACTTTTTAAATTTCAAACTAATATTATATTCCTATTGTCCTGGTCCATTGGGATGATTTATTGAAATGGCTGAGAATTAAAGTCTGCTTGCCCCTACAGTTGCCATGTATAGTACAGACTAGTTTTGATTTACTCTGATGGGAAAAAAACCGATGTCTGGCCCAAGTCTTATTCATGCGGTCACATTTTTGATGTTTACACCCTCAGTCTAGTTAGCGCTATGAGCATGACCATTGTTTGGACCCTCAGTTTTGATTTTAGTGTTGAATTATGTCAAATATTTTGGACATATAAAAAGATACAATACTTTATTAAAAACAATACTGAAGAAGGTTGTAGGTAGGTGGACAAAAAGTGGACAGCGCTATAAATGGGAGAGCAACATCAAAAGATGGACTAATGTAAAGTTTGGCAGAGTGTACAGTCAAGATAAGAGGGTCAATGAAGGTCTGTGCTGAGATGAGGAACGTAGGCCTGTGCTGAGGCAAAGAATGAAGGTCTGTGCTGAGATGAAAAATGAAGGTCTGTGCTGAAGTGAAGAATGAAGGTCTGTGCTGAGATGAAGAATGAAGGTCTGTGCTGAGGCAATGAATGAAGATCTGTGCTGAGGCAAAGAATGAAGGTCTGTGCTGAAGCAAGGAATGAAGGTCTGTGCTGAGATGAAGAATGAAGGTCTGTGCTGAGGCAAAGAATGAAGGTCTGTGCTGAGGCAAAGAATGAAGGTCTGTGCTAAGAATGAAGGTCTGTGCTGAGGCAAAGAATGAAGGTCTGTGCTGAAGCAAAGAATGAAGGTCTGTGCTGAGGCAAAGAATGAAGGTCTGTGCTGAAGCAAGGAATGAAGGTCTGTGCTGAGGCAAAGAATGAAGGTCTGTGCTGAAGCAAGGAATGAAGGTCTGTGCTGAGGCAAAGAATGAAGGTCTGTGCTGAAGCAAGGAATGAAGGTCTGTGCTGAAGCAAAAAATGAAGGCATATTCCTGCAGTCAAGAGTGTGATAGTCCTCATTGGGCTGGTTCTGTTCTCCTCTGACAGCCTGGATAACTCTCTTTTTTTCAAAGTTTGTGATTTTAACGCCATCTTGATCACAATCTCCTCCCCTTTTTGAAAGTATGTCTTCTTGTTCTATGATACACCACATTGGGATGGTAGCCACTGAAGCATGGTTGACTTTCTGACAAGAGTTTGCCACTCCTTGAGTGACTGCAGTACAGATAATACATCTGTAAAGATAACTTCCCGGTGGCAGTCAGAATTGCTGCTGTGAATCATGTTTTCAGCTTGTTAAGTGCTTGGATAGTGCTCAAACCTTCTGGAAACATGCAATATGAATGACATGTTGAGGGGGAATTCTTCTTCTTCTTCGTTCATCCTCAGATCAAGGTTCCGGTTTCTCTTACAAAGGGCACTGTTGTTTGTAAGGCTGTTTCATCTCCTTACAGCTTCTGTCTCATATCTGTCTCACGAGGCCAGCATTGTTCTCTCTTTTCCTGCATAAGCATGCAGCTTTGTAGGATGTGTTCCACGGTCATGATATGCTCCCCACATGGGCACCTGTCATCTGGTCCAATCCTCATTTTGTTGTAAAGATGACTCTTGAGTCTGTTATGTCCAGTTCTCAGTCTGAAGAAGATGACTTGCTCTTCTCTAGTTAAGTTATAGTTGCTGTCTTCTTTTCGGAAGTCGGGGTGCTGATCAGCCCATTTTACCCTGAAGTTGGCTTTAATTATGGTCTTGGCCTCATTATATGTGATACTCAGGTCTGTTTGTGGGGATGCTCCTCCACTCTTTGCTAGTTTGTCTGCAGCTTCATTGTCTTCAATATGGCAGTGGAATGGGATCCACTGTATGACCACCCTTGGGTGTTCTGCTGAGGGCTGTGTCAGGGGGAATGACAAGGTAATCCATGTAGCTAAACATTGAGAACATGATGTCTTACATGGTGCCGAGAACAAAGAAAGAAAAAAAAGAAGTAATGAGGTCCTTTGTCAGGGATAAAGTGCAACACAAATAAGAATCCTACCTGGAGTGACGAAAGTGGCCGAGGTGCTTGAGGCTGAGGCTGACTGTACCTCTGTTGCTGTTGTTGTTGCTGGCCACCTGCTGCTCGAGGTGACTGCTCCTGACGTCGGACCTCTCGTTCTTGGATCTGCTGAAAGTTTCTTTTCAGAGTGCTCTCCCCTGGAATCTGGAGTATAGAACTGTGGACAGCAACATCAAATTAGACGGATTGCGTAAACCCAGTTTTTCCAAAACTTTTGAGTGAAACTCGCAGACAGAAATTTATCAATTGCAGCAGGGACCAGTGCCCGTTTTAATGATTCTTCTTTTTTCTTTAATTTATATTAAAATTGTAATAATTTATCTTAAGAGTTCTATCCATTACTATTTGAAAAATATGGCAGATTTTATGTTTTGATCGAGAGACAACCATGCTTTTTTTTAAGATCATTCAAAGCGGTGACACAAACAAGAAACCATCTACATTTTTTGTCCAGTTTCTTAATGCCCTTTACTGACCAGTAATTGAAGGCTCACAGACCAGCACAAAAATTTAGTGCTTACCTATTTTTGACAGTTTTCTTAACAAGATCGCATATCTGTTAGATTAGACTACAAATGTATTTATTACATCTACATAAACAAACTAAACAAACCTACCTCAGAAACATAAATTATTCAACATTTTCACCTTCATCTTCTTGTATCTCAAAAATTAACACACACAGACACAACTAAAACAATCAAACCTACAAGTTTTTTATTAATTTATGCCTCAACACACAAACAAATCATATCTATAAACCGACAAATAAAAAGGTTACAGACTATCAAAGTCAACAACTATAGCAAAACGTGGTGTGCTGAAAAATAATGCAGATTATCTTTGCATCAATTTGTTATAGAATGTGGCTAACATTAACCTTTACCGTTCCTACAGTGTGAGATTATGACAACTTGGTCCCGTTCCACTGACGTTGAACGCCGCCAGCTCTATGGTCATCGTTTTATCGTATATAAAAAAAAGCAAAGCAAAGGCAAAGGCTGCCGTCCATCGTAGACGATGATGGCATAATTTATTTTGCTAGCGCTATTTTTAGTAAGGATTGACTGTGCTACTTTTTATCCTCATTCTCTCATCTCGTGCCGCCCGACCCCAGTGGCAAGTCAAGGACAAGACGACTAGGAGGCGACTACAAGATGCAGGGGACTCCGCATCAAGCACTCGTGAAAAAGATGGCGGAGTCCGGAGTTGAACCCACACCACCTGATCACGAGGCCGACAGCTTAACCTCTTCGCCACGGAATCACCATGGTATTTAAACTACAGGGTTAATGCTATAGTAACAGCTGAACATACTGCTCTTTTGATTGTAGAGAGTTCCAGCTTCTATCATGTATGTTTAGACGAAGAAAATGGTTATTGTGAAATTTATTTTAGATTTTCGAAAGGATTTATTCTATTTTTCACTATGATTGGAAGATTCACCCATTATTGAGATGGGGGAGTTAAGTTTCTGCAATGGATTTTTCAAAGGTAGATCTATTTAGTTTGTTCATGTAGATACAATAATTACGTTTAGAGTCGAAGTGGCAAACATAGCCATTTCTGTGAACATTGATAGTAGGCCTAGTACATTTTTCAGTGTTTTTTTTTTTTCATAACCAAGTGACGCTGCTATCGTGTGAATCTATATGTTTGTGCTATTTTTCACCACTATCACCTTCATCTACTTGTATCTCAGAAACTAACATACGCACAACAACAACAATAACACCAACAAGTTCTTTATTAATATATATCTCTAGACACACCCAAAAAAAATTTATTTTTAATTTAAAAAGAAATAGAGGTTCTCAACATCAATAACCACGTCGGGGCATGACATGCTGAAAAATTATGCGGATACAGGAAATAGACATAATTTTGTAAATAGGGAAATAGAAGGTTAACCCTTTGAACCCGTGATCCTGATGAACCGGTGTGTGTGTGTACATAACCCGCGCCCGAGTCACCGGTTTGCCGGTAGAGCACACGTATCTTATAACAACGATCGTAGTATGGATAGACATGGAAGAATTTGCATACTACTTCCGGAATGTTACTTCAAAATTGTGGCGCCCATGAATTGATCACATTGCGACAAATTTTTACAATATTTTCACGATGAAAAGGCATTCAGAAAAACCAGTAAATGAGCGTTCTAAAAGACTTACAATGGAACAAGCTGTCGAGATTGTTCTCAATGATTCGGAGGACGATGAATTAGATTTAGATAGCAACTATTCTGAAACTGATATAGAAGTTGAATCAGATGATCACTTGAGTGATAACATGTGTTCATTAGACTCTGATGAAGCTACATCTTACCCTGTTCCTGATTTTTCTGGCGATCAGGCTGTTTTACAGGGGCGTGGAAGGGGGCGTCTCCCAGGTAGTGTCTCTAGTAAATTTGATGCAGGTTGGTCTCCAATAAATATATTCAGACCTGTGTCTGCAGTAGACATTTATGGAGCAGATAGGCCCTAAGAACATTCCAGAAACTATTAATCCAGAAAGTAAAGCCAGTGAATTTTTGGAACTTTTCCTGGATAATGATTTCTGGCACAATTTGTGTGAGCAGACAATTCGACGCGCTGAGCAGGTGAGAAGCAAGAAACCAACTAGCTACTATGCGAACAATTTTTAAAGTGTAGTAGTGCCAGAGATGAAAGCATTTTTTGGACTGCGTCTTCAAATGGAACACAGTGTGAGTAAACCATGTTACGAGGAGTACTGGTCTAGCTCGTCTGCTAACTTCGTGTCTCATACTCCTGGTTTCCGCACTGTGATGGACCGTGATCACTTCCTTGCTCTCTGGACTTTTCTTCATCTTGTTGATGAGGAGGACCCGGCTTTGGATAAATCAGATAAACTTTACAAAGTAAGGACTATGTTGGATGTGTTGCTACCAAAATTTCGGCACTATTATTCGCCTTCACAGCACGTGAGCTTAGACGAAGGTATGATCCCCTCGAAGAGCAGGCTTGCCTTCAAACAGTATATCAAGTCAAAGCCCATAAAGTGGGGAATAAAGGCTTACATGGATTGTGAAGCAAGCTCTGGATATATTCTGAATCTGGAAATCTACACTGGAAAAGCATACAATATTATTCCAGATCTTGGTGTTGTTGGTAGTGTCGTTATTAGAATTTTAACTTCTGGGAATTTGGTCAATAAAAACCATATTGTTGTTATGGACAGATTCTACAACAGTGTAACTCTCTTTGACAAGCTGTACACTGATTATGGTACACTTGCTGTAGGTACAGCAATGACAAATAGGAAATTTTATCCAAAAGTAGCGGCAGGAAAGAAGAAAATGGACAGGGGTCATTCAGAATTTATTTGCCATAACAACATTGTATGCCTTGTCTGGATGGACCAATGACCTGTAAATTTTATATCCAACTACCACAACCCAACAGAAATTGGAACTGTTAGAAGGAGAACAAAGGATGGAACAGCTGTAGATGTACCAACTCCTCAACTTTGTATTGACTATAATGCTTTCATGGGGGGCACAGATGTCAATGACCAAATTTGTCGTCTCAACAAGACACGACGGCATTATCGCTGGCCTAGGAGGCTAATTGTGAAATTCTTTAAGTGGACATGTAATAATGCCTACATACTTATGGATCATTATAGTCCCAACAATACAACAGGAAGACGCTACAGGACATTTGGGATGTTCATGAATGAAGTTTGTTTATCCCTCATTGGGGATTATAGAACAGCTACTGCAAAACTTCACAACTGTGTCGAGGCACAACAGAGACTGCAAAATGTTGGTTCCCATTATCCACAAATGTCTCCAAAAGCTACAGGAAATAATGTTTGTGTAGTATGCTCATTTAAATTTAACAAGCACATCAAGGACTTTCCAAACATGGCCTACAAAGACAGACCATTCAAACAAGTCAAGACAAAATTTTGGTGTAAACATTGTGAAACTTATCTGTGCCTAAAGGATGGGTCTACATGCTGGGAGGACTGGCATAATAAGCAGGAATATTGGAGATGATCAGGTCAGTCTATATGAGATAAAATAATTGAAACAGATCACTTAGTTCTGTCATTGTAACTAGTTTTTGTTCAGGTGTCCATTTTTGGCTTTTTTTCTTCAGAAGCCCAGGGGAGTGGGGTTTTACAGGCCAGGTGACCAGTGTTCAAAGGGTTAAGAAAATCATCACTAGGTAGTGTCACTTATCATAAGTTGCTATGATATTGAATTGACAGGCAATATCAGGAAATTTTGGAACTTTTTTTAACCGACCTTGCACAATAGAACACATACTAATTTATCCCTGATGACACTTCCTGCTACGGGACTACCGTAACGAATGAGTTGAAAGCTACAAGAATAACGGGAATTCTATCAGACTCCAGGAGCGTACTCCAAGACATCTCAAGCCCCAAACAAGATAGATCTCACACGAAATAAAATATAACTTCGAATTGCTGTCCCAAAAAAACAGATCTAGTCCTACGGTGGATTCTAACCTTCTGTGCAATCCTTGGAAATGAGAAAGCGGATCAGCTTGCAAAAGCTGGAAGTGGTCGCACACAGACTTGGCTTGCAAAGACGATCCATGAGGACAGAATGGAGAAAATGACAACACAGACAAATTTGGCAGAGACGGGCAGACAAAGATCTTCAGACTCAGAATGGGACATTGCAGACTCAAACCCATCTCCACAGTTTGGGTCTCAGAAATACCACCACTTGCAACTATGGAGCACCCAAGCAAACACCAGAACATATTCTACAGGACTGCCCTACTTATACAGACTAAAGAGAGGCAGGGGAAGCGACCATGCTCGAAAAGATGTGGGGGACTGGCAAAGACATGAAACACACGGTCTTCTTCATTGACCTTCCTGGACCAGAAGCACAGCATCAGTTGATTGAAGAAGAAGAACAAGTATCCTTGAACAGACCTTAAACACAAAACAGCTGACTGAGGTTTACCTAGGCTCTCCAGGCATGGTGTTATCGTCCTCCTCTTCGTTGTCACTGCCCTCATACTCATATTCTGTCTCAAGGTCCTCTCCTGCTGTAGGAGACACAAAAACATTTCATTAGCACACAGGCTCAAAATACAGCATAGGTTGTTTTTTTTTTTAAATGGGGGTACAATAAAAACCTAGCTCATACTCTGCTGTGACTGCAGCGGTACGTATCCTTCATTCGCCAGCCCTATAAGTGTACCCACGACCAACCAAATTAGTGGGAATAAATTAATGACTTAATTAATGACTTACAGGCAAGTGACCTTTTTCCCATAACAAGAAAAACTGCCTTGATTACATCAGCTGCAGGGAGAAGGAAGACTAACGTCTGGTCTGGCAAAATATACTGATCAGACTAACGTTTGGTCAGGCAAAATATACTGATCAGACTAACGTTTGGTCAGGCAAAATATACTGTTCAGACTAACGTCTGGTCAGGCAAAATATACTGTTCAGACTAACGTCTGGTCAGGCAAAATATACTGTTCAGTCTAAGGTCTGGTCAGGCAAAATATACTGTTCAGACTAACGTCTGGTCAGGCAAAATATACTGTTCAGACATGTTGGGTCAAGTAAAACATACTGGCCAAGCCTCTCACTTCAGCTTCCTCTTAGCCCTTCCTGGAAACGGGCTGTTTTCATGGCAGCCTGGCTAATGAGATGAGGTATCGACGTGATCCCGTAGTAGTGAGTGACACGCAGTTGAAGCCAAGCATAGCACAACCGCCTGGAGGACCACGGCCCACCTTCATCAGCACAGACGTATGTGAGAAAAGCTACTGCAATCTACAACGCAACATCCTTTTCAGGCCACACAAAAGAATAAACCTACTCATTGTGGGCATTCGCAAACAACAACTACAACACCAACAATTCAAAAGCCCCACCCACACCAAATGAGAAACCACCAGTACAACTACTCACCTTTGCGGTTTTTCTTATGTCTATCAATATGATCCTTGAGCTGAATCCTAACTTGTCTTTCTGTGGGCTGGTCCTTGATGAAGGTGTGCTTGAGCAGCTGCTCTGTGGAGTGTCGCTGTTGGTAGTCCTTGATCAGACAGGAATCAACAAAATTGTGGAACTTGCTGGACCTTTGAGACAGAAAAAATTACAACATAATGGCAACATCATTATTGACATTATCAGTATTGAGATAATAAATATTAATAATAACATCATTATTATTGACATCATTAAATATTAATGACATCATCTTCATCATTAATGACATCATCAACATTATTGACATCAACATGATTGAAATCATTTACATTAATGACATAACCAATATTAATTGCATCATCAACATTATTGACATCATCATAATTATGGCAACATCATGGTTAATGGCATCATCAATTTTAACCCTTTCCAGTTCGGAAATATAATTTTGTCGATATGTGTCTTTCCATTCGGGTCAAAATGCCGGATATCACGTGTCAAAGTTTTATTCCAAATAAAATCCATTAATATCAAACAAATTGAGCTAAAGTTATGATCTAAACATTTTAAGACAAATAAAACTATCTATGATATGAAATATTCATAATAAAGATTATATCATTTGTATGGGAGACAGCGTGGGCTCGAACCTTGCTCTGTCCAGTTTTGCAGACACAATGTTTTTTACTCAGTGATATCGCTGCCCCACGTACGGAAAGTAATGGAAACCTACCATACTGCACACCTACTAAGAAATATGTAATAGCCAAATAGGTTGGTGACGTTTTGTTAAGGATACGCCACTTACATTTACATAAAATTAGAATGAAGCGTCAAATGTCATTAATGCGGAGGTGGAAATTGGGAGAAAAAATGTCATTGGTACGAAGCACGCTTTCTATTTTGCAGATATATCTGTCAATTCCTTTACAATTACCTTTCGTAGTGTGTGTCCCAGCCAAAGTCTGAATAGGGCATGTGTTGAATATCCACAAGTGATCCAGATATGTGATCATTGGACTGATCGAATAATAAATCATTTTTCGAGTTTTTAAGCTGAAATTTACTCACGAAAAATGATACGAGGTTCAAACATCGTAACTTTCATAAATGTCTGTGTAACGGAAATAAAATAAAATTACAGCTAATTGTCAATTGCCTTTGGTTGATGCAGTCATCACTTAGAGCAGTCAAACAAATGAAATTCCACAAACTAAATCACGAAATACAAATGCATGTTTCAGAGGTTGAATTTGGTCATGAGGGGGGCTGCCATTTTTAGGTTTTCATTATCTACGAGCTAGCAAGGGTAAACGACATCATCATTATTATTTTTTCTTCAACTCCATCATGTTGTTTGTGCCTCTTCTATGGGACAGCATCTGCAGTCCAATAGCTTTCTGCAATCTTTGCCTTAACCACGCGCACGACAAGTCTGGTCGACTGAAGTCATGAAAATAGACCACGTCGAGTCTCTCCGACTTATATTGCCGTTGCATAGCAGCGGCCGTTCTAATCAAACTTAAAAATGAATGGCTATGTAGTAATAGTCTAAACAATACTTCTCTTCAATTGTAGAGAGTTCTGACTTTAGTAATGTATGGTTAGATACCAGCAATGGCGATCGTGGAATTAGTTTTAGGCGCTTGAAAATGATTTCTTATGTTTTTCGCTTTTATTTGAAAATTCACAGAATGTTCAGAATGGTGCATTCAAGTTTCTGCAACTGATTTTTCTGAGGTAGATTTATTTAGATGCAATAATTACGTTTATAGTCGAAGTGACAGACATAGACATTACGACAAACATCAGTAATCCGTTGTCGGCGATTCTATACATTTTTTTTTTACAACCAGCAGATGCTGGAAGAGGGAGAGTATGAGTATGCTGTTTTTCCAACACTCACACCTCAATTTATTTTATATCTCAGAAACTAACACACATAGACAACAAAAACACTAACAATAACAAATTTTTTATTCATTTATTTCTCTACTCACAAACAAAGTGAGTGGTCAGCCGGGGTCTTTGTGTATGACAAGGACAAGAATAGCACCACTGCCTCACAGAGAGCATGTCGTAAGAGGCGACTAACTGTACGACATAGCATAACATCGGTCACGGTTAGGTGGTTTGTTTGGAGCATTATATATGGCGCCTAACAAGCTGTGGGTCTACTTTGTTCTAGTGTTTGAGTCTATTTAGATGGACTCGCACATCGGTTAACCACCCTCCGCAAGCACTTATCCCAACGCAATGGAGCATTAGGAGTATTGAGCTGCTCGAGCCTAGCCCCTGTAGAAGTACAGGTCGACTAAGAACTAATAACTCACAAACAAATCATATCAATAAACCATCAAATACAAATGTTACAGGCTCTCCAAGTAGCAACCATAGTCAAGCAACATGAAATCATGAAAAATAATGCAGCTTCAGGGAAAATTGTGTCAATTTTGTGTATAGAGTGGTAAAGGTTTTGATATCGACGTAGACTTCATGATTCCTGTAATGAGCACGAAGGTTTGGTTTTGTACCTTATGCCCACCAATGCTGCAAATGGAAAAGTTGAAAAGTGTGCCAAGTCACCCTATGTTCACAAGACTGGCAGCTTCTTCATTAGTGAAAGAGACAATAGAAAGTTCCAGACCTTCCCATGAACACAACACTGCAGCAGCCAAACCTACAACCAATACCACGGGAACAGAGCAATGAAACCCTGCTAATTAAAACATCAATCCATGGTCTTACAACTGGACATGAGAATAATGATCTGCAAAAGTGATCTTTTACACTGTGTATGATCAAAGACAACTTCTCTGAATAATCATGGATACATGCAGACACAGATGGATCAGAAACAAATACACTCAAGAATGGAGAAGCTGGTGTGTTTGTCTCATATTTCAGAAACCATTGTGAGACCAGGAGTATTCCCATTGGTAAATTCTGCTCTAATTATATTGCTGAGGTTGAAGCACTTGAAGGAGCTGCGAATATGATTCATAATAACAATACAACTAAGTAGTCATCATCATAGATGAATAATCTGCACTGCAAGCTCTCAACTGTGGTAAACTCCTGATCCTGAGGAATGAATTAAGTAAGGTAGCTGCCAGAAAGCGAACAATACTCCAGCAGCTACCATCCCACTGTGGCATACAGTGGAATAAAAAAAACAGATAAGCTTACAAAATGGGATGGAGATTGTGAACAACAAGACATTGAAATCACATATTTTGAGAAATGGGAAAAGTCCAGACTGTCAGTAGAGAACTGAATCAACCTGATAACGCCCATCACATCCTTGATTGGCAGGGACAGATCACCATTCTTCGTCTTAGGACAGGGCACAACAGAGTGACAAAACACATGTAGACTAAACAAATAGACTTCTGAGCATGTATTGCAGGACTGTCCCATGTATGGCCAGTTAAGGAAGATATTCTGAACCAATGATTCAACACTACACTCAAAACTGTACGGAATTAAAAAAAAGTTCCAAATAATGGTTGTAGTCAATTAAAGATCTCATCTGACAGCATAAACATATGATCACAAGAAGGAGAAATATCAGCAACATTTCCAGACTGATTTCTTCATCTATCAAGCTTTTTGTATATTCTTTGGCATTTCTTTGCCTCCTTTTTCTAGGAGATTATATATGATCATATATCAGATATATATGAAAATACTTACCACTTGTTTGGATTCTTTAGTCTGGGCGGAGGATTTCGTGGGATTAAAAACAAGGCCCTCATTGGATGCATATCACACAGAGCTGAAAGTGTTTACAAAACGTGTGTGTCAGTATTTATACCATACTCAATAGTTATACATTACCAAACATTACTATCAAGATAACGGTAAAATGCATTTACAATAAAATGGAACTTACTATTTATTTACAAGAGGCTTCAAATTGTGATAGAAATTTGAAACACCATGGCATTGTCATGTAAGTTGACAGATTGTTGCTAAGGGTATCAAGAGTGTTCTGCGGATGGTATCTTAGTGCAGATGTGCTACATGATGGCATTGTATACATTTAAAAACGGACGGCCATCTAGTGACATGCATGAAAGCGAAGCGACATTCTGATTTACGTTGTTTTAGCAGAAAAGTGATGAAACATCAAATTTCATCACTGAATAAAAGTTCAGTACAGTGATGCATGCTTGTGACTGCAGATAGAGTAAAAATGGAGTAGGAAGTTCCAAAGAAACGAGAGCTCTTTGACAGACTGTTCTTGACCAGGTCAGGCACACTGAGTACTGACACCAGTTAATTGCTGCTGTTCAGCACATCATGATAAAAAATTGCAGAGAGACTGAATGAAATAGCAGCAATTTTGGACATCAGTCAAAGTGCAGAACCACATCTTCCATGACGTGCTCCAGCTTCCACAAAGTGTCGGCAAGATGGTGCCATGTCATCTGCCGTCAGAGTTGAAACAACCATGTTATGTATAAGTGGCTGCACAAGTGGCCAAAATATTTTGTTTTCTAGAAGACACCCATGCACTCTGTAAGTGGTGGGAAACTTTTAGCGAAGGCCATGGTGTCAAAAAATGATACAGCTGTATACAACTATTTCTTAATAAATTTTGAAGAAAAAAATTACATTTAGTTTTTCATTGGAAGCATCAGTGTTTCTCTGCCCTCAGCGTGACAGATGCTTTCAGGCTCAGATTGGTTTGACCAGCCACCTACGAACCCACTCCAGGATTGACAGATGATAATGTGGTCCTCTTCGGAAACGACAAACAACAGTGTAACATGCTCACAGTGTGACTGGACGTAGTTTGTTTTTTCTGTTTTTATCTCTAGGACAGGACAGTCATAAATTAAGAGCATTTAGGTAAACCTGAAGTAAGCTGATGATGTTGGACGCCCACAGTGAGTAAGATTACTCCTTTGTGTGTCCTAAAAAGGGTACTAAGTGGCGGATTGTGGCAGCTTTCCTCTCATCCTGAGCATGCTGATGAAGGTGGACCAGGGTCTTAAAGGTGATTGTGCTATGTTTGACTTTATCTGAGTGTCGCTCGCTACTACGGGGATCACGTCGATCCCCTACTTCGCTAGCCGGGCTGCCATGAAAACAGCCCACTTCAAGGGGCAACTACAAGGAAGTTGAGGTGGGGGTTTTAGCCAGTATATTTTGCCTGACCCTGACTAACATTGTCTGATCAGTATATTTTACTGGAACCTGACTAACATATCTGATCAGTATATTTTGTCTGACCATGACAATCATTAGTCTTCTCTCTCCCAGAAAAAAACAAAAATAACCATCAGAATAGACTAGAACATAATAACAGTCAAATAATATATGAAAAAAACTTACGAGGCTTTCCTTCTGCCATCTCAACGGCTGTAATGCCCAAGGACCACAAGTCACTCTGAAAGCAATCAAGAACCTTATGTACGATTTATTTCATGGTGGTACAACATTCCTAAAAACATTTGTTTATCAATTAAGGCCTTTATCAAGACTGATTAGCAAATTGGCAGAGCACTCAGTTGTCATTACAAAGGTGCGTTACTGGCAGCCTCCGGTCAACCCAGATGCAAATGTCTATCTGGTTCTGTTTCATCAATGTCCACATGTAGACTAAATTAACTTTTTCAGGACGGGAGGCCACTGCCAGGGGCTGATTTTTCATGTCGTTCAGGACGGCAGGCCTTTTTAAGGGCCGGTGATTTTAAGATTATATTTTTATGATTTATATTTATTTTTTTGTGTGTGCTTAAACTTTTTAGATACTTCAGAAAGTAGGTTGATTCTTTAGTTTCGTTTTATATAAAAACAGTAAAATTAATAAGTTTTTGTAGAAAAATTATTTCCTATTTGTTAAAGTCATTAAATCTATTATCAATAGCTAATCTGCGAGCACCGATCTACTCTTTTTTCTGAACAAAAAAGGGCTTAGTTTTTATGAAACTATTTCTTAAAATGAAAATGTACATTTCATATAGCTCATTTTTCTAGTCAATCTGAATTATGCTGGCAGAGAAGCCAATTCTTCACAACAGATAGGTGTTATTGAATAAAATAAACATTGAATTTTTGTGGGCAGAGACAATAAACATACATTTTGTTTCGTTTACCGCATGATAGACGTTTTAAATGACTTGGAAATTAAAGTAAATTTATTCTTCCTGTGTTTTTATTATAAATAAACCGGTGAAACCTTAAATTTGTGTAAAATATTTCATATTTCCCGTTAAAGCTGATAAAGTGGCTGTTTCTGAGTCAGGTAACAATAATTCTCAAAATTGTTATGTGCTAGACCAAAGTCATTTTACGTCTATGCTAGATAATTTCGTAAATGAATGTAGTTCTGAAACAAGTGTGCCCCGAACAACAAAACATATTTATATATTTATATGTATTAGCAGTCTATATTGGGTAACTCTGAGATGTTAATTGTATTTTCCGTGCAGTCATTTTTTTGTTGCATCATGTTTCTTACTTTTTTACTATTTTAGAAATGGAGCTTTATTTATATTTTCATATTGCTCATGCAAACCCCTTTTAACTCCATATTTGACATGATCACATAATACGATAATATAAAACAGTGACACTTTAACTGTAACACTATTAAAATCTTAGAGGGATGGAAAATGAATTGCTTAAGACATGGTAATTTTGCTATGTCTTTAAAGAGTTAATGAGCTGCTGAGCATGTATTACCGGACTGCCCCCTTGCATGGTTTACTCTGGCTCAACCCTAAACTAAAAACTGGAGCTGAAGACGCAGCAGTGAATGAGCTGGCAGCAGTCAGCGACTCATAACTGGTTGCTTGCGTCAGGGCCAGTGACCTATAACTGACCAAGACCCTATTTTGCCTCCATGTGCTCGTCCTGGAAGCAAGTTGCGATAGTGTAGTCTGGCTAAGAGAGAGAACAGAGGTCACATCAGAAAGGCAAGCTTGATACACAAAAAAAGTCATCTAAAACTGTATGTGTCGAGCCAAAAGGTGCAGATATCACAGCCTACGACATGTCACAAATGTTCTTTTCAGGATGAACGTCGAAGAAACTTAAAACTGCATGTACCTAAAGGGGAGTTCCAAAGAATGGTTGAGTGCATCAGGGAAAATCGTCTGACGGTATAAACATCAAAACTGTGATCATATAAAGAAGTAGAGAGAGGTACCTGACTTACTGTTAGAGAAGGAAGGGCAGCGATGAGAGGAATTGGCAGCCCTCTCTCAGAAACAAGCTGTGGCTTTGTACAATGAAGTCTCTAACACTTCATTCTCGACAGCAGTGACAACTATGAGACTAACTTTACCTTTACTCTCAACAAATTCTGGACAACTATAAAAGGTGAGTGAGTAGCCTAGTCAACAGTCAGTTGGCTTGCTAAGACTGGGATTACAGCGCGTCAGGGTTCGAAATCACGGATAAAAATCCGAGGCGTGGTTCATTCCTGTAAATGGATACGTGGCATATAAGTTGGGAAGGTATAAACAGCAGGGAAGGGAACTGTCCACCCCACCTTCCATAGGCTATGGCTCAGTACATGAAGAGTTATCTTCATCCCCGATGACAATTGTTACCATGGGACTGTCCTTTAGCTTTATAAAGGTTTGAGTTAGTACAGAGAAGACTAGCTAATGTTGCTAAATGTATTATGGAAGGAGAAAACCCTAAAAGTTTGCTTTTTTTGTTGATGTCTTCTGTTGTGTCTTTATTTTGGTGAGAAACTTGTGTGGTTACAATGGAGATCTCAAGACCAAAGAAATAAGGGTTCAGAACTCCTGGTAAGGCCTAGGTATTTTTCTATCGAGAGTACAAATTAAATCTGTCTCTACACTTGATTGTTGATGATGTTGTTAGCCAGAAAAAAACAACATAGACAAACTTGGCAGAGATGGGCAGACAAAGATCTTCAGACTCAGAACGGGACACTGTAGACTCAAGACCCACCTCCACAGAATGGATCTCAGAGACACTGCCACATACGAATGTGGAGCACCCAAGCAAACACCAGAACATATTCTGCAAGAATGCCCTATCTATGCAGACCAAAGAGAGGCAGTCTGGCCTGGGGGAGCAACCATGCTCGAAAAGCTGTCAGGGACCAGCGAAGACCTGAAACGCACAGTCTCCTTCGTGAACCTCACCGTTCTAGAAGCACAGCATTAGTTGATCGATGAAGAATAAGTTTGCATGCCAAATAAGCGCCTTTCCAAGCAGCTGATGGACAGTGAGGTCAGAACAGGTACATGTTCATTAAGGGGACAGTAGAAGCGCAACAGAAACTCTTTAAAAATGTCTCTGCGGAGCTTCAACATTGATGTCACAGCCAAGCTAGACGCTTGCACAGAACCAGCATCACACAAGGTGCTTATATCATTGAGCAGAATATAATCTTTGAGAATCAGAGAAAATGAGCTGCCCGAAAGAACTAAACACCCAATGACATTACAGTCAGCTCCGTAGATATTTATCACAATTGTGGGGGTAGGAGCTGCCCTGCCAGGATTGAACTTTCAGGCCATATGAAATCACATCTCACAGCACAAGTCTGATATTGCTGCCATCTTTAACTACAGATGGGCATCTTCAACTGCAGATGGGCAACTATTAATTGGTCTAAATGTAAGTCTTTGAATGTTCCTGCTGATTTAGCTGAACCTGTGCTTTCTGTGTGTTTTGTTGTGTCTTTGTAGAAACATTGATCTTTGGCTGTTACAGGCATATTCCATACTTAGGTCTACTTCAGTTCCATGGGCGTGACGAACGGGTGAAAAATTTGAAGTGCTGCTTATTTTTCCGCAGAAATATACAAAAGCCTTTAAATGTGTTTACTCTATCACATATCAAGTGTAGAAATACTGCTCGTCCTACAAAAAACAATAGGAAAGTCAAGTTAATATACTGCCTGCTTTATTCTTATTGACAAATGTCCGGCTAGTGCAAATGCGCGCCCCACATGGACGATCGACTGCAATGTATCTCCAGCGTTTCTGTCTCTTGCCTTGATGGTGCAATCTGCCAGGCTTTTCCTTGTTCATCCTTTGATGTTATTCTCTCACTCATAGCATTGTTTACCTGTGTCACGTTTATCCTCCATGTTTCCTTCCAGTATTTTTTTCAGCAAGTTGTTATGTGACCAAAATATTTTAAGCTTTACAACACGCTTGGTTTCAAGACATGCCTGATAGAAAAATGTTTCCCTACGGCAGGTACAGTACGAAACCAAATGACAGTGACCAAGAATAGCATCTATATAAATATCTGGGTCAATGCTATGGAAACAGCTGTACATTCTTTCTTGTCCATTTTTCAAATGAGAGATGGGCTTGTGGATATGACATATTCTCTATTTCATTGGATTTTAAATTATCCCAATATTGAGAGAATTTAAGTGAAGTTGTTGCAACCGATTTTTCTGAGATAGATCTGTTTAGTTTGTTTATGTAGATATTATAAATACATTTATAGTGGAAACTAATAGATATGCAGTTCTTGTTAAGAACACTTTTCTAGACAAGTGGTGTCCCCATCCCCCCTTAAATGTAGAGGACAATTGGCTCATAAATAACGTAATGTCCCGAAAACTGAGGTTCTTTTGGACACATCAAACAACACAATGAACTGCAGAGAGTGGTTATAGATGGCATGGTCACTGGAAAGAGAGGCAGGAGCCGACTGAGAAGACGATGGACTCAGGACATCAAGGAGATGCTGGATTTGACCTTGGAGCAGGCCGGAAGACTGGCGAAAGATAGTTTCCTACAGACAAGCTGTCATGAGTGCAGTGTTCTGCAAAGGACATGCTATATGATAATAGCGTCCCCCCAAAATAGGTATGTCTAAATGTTTGCGCTGTTTTTCAATATTTTACCTTCATCTTCTTGTAGGTTCAGAAACTAATACACACACATAAAAAACAACAAGTTCTTTATTAATATACATTTCTACACACAATCAAATCATATCTATCAACCAACAAATAAAAAGATTACGGGCTCTCAAAGTCAACAACCATAGTAAGACATGATGTACTGAAAAATAATGCCGTTGCAGATGAGATTTGCATAAATTTGTAATGGTCGGTGGCTAAGGTTAACTACTGGATTCTGAATGTGTTCACCAATTCTCTTTGCACCCCTAATTTCTCCAAAACTTCCTTATTTCTTTTTTTTTCTTTCCATGAGATGCCCCCTAATCATTTATATATTCACATTTCAAAGGCATTATTTTCTTTAATCATTTGTCCGTTGTATGTTTCTACACCATACAACTGATATCTGTCCGGTTCTTTCCCACAGTAGCACATTAGCGAATCTGTTCATACAATTTTTATCCCACTATTCTGCACATATACTCAATCATGAAATCTTGAACCTTTTTCATTGCTGTCTTCATTGTTTCCCATGTTACAACCCATAGAATAGATCAGACTTTACATTTGAGTTGAAACTTTACATTTGAGTTAAAGATTTGCATTTCTGTGATTGGCTTAATTTCTGTTCTTTTTCATAAATCAGCCTTAGAAGTTTCAAAATTATCCATAAAACTAGAAGACATCAAACTCTGTTTCAGGATGTTGTGGAATCAGCAATAACACGCAAACATCGTTGGACTGGACATGTCGTAAGCATGCCTGACAACAGATGGACACGTAGAACAATGTTTTAGTGGCCATATGCCCTATACACATCTATGGGGTAGCCCACCTATGCATGGCGAGATGGACTGACCAAAGATCTAGGCCCACATTGGTACAGAGTTGCAAAAGATTGGGACACATACAGAATATTGTTGGCTTCCTCGCATGCGGCTCATTTACCAGAATGAAACTAAGGATAGTGTGATAATGTGACTAGAAGACATGATATCATGTTTCTGTGCTTGTTTATCATGTGTGATCCCTGACAACATAACAAAATCCAAATAGTTACTCTTTGTCTAGCTTACCCTTTTGTCATAGGTGGCGTCAGGGTTCTCATCGCAAGCTATCACTTCTGGGGCCATCCTGAAATAGTTACAGACACATCATCTCAGTTGCGTGGAACAAATAAAAAGGGCTTACATGTCGGAGTTTGGAGGCAAACTACTCTTGTGTGAAGAAAAATTACATTAACTAATGAATCTTCTTCTTCGGAGTTTGTCCTGAAAAGGACATTGTGACATTGTCGTGTTTTACAGTGAGACCATGGTATCTGCACCTTTTGGCCCGACACATCCAATTTCAGCTGGATTTTTTTGGGTACGGAGTTTGCCTTTCCACTGCGATTCCTATTCTCTTCGACAGACTACACTTGTACAGCCTGTTTCAAGGGCTGTTGCTAGGAGACAGAAAAGGGTCTTGGTCCGCTCTGGTATGCTGATCCTGATGCAAGCAGCCAGCAATGTCACTGGCTGCTGACAGCTCATTCACTGTTCTGCATACTCAGCCCTCAATCAATGAACCAAAACCTTTCAGCTGCCTTCGGAGCACAGGTCTTTAACAAATATACAACAGGTAATCTGTTTCTAACTGTGGCTTATAGTTTCTATAGGATGGGGTAGCCAACACTATGTCTTACCATCCTTAATTGTTTCTTAAGGCATGCCAGGCAAGTTACGATGTTAATAGTTTGTGTTTCCCTTTCAGGTCTTGGTAACCCATAGGAGTTTAAAACTACAGAGAAAGACCAAAGAACACTTGGTAGTACCACAACACACATACACACATACACTTACATGACAACTACACAAGGTTATGAAGGAAACAGATGTGGGTATTTGGTGGATACACTATATGATGACCATAAACACGAGAGACAAACTGACACATTTATGAGGGAAATAGATGTAGTTATTTGACGGGCAAACAATTAGAAAAACACACTTACCAGTATTTGAGGGACAAACAACTAGGAATACAAACACACTTACCAGTATTTGAGGGACAAACAACTAGGAATACAAACACACTTACCAGTATTTGAGGGACAAACAACTAGGAATACAAACACACTTACCAGTATTTGAGGGACAAACAACTAGGAATACAACCACTTACCAGTATTTGAGGGACAAACAACTAGGAATACAAACACACTTACCAGTATTTGAGGGACAAACAACTAGGAATACAACCACTTACCAGTATTTGAGGGACAAACAACTAGGAATACAACCACTTACCAGTACGGTGTCCCTATAAATGTGTTTCTCCTTCCAATGGTTTTATCTAGCTGGGCACTGACTCCAAAATCAACTGTCAGAAGAGCGAAAACACTTACTCACTCAAGACATATCATATATTTAAGACTCCCAGGAATGTTCTTGGTAGTAATATAGACAAAATAAGAAGCACACATTAAGAAATCAAAACAAGGATACAAAAGACAAGAGGAGTTGCCATTACATTGGGAAACTTATAGAACATAAAAATCAACATAAAAATATAAATCTTCAACTCCAATGTAATGTCAGCCCTACTGTATGCCCGTGAAACATGGAGAGCAAAAAAAACAACCAAATAGATTCAGATTTTCATAACAGCAATTCTTTGGTAGTTGGTACAGTGTATTCTTGTTACATCTCATGGCATACTTGAGAAGGTTGAATGAGGTACCCTTGGCTGTAGTGCAATGTGACAGTTATAGTAAGGGCATCACTACTGGGATTATAGTGTTGATCCCCACTTTGTTGGTCATAGACTGCTGTGACATATCCTGTTTCCAGGAGCACAAATGAGGATGCGAGGAGGGGTCTTGATCATCATGTTTCACCTGACCCTGATTACATTTCACCCCGTAACAAGTGGCATGAAGTAAGTCGTGCATGGAGCTAGCAACCTCATCATGTAAAGTAAATTGCTACAGAATCCACCACTACAAAAAGTGGGTGTTGGATGGTGGCGGGATGGGAGGGGAGTGATTCTATGCTCTGACTGGGGCAAATTAAGAGACAAGATAATGATGCTGAGCCCTACCTAGCTTGACTTCAGCGTTGTCTGTGAGTAAAACATTCTGGCCCTTGATGTCTCGGTGGATCACTCGATTGGCATGTAGGTGTGACAGTCCCTGCGATGGTCAACAGCAAAGAGGAAAATGGATTAAACATAGCTAGAACCACACAGTGTAGATATCAACTTGAATGGGTTACCTATAATTTCTATACTTTTGTCATGCCTATTCCATGTTGCTGTTGAAGTTATGTTTCTTTGGTGGCAGGTTACAGTGGCTCTTCTTGCATCCTGAGGCATACTTGAGAAGGTGGACCAGGGTTCTCGCTGTAGAGCAAATTGAGGCTCCTCAGTAAGATCACCACTATGGGGACTACAGAGCTGATTCCTACCTTGTTGGCCAGACTGTTATAACACAGACTATTTCCAGGAACATGAACGAGAATATGAGGTGGAGGACTTGTTCAGTATATTTCACCTGACCCTGATTTTTGGAACTAGTTTTCCCTTCATGAGCTTTACTATTTTTTCTATTTTTCTTTCATCTAGCTTTCTAACGAGATGTCTTTTGAACTGTGTTTTACAGCTTAGCAGATCTTCTTCTTCTTCGTACGCTGTTTACAGCGATATTTACGTTGCACTGATTTAATTTGTTAGCCAGTGGCTCAGTGCATCCGATTTCAACAGGCGTTTCTGTAGGGTTGCCCTCCTTAGCCTTTGGCTGTCCCCAGCCTAACTGCAAGGCAGCAGTTGTTTTTGGTCAGAGTTGTCTCTCTTGGGAAGTTGTCTTGCAGGACTATCGAGTCTTCCCTACTCGTGTCTATAGTGTTTGGAAATGATATGATGGACTATGTACTAGTTTGTACTATCCCGGAAGAGAGGCAGTCCAGTGTGACTTTTTCCCAGGATCGTCACGTCCTGCCAGAAACGTAGCATATGCATATGAGTGAGGTATCTTTTTGCTCGCTCTATTTTCTCGGCTCATCTGCAGTGATGGTACGCCTAGCATTCCCCGCCACCCGGGAGCTTGCCACCATAGGACAGGAGGTGCAGTGTCCGCTGGACTGCATCTCTTCTGCGTCCACTGGAATGACTGATAGCAGACAGATGCAAAGAGCGAGGAAGGAGTGCATTTTACCAGGTGCATTCCTGCGGCTCGATCGGGCCGGGACACAAGCCCCAGCCATGTCGTAGCCTTCCATCTCAGCGGTGCTGAGATTTTGGGCGGGATTCTGGCTTAGAAGCGTTCGGCCGTAATCCCTCAGATGGTAGCTTCTCAGCCAAGCACGTGGACCAAATGTCAGCGACCTGTGATTCCTCTCGAAATAGTGCATTTGACCAGGTGACAAGCCTAGTCTTGCACGGAGATGTTGTCCGCCTAGGTAGCGGACATGGTCAAGGGTTGAGTCTCAGCAGTTCGCAGTGAGGTAGCTGATCTACTGCTTAGGGCACCCGACCGAGAACTAAGTCTTCTACAAATGATTTCATTCCTCATCGCCGTATGGGGTGAACATCGAGCAGCTTCCCGCCCGCTTTTGTCAGCGGACGGCAGAGACCTCATTCTGCGGCTTGACCGGGCGGGGCTGGAGCGTGACCCCGAGGTCCCCACCATGTCGAAGCCTCCCTTTGCATTCGTGCTGGGCTGCTTTTAGGCGGGATTTTTGGCTTAGAGGCGTTCGGCCGTAATCCCTCGCCTCGAACCGTTGGCTTATCCGCCTAGTACGTGAACCAAAATGTCTGCGGCTCCTCTCGGGCTTAGAAGGATTACCGTAGCAGAGCATTGTCATTTGTAGGGTAAAGCTGACCTGTCTTCAGAGGGTTTTTTTTCCAGCACCCGTTCAATATTAGCCAGACCGTATCAATAGAGGGCTTTTAGTTTGTCAATGGCCCAGTTTCTGGAGCCTGCGATTTCTGCAGGGTGAAGGCCAGATTACCGTAGCAGGCGCTCTTTCATTTGGGGGTTTGGAGACTGACCTGTTTTCCGTGGGTCTAATACCAGCACATGTTCACTATTAGACCCCACGAAGGTGCTCTCTTTTGACAGTCATTCTACACTATTGGCGTGTTTAGTCAATTTTAGCCTCAGGCTCCACTCCTGATAGTGTTCTTCCGTCAATTCCTTTATCAAACACTGGATGCAGACCAACCGAGCCACAGAGGGCGTAACCCCAGACTTCTGAGGGTCTAAATCCAGCACCAGTTTCATATTAGACCCCAGAAAAGTGGTATCGGCATGTCAGTCATTTCAGTGTTGGCCGTGTTGAGTCAAATTAAGCCGCAGGCTCCACTCCTGGTGGTGCCCTTCCGTCAATTCCTTTAAGTTTCAGCTTTGCAACCATACTTCCCCCGGAACCCAAACACTTTGGTTTCCCGGAAGCTGCCCGCAGAGTCATCGAAGCAACTCCTGCGGATCGCTAGTCGGCATCGTTTATGGTCAGAACTACGACGGTATCTGATCGTCTTCACGCCTCTGACTTTCGTTCTTGATTAATGAAAACATTATTGACAAATGCTTTCGCAGTAGCTCGTCTTGCGGCGATCCAAGAATTGCACCTCTAACGCCGCAATACGAATGCCCCCGTTTGTCCCTGTTAATCATTACCTCCAGTTCCGAAAACCAACAAAATAGAACCGAGGTCCTATTCCATTATTCCATGCACCATTATTCAGGCAGCCGAGGCCTGCTTTGAACACTCTAATTTTTTCAAAGTAAACGCGCCGGCCACCCAGGACGCTCAGCGAAGAGCACCCGTGGGAGAGAGCCGGCAGACGGTAGGGCAGGAGACAACGGGCAGTGAACCGGCGCGAGCCGGACCGCCCGCCTGCGCCTGAGATACAACTACGAGCTTTTTAACTGCAACAACTTTAATATACGCTATTGGAGCTGGAATTACCGCGGCTGCTGGCACCAGACTTGCCCTCCAATAGATCCTCGTTAAAGGGTTTAAAGTGTACTCATTCCAATTACGGGGCCTCGAAAGAGTCCCGTATTGTTATTTTTCGTCACTACCTCCCCGTGCCGGGAGTGGGTAAGTTGCGCGCCTGCTGCCTTCCTTGGATGTGGTAGCCGTTTCTCATGCTCCCTCTCCGGAATCGAACCCTGATTCCCCGTTACCCGTTACAAACATGGTAGGCATGTCACGTACCATCGACATTTGATAGGGCAGACATTTGAAAGATGCGTCGCCGGCACATGAGGCCATGCGATCAGCACAAAGTTATCCAGAGTCACCAGTGGGGACGCCGCAACCCCGCGAGGGGAAACGACGATTGGTTTTGAACTAATAAAAGCGCTCTTTCCGCGAGGGTCGGAGCTTGGTAAGCATGTATTAGCTCTAGAATTGCCACAGTTATCCAAGTAGGATCGTGTCATCTAAGGAACCTCGACTGATTTAATGAGCCATTCGCGGTTTCACCGTGAGACAGTGTGAACTTAGACATGCATGGCTTAATCTTTGAGACAAGCATATGACTACTGGCAGGATCAACCAGATATCTGTCGGAGACGTACGTACAGCACACACCGGTCGGCGGAGGAAGGGTGTGTAAAAAGCCTCGCTGGGACGACGGCCGCAGGGACCGACTGACGGGACGGACGGACGGTTTGTTCCACCCGTCCCTCACTCCGTCGACCTAGGACCGCCTGACAGGGGCCTCCCACACGCACCAGACGACCGACCGACCGACCGACAGGGCTCGCTCGAGGAGGGATGGCAGCGCTCTGTGCAGAACGGATCCCAACGACCTCGGCGATGAATTTCACTGGGACTGGAGACAATTTGGCCTGCCCTTCTCCGTAGGAGAACGCAGGGCCTCGAGGCAACGATTCCTGCTTTCCATTTGCCGGTCACAAGCTCTTTGCGAGAGTCGGACCACCAGCGAGACGTACTGTCGAGCTCTGCTATAAGCCTTAGATAAATCACCACGGACGGACCACGTTTCCTGATACGGACCAGACTAGCGCACCTCGGTGGAGGAGCCACTACAACAAACCGCACCCAATTCGCACTACGGGGAAAGGCAGGCGAGCGTTTTCCGCAAGCCCGCGCTATCGCTCCGCCTGGCGGGACTGAGATCGCTTTACGAACACTGGTTGAAATTGAGTCGACGCGGCGAGACAACTACCCCAGATGCTTAGCAGATCAATACATCTGACTTCAGCATATTATTTTTTTTAATGGCTCTACTTCCCATATGAGGCTCAACCTTGCCATTTCACGAATTCGAACACAAGCAATTTTGGGCTGGGAGCTGTGCCACTAACCACTTCGTTACACAGACCCCAATTTTACTACAAATAAGGACATAACTAGGAGAAGAAAATGAATAAATATACATTTTAGACTAAATGCCATGTGGCAAAACCATCCACAATGACAACTTAAAGGCTACCAGCAATGCCAAAGGCAGACTGCAAACCCTAAACTGCTGGATAGGCTACTAACTGTCAACAGGGAAATGCCTAGAGCTGTATAATCCCCAGATCTAGTAAGCCACAGGAAGGAAACCACACACAAATTTATTACTAATAGCCAAATGAAAGTCTGGAAGACAATCCATTGAACACGGGATGCTTTCTTCTAAGGATCGACCAGATGAATTTGTAGAATAAAATGATAGCGTTTGACTATCTGGCCATCAGGCACTGATCTGCCTGATTGAATACTAGAATTTCATTTACAGTGAAACCCAAGGTCTCTGGAAGACAGTGTAGCCTAGTCCAGTGTTTCCTAACCTTTTCACACTCGTAGACTGATGAAAATAGGAAATATTGTTCGCGGACCAGTGGTTATAGGAAAAATTGTTCGTGGATCAGTGAAAATAGGAAAAATTGTTTGTGGGCCAGCGAAAATAGGAAAAACTGTTCAAGAATCTGTAAAAATAGGAAAAAAATTTTCACGGACCAGTGAACATTTTAACAATATTTCGAGGACTGCTCAGACAGAAAAACAATCCCATTATTTATATATTATTTTGTCTATTTGTTGTTAAAGCTAATATAAAACGAAGATTTTATAGCCATTTTAAAAAGGCCAGAATTCAAGCACTAAATAGATAATAGGTTCAGCAGCAATTTCGTATTTCGCGGACTGACATGAAATTTCTGTGGATCGGTGGTTGGGAATCACTGGCCTAGTCGACAGTTAGGCTTACTAGACTGGGATTACAGCATGCCTAGGCTTCGAGTTTATGGACGGACAAAAAAAATAAATCAGGGTTGTGGTTCATGCATGGTACGACCACTTCTCCAGTCGAACCAGCTGTAAATAGGTACCTGACATATGAGTTGAGGAAGGTAAAAACAGCAAGGAAGGGATCCGGCCACCCCACCTCACATAGACTGCGGCTTAGTACATGAACATTTATCTTCATTCCCGATAACAATTGTTGCTATGGGACTGACCTTTACTGGAAGACAGTTTTCAACCATTTAAGTCTTCTTTTTATTGAGGGCAATCAAGGTGTCAGACTTCCAATTGTTATTTTGGAAAATACACAAGGGCTGGCTAAGGCATGAGGGAATGTCAGCTGTAGAGGCCTCAAACCTCCAGATACTAGTGTGAATCTAGTGTCCTTGTCATGCTGGAGCTCAGTATAATGAAAGAGCTGACATACTGGCTTCAAAAGTATCCATTATGTGCATATTGGATATAGTGCATATTGGATATAGATATAGTGCGCAGTGGATATGGATAAGGGTTACATTTTGAAGTATATCAATAACAGTCTATTGGATGATGATACCACAATAGATGAACTAGCAATCCACAAACCACAGAGTTTTTCAATCAAATGAGGTTCGAGTGGAGTGGAGTACATGAGAGGATGGGGCAGGATTATGTATAACCAATGAGCTACATGGACTATCGGTACACCCACCCTTATCCATTTGCTGAGAGAGACTAAGCACCTATTGGTATGCCAGGAGTGCAGTGAAGTTGATTCTTAGGTAAAAAAAACAACTTTCTGTACTAAATTAAAATCTGGACTCAAAACAGAGAGCATTGTTGTATATTTTAAATTTCTTTCACAACTAAAATAATCTTAGCGCTGTAAGCAGCTCTTGGCCCTCCTGGATAAACTTCAGTGGTGCTGTAAGTGGTCCATTGCTTTACTGGATACAATTGTCTGGTGCTGTAAGTGGCTCTACCAGCATCACATCATTAACTTTACCAGCATCACATCATCCACTCTACCAGCACCACATCATCCACTCTACCAGCACCACATCATCCATTCTACTAGCACCACATCATCCACTCTACAAGCACCACATCATCCACTCTACAAGCACCACATCAACCACTCTACAAGCACCACATCATCCACCCTACAAGCATCACATCGTCCACTCTACAAGCACCACATCATCCATTCTACTAGCACCACATCATCCACTCTACCAGCACCACATCATCCACTCTACAAGCACCACATCATCCACTCTACCAGCACCACATCATCCACTCTACCAGCACCACATCATCCACTCTACAAGCATCACATCATCCACTCTACAAGCATCACATCATCCACTCTACAAGCACCACATCATCCACTCTACAAGCACCACATCATCCACTCTACAAGCATCACATCATCCACTCTACAAGCATCACATCATCCACTCTACCAGCATTACATCATCCACTCTACCAGCACCACATCATCCACTCTACCAGCATCACATCATCCACTCTACAAGCACCGTATATACCACAGTCTACCAGTATCCCTTTCTCTACCAGCATCCCATATCCCACTCTCTACCAGCATCCCATATCCCTCTCTCTACCAGCATCAGATATCCCTCTCTCTACCAGCATCACATCATCCACTCTATCAGCATCACATCATCCACTCTAACAGCATCACATCCTCCACTCTACCAGCATCACATCATCCACTTTACCAGCATCACATTCCCCACTCTGCCAGTATCACATCCCACTCTACTGGCATTACACCCTCCACTTTACCAACATCACATCCCCCACTCTACCAACATCACATCCCCCACTCTACCAGCATCACATCCCACTCTACAAGTATCATTGAAGTGGGTAGTAGGATTTGATAGTCCAGAAAGACAGTTTTCATAAGACAGCACTACCAAAGAAAGAACTGCTACCCTTCAGGTGGTCTGGAGACAGTCAATGGCTAGTGACAATGCCACCCCCTCCCCCCAAGCTAAATACAGTGACATAATTCCACTTCATCAAGTCAGACATGGAGATAACTCTAACAGAGACAATGATGGTGCCGTCTCAAGATGAATAAAGATAATGGTGATGAACATGGGGACATAACTCACTCTTAGAATCTCCCTGCAGACATAGGCAATCCATTCTTCCTTGAGTGAGTTCCCCTTTGTTGCTGGGAGACAAGTGAAATAAAAACATGTGTGACTTGTTTGAAAACATCAACTGTGAGGCACCTCACTTCTCATACTCCCAGGCTACTTCTCTAGCCTGGCTGGTTATTTTGATTTGAAAAACTTACACATGAGATATGGATGGCCAAGCAGTTTACGACACCTGTCTGCTAGTCAGAAGGATACAAGTTCAAACCCCTAAAAGGATCTAGAACTTTTCAACCAACCAAGGGTTAAAAATAACACAGAGTGGATAAGTGTCATATGTTCCTCAGTCCTAAAAATACAACTGTCACCCCCTCCTGAAAGGGTGCGCCACACGCCTCCCCCCTGCACCCAATGTTAACCACAGCAATAGGCAATCACTTAAACCCTGCTAAGAATAAACTGAACAAATAAATACAACATATGGGATTTGTTTGGTTTCTCATAAACTGCAACATTTATTTTAACTTTCTTTTCCGTGTATATTTTTTCCTACAAGACTGATACCCCCACATAGTATTGGGTTATAGGGTGAGAGCCATTGTGTTCCTAGAACTATAACAAATATGAGGCCTGTTCAAATGAAACAGGGCCAAGCTGAAACAAGTGAAACTACGCACGATGCGCATGATGATGTCACTTACCAACAGCACATACCAACTGTCAAGTTTGCAAAATTTTGTTATCTTCCAACTCATAGTTTCCTCGGCAGACCGCTGGAAACATGACGGGTGTGACACAGAATCCATCCAGAATTGATCAGCGAGCGGTGATTCAGTTTCTAACAGCTGAAGGATGTCGACCAGTTGATATTCATCGCAGAATGCAGGCAGTGTATGGTGACAAAAGTGTGTTGAAGACAACAGTGAAGAACTGGACAACGATGTTTAAAGAAGGATGTGAGTTAACGCAACAATATGCGCCTGACCTTGTCTCGGAAGATCTTTTGTTAGCTAACATCCTTCATTAAACATCGTTGTCCAGTTCTTCACTGTTGTCTTCGACACTTTTTTGTCACCATACACTGCCTCCATTCTGCGATGAATGTCAACTGGTCGACATCCTTCAGCTGTTAGAATCCGAATCACCGCTCGCTGATCAACTCTGGACAAATTCCGTATCACACCTGCCATGTTTTCAACGGTCTGCTGTAGAAACTATGGGTCTAAGAATAATTCAATTTTGCAAACTTCACAGCTGGTATATGCTGTTTACACCAGAATTGACATCATGCGCACCGTAAGTATGTTCACTTGGTGCAGTTAGGTCCGGTTTAATTTAAACACGCCTCGTACAATATAATAGTTGCCCATTTCAAATGAAGACAGTGACAGCATCGGATTTGCGCTGCAAGATGTGATCTCATATGACTGTAAAGTCCAATCCTGTTGCGGCAGACTCTATCCCACTAGACAAACATCAGTGGAGTCAGCCGTGGGATCGTTATGCACTCTGTTCTTTTGGATGACTCGCTTTCTCCGAGTCTCAGCAATGAGATTTCACTCTGTGATCTGAGCACCTTGTGTGATGCTAGTTCACTATGTGGAACGGTTCTGTGCAAGCATCTCCCAGCATGTGACATCGATATTGAAACTCTTTTCAGATACATTTTTATTGTCATTGTAGAATTTATTCGGCCCCATGACAATCATCTGAGTTTGGTGGGGCGCCCATCTGATATGCAAGTAATGTGTTCCATCCATCTTATCTGCAGAAGCATATGGATGCTCAACCTGTTTGAACTCTTGAGAATTTTAGAGTTTTATACTTGGTTATATACTTGGTCCTGCCACTTGATCCTGAGCAGACTGCTCAGGTAAAAATGATTTACCCGCCTGAGATGTCTGTACACTGTCCATGTTTCGCAGTCATGCAGCAGAGTGGTTAATACTAGAAGCACGATACACTTTTACTTTGGTGATGACACTGATGCCTCCTTTGTAGTCTCCCAAACGCAGAGTTTGCCTTTTCAATCCTGTGATGAATATTCGCTTCTCTGTCGAGGGTACTGCCTAAGTCTAGGAAAGTGAAGCTTTTGTCTGCCTGGAGATGTTGGTAATGTTTAGTTCACTATATATCTTCCCAGGAGCAGGCTGGAAGAGTATCTCAGTTTTCATGCAAGACCAAAATTGCTGCATCCTGGACAAAAACTATGTCATGGTGAACCGTATAGCTTGTTCTTCTTCTTCTTCTTCTTTTTCCTCGTTCGTCTTCAGACCTCAACTTCAATGACTCTAACAAAGGCAGCGGTCAACTCAAGGCTCTGTTCGCTTCCGTACAGCTTCTCGTGGAAGAACACTGGCTGTTGCCAAATGCTACTTCTTTTGTCGGTATACAGTGGACAGGACGGCAAAATATGTTCTGCCTTCATGGGGGCTGTGCCGCAGGCACAAAGGTCTGTAGTGTCAATCTTGAACTTGTTGTACAGATGGCATCTAAGTCTGTTGTGACCTGTACGTAGCCGGAGAATTATCACCTGGTCTCGCCTGGAGAGTTGATGGCAGGCATCGTTTTCTATGTGGCCAGGGTGGTCTTTTTTCCATTTTGCACTGTACGTTGCCCTGATGAATGCTTTTGCCTCATTGTATGTGATTTCTGTATCACTCTGCTGCAGTATTCCTCCCTCTCTGGCGAGTCTGTCTGCCTCCTCGTTGCCTGGAATGTTGCAGTGGGATGGTATCTACTCGACTGTGCTTTTTTTGAAGCACTGGGACAGGCGTTCGAGCAAGTCTGCCAGAGCACCGAGTTCATTTTTGTGCTGGTTCTTGAGCACCATTAACACTGCGAGGGCATCTGTGAAAATGACCACATCCTTTTCTGCCTGCTCCTTATGGTCTATGGGGATTTCAGCTGCTTGTCTCAGGGCACTGGCTTCGGCACTGAAGTTGCTACAGCATTTCCCAGTGGCAAATGCTGCTGAGTATACTTTGCTTTTTAGTTTTATAGTGATGCCTCCTCCCCCGTTTCCAATGGCATCTTTGGCTGAGCCATCCGTGTAGGCATGCGTCCAAGCTGTTGGCGGAAATTTTTGGTTGATGTAATTTGTAACTATGTGTTTTTTCTGTTCCTCTGTTTGTGTCTTTTTGTCTCTGATGTTGGGGATATTGCAAATATTTTTAGCCTGCCGCGTCCCAACCCATTTAGTCTGTGATGCATCGGGTGGTCCATGATTCTTTTGAATTTTTCCGCTTGCTGTAGGATTCTGCAGTCTCTGCAGTATTCCATTGGCTGTAGCCCAGTCATAGCTTCCAGGTCTTTTATTTGGGTAGACTTCAGGGCTCCTGTTATGATACGGGCTGCTTGGTTCTGGGTGCGCCCTATTTTGTCAAAGTTTGATTTGGATGCCGTGGACCAAGCTGCAATGCCGTATTCCAAAACTGGTCTTACTCTGCCTGTATATAATTTCTTTAGTGTGTTTCCGTCAGCACCCCAAGCAGTACCAGCAAGTTTCTTCATGATGGGCATACGTAGCCTCGCCCTCAGCTGGGTCTTTAAAATTTGCACTTTCCAGGTGAGACGTCGGTCTAGCTTGTTCTGAGGAGGTGTTAAGGGTGCAGCCATCAGCAAAAAGGAGATCCAAGATGGTGGATTCATTCACCTTGGTGTGAGACTTCAGGCGCCTCAGTTTGAACAGTTGCTCTTGCATCCTGTACCTGATATATATGCTAGCAGCAGTACCATGTACTGCATCAGAGAGCACTGAAGCAAAGACCATACTAATGAGTGCTGGTGGTCTAGAGGTAAGGTGTCCGCCTCGGATGCCGGAGGTTGCATTTTCGAACAACGGACAACTGCAATGAATCTGCCACGGCAATCAAACTTTGCCTTAATTTGCCAGATCCCTTCTCTGTTGACAGTGTCAAAGACCTTGGTAAGGTCGACAAAAACTGTGTACAGGTCACAAAGCTGCTCTTGGCATTTCTCCTGGAGATGACATGCTGCATATATCACGTCAACTATTCCAAACACAATATAATGCATATTTGACACAACAAAACAATTATATTCACTTGTGTAACTGGGGATCAGAAAAAGAAGGTAACAAAAAAACACTAATAAAAAGTCTGTACTAGTGACACAAAGATCTAAAACAAAAATTATTTTTAATCAAGACAACATACCTTTGACTAAATCTGTGATAGACCCTGCCCCACAGAACTCCATGACGAGCTGAAATACAAGAGAGACAGACTAGAAATCATTGTCAATTTTGTGTCAATCAATCAATCAGAACCTTTACAGCTCCCTGTGAAGTACAGATCATCAACAAATATATGATAAGTTCTCCTATCCTGGGCCATCAGCTTTCTCCATGTCTTTCCCATTTCCTTTGCTCCCTTCTAGTATTTTAGTCTCATGCTATTTCTCTTGCTCTGCGGATTCCAGAACAAATATTGTCCTGTTATGTTATCAGCTGATATTTTTAAAGTGCATCCTATTCAGTGCAAGCACTTTCGCCTTATGCTACAGTAATTTCTGCCTAGTTATTTTCAACAGTTCCACATTAGTTTTACCATTTCAATCAGGGAGGAAGACTAACTCCTGGTCAGGAAAAATATACTGATCAGACATGTTAGTCAGGGTCAGGCAAAACATACTGACCAAGACCCTCACATGTTTTAGCATATAGCATAATGCAGGATGCGTTTCGTGAATGATGTCATCACTACAACAGCCATGATTTAGACAATTAATAAATAGTATACTTAGGCAACCAGGGCCCGCCGAGGCGAATGACCATGCCCATGACAACATCTGATGGCAGTGTCCCAGGCGGCCTGCAGCTCTGTTGGGGAGGAGGCGATCTGTTTTAGCCAGGTGTTACGAGGGCGATCCAGAGGATGTCTCCAGGATGAGCACAGCTTCTTCTCGTAACTTGCTCCTACAGAGTGCCGGAGCATCTCGTGGGCTGGGCTTCTCGGGAAAGGCGAGCAACGGGACCAAAGAGGGAAAGACGGCGGCGATCAATTGTTCAGGCAATGCCTGCAAGTTGGGTACTTTGAACTACTTCACTATTGGAAATCATGTCATGCCAGACGATCCAAGGATGCACCTCTGGTTGCTCAGGTGGAAGACCTCAAGATGCTGCTGGTCCTGCTGTAGTAGTGTGCAGAGCTGTACAGGAGATTGAGGACAATCCAGGAGGAGTAAATACGAAGCCTGGTCTCTAGGAAGAGCCTTCGTTGGGACTAGACTCTATGGAGCGAGTGCATGTATGAAGCCTCTAAACCTATCCCACGGGTGATGTCATGACTGAGACTGTCTACTGCTGAGGTAGACGAAGTCCTTGGTGGCTGCAAAAGGGTTGTCGTTCAGTTATGCTCAACGCAGAGGGGCCCCTGCTGAGTTTTGGATTTTCGTCTTCATCCAGGAGATGTGCAAGCCCAGATGGGTAGCCGATCAATCCAGTGCCTCTAGGAGGCCTACCAGTGCCTGATAATCGTAGCCCGGTATGATGACATCATCAGCGTAGACGACATCAGTTACAAAAGAGTCGCCGACAAGGACCCCTGGGTTATGTACAGAAGACTGTGTGAGGATCCAGTCCATGGTGCAGCAGAAAAGTGCCAGGGCGAGGACACAGCTCTGTCGGACACCAGATGATGTAGTGAACTTCTCTGTGAGATCACGCCCAAGCAGAATTTTGGCGCGTGTGTGACTGTGAAGCTCCACAATTTAGAATCAGCAGGGATATAGGCCTGTAATTGCTGCATTCCAGACGGGAGCACTTTCTCTTGTACAGGGAAATTATTATTCCGTCGTGCCATGCCACGGGCACTTGGCCAGTGTTCCACACTGTTGTGAAGAATTGGTCCAGGGTGGTGGTCATCGGGTCCAAGGTGTACTTTAAAAGCTCAGGGGGAATATTGTTGGGGCCCACGGCTCTGCCATCTTTCAGTTTTTCTATTGCTGCCGTTACCTCAGTAATGGTAGGGATGTCAGGGCTGATGTCAGCATTAGGAGTTGCTGTGAGACACTCACAGGGTAAATCTGACAAGTGGGGTGGTTCAAGGCTGTGATGTAATGTTCGATCCACCTGCTAGCTATTTCTTCTCTTGAGACGCAGGATGCATCAGGCTTATTCTGGCATTGGGGGGTGGGGAGGGGGTGTGTGTGGTGGTGGTGGTGCAGGGACATTGGGAGGTATCGGAGCTGAGCGCCTTCATTTCCCGGTATGTCGCTCTCGTGTTGTTGCGCACTAGACCATCCTCGGCGCCGTCGGCTATGGTCTTGTAATGGTTTCCAAGGTCATTCTTAGCGGAATTTTTTTTTAGGCGTCCCAGTGGTCACCCCTGGTCTTCACTAAACTCTTTTCTTCTAGGATTGCTAGTGTGGACACTGTCAGCCAGAGTTTCCAGACGTTCTTCCTATGACCCAAAACTGTGTCTACAACTTCGTGGATGGGTCAGGCAGATTTAGGATCAGCAGATAGGGTACCCAGAGTAGCAAATTTGCTGTTTATGGATGCGGCATATTGGACTGCCAGACTAGGGTTGGTAAGAAGGAAAATTAAAGGGAAGCAGCTAAAACAACGATGAAAAACCAAGGAAGAGGAAATTAAGATCATAAACCAGAGCTGGGACACCATATGAAGGATGACTGCAAACAAGATGAAGTGGAGGGAGTTTGTTGTCCATAAAGACACTATCAGGCATGATGGGAACTGATCATTTTGTTAGCCATTGACATAAGAATGTCATCGCCACTAATTTATAGACCAAAATATTTCCAGAGCGAACTTACCCAAAGTTGGTCATCCTTGCCCGATGCCACCTTCTTGATGAAAGCTCCGTAGTATGTTGCGATGTTCCTGTGGTTTGAGAACTGGAAAGACAACAAGTTGAAGTCACAAGATTGTTTCACTATTTTTCTAAGTTGATGTTCCTTACTTACTTAGTGGCTTCTGTTCTATCCTAGGGTGTAGGGCAGGGTTTATCAATCAGTGTTCGGCAGCACCCTAGGCTCAGTGAGACTGCCATTAAAGAAAATTAGCATCACTTTATAAAGAAGTCTACGATTCATCCCCAATGACAGTGTATGATACAGGACTGGAGGTAGTTAAAAGATGTTCTTTGTTCTATAAATCCATCTGGTCTGTTCCTAGTAAGTGCCATCCCATGTGATCCTTGGTTGGTTTCTCGTTAGGACTCAATTTGACTATTAGTAGTAAGTGCATTTGGTGGTCTCCTTCTTGCAGCTTACTAGGCCTAGGGAAAGTGCAGCTCTAATGTGTCCAGTTTCCAGACTTTTCCATTGACATTTAACCTACTCAACAATACAGGACGTGCACTCTGTCTTTGGAAGGGCTGGTAACTGTTCATCTGTCAATATGTAAGGTCTTGCTGCTGTGCATTTTCCACCACCCCATCTAGGAGATGTGTCAACATCTATGGTATGTAACTACATTTCCTTTTTTGATAGACTTAGATGGGAGTACCCTCACCAGAGAGACAAATACAGACTCTGAGGTTAACAGCAGGATTGCACAGGAGACCTCTGCATTTGAGAGGCTGTAAAGCAAACATCTAGAACCGACAAGGTATCAGACAGTCAGAGGGACTCACTGAAAAGTTGCCAGCTAGATGTCACCACCTGGGAATGTCTTGCGCAAAACTGATCTGACTGCAGAAGCGCAGTCAAAGTGGATGTGGCTACCAGTGAAACCACCATGTTGTGAAAGCCAAGAGCAGACGTGAGACCCGGAAATCACAAACAGCTTGAGCACCATCACCTTTTACAGACCTTGTGTGCCCGTTGTGCAACAGATGTTTTTGTGCCCGCATTGGCCTGTTTAACCACATGGATTGTGTGTCGGCGATCCTCATTGACAACGACGGACAGCTATTTATTAATTAATATCAGTGTCACCCCCAAGGTAAAAGTGAATCATCATGCTGTAGTATTAACCACTCTGTTGCATGACTGTGAAACATGGACAGTGCATAGCAGACATGTAAGACAGTTAAATTGTTTTCACTTGGGCTGTCTGAGTAGGTTGGTCAGGATTGGGAGACAAGACAAAGGGGCCTAGCTCTGAAATTCTTAGCAAGTCAAACATGTTAAGCATCCATATACTTCTGCAAAAACCCAGATAAGATGGACAGGACATGTTGTTCACATGCCCAATGAGTGCATCTCCAAGCAACTGCTATATGGTGAAACAGGCACGCGCAAATCAGAGGGACAGAAACAATGCTACAGAACTCCCAGAAACCCTGAAGTGTAGAGATTTGTTAGAGAGAACAACAGACTAATATATCAGCTGTCTTCTACTCTGTGGTTTTTGAGGTTATTAGAGCGAACAACAGACTAATATATCAGCTGTCTTCTACTCTGTGGTTTTTGAGGTTATTAGAGCGAACAACAGACTAATATATCAGCTGTCTTCTACTCTGTGGTTTTTGAGGTTATTAGAGCGAACAACAGACTAATATATCAGCTGTCTTCTACTCTGTGGTTTTTGAGGTTATTAGAGCGAACAACAGACATATATCAGCTGTCTTCTACTCTGTGGTTTTTGAGGTTATTAGAGCGAACAACAGACTAATATATCAGCTGTCTTCTACTCTGTGGTTTTTGAGGTTATTAGAGCGAACAACAGACTAATATATCAGCTGTCTTCTACTCTGTGGTTTTTTAGGTTATTAGAGCGAACAACAGACTATTCTATCAGCTGTCTTCTGCCTGGGGTTGGGGACGTTTGTCAGAAAGAACAGACTATTGTATCAGCTGTCTTCTCTATCATGTGGTTTAAAGGTTTGTTAGAAAGAACAACAGACTATTCTATCAGCTGTCTTCTGCCTGCGGTTGGGGACGTTTGTCAGAAAGAACAGACTATTCTATCAGCTGTCTTCTCTATCATGTGGTTTAAAGGTTTGTTAGAAAGAACAACAGACTATTCTATCAGCTGTCTTCTGCCTGGGGTTGGAGACATTTGCCACAGAGAACAAGACTATTCTATCAGCTGTTTTTTACTCTGTAGTTTGAGGTTTGTCAGAGAGAACAATCCATCCAACCACAGCTGACTCATTTATAGTGAACCTGTATCCAAGTATTTCCAGAGTGGTTTAATTAGCAACTGTTTTCAGGATGAAAGTTGCTAGCCTGAAGCATAACCTTCTTTAGTTAGCACTTATGACTATGAAGTTTGCATTGGTGTTATTTTAGTAAATTCCATTAACTACTAGGATACAGCTTCTGTTTAACATAAAATGAAATAAATGATAAAAATGTGTAGAGAAAAGAGCATTTGATTATGATTAACATAGTGGTTATAGAAGAGATCAGAACCAACCCGACGATGGCTACTCTACTCTTGACCGGCAGGGACAGGTCACTATTCTTTGCAGCATACAAGACTAGATATTTAATAAATACATATAAGGACTTTGTCTGTCTGCTTCACCGACTGTGCATGTGTGGATTCGGTGAATAAACTGCAGAGCATGTTTTACAGGACTGTTCTCGGTATAGCCAGTTGAGGAAGACTAAATGGCCACATGACTTAAACTGAATGTTGTATGGAGCTGAAAAGGAGCTATAGAAAACTGTCAAGTTCAACATTGGAACTCGTCAGATTGTGCAAAAATCAGTGAGCAAGATAAAGCATGGAGGTAGAGCACTCACTTTTCACTGTAAAGGTACAAGGTTATAATTGGGACACTCTAGCTGACCCAGCTTATACAATTGACTTACTGTTATGGAAGGAAAGACAGCGAGAAATGGAACTGGCTATCTCACCTCATAAACAAGCTGTCGCTGAGAATAGTAAGTATCCAACACTCCCTCCCTGACAGCAGTGTCTGCTATTGGACTAAAATTACATATTTCTTTACAGAGAGAAACATGTTGTCACTCACTTTTTTAAGCACATTGATCTCCAGCTTGATTTCCTCCTCTTCATCCTGGAAATTTGAAAGAAAACATGTATTGGTTACTTGCAATTTATTAACTCTAAAGCAATGGGCTGGCCAACCTTTCTGAAACCTGGCAAGCAATGGAACCTTTCATTTCAGTATAGCTACCAGCAAGGTACTAAACATGTCTGGTCCCTGAAAAGTAATATCCTCATTGAATCTCTAAATTTCTATGAATCTCTACATTTCTAATCTCCCCCCCCCCCCCCCCCCCCCCAGTTAAAAAATCGTTGGGTGATGTCTTATAGTTCGTCATTCATCCTCAAACTCCAGCTACTTAGCAGTGAAATGGACTTTGCAAGTAGCAGGATGTTGTCAAGGGAACGGAATGCGCTGTGTCATAGTTTACAGCTTGACTGCAACATCTGCACTTTTCTATTATTGCTAGCGATTCTGCATACTTTGATCTGCTATTTTTTTCTGCACAGAAAGTGTTTAGTTTCTTTGAAGTTATTTCTGAAAATGATAATGTACAAATTATCTTTTAGCTCTTATGATGATTTTTCTAGCCAATCAGAATTATTCTGACAGAGAAGTCAATTCTTCACAAAAAGTGGAAGTAGAATAAAGTGTAAACATATAATTTTTGTGGCCGGAGACAATAAACATACATTTTGTTTAGTGTTCCGCACAATAGATGTTTTATATGACTCGGAAACTAAATTAAACATGGATCCCGGTGATACCAGAAATTTTGGCAAGGTATTACATGTTAACCATGTAAAGTGATAAAGTGGACTTTCCAGCATCAGGTAACAATGATTCTCAAAATTTTCATGTGCTAGACCAATGTCATATTAGGTCCACGTTAGATAATTTCATAAATGGATGTAGTTTCGAAACAAGTGAACCCGAAATGACAAAACACATGGATGAGCAGTTTATATTGGGTTAATCTGACATGTTAATTGTGTTTTTTTTGCGAGGTTTTTTTGTGTGTTGTTGCATGTTTCTAACTTCTTTACTATTTTAGAAATGGAGATATATTTATATAATTTATGTTTTTTTTTTTGCTCATGCACTCTCCTTTAATCCCATCTGTCCACATGTGATTAGTAGCCATGGGGAGGAGTAACTTTTCATGTTCCATTTGTGTGTCCTTTGACATTTTCAATCTGTGCCTCTGTAGCGTTTCCTTAACTCCATCCTTTTCATTAGTCTTCCTCTTGCTCTGATGCCCTGTTATAGGCTCGAGAAGCTAGAAGGCGTGGAGACATTCTTATCATATAACTGAACCATTGAATTCTTTGTCGGTCCTATATACATCCTGCATGTTCCAACTTTCTGTCTGATATCTTCATTTCTAACTCTGCACTCCTCTGGTGACACTGTCGGCTATTAACTAATATCTCCCTTAAGAAGTTGTGATCTTTCGTTCCTTGTCTTTCATCTATAATAGCAAACATTTCTACCGAAGACGGATGTGTCGGACCGAAAGCTGCAAATATCGCAGTCAAGCTGTAAACTAGCGACATAACGCATTCCGTTCTCCGGACTACATCCTGCTACTTGCAAAGCCCTTTTCAGGGCTTGGTAGAGGGAGATTGAGAACGAACGTAGAAGAAGAAAAAGCAAACATAAAACAAAAAGCACCATCACTATGGAGACTTACCTCGGTCACCGTCATAACTTTGATGGCTGCGAGTTGTCCCGTTTTTGTATGCCGACCCTACAGTTGAAATCAAATCAAGAATCACACTGATGAATAACTCATACATTCATACAGATCAAATGAGAACTGATGAATAGATATATCAAAATATTCATACTAACTGACTGTTATTGGTGTCGTAAATGAAAAGTGGCTAAAGCACAAGAATAGAAGATCAGGACAAGCACAATGAGGTGCCTGCAAAAAGTAGCCAGGGTCACTAGGAGAGAAAGAGTGTGATAAACAGACTGGCTGGGCTATGGGGAGTTGGGGATTGGGTTACAGGAGTTGGGGCTGGGATATGAGGAGTTGGGTTATTGGAGTTGGGGCTGGGATATGGGGAGTTGGGTTATTGGAGTTAGGGCTGGGATATGGGGCGTTGGGGATTGGGTTACAGGAGTTGGGTTACAGGAGTTGGGGCTGGGATATGGGGAGTTGGGTTACAGGAGTTGGGGCTGGGATATGGGGAGATGGGTTACATGAGTTGGGGCTGGGATATGGGGAGTTGGGTTACAGGAGTTGGGGCTGGGATATGGGGAGTTGGGTTATAGGAGTTGGGGGGCTGGGATATGGGAAGTTGGGTTTAAGGAGTTGGGGCTGGGATATGAGAAGTTGGGGATTGGGTTACAAGAGTTGGAGCTGGGGTATGGGGAGTTGGTTTAAAGGGGTTAGGGCTGGGATATGGGGAGTTGGGGGCTGGAATATGAGGAGTTGGGTTATAGGAGTTACGGCTGGGATATGAGGATATGAGGATTGGGTTACAGGAGTTGGGGCTGAGATCTGGGGAGTTGGGTTATAGGAAATAGGGCTGGGATATGGGGAGTTGGAAATTGGGTTACAGGAGTTAGGAATTGGGTTACATGAGTTGGGGCAGAGATATGGAAAATTGGGTTACAGGAGTTAAAACTGGGATATGGGGAATTGGGTTACAGGAGTTGGGGCTGGAATATGGGAAATTGGTTACAGGAGTTAGGGCTGGGATATGGGAAGGTGGGTTACACAAATTGGGGCTAGGATATGGGCAGTTGGCTTATAGGAGTTGGGGCTGGGATATAGGGAGTTGGGAATTGGTTTATAAGAGTCAAGGCTGGGATATTGGGAGTTGTTGATTCAGTTATAGAAGTTGGGGATGGGATATGGGGAGTTGGGAATTGATCAATAAGAGTTGAGGCTGGGATATGGGGAGTTGGGTTATAGGAGGTGGGACTGGGATATGGGGAGTTGGGAATTGGGTAATAAAAGTTGAGGCTGGGATATGGGGAGTTGGGTTATAGGAGTTGGGGCTGGGATATGGGGAGTTGGGTTATAGGAGTTGGGGCTGGGATATGGGGAGTTGGGAATTGGGTTATAAGAGTTGAGGCTGGGATATGGGGAGTTGGGGATTAAGTTATAGAAGTTGGAGCTGGGATATGGGGAGTTGGGAATTGGGTAATAAGAGTTGCGGCTGGGATATGGGGAGTTGGGGCTGGGATATGGGAAGTTGGGGATTCAGTTATAGAAGTTGGGGCTGGGATATGGGGAGTTGGCTTGTAGGAGTTGGTACTGGGATATGGGGAGTTGAGTTACATGCGTTGGATACTTGGCAATTGGGATATGCGAAACAGGGCTTTGGGGAATACTGGTGGGGCTATAGGGAGTTGAGATCCACGTAGCACAGTGGTTAGCACGCTGGCGTCGTATCTGAGTGGTCCTGGGTTATTCCCCAGGTGAGGCGGAAATTTTTTTCCAGACCACAACAGCTCCCGGGTCGAGCCAGCCTTAAGCCTTAAATAGGTACTGATTCAGTCCGGGAAGTAAAAGCGGCGAGGGAGAGGAGATGGCTACCGCCCTCATATAGTCGAGGCTTTGAAATGTGAGATCGTTAACACCTCACACCCCTACGGCAGTAATGCTATGGGTTACTTTACTTTATAGGGAGTTGGTGATTGGGTTATGGGAGTTAGAGATGGGATGGAGAGTTGGAGATTGTGTAATAGCAGTTCAGGGTTGGGATATAGGAGTTGGGGCTGGGATAACGGGAGTTGGGTTATAGGAGTTGGAGACTTTGCAATTGGGATTTGCGAAACAGGGCTATGGGGAATGACGGTTGGGCTATGGGGATTTGGGGAGTGCTCTTGAGGTTAGGGTATGGGAGTTTGGGAGTGGCTAGAGTAGTTGTGGGTGGGGAATATAGGAAATGGGGTGGGATTTCAGTTTTATTCAGTATTTGTTATTTAGAATTGAAGCTTCAAAAAATATTTAATATTGCACATTTCAAATATTACAAAGGGGATTTTAAGGTGAAATGATATTAGGAGTCACGCAATAATGGCAGTGCAAATGAAGGTAAAGATACTCGATCGTGTGCACTCACATATAATCAGATCATGTATAATCAGGTGATCTATGTATTCACATATAATCAGATCACGTACTCACATATTATCGGATCACGTACTCATGTGTGATCACGTACTAAGTCGATCTGTGCACTCACACATAATCAGATCACTTACTCTGTCAATCTGTGCACTCACACATAATCAATTCTCATACTCAGGCGAATTATACGTTCCCACACAATCAGATCTCGAATTGTTCACAGGGTGTCTGTCCATCATAAGCACTTATTGAGCGCAACTGGTCAAACTCGAAGTGTATGATGGTACAACCACCCTGTAAAACACTCTCACTTCCAGACTCACTCCGAGTCTTCCTGCCAGCCTCCCAAATTTGTCTCTACAGTGTATTTTATAGTGTCAATGAACAACATTGCTGTCCAATGATCTTCTGTGGGTTGGCTAATTTAGCGATCACTCCAATTTGAAACTATCTCATTTAAAATGTTATTGGCTGTCTATCCACGAGTCACTGTCATTCTAAATTTGGTAGCCTGTCGCGTAAGTATCAGATTGTTAACAACCCCATCCTTGTCAAGTCTGACGCCAGAGTGGTCATTTCTGACACCCACCTCTGTACGAGACAAAGTCTTCTACTTAATGTGTTCCTAACCCCTGTTTCCTTGTTGGCCTAGTGTCAAAACGATTCTTGACCTTGACGTGACCTACGTTCATCCAACGCATTCAGGCAACCTTTAAATCTTAGCAACACAGTCTCCAGCCCAATCCTCCCTGTCCTAAATGCCCATGCTCCAGCTGGAACTGTCACAGCAGCTAATCCTATGCACAACTTTCTTTAGTAACCTTTTATAAAATGCAAAGAAATGCAGTGGTCCTATTCTATCCACCTCGGCAACGTGTCTCGTATCAACTAGGGAAATGTATCTATCTATATATATATATATATATATATATATATATATATATATATCTGCCGTCTATATATCATTCTATCTATCTATCTGCCGTCTATCTGTCTATCTATATATCCATCTATCTGCCCATCTATGTATCTATATATCTGCCCATCTCTATATATATATATTTATATATATATATATATATATATATATATATATATATATATATATATATATATATATATATATATCCATCTATCTATCTGCCCATCTATATATATATTTATATATTTATGTATTTATCCATTCATCTAGATATCCCACTAATTATTAAAGAACGTTCTAGCACCAATATCATATATATGATACACGGACTTTTAAAAAGTGAATCATTTATTGTACCCTGTTGAACAGAAGAAACTGAAGCAAAAGCAGCCTCTAAACACCCAGTTGCTGCATTGTCTGGTCTGAACGGTGCAAAGTGAACTGCGTGTGAGACGACTCTAAGGACATGGATCGTTCAAACAAGAAATAGCTCTCACAGCGCCGTTTAGTATACAAACACAGAGCATTCTCAGAAAATGGTATCAGCTTCACTTCCATACTGCATGCATTAAGCTTAGCATCACTGCTAGAAGTGCTGCTTGTATTGAGACAGGAAACAGGGTACACGCTAGAATTGGGGTGGGCGCGATCCCACGATCTACGACGATCGATCGCCCATTGCAAATATATGGGAGATAGAGGAGGTGAGAGGGGGTGGCGGGAAAGATATTTCGGAAAGCTTTGATTAACAAATGCGGGCTGATATGTGCGCCTGTGAGTAACCGAGGGCCAAAATATGAGCAAAGAATAGTACGGTTGTAACCTGCCAGGCATGTTATAAGAGGCAACTAATGAAGACTTGGCACTGGGGTCGGCTGATACATCCTGTAGAAACGTAAAGCCGCAAAGAAATGAGCAGATAGGTACAGTACATCCCCTGGTAGAAGAAGAGCGACTTAATAAAGGTGTTTGTTCTGGATACAGATCGGAGTCGTCTTTTTTTGGAACATTACAAGTGGGTTGTATATATGAACGAGGGTGACGGAGATATACACAAACATACAGGCATGTAGACAAAGATAGGCACATATAGATGACGAAACATACAGAGACAGACAGGTAGACGTACAGAGACAGGCGGACGGACATAAACAGACAGACATTCATGGACAGACGGACGAAGAGACAGATGGACAGACACACAAAGACACACGAACAGACATAGAGGGACAGACGGACGTAGAGACTGATGGACATAAACAGACCGTGTTAAAGGCGAGGGCTCGACTTCATCGCCGCGGGGCTCCCAATATGACTCGGTCTCTCTCCGCAGAACGCTATCCCGCCTACAAAGAGCATCGCAAAAAGCACGAACTCCGTAGATCCAGCGATGAACCCAAAGATCTCCGGAAAAATTGCCATCACGAACCGACCGTCTGACACGAGGCAAACGGATTGACCACGGAGATCCCCTAACAGACACACGCACTAGCAGACAGACGACGGACAGAATCAGATGGACGGACGGACAGAGACATACGGGCTGATGTACAGAGGAAGGAACGGCTTGACTTCACCACGGAGACCCCCTAGCAGACAGACGTTCGTACAGAGACAGGCGGACGAACAGACAGATGGCGTACAGAGACATAAGGGCGGACATAGATAGATTGGCAGACGTACAGAGACAGACTGGCGGATGTACAGAGACAGGAACGGCTTGACCACTTTACCACGGAGACCCCTAGCAGACAGACAGCGTACAGAGACATAAGGGCGGACATAGATAGATTGGCGGATGTACAGAGACAGATGGACACACAGAGACAGACGGCGTACAGAAACAGACGGCATGCAGAAACAGAAGGCGTACAGAAACAGAAGGCGTACAAGAACAGACAGATGGACGGACATGAACAGACGAACGGAAAAAAGGTTTAGGTAAACAGACATCCCTGTATCCGCATCTCCGTAATGAAGTGTTTCCAGCGTCGGGACACACCAGTTCCGAGTCTATTTAGTGACTTTCATGTTGCGAAGGGCAAGTGGTGTCCTGGCGCAGGTTCCTCCCGTAGCTCGATCCAGGGGACCCGCGTCAGTTCATTCAGTGTTTTCGATGCGGCGTTCTCCGATACTAGCCTGTAGGGACTGTGCTGTCGGTAAGACAGACGTGTGCACTGTACCTGGTGTCCAAACATAGGGTGTCTTGAGTTGTTTGCCACTTTCTCTCTTTCAATTTCTGATACGACACTTCTTCGTGTATCGTGTGGCACTGTGCCGAATCTTATTTATAAATATGGGTTTTTTTCAGTTGGAGTAGATTTTAGGCACCCTGTAACTATCCGGTCAGCCAAATTCATTGCTGTATCAATAAGTTTCACATGAGCGGTTTTTCCAAACTGGCGCGGTGTGCTCAGTTACGGGAAAACACAGGGAGAGTATCGATGTTCGGAGGACATCCGGCTCTGCTCCCAATATTGTGCCAGTCAATTTTCGGACGATATTATTTCTAATGTCGTAGTGAAGTGTTGTTTTCTTTTTTTCTTCATTTCGATCAAATTAAAATATGTTTCCTTATGCGCAGATATGTATATTTACATTACACATTAACAACTGAGTTTGTTGACTGTACATCTGGGATACTCCAGTAGTTGATCACTACATGTCTTCCTCTTCTTCTTCATCGTACGCAGTCAGACAGTAACCATTATTTTTTCGAAAAAGGCAGCAGTCATCCTGAGGCTGTCGACACTGCCATAGAGCTTGGCTCACTACATGTCTATAAATAATGAACTCGCATCATGTCCACAAGCAGTAATCCTATTTTATCCCATCGCTTTATTAATGCAAGTACAGGAGCATTCGATTCATTTTGTGTTCTAGGTACCAACGTGAACATACTTTCCCGACATGTAATCGAGCATGCATTATACTATAGGCTAAACCATGAGAATAACCTATTTCATGTGTTACACTGTCTAACGTTACTTGCCTATCAGCTCGACATACCCACCTATAGACACACACACACATATATATACAAGGCTTGACAAATTTTAGGGTGGCTCACCAGTCAGTCAAAAATTTCACCAGTCTGCATGACCGGCGACAGTCATGCAATTCATGTTAACAAATATAAACTAGGCACTATGTGTCTCATAATTCATTTTTATGTCTACATAACAATGCCTATCAAACAAAAATATATTGTATAACTTAAACATTATTAGCTTATGTATTATAAAGAAAAAATGCACTGCTGTCAGATGCATGGCGTTTGTGTCCTTGAACATGCTTGGTAGTTTTAGCACTGAAGTACCATTTATCGGTAGGTTTAGTAGGTTTAAATTGTGATAGTGGAGGTCCATTTAGATTCACCATCATAAGCTAGCTTATGTACAATCTATTTCAACCGTAATATCATTAATAATCCTGCTGCTAGAGTCGTTATGAAGTAACGATTAAAAACGAGATTAACAATTAAAGACGGATATTTTGTTTACTGGTCAAGCAAAAATGTGTACACGTCACGGACGAGCAGACGAGCGCTTTTGTCAAGTCCGGTGTGTGTATATATATATATATATATATAATGCACGTGTTTGATCAGCAGGAATGGACAAGATAGAAGTCAAGATGGCAGTGAAAACGACTAATGCAATGCTTGGTATGATTAAAAGAGAAACATTACACATAGCAGTAAGGAAGTATTAGTCAAACTATATAAATTATCGGTGAGAACTAAATTGAAGGACTGTGTTCAGGTGTGGAGTCTTATCATAGAGTGGATATGGCCATAATAGAAAGGATACGATAAAGAGCTACAGAAATGATCATGGGATTCCAGAATTATGGTTATCAGGAGAGACTTAGAAAAACTGGTCTGCAGTGTCTAGAACAGAAAAGAATTTCAGATAACTTAATACAGGTTTATAAATTAATAAATGATAAGGATAAATTAGAATATACCAACAATTTTTTTCTACGGGCTATAAGAACTAGAGGGCACATTTTCAAATTACTTAAAGACAGGTCCAGATTAGATATTAAGAAATATTTATTTAGTCAGAGAGTGGTGAAGGCTTGGAATGCATTGCCACGAGATATGGTGGACGCAGGATCAGTTAATCCATTAAAAAATAGATTGGATGATCACAGTCATTTTTAGTATCGGTGGAGTGAAAATAAACAGGTTGTATACGGACTCGTTAGAGCCTTCTAAACCAGATAATGAAGTTCAGTTAAGTACAATCAGATTGACGCATTACACAGGCACATTTACAGACCATAACGGAGTCATCACAACCACCAACACAACACAAATAAGCACACCACTCAGACGTCCCTGACCCTGGAAGTTTAACAACACACTGTTACAAAACAAAACCTACCCTGTACTCGTCTCAACATCTCATACACATGACGCACCCATAGAAGGGATTGCTGGAATTTGCCGTTACCGGGGAACGAACCCTGTACCTTGGCGTGAGAAGCAACCGTTCTAACGATACACCCTATGCTCTCCTTATACATGGTCTGTGGTTTCATAATATATCTCGCTGACAGGTATGTAGTAACTGTGTTTCCTAGTACCTTGGCATACCTCTACATGAGCCACATTCTTTTATGCTGCATTTCCCATGGAACAATTATTCCATTTTGACAGTTGAGGGAGACCATAGACACCACAAATTGAACAGCTGTCCATACGTCCTGCGTGTGATATGTACGCCAGTGGCACCACATGTGTAGCAAGCAAATACCATACTAAAGAGTGGTGGGGCCAGCACGCAGAAATATTTGACCCAATTTATGACAGGGAATGCTGCCGACAGTTCATCCTCATTGGGTACACGAACCGACAGTCGATTACGAAACTGGTGGACAACTGTGATGCATTTTATGGGACAGCCAAATGTTGCTATGATTTTCCTTCTCTGTTGACGTGTCAAAGGATTTGGTCAGGTCAACAAAAATGGTGTACAAATCACAATAGAATTTCTCCTGGATTTCACTTAGCTGCAAATTCGTCAGCGACCAGCTACCGCCTGAAATTAAGTTGCAATTCGAACCAGAATTTTTCCAGCGATTGCAAGGAGCGAGATTTCCCTGTGATTATCACAAGATAAGGAGCGCTTGGCCGAATGGTTTCGAGGCCGCCTGCCTGGAGGGCAGCATTTCGAATCCCAGTATGGCATATGTTGTATTTTTTGATGGGGGTGAAATATACAAACGTGGCGACATCAGTGGCAAAGCGGCCTGTAGTCCTCAGCCTAATAACCCCTCTACTACCCCAGCAACCGAGAAATATTTTTTAAAATTATAAGATTGATGATTGCCCTTGCGCTTGTACATGTGGGCACTTGTGGCATTTCAGTTTATGTGATACATGATGTGCATCCCAAATTCAGTGAAAAAGCTATGTTAGCTTGTGAAGCAGCACAGAGTATCCTGCTTCGTAAACCTCAGCAAGAACAGCATATGGCCCCGAGGCCTTGCCGCTGGATATTAGGTTGATTGCTTTCCCAACCTCATTTCAACTGGGTGTGATATCAAGAAATAACACTCAGCGACCTGACAAATGCAATAACCAACATGCAAAAAGATCAATCACCAGGACCAGACGGGCTCCCATCAGAATTCTACCAACACTACTTCTTCCTTATCCTAGGACCTCTTCTACTAAAATGCTATCTATAAATCTATAAGGAAAATGAACTTCCTCCTAATTTAAACTTATCCCACATCACCTTAATACCAAAAGCAACGCAGACAAAACACAACTTAAAAACAGCAGACCTGTATCACTTTTAAATGTATATTACAAAATGTTAACGAAAATTCAAATACATTCAAACCCTTTACATCAACATAGTCAATCTAGCGCAGTGGTTAGTGTTTTTACTTCCCAATCGAGTGGTCATAATTTGGTCTCCAGTTGAAGCAGGATTCTTCTAATTGCAAACAAAAGCCCCTGGGGTTGATCAAGACAAAAATAATTGGGTACCAGAATAATCTGGAAAAGTAGAGACACCAACGTGATGTTGTCTTCATCACTCCTAGCGTGCTGTGGGTAAGAAAAATATGGGTCTAACACCATTTTTACAACATACCACACTGGCACGCCAACAGGATCTGTACTTCACCTTTGCTTTATGCCAAAATTCAATCCCGAAAATAAACAGTGTAACGAGCTAGGTAGAAACATATATCAGCACACACACTTCATTAGGGACATCATCAACTATGCCCATGAGAACAACACGCAATCATCAATCTCATCACTAGATGATGTTGAACAGTCCCAATGTAGTTGTCTCGCCGCAGCGACTCAATTTCAACCAGTGTTCGTAAAGCGATCTCAGTCCCGCCAGGCGGAGCGATAGCGCGGGCTTGCGGAAAACGCTCGCCTGCCTTTCCCCGTAGTGCGAATTGGGTGCGGTTTGTGGTAGTGGCTCCTCCACCGAGGTGTGCTAGTCTGGTCCGTATCAGGAAACGTGGTCCGTCCGTGGTGATTTATCTAAGGCTTATAGCAGAGCTCGACAGTACGTCTCGCTGGTGGTCCGACTCTCGCAAAGAGCTTGTGACCGGCAAATGGAAAGCAGGAATCGTTGCCTCGAGGCCCTGCGTTCTCCCTACGGAGAAGGGCAGTCCAAATTGTGTCTCTAGTCCCAGTGAAATTCATCGCCGAGGTCGTTGGGATCCGTTCTGCACAGAGCGCTGCCATCCCTCCTCGAGCGAGCCCGGTCGGTCGGTCGTCTGGTGCGTGTGGGAGGCCCCTGTCAGGCGGTCCTAGGTCGACGGAGTGAGGGACGGGTGGAACAACCGTCCGTCCGTCCCGTCAGTCGGTCCCTGCGGCCGTCCCAGTGAGGCTTTTTACACACCCTTCCTCCGCCGACCGGTGTGCGCAGTACGTACGTCTCCGACAGATATCTGGTTGATCCTGCCAGTAGTCATATGCTTGTCTCAAAGATTAAGCCATGCATGTCTAAGTTCACACTGTCTCACGGTGAAACCGCGAATGGCTCATTAAATCAGTCGAGGTTCCTTAGATGACACGATCCTACTTGGATAACTGTGGCAATTCTAGAGCTAATACATGCTTACCAAGCTCCGACCCTCGCGGAAAGAGCGCTTTTATTAGTTCAAAACCAATCGTCGTTTCCCCTCGCGGGGTTGCGGCGTCCCCACTGGTGACTCTGGATAACTTTGTGCTGATCGCATGGCCTCATGTGCCGGCGACGCATCTTTCAAATGTCTGCCCTATCAAATGTCGATGGTACGTGACATGCCTACCATGTTTGTAACGGGTAACGGGGAATCAGGGTTCGATTCCGGAGAGGGAGCATGAGAAACGGCTACCACATCCAAGGAAGGCAGCAGGCGCGCAACTTACCCACTCCCGGCACGGGGAGGTAGTGACGAAAAATAACAATACGGGACTCTTTCGAGGCCCCGTAATTGGAATGAGTACACTTTAAACCCTTTAACGAGGATCTATTGGAGGGCAAGTCTGGTGCCAGCAGCCGCGGTAATTCCAGCTCCAATAGCGTATATTAAAGTTGTTGCAGTTAAAAAGCTCGTAGTTGGATCTCAGGCGCAGGCGGGCGGTCCGGCTCGCGCCGGTTCACTGCCCGTTGTCTCCTGCCCTACCGTCTGCCGGCTCTCTCCCACGGGTGCTCTTCGCTGAGCGTCCTGGGTGGCCGGCGCGTTTACTTTGAAAAAATTAGAGTGTTCAAAGCAGGCCTCGGCTGCCTGAATAATGGTGCATGGAATAATGGAATAGGACCTCGGTTCTATTTTGTTGGTTTTCGGAACTGGAGGTAATGATTAACAGGGACAAACGGGGGCATTCGTATTGCGGCGTTAGAGGTGAAATTCTTGGATCGCCGCAAGACGAGCTACTGCGAAAGCATTTGTCAAGAATGTTTTCATTAATCAAGAACGAAAGTCAGAGGCGCGAAGACGATCAGATACCGTCGTAGTTCTGACCATAAACGATGCCGACTAGCGATCCGCAGGAGTTGCTTCGATGACTCTGCGGGCAGCTTCCGGGAAACCAAAGTGTTTGGGTTCCGGGGGAAGTATGGTTGCAAAGCTGAAACTTAAAGGAATTGACGGAAGGGCACCACCAAGAGTGGAGCCTGCGGCTTAATTTGACTCAACACGGCCAACACTGAAATGATTGACATGCCGAGACCACTCTTCTGGAGTCTAATATGGAACTGGTGCTGGACTTAGACCCCCAGAAATCTGGGGTTATGTCCCCTGTGGCTCGGTTTTGTCTGCATCCAGTGTTTGATAAAGGAATTGACGGAAGAGCACTATCAGGAGTGGAGCCTGAGACCTAAGTTAACTTACCACGCCAATACTGCAGAATGACTATCAAAAAGTACACCTTAGTGGGGTCTAATAGAGAACATGTGCTGGAATTAGACCCTCGAAAATCTTTGGGGCTACCCTTTAAGAAACTTGATTATCTCGCTAAGGGAATTGACGGAAGGGCACCACCAGGTGTGGAACCTGCGGCTTAATTTGACTGAACACGCCAATACTGTAGAACAACTGACAAATTGAGAGCACTGCCGTTTGGGTCTAATAATGAACGTACGCTGGTATTAGACTCACGGACGACAAGTCAGCTCAAATGAAAGAACGCTACGGAAATCGTGTTCAACTCCGCAGATTTCAAATACCTGGTCATTGACAAACAAAAGCCCTCAATAAATTCGTCTGACCAAATAGTGAACGGGTGCTGGAAATAGATCTGAAGACAGGTCAGTTTTACCCTACAAATGACAGGGCGTTGCTACGGAAAACCAGCTCAAATCGAGAGGAGCCGCAGACACTTTGGTTCACGTACCAGGCTGATAAGCCAAGGGCGCGAGGCTACCATGTGGGGGATTACGGCCGAACCCTTGAAAGCCGCAATCCCGCCCAAAATCTCAGCACCACTGCAATGGGAGGCTCCTACATGCTCGGGACCTGGGGCTTGCGCCCCAGCCCTATCAGGTAGAGCCACAGTAAGAGGTCCTTGCCGCCCGCAAATCAAAGCGGGCGGAAAACTGCTTGATACTCACCCTATACGGCGATGGGGTGCGAAAAACACCAACCAAAGACTTAGAACCTGGTCGGGGTGTCGAAAACAGTAGAGCAGCCACCACACTGTGAACTGTCAAGACTCAACCACTGACCATGAGAGTTGTCCGCACACCAGGCGATCAACATCTCTGTGACATTACCAGGCTTGTCCTCTGGCTAAATGCACTCCGGTTACGATATCTACCTCTGTACGTTATCAGCCATAACTATCATGCTGGACGCAGAAGAGATGCAGACCAGCGGACATTGCACACCTGCCCCACTGTGTCAACACCCCAGGTGGCGGGGAATGCTAGGCGTACCATCCCTGCATAGAAGCCAAGAAAATAAAGGGAAAAAGAGATACCCCACTCACATGCAAATGCTACGTTTCTGGCAGGACGTGACGATCCTGGGTAACAGACACACTGGACTGCCTCTCTTCCGGGTAAACCAGTCCATCTCATATATCACATACCATCATTGCACCCTATAGACACGAGTAGTGAAGACTCGATAGTCTGGTAAGACAACTTCCATAGGAGAGAAAACTCTGATCGTAAACAACTGCTGCCTTGCAGATAGGCTGGGGACAGCCAAAGGCTAAGGAGGGCATCCCTACAGAAACGCCTGTTGAAATCGGATGCACGGGGCCGCAAGCCTAACAAAACAGTGCAACGTAAATCACAGTATGATGGCAGCACAACCTATTCGAAAAACGTATGGCGCTCATCCTGAGGAGACCCGCCAGGCAGCGATAGCGCCGGGCCCCACGCCTCGAAGGGGCCCACCCTTGACTACTGGTGGTCACCCACCCATGTGTCGTGGAGTCAAGGCACATGGCTATGGGGAAACGACTATTGGCCAAAACCTCAAGACCCTCAAAATATTACAGTGGAATGCGGAGGGAGTCATTAACAAAAAACTTTCCCTAACACATCACCTGCATGAAGGTAAGATTGACGTGGCATGTATCCAGGAAACGCACCTCAACAATAACCATAAATTCTCAATCAGAGGATACCAGACTTTCCGTCTAGATAGAGAAGGCCACAAAGGAGGGGTCCTGATACTGACCAGAAACAGCATACCGAGTAGCGCGGTACCTGTCAATCACACCGGACAAGCAGAAATTGTAGGAGTTGACATAATGGCTCAAGAGACGAAGCTCCGCATTTTCAATCTGTACGGACCACCAAACAGAGACCTATCGCTCTCGAGTATGGAGGTCAGAGACTCCAACTGCATAGTGGTTGGAGATTTCAACAGCCACTCGGAGAGATGGGGATACTCTGACACAGACAGCAGAGGTGACGAAGTGGAAGATTGGGAGATAGATGCAAATCTCTCCCTAATCAATAGGCCGGAGGATAGCCCTAGCTTCTATTCAAGAACATGGCATACCACCTCGACTCCAGATTTGGCCTTCTCCACACAGGACATACACTATAAAATAGACCGCCAGGCGCTAAACCAACTGGCAGGTAGCGACCACAGGCCGATCAGGCTAACCATTGACATGGAAGTAGGCCCACAGGAAACAAAACCGCTCCCACGTTGGAATTACAAACGAGCCGACTGGGACAGATTTGCAATCCTGACAGATGGGCTGTGTGAAACCATCAACACACGAAACACCAAAATGAAGCCCATGGTAGAGAGCCTAAGCAAGGCAATAATGCAAGCCGCCACTGAAACCATCCCAAGAGGAGCTAGGAAAAACTATAAGCCCTACTGGAATGATGAGTTACAGAAAGTGGAAGATGCAGTAACAAATGCTAGGAACATGGCAGAACGAGAAAAATCCGTGGAGGCAAACATCGCCCTCAAAGCCGCCGCGGCGAAGTACAAACACACTCTCAAGCAAACAGCAAGAGAAAGTTGGAAAAATAAAACGGAAAGTTTAAACCTGGACAAAGAAGGGAACAAGCTATGGAAGCTAGTCAGAGCCATGAACGACGAAACCCCGTCAAATAAACAAATTACTATCAAGCAAGGCGAGAACTTGATCACAGGTAAGAAAGCCGCAAACGCCTTTGTCGATCACTATGCCAGAGCAAACCACATCGAGGTCCCTGCAGATAAGCATACAGACATTAGCGAAGAGCTAAAGGGGCACGAAAACATAAATACGGCTCCTGAAGAGCACATGATGGCCAAACTAACAATGCGCGAATTGGAAGAGGCTATGAGAACACTAAAGAGAAGGAAATCTCCCGGAAAAGACGGGATAACAAACGAAATGCTGATGGGGCTGGGCCAAACAGCGAAGAAAAAACTACTATCAGTCCTGAACCAAAGCTGGAAAAGGGGTATTGTACCCCAGGCATGGAAAGATGCAATACTGGTACCAGTACCAAAAACAGGAAAGGACAAAACAGATCCGAATGGATACAGGCCCATAAGCCTACTGAGCTGTGTCGGCAAGCTGATGGAACGGATGATAAACACCAGACTGATGTGGCATCTGGAAGAAAAACGAATACTAATTCCACAGCAAGCCGGCTTTAGACAGCACAGATCCACTGAGGACCAGGTCATCCTCATAGCCCAGGAGATAGAAGATGCCTACCAGGCACAGAAACACACAGTAGCTGTTTGGGTGGATCTGGAAAAGGCATTTGACAAAGTCTGGAAGGATGGACTTAGAGTCAAGCTAAGAAGAAGTGATGTTTGTGGGACGATGTACAAGTGGATCAACCACTACCTCAAACAAAGAACGGCCAGAGTCCAAGTACAAGGGCAGATGAGCAAAAAGGTGACACTCGAGCAGGGAGTACCCCAAGGGGGAGTACTGTCACCCACACTCTTCCTGGTATATATAAACGATATTACAGAGAATATACCAAGAAGAGTCCATAGCTCAATGTTTGCAGACGATCTGGCTATGTGGACCTCTGAAAAGAATCTCACCATAGCAAGAAATCGGATGCAAACGGCCCTAACATCGCTGGAAGAGTGGGCGAACTCATGGCTGGTCAAAATAAACGAGGAGAAAACCACGTGCACAATATTCTCGCTCTCATTAAAACCCCAAAGTACCAAATTAAGCCTAAATGGCAAAATCCTGCAGCCAAACGACAACCCAACCTATCTGGGAGTCACATTTGATCGGCGCATGACATGGAAAAGTCAGATTGAGAGAAACCGAATGAAAGCCAGAGAAAGAATGGCGATCATGAGGAAACTTGCTGGCACAAGCTGGGGAGCAGACGAAGGCATACTAAAGAAACTGTACACTGGAAGAGTGAGACCAGTTCTCGAGTATGGCATCGCGGCATGGACAACAGCAGCGAAGGCGAACTTCGATAAAGTTAACAAACTTCAAAACCAAGCCATGAGAATCATAACAGGTGGCATGAAGTCAACGCCAATTGTAGAACTTGAAAAGATTACAAAACTGCAATCCATGACCGACAGAAGAGACTGCAGAGCCCAGCTGCAGCCAGAGAAACTCCGAAGACTGACGGACCATCCAATGTACCAGAGGCTAAACAATTTGGGAACTGGGAAACTAAAGCGGAGAAACTTTGCAGAAATAGCCAAAGCAAAGATGCACGAAGATCCCATAAACGCACTAACAACACCAAAACCCATCACTACTGTACGAAAACCTACTTGGAGGCAGGATATATTTCCAGAGGTGGTAGAAAATATACCAGGTATTGCAAACAAAAACTGCCAGACCGAAAAAGAAAGGAGAGACACTACCCTAAGCTTCATAACGAAAAGCTACCCAAGCATGGACTGGACCCATGCATACACCGACGGTTCTGTAACAAACACTACACAGAACGGAGGGGCAGGAGCATTCCTGAACCTACCAAATGGCAGAAAAATAACACTGTCATTCGCTACTGGTAAGTACACGAGCAATTTCAGAGCAGAGGCAGAGGCACTGAGGGCGGCAGTGGAAGAAATGGTAACACACAGTGAAAATGAGAGCCATATAGTCCTGCTGACAGATGCTCTCGAAGTAGTCACAGCGCTAAAAAGCCAGAAAAACACTGAGCTTAATGACTTAAGAGCAGCACTCTGCAAACTGTGCCAACAGTCCGCACCAAAAAGGGTAGTGGTACAGTGGGTTCCGTCACACTGCAACATCCAAGGCAACGAGGAGGCAGACAGACTGGCAAAAGAAGGTGCAAGGCTACCACAAATAGATACCAGTATGACGTACGAAGAGTCAAAACGGCTTATCAAAGCCAGGTACATGTCCAAATGGGAAACCGAACATACTGGTTACACCAAAAACGATGCCTATTACCAGTTGAACCGAAGAGAGCAGGTCGTTGTCTTCAGACTTCGCACTGGCCACAACAGACTGAGGTACCACCTCTTCAACAAATTGAAGATAGGGTGTACCGACGAATGCCCGTGCGGTACTGGTAAAATGACCACTGAACATCTGCTGCAGAACTGCCCGACATACGAGGATCAGAGAGAGCAGATGTGGCCATTGCCAGTGGAACTGCAAGACAAGCTCTATGGTAGTGGCGAGAGTCTCAGGATGACCGCCGCTTTTTTCGAGAAAATAATGGTTACTGTCTGACTGTGTACGCAGAAGAAGAAGAAGAAGAACAGTCCCAATGAGTAATATTGCAGTAGCTTTCCCCACATCCCCAGCGTGCTGATGAAGGTGGACCAGGTCCTTCATGCGGCTGTGTTATGCTTGACTTGATCCACGTATCACTTACTACTACAGGGATCACATTGATCCCTCACCCCGTTAGCCAGGCTGCAATGAAAACATCCCGTTTCAAGGGAGAACTATGTAGAAGTAAGGTGTGGGTCTTGGTCAGTATATTTTACATGGCCCTGACAAACATGTCTGATCAGTATGTTTTGCCTGACCAGATGTTAGTCTTCTCTCCCCTTATCATTAGATTAAGAAATAGCTTTGTTGTTGTTCGAAGCCAGGTGCAGTGATTAAAGTAAACTCTTGACACATATTTGACATGGGTTACAGTGGCTCTTCTTAATCCTGAGGTGTGTTTAAGAAGATGGGCCATGGTCCTCCTAGCTATAGTGTAATGTGTCTGTTCAGAAAGCTCATCAATATGGGGACTACACTGTATATCCTCACCTTGTTGGTGAGGCTGCTGTAACAGAGCTTGTTTCCTGGAGCACGATTGACAACTTGAGGCAGAGTCTTGATCAGTATGTTTCATTTAGCCATTATTACTCTTTAAGAGCTTTCAATAGGATATCTCACCACTAATACGTCTACAAAGTCCTTGCAAGTTACCAGATAGGGTACCATTTAAGGAAATGGATAAAAATCTTAAAACGCATATGTAAAGCCTGAATGCAAGGTACTAGTCTTCAGTATTCAGGCCTTTTTGGTCATGCTAGATCTGTAGTTCCATCACCAGAACAAAGTCCACAGTCCTCTCCAGATCCAGGTGGCAGTCCCACAACTTCTGCATCACCTCGGCTCCCTCTGGTCAGGTTTCGAATCATAGGTCTCTGTAACTTGAACAGTCGTGTAGGATGTGCTCAGGGGTCTGTACTCTGGTTCCCCATGGTCAGTCAGTTGTGTGTGATATCTTGAGCTGATGTAGGTGACCCTATAGTTTGCAATGGCCTGTTCTCAAGAGAAAGATGATGGTTTGTTGGTGTCTATGGAGCTGGTGGATTTAGTCAGGTCTATTGCTCACTTCCATGTCTTTCTTCCATTTTGAATTGTACTGATTGTGGATGAGTTTATGCGTCATGGTAGAACACTGCGTAGATAAGTTGCTCCATCTTGCAACCTGCTTTGAATGGCATCAGCTCTCTCATTTCATGTGATTCCACAATGGGACGCTAACCATTGAAAAGCACCTGTTGAGGTTCTTTGGATTTTGGAGGTACTAATGAATTACCAGTTTAGTAATACTGTTCGGCTGACAAGATAAGTGAGACAAGGATGGCCCCTCTCACCACTGCACTGAGTCCTGAAGTCCCTTCTTGTGACACTTAGACATTATAGCTCCATAAAAGACACATACACACACATACCAGGGAAGGGGGAACAAAATTTTTTTTCATACTGGATTATATATAATTTAGGGATCAAGATGCTGAGCAGAGCATGAGCTGCAGTGGTTAGCGGCCCATAGCTGACTGCTAGTGTCAGGGCCAGCAAACCAGAGCTGCCAAGACCCTTCTACACCTCCACGCAGTGATACTGGATAACAGGCTGCAGCAGGGCAGACTGGCTAAGGAGAAGGGATCCAAGAGGGAATGCTAACCCGGTACTAAAAAAATGCTTGCTGAAGTCGGATGTGTTGGACCGAAAGGTGCAAATATCACAGTCAAGCTGTAAACTACGACACAACACATTCCGTTCTCTGGACTACATTCTGCTATTAAGCCCTTTCAGGGTTTACTAGCAGGAGATTGAGAACAAACGAAGCCAAGCCATATATAATTTTGAAACATTCTTGACACTTTTTTTACATAGCGTCACTTCTTACAACCACCAATCTATTTGGCTGCTGTGAGTTTCTTGGCAGGTGTGCAGCATAGTAGGATGCCATTACATTTAATGCATGGAGGAGTGATCGTACCAAGAAAATCATCCAGTGTCTGCTAAACTTGACACATGCGTGATTTGAACTACGTGCGTTGGGATTGTGAAACGGATGTTTCACCACTAGTCCTCGCTGCCTCACAATATATATATATGCCCATGATGACGTCATATATATATATATACAGGCAGTGTATGGTGATAAAAGTGTGTATATATATATATATAGATATATCAGCAGGTACCCATGATGTGGATATGCATGTGAGCATTACTTTATAATTTAAAAAAAGTTAAACAGGAAAAACTAAATAAGGTGAGACAGCAGACGTGGACTAATTATTAACATGTAATAAACCAAGTTGTTTAACATCAACACCTTAAGTAAAGACCAGTCATGCTTGGAGGTGAGGCACTGGAAGAGGTGGACACCTTCACATGTTTCAGCAGCACCATTAGTGCTTCACGGGCCACAGAGGGAGATGTAAGAGCTAGTATAGGAAAATCCAGGAAACAAAAGACTAATAGCAATTTAAGATTACTTAATTCCACTGTAATGACATGTCTGGAATGAATATAGGAGGATGTAGCATCAATAATATCAGATATTCTGATGATACAATGTTAATAGCAGAGGATCCAGTACATCTGCAGAACTTAATGGATAAGATAACCAGCAAAAGTCAGCAAAATGGGTTGGAAATCAGCATAAAAAAGACTAAAGTTATGGTGTTCACCAAAAAGAAAGAAAGCACAAAAGCTTTCATCCACATAAATGGAGAAATTCAGGAACTCATTTCAGCTGATGGCAAATGCGAAAGGGAGATCAGAAAAAGAATTGCAATGTCCAAAAATACATTTAACAGCATGAGAGAAACACTTCTGTCAAAGCAGATCTCAGATCTTAAAAATGAGAATCATAAAATGCAATGTGCATTCAGTTTTATGGTATGGAGTAGAAACTTGGTCTATGACAAAGAAAATGGAGAAGCGTATTGAAGTTTTTGAAATATGGGTATTCAGAAGACTTGGACAAGTTTCGTGGAAAAACTTCAGGTGGAACATACACTTCTAAGGGAAATAGAAATCAGAAAAATTAATGATTTTGGTCATGACAGTCTGCTAAAGGTTATTTTGGAGGGCAGAGTAGAGGGCAAGAGAGCCAACAGGGGTACAGGCTGACAGAGGTACAGACAACATCAGAATGTGGTGAGGACACAGTTGTACTGCATACACCAGCCTGGCTCGTGACAGAAACAGATGGAGATCCATTACTGTCAACCTCCGTTGCAGAGATGGCACTTGATGATGATAAATTCCACTGTCAGGTCAGTGTTACTGTGTGGAGCAGAAACTTGGAAAATTCAGTCCTTCAACAATAAATGGCAATGGAAGATAATGGGTATAGGTTGGCAAGACATGGTGAGAAATTATGGCTTCTGGGAAAAAGAGCCAACAACAACCAGAGAAAAGACTGAAAATGAACTTCAGTCCCTGGACATAAACTGAAGAGAGCAGAAAGGGCAGCTCAAGATTTAATTTGCTGGAGGAGGGTTGTCAATGGCCTATGCCCCAAAAGGAGTGACAAGCTTTGATAATGATGTAGGTGGTATGTAAGTGTGTATGGTCTATATACACACACACATATATATATATATATATACTACAAGCCACAGCAAGATACATTAATCTTTAACTGTAATATGTGTGTGACAACTTTGAGGATTGAAATACTTCAAGCCAAAAACTCGCCAGAAATCCCTATTCAAAAATAATTGATTACATTAATAAAATATATCTAATCCCACCCAACCATCTCACAAAAGATGTTTATCGCCTATTGTCACCAGTTTACTGTACTTCACTGACATTTTCACCCCATCACACATGTCATGTCCCCATACAATTTGTTATGCTGTTGGAAATGTGCAATATTTAAAATAATAAGGGGAACTGAGACGCTAGTCCAGTCAGGCACAACATGCTGACGAGGACTTCGTATCAGGGTTAGGCACAATACACTGATCAAGACAACAATCTCTCTTCCATGTAGTGTTCCATGAAAACAGGATATTTTCAAGGCAGCCTGGATGACGAGATGTGGATCAATGTGATCCCCGTAGTAGTGAGTGCCCCACATATGAAGTCAAGCATAGCACAACCGCCTGGAGGACCGCAGTCCACCTTTTCCAGCATGCTAGGCTAGGCAAGGGAAGAAAGCTACTACAACCCGCCACTTAACGCCCTTTGCAGAGTGCAAATAAGAGTAAACTTACTCATTGAGGATATTAAACAACAACAAAGATATAAGTTGCTGCTGTTGTTAAGTTAGCAACAAATATATTATGGGTATCTCCATCCACCTCATTTCTTCCACTACGAACACAAATCATTTTAATTTATTTTATCGAGCAACTAACATTTATATTAACTTTTCAGCCCCAACTCTTCTTGGCCCTATCTCTAGCTTCCCTGGTCCCATCCCTAAATGCCCCTGTCTCCACCTCTAACCCCTCTTGGTCATGCCCCTAATTCTTCCTGTTCCCACCTAACTCTTGTCCCAAAACTCTACCTGAATCCACATTTCACCACATCCACCTTAATATTCCCACTAGCCCAACCCAAACTCCCTATGCCCAAAAACTAGCCATGACCCCAGCCGAAACCCCGCTCTAAACTTCCAAAGCCCTCCACACCAATAAATTATGATGGTGTTTATGATAAAGATGGTACTCTTACCTTATAAACTTGTCCATAAGTTCCATTTCCAACAACTTCAATCAGGTCAAATATTCCAGCTGGGTCCTACAACAGATACAACCAATCAGACATGTAATTAGGAAAAGTACTGTTGAGTGAAGAAATGTGTGCGTGTGTGTGTGTGTATATATATATCTATTTTAAAAAAACAGTCATGCATGTCCGTTACTCCAGCAAGTATACAGGAGGAGTAGGAAGTTCTGAAATGGTGTGAGTTCTATGAAAAACTGTTCTCGTCTAGGTCAGACACACAAGTGGTGACATCAGGGTCCCATCCAGCAGATGAATGCATTCAGTTCAGTTCAAGTGCCATCTCTGCATCAAAGGTCCATGCAATGGATCTCCAGTGTACTCTTGCAGAAATGGTGCAATCTGAGAGGCGTTTTCCAGTTCATCTGCTAATGTTTTCCATCCACTTGAAATGTTGTCTGCTTCTTTAACGACTGCCATCACCCCTACCCTTCATAATGGTCTTCAATAAGCAGGTCAGCGAAACAGAGCTGCCAAGACCCTTCTACATCTCCACATGGTGATCCTGGATAACAGGCTGCAGCAGGGCAGACTGGCTAAGGAGAAGAGATCAAATAGGGAATGCTAACCCAGTACTCAAAAAATGCTTGCTGAAGTCGGATGTGTTGGACCAAAACGTGCAAATATCGCAGTCAAGCTGGACTACATTCTGCTACTTAGGCCAGTGTCAGAGTTTGGTAGCGGGAAATTGAGAACGAACGAAGCCAAGCCAAGCCATATGACCAAAATAATGTAACTGTCTAAATTCTTTTTTCGCCCCCAACTTTTTCAATACCTCCAAATATGTTGTCTTCTCTTTCCAAGAAATGTGACCCAATCTTCTTTATACCCACATTTTGAAGGCTTCAATACTGTTTTCCAACTTGTTACTCATTGTCCATGTTTCTGCGACATAAAGTAGTGACGAGTATACATATGATGAAAAAATCTCAAAGTGCCTGTGAATGAAATAATCCCACTTCTGGACATCAGTCTAGGTTCATCACACCCCATCATCCATAATGTGCTTAAGTTTCCCTAAGTGAATGCAAGGTATGTGCCACATCAGTTGACAGCCTGTCTGTCTGTCGTACAACTTTATTCCCACTGCGGGGTTGTCAAGGTTTTTTTAGACTGAGGACTACAGGCCGTTTAGCCACTGCTGTCGCCACTTGTGTGCTGGCTATGTTTGTTTATTTCTGCCCCACCAGAAAAATGACATATGACTTTTTCTTTTTCTAGGGGAGTCCTCGCAATTTGTAGGCATGGGAACTAGCACCAAACTCAATGGAGATTACATTTTACAAATGATACAGTTCTGTGACAGTTTTTCTTATTAGATTAGAAAGAAAAATAATTATTGAAGGTTTTAATTTGAAGCACCTTTGCATTTTCAGTCAGGTCTTACAGACATATCATTATCATATATACCAAACCAGTGGTTCAAAAACTTTGTGCCAACATTCCAATATTTTCATAAACTGCGCACTGCAACTTTTAAGTAGATTTATTTTCCAACTTGAGGTGCCGTGGAAAAATTCTAGTAAACTAAGGCTTCCAAAAAAGTTTCAGAACTTCTGTACCGAACTGTTCAGAATTAAACGGAGAACACAACAGAATGAGAATATTTGTTTAAATGAGATCACAGTGACATAAGCTTTTGCTATCAACAACATTAGTAGCATAGCAAAGGCAAGTAAAGGGAAATTATTATTAATGGGAGATTTCAACTATCCAGAAATAAAATGGGATATGGCAGAAGCACTTGTAGAGTCAAAACCTTTTGTTACGTGCATAACTGACAATTTTTTAATTCAACATGTAGAAGCAGCCACCAGAGGCAAAAACATACTCGACCTAGTTTTTACCACAGAGGAAAATATGATTGAAAACGTTACCGTTGGGGAACTGTTTGGCTCAAGTGACCATCAAATCATCCGTTGGGATCCTATTGCAGGGAAAGAAGTAAACATAAACACGCGAACATACGACTACTCTAAGGCAGATGTTAAGAGGATGAAAGAGGCAGCGAACCACATAATCTGGAAAGATATTGTTGTAGGAACAGATGTTGAACAGGAGTGGGAAAGTTTTAAAACAGTTCTAGAAACGCTAAAAGAGGAATGTGTTCCATGTAGGGAGGTAAACCTCAAGCGTAAAAGGTGGATAACTAGATTTGTAGTGAAATGTGGAAAAGCAAAAAATAAAGCATGGCAAAAATATATAGAAGCAGGTAAATCAAAAGAAACACATGTAAAATATTTGGACAAGCAGAACATATCTCAGAAAGCAAATAAAACAGCAAAAATAGACTTTGAAAAAAAACTTGCTCAGAGGATCAAGACTGACAGTAAAAGCTTCTTTTCTTATGTTAGAAATAAACAAAGAACGAAAGACAAAGTAGGCCCTCTCATAGACAGTACAGGGAAAATAATAAGTGAGAATAGGGAGGCTGCTAATCTGCTCAATCAGTACTTTGGCACAGTCTTCACAAAGGAGGACTGCTCCGAGATCCCAGAGCATATAGATATTTTTCAAAGAGACATGGATACAGCGGGATTAAGATCAATCTGTATTACAGAGGAAATAGTTTTTAAAAAATTGGAGGGGTTGAAAGTGAATAAATGTCCAGGTCAAGATGGTATTCACCCAAAATTGAAGTATGAAATTAGAGACCAACTAGCAAAACCATTGGCTATATTATGTTGTCAATCACTTACAAAAGGGATTGTTCCACGGGATTGGAAAGATGCAGGAGTGATCCCCTTATTCAAAAAAGGCAAAAAATCAGATCCGGCAAATTATAGACCGGTGAGTTTAACGAGCATAGTCTGTAAATTGTTAGAGTCAATAATCCAAGAAAACTTTGTAATGCATTTAGAAAAATGTAATCTAATTAGAAATAGTCAGCATGGGTTTACTAGATGGAGATCATGCTTAACAAATCTATTAGAATTCATGGAGGAGGTTACTAAAATCATAGATAAAGGGGAGCCAGTGGATGTTATTTATCTAGACTTTGCAAAGGCCTTTGATAGAGTACCTCATCAAAGATTATTTCGAAAGTTAAAATCACATGGAATAGGTGGGGAAGTTGCCAAATGGATTGAAAATTGGTTAACGGGAAGAAGGCAGAGGGTGTGCATAAATAAGGAGTACTCTGAGTGGAGTGAAGTGAAAAGTGGTGTGCCACAGGGCTCGGTTTTGGGACCAATTTTGTTCTTGATATATATAAATGATTTGGACATTGATATGAGATCCATGATTGCAAAATTTGCTGATGACACAAAACTATGCAGTAGTGTCTCATCTAAAGCGGAAGTGGATATACTGATGTCGGATTTAGATAAAATTCGAGAATGGTCTGTAAGCTGGCAAATGGAGTTTAATGTAGATAAATGTACAGTCATCCACATGGGTAGATCCAATATGGAACATAATTACAGAATGGGAGAAAACAATATTAGAAAGATAGATAAGGAAAGGGCCCTAGGGGTTATAATAGATCATACAGGAAAGGTGAGTGAGCAAGTTAAGGTAGCAGTGAAAAAGGCAAATGCAATGTTAGGTATGATAAAAAGAAATATTAAACATAGGAGCAAGGAAGTGATCATCAAACTGTATAAAGCTTTAGTTAGACCTAGATTGGAGTACTGTGTACAGGTGTGGAGTCCTTATCATAGAGGCGACATGACATGCTAGAAAGAATACAAAAAAGAGCGACAAAGATGATAGTGGGATTCCAGAATTACAGTTATGAGGAATGACTCAGAAAAACCGGCCTACAGTGTCTCGAAGAGAGAAGAATTCGTGGTGACTTAATACAGGTTTATAAGATGATCAGAGGAATCGATAAATTAGACTATAACAAGTTTTTTAAAATACAGCCACCTACAATAACACGAGGGCATAGCTACAAGCTGACTAAAGAGAGGTCCAGGTTAGATATTAGGAAATATTTTTTTAGTCAGAGAGTGGTGTCTGCTTGGAATGCATTGCCAGGGGAGGTAGTGGCGGCAGGGACAGTTAATGCATTTAGAATAAACTGGATGCGCATAGCTTTTAGAGCAAGGTGATGTAAATGTAACTGGTTGTATACAGACTCTGCAGGGTCTTCTAAACCAGTATAAAGACGTTAAGTTAAGTTAACAACAAATACAAAAATATTATTGAAGGTATATGTTGTTGAAAAATTTCAATAATGCCTAGAAGCAAATGGGAAATTACCATCTGAGCTCACAAAGTTTACCATGCTTTAGGAAATAAACAGTATATTATTTTGAATTCCAAAGCTTAGTATTGAGAAAGCTTTGCATTAACTTGAAGAAGACGATACATTGGCACTACACTATTTTGAAAAGAAAATGGCTCACAGGCCAAACAATCGGTTTAATGGACTGAATAAGTTAAATACTTTCAAAACAATTTTTAAAACACATTAAACTTTTATACTTTCCATACCATGTTAGATAAATTATTAAGGAAATGTGAATGTCCCATACAGGCTAAAAAACAAAAGGACTTCACACATTAAGAAAATAGTGTTGTATCTCCAGGTAAAAAGCCACAATACAGTTAATAGAGGGTGGGATTATTATATAATACACATAACCTTCTATGTTTGATGGTCAGCTAAATATGTCTATACATAATAAAAATATTAGTGAAACACCAAAAAATAAATGGCTAAGAGCTATTCATCTTCATACAGGTCATTCAGTTCCCTATGATTAACACGTCTTAAAAAATGCACAGGGATGGAAGACGTACTGGACAGCAGCCAATAGTTCATAGCTGACTGCTTTCCTCTTCTGCATTTATCCTGAACAGGACATTTATGATATTGTATCACAGTTTACAGCGAGGCTGGGATTTCTGCACCTTTCAACCCAAAACATCAAATTTCAGCACGTTATTTTTTAAACCGGGTTTGCCTTCCCGGTTTAATTCCTAATCTGTTAGCTAGGTTGCACTCTATTTCCTGAGCCACCACTTGGTGGCGGAATAGGGTCTTATTCAGTTATGTATCCCTAACCCAAATGCAAGAAGTCAGCTATGAGTCGTTGGCTGCTGTCAGCTAATTCACTTCTTGCATCAGGGTCAGTTAACAGAGTTGTCTAAGACCCTATTTTGCCTGTAAGTAGTGACACTGGAAATAGTCTGCATCCGTGCAATCTGGCTGAAGGAATTGAAGAGGGAAAACAACCCAGCACCAAAAATATGACCTCCTGAAACCGGATGTGTCTGGCTGAAATTGAAAGATATTGTAGCTTCACTTTAATCTATGACACACCATAACAAAACATCACTTTTAGGATGAATGCTGAAGAAGGAGCTCACTGTGGAGAACAAGTATTCAAAAATTAAAGTCAAGAACTCGTGCAATGAAACATTTCTTCCAGTTCTCTCTTTGAATTCCTTATCTCTGGTCTGCTTGCTTTCAAGAGCTCTTCCCCATTTGTTTTTTTTACCTGTCTCTACCTCTCTTACGCTGGGGATTCCAGGACAAAGCCTACCCTGTAATGATATCAACCTATTACTTTAACACAGGGGATGACAAATTTGTTTAGCATCTAGGAACCAAATAAATACTATAGGAGCCAGGCATAGTGCTGGATGAAAAGGAAATACCAGGATGGGGGAAATAGTATGAGCAAATATGACACTGATATTGAAATAGGCACCCCAGTCAGATTTCTAGACACCATGGTGACCTTGCACATGGGATTTGTCATGCCCTGCCTTAACATTATGTCCTATCCCATGCCATCATCTACATTTCACCTCATGATGTTTGTCTATTCCATATCAATAGTTTTACATTAGTGATCTGAGGTTAATTATTTAGTTCATTTAGACCAATGGGATTAAAAGTTTGGATGCAGACTGAACAGTAGAAGATGAGAAACAATAATATATATATATTTATATATATATGGACATCAGCATACAGAAAAACATTTATGTGTGTGCTTTTCAGACTACAAAATGAGTCCAACGTGAAAAACAAATTACATGCCTGGGAAACATAGATATGAATGGAAATGACACGAGAATACTCAGTAAAATATACTGGTAGCAAACTGCCACTGTAAGATCTGACAGGGTTTATTCACAATGTAATGATGTAAAAAGAGCAGTGCGACAATGATGTGTACTTTCCCTTGCCTGTTTAACATTTACACAGAACACATTGTTTGGCACATAAAGGAAATGTCAGGACTCATTATTACTGGAGGAGTATCAATAAATAATCTCAGATATGTAGATGATATAGTTCTGCTGTCTGAAAGCGAAGCAGGAATTGGTGATTAAAGTAAAGAACAAAAGCCAGGTGTATGGAATGAACATTAATACTGAGAAAACAATAACTGTGATAATTTGCAAAGTAGACTCAAAAATCGACTTCACTAATGAAAGTAGACGATCAAATACTGGAGCAGGTCAAGAGCTTCTCCTATTTTTAAAATATAATAATGTGATTTGGGAGATGTGAAAGAAATCAGGAAGTGAATAGGGATGACCAAATCAATTTTTACCAACATGAGCCATATATTGGCATCCGAGCACAAATTAAAAATGAGGGTGATAACGTGTTATGTACAATTGTCTTTACTGTATGGTGTAAAAACATGGACAATGAACAAACGATTGAAGAAGATAATCGATGCCTTTGATATGTGAATATAAATAGAAGAATTGGACATATGTCCTGAAAAGAATGTTGTGTACAGTGAGGCTGTAATATTCCACACTTTTAGACCCGACACATCTGTTTTCAGCTGGCTCTTTTTGGTATTGGGTCTACCTTTCAACTGTGATCACTATTATATTAGCCAGACTACACTAGTGCAGTCTGTTTCCATGGCTGCCACTTAGAGGCGGAAAAGGGTCTTGGTCAGCTTTGATGTAAGCAGCCGGCTATGAGTCATGGTTGCTGTCAGCTGATTCACTGTGCTGCATCTTCTGCCTCATCTACAGAACATGGATTTAAAATAAGTCACACATAAGACTATTTCACTTCCCAATAACATGAGTGGATTGAAGAGATAGATTGTGATTATCATATCAGACATAACAATCATCACAGCTTGAGTCAGATGTATATCTATAAATAATAATAACAAATTCTTACATTAGATAACAATACAGAAATACTCTAGATACAGTTGGCACTTACAGATGCAGAGAAGTTGCCAAGGCTTGAAAGAGCAGGGAAGAACAATTAGATTATGTACTAAAAGATGATTCATTAGGGTTGGACATGGGGACTGATACCACATCCTGAAGAAACTATAAGTGAGAAGAGAAGAAAAAGAAGGCTTTTATAACTCATGGTAGAAGAGGAATAACTAAGTCAAGTCACAGTGACAGCGTGTTGTAAGAGACAACTAAAGAGGGCTGGGCATGGGACCGGCTGGCTACTTATTTTGTAGAAACAGTAAAGTGAGTAAGTCAAGTAAGTGCCAAGAAAAATAAAATATACCTACAATACAACAAGCCATGGTAGAAAAGGAGCGACTAGGTAGTACATGACAAGTTATAGCACTCAAAGGGACATTCACATATCCATTATTTAAATAATATTATTGGAATATACTTTTACACCCAATAAAAATATAACATAGTCGATGACAATTTTGAACGTACTAGTACTACTTTAGGAGACTGATGATGCCAGTGTAGACAGTGGTAAACTGAGTGGTTGAAATCGGCGTGTCCCAAGAAAAGGAAAACTCGAAAAAGTACATTATCTTCTACTAAATATAGACATGTAATTACTGAAAACTGTTACATGAACCTCAAATTATATTTGGCAAAAGATTCCTTAAGCGACAACCGCTTTGTTGTCAGTTCTAAAAATACGCTCCATCTTCATATGCCATGATATGCCAATCCCTGTGGCCCTATGTCACACCGAAAGTTAAACTTTAGACCTGTCGAGTTTCTATTATTGCTAACAGTAAACACAAAAAACATATATGGCGCCACATTAATCGCCGATATCATAAATGCTTTCAACAACTAACCACACAAGCACGTGTAATGGTACTCACTCTGAGGCTGGAAAGATCAATATCGTCAAGACTCACATTCACGGATGCTGTGGTCGCCATGTTGGACACCGCTTCCGTGATGGTCTGCTACAGAAACGATGATTTTTGAATGGTTGCTGTCGATTTTATTAAAAATAACTTACTCCAATGTGAATAAAATGTATTCCACTTGTAAAATAAACATCCTATCATCTAAAATAACGTCATTCAATGCAAAAAAGTTAAACATAACTGCAGAACACAGTTTTGGGTTGGTGTATTTACAAACTTTAAAGTTAGCAGAATCCACCATTATCAATGGCCGCGACGCCGGGCATTGTGGACTTGGTAGCGGTAGATAACTACCAAGCAGCTCGTCCTCAGTTCTCCTCTTAATTTAACTAGACGTTTTTGTACTGGTTTAGAAGACTCATCAGTCTGTATACAACCAGTTACATTAGCATTTCCCTGCTCTAAAAGCTATGCATACACATCCAATCTATTTTTAAATGCATTAACTCTCCCTGCATCCACTACCTCATGAGGCAATGCATTCCAAGCATTCGCCACTCTCTGACTAAAAAAATATTTCCTCATATCCAATCTGGACCTTTCATTAGTTAATTTGTATACATGCCCTCTTGTTCTCGTTGGTGGTTGTATTTTTTAAAAAAACGTGTGATAGTCTAATGTAACCTTTCCTATGATTATTTTAGAAACCTGTATTAAGTAATCTCGAATTCTTCTCTTTTCTAGACACTAAAGGCCAGTTTGTTTGTTTGTTTTTTTCTTAATCTTTCCTCATTACTGTATCAGTTTTGTCGCTCTTCTCTGTATCCTTTTCAACATGTTTACATCTCATCTACGATAAGGACTCCACACCTGTACACAGTACTCCAATTTAGGTCTAACTAGTGCTTAATACAGTTTGATAATCACTTCCTTAGTCCTATGTTTAATATTTCTTTGTATCATACCTAACATTCACTGCTACCTGGACTTGCTCACTCACTTTACCTGTATGCTCTATTATAACCCACATGTCCCTTTCTTTATCTTTCATTCTAACATTGTTCTCGCCCAATCTGTAATTATGTTCCATATTAGATCTACTCATGCTGATGACTATTTATATATATTAAACTCTATTTGCGATCTCACAGACCAGTCTTGAATTTTATCTTAACTGACCTCAAATATATCGACTTCTGCTATAGATGAGATACACCTACATAGTTTTGTGGTCTGCAAATTTGTCGATCGTGGATCCTATATCAATATCCAAATCATTTATGTATATCAAGAACAGTATTCGTACAAAACCGAGCCCTGTGGCACTCCACTTTTTACTTCACACAACTCAGAGTACTCCTTATTTGTGCCCACTCAGCCTTCTTCCCGTAAACAACTTTCAATTCATTCAGCAAATTCCCCACCTATTCCATGTGATTTTAACTTTTTAAATAATCTTCGATGAGGTATTCTGTCAAAAGCCTTTTCAAATTCTAGATAAATAGCATCCACTGGTTCCCCCTATCTATCATTTTAGTACCCCCCTCCGTGAATTCCAATAGATTTGTTAAACACAATCCCCCTCTAGCAAAACACATGATGACTATTTCTTATTAGATTAAACCTGTCTAGATGCATTACAATGTCTTCTTTGATTATTGATTCTAACAATTTACAGACTTTGCTCGTTAAACTCACCGGTCAATAATTTGCTGGATCTTTCTTCTTTCCCTTTTTGAATAAGGGGCTCACACCCGCATCTTTCCAATCCCGTGGAACAATCCCTTTTGCTAGTGATTGACAACATAATATAGCCAATGGTTGTGCTAGCTGGTCTCTAATTTCAAATAGCAATTTTGGATGAATACCATCTTGACCTGGACATTTATCCACTTGTAATCCCTCCACTTGGTTTAACCATTTCCTCCGTAATACAGTTTGCCTTTATAATCCCACTATATCCATTTCACATTTGAAAATATCTATACGCTCTGGAATCTTTTAGAAATCTTCTTGTGTAAGGACTGTGTCAAAGTATTGATTTAGTAGATTAGATGCCTCCCTATTTTCTCTTATTATTTTACCTGTGCTATCTATGAGAGGGACTACCTTGTCTTTCGTTCTTTGTTTATTTCTAACATAAGAAAAGAAGCTTTTACTATCAGTCTTGATCCTATTAGAAAGTTGTTGTTTTTTTAAATCCATTCTTGCTGTTTTATTCACTTTCTGAGTTATGTTCTGCTTGTCCAAATTTATACCTGCCTCTATATATTTTTTCCATGCTTTATTTGTACCTCTTCCTTGTAACTACAAATTTAGTTATCCACTTTTTTATGCTTGGTGTTTACCTCTCTAAATGGAACACATTCCACTTTTGGTTGTTCTAAAACTGTTTGGAATCTCTCCCACTCTTGTTCAACATATGCACCTCTGACAATATCTTTCCAGATTATGTGACTGACTGTCTCTTTAATCTTCTGAATATGTCTTAGAGTAGTGGTATGCTCGCGAGTTTATGTTTTCATCTCTCCTCGCTATAAGATCCTAACGGATGATCTGATGGTCGCTTGAGCCAAACAGTTCCCCAACGATAATGTTTTCAATCATATTTTCCTGGTAGAATAAACTGATAAAAGTGATGACATGAATGGAGTATTGAAGATTTTAATTGTTCCAGACAAGAGAAGCCTGTAATAGGCCGCAAAACTTTATAGAAAAATCAAGTTATCAGTCAAAAATTTGTCGTTTTCTTTTCTTCTTTTCGCTTATCATTTATGCTTTCAGCGGCATGTTATGAAGAGATCTCCAGAATGAACCACGTAGCGTTGTGGTCATGGGTTCATTCCCCAGTTGAGGTGGAAATGTTTTTCAGGCCGTAAAGGTTCCCGGGTCCACCCAGTCTTAAATGCGTACCAATTCAGTTCGTGAAGTAAAAGCGGCGAGGGAAGTGAGATGGCTACCGCCCTCATATAACCGAGCCTTTGAAATGTGAGATCGCTAACACCTCACAACCCTACGGCAGTAATACTATGGGTTACTTTCCCTTTTTTTTTTTACTAGAACGAGTACCTCACGCCATGTCCTTCTGTATAATACAAGCTCAGGCACAGTAGCATTTGCTTTCTGTGATATTTCTGTAAGCCACCTTTTACGTGGTATGCCTTTGGTTGTGAATCCGTTGTATCTAAACAGCATTGCTTGTTGAGTGGCGCTATGCGGTGGTAGACTCATTACATGGTCAAACCATTTAAGTTGTTGTCTTTTAATGCAGTCTAATACTGGTGTTTTCCCCACTAGTCTCCTGGTATCATTGTTGCTGATCAAGTATGTACTTGTTACGCGCACTCATTTTTTTTGCAGGCATTTCATTTCTGTTGATACTGTGTAATGTTTTTGATTTGATGTTAGTGTCCAGTTTTGACATTGATAGCATTGTGTCGGGACGGAAATCGTGTTGTATAAAGCTCGTTTGGTAGTTACTGTCACGTGCTTGTAACTATCAGAGTTAATTGTCTAATGATCTGATTTTCCTTTATTGCATCTTTGTTCGATTTCTGCTGTAATTCTTTCATTTGCTGATAACGTGTTCCCCAAGTATGTGAAATCTTTTACTTGTTTGATTGGCTGTTTTTCAATGGTGATATTGATGTCTCCGGCTATTCTAGATATTTTCTCGAACTCAGTTTTTTTCCCTATTGATTTTCATGCTGTATTCTTAACACGTTGTATTTAGTTTATGAATATATTGCTGCAGTTATAGTTCTGAAGCTGCTATGACCGCTTGATCGTCAGCATAAAAGAAGTTAATTTAAGAGTTCACCAATGTTGCTACTTTAATTTGGATTGGCTGTTTTACCCATATGAGCAACAAAGGGGACAACAGACATTCGTGTCGTACTCCTGATTTGATATGGCATTTTGCTGAGAGTCCGGTTATTGATCGAATAGAGCTCCGGTTATTAATGTAAAGACAGATTAATTAAGTGATCGGTTACTCCATAGTGTGCCAATATTTTCCATAGATGATTTCTATCTATTCTGTCAACATCGTTTTCTTGATCTGCAAACGTGACATACAGTTCCTGATCGTATTCAATTGTTTTCTCCATCAATTGTCGGAGTGTAAAAATTGCATCCGTACAGCGTCTGTTCTTTCTAAATCCCGTCTGAGTATTGTTGAGCTGAGGTTCGATAATGTAGCGTAATATTTTTTTCCCAAGATTTTACTAAATATTTTGCGAGTGTGGTTCAGCAGCGATATCCCGCTATATTTTGTGCAGTTTCTTTTGCTACCTTTCTTTTTCAATATTGGAATTGTAATTGAATTTCTCAAATCTTCTGGAATTTCCTGTGTGGTCCATACTAGGTTATACAATCTACGTAGCCACAAGATCCCTACCTCATTGGCTACTTTAATTAATTAAACAGGAATTTAGTCAGGCCCTGAATATTTGTTGGATGGAGCAGCTTGTAAAGCATATCTGATCTCTGAAAGTGGGATGTTTGGTTCTAGCTCCATGCATGCGTTAACGTTGGTATCGTGTTTGTCATTGCTCCCAGTTGTTGGTAAGTTGAGAAGTTCTTTAATTAAAGTATTGATATCATCTGTTCAGGACAGGTTGAGGGTTATTTATTGTGACTCCATTGTTGTCGTTAATAATTTATTTTGAAATAAAGGTTTCCTTTAGGAACATAGGTCTTCAAATAACGCACGCCACGTATGTCTGTTATTTGTGTTCTTCTCCAATACCTGAACTGTCCTGTGCCCTTCATATTTTTTTCAAGCTTTCTTTACGCCAACTGTGTTTTGAACGACCTCTATGTTTCTTACCTTTCAGATTCCGGAACAGCGGCTGTCTAGCTATGTAACTAATTTGTCCACGCATAGTATTTCCTATCTAACCTGGGAGTGGGGGGATAATCCTACCAGGCACATCAAATGGGTGGTGGATAGCTGAAAGCTTCTATGTTTGAAGGTTAGACTGTTAATATCTAATAAGCAGTCATGAACCAGAAATGGTGGCCTGAATAGAGCCAATATTTGACAGCCCATCCATCACGCAAAGACACAACAAGCCAACCCCCTGTTCATCTACCCACTCAAATACATGCCAACAAAGGAAGAAGAGAGGACATACCATAAAGATGAGGAACTGACGAGAATTACGAACTACGATTTTTGAAATATCGAATATTAGAAGTATAAACAGAAAGTTCATGAAAGACACGAAGAAATATAAATTGAAAATCTTAGATCTATCAGAAACTTATAAAAAAAGGACAGGAGCCATGGATCTTGATGGTAATTTGTTTCGCTACAGCGGAGCTCCCATTACCGAAAAGGAAGAGTGGGATGTATTGTGCCCAGAGGTCGACTGGACAATATCATGGGATGGCCATTTGTCTCTAAACGAATTACCGCACTGGACCACAAGAAAGGAAGCATAGATGAGGGGTGTAAACCAACACATGCCTTGCTTGAGCGCCGTTGAGAGTCTATCACTTAGGCAACAGCGCATTATCACACGTCAAGGATATGATCTATCATGCCAAAAACTGCAAGCACTGTGGGCGGGTCATGTAGTCCGAAGGAAAGACTCTGTGTACCCGGGCGGCAACAAAAAAAAAAGACTACCTGGACGACCCCCTACTAGATGGCAAGATTCGATTTATACTATCAAATGCTTTGAATTATACTATCAAATGCTTTGAATTATACTATCAAATGCTTTGAATTATATTATCAATTGCTTTGAATTATACTATCAATTGCTTTGAATTATACTATCAAATGCTTTGAATTATACTATCAAATGCTTTGAATTATACTATCAAATGCTTACATTTTAGAAGGGGACTCAGTGGTCTCGGGATAAAGTGTCCGTTTCGGGTGGCGGAGGCCCCGGATTAGAATCACTGGGGAGACCGGAATGTTTTTCACTAAGACCTTCTGGTAAAAATTCCCCTGATCTCTGGGTAGTGAGATCGGATTCCCCTGTTCAATATCGAGCACGTTAAATATTCGTCGGCAGTTGGAAATAGAAAAGAGTAGGCTTAACGGACAAAATTAAAATTAAAAATCTACCAAAGTTATTTGCACCTTTCCCAAGGTGGTTTGTTAAGAGCAGAAATAGATAGCGCTTAACCTGTTGCGCGTCTACTTAACTCCAGTGCTTGAGTCTATTAATATGGACTCGCACACCGGTAAACCCACCCTCCAGGAAACTGGTTGTATTCAGACGCTGTGGAGTCTTTTAAACCAGTATAAAATGTTATGTTTTAACAACATTTGTACTTTCAAATGGCTTTGATTTATACTATCAAATGGCTTAGATTTATACTATGAAATGTCTCGCTTTATTAATGAACAAAATAAATATGTTGGTAAAGTTTATTTATTAAAAGCTGTTTTATAATTGTCTTGAATGAAATTACCTTCACGATGCTATTTTCCGTACACATGAGTGAAAGCCAGTTCAAAGGCTGCTGTCACATAATGGTACGGTAAGTTTCTATTTTGAAAATGAGCGCTGCTCTGCACAGTTGACCACCATCATGCACAGAAACGATGAGAGCGATTTCAGCATTGGTAAACACATTCCCTTTTTTCAATTATTTGATGAGTGAATTCTAACTGATAATCCACATTAATCATTTACTGGTAAATTACTTCATTGTCGGATCTCTAGAAGCGTGGGACCTAAGGATAAGAACCTGGTGTGAGCATTTAGACGGTAATGATTACAGCTAGCTGTTAGTCCATCTCAGCGTGGCAGTGGCACTATCCTCGCTTCGGTCACCTAGAGATTCTTCTACCTTAGAAAGATTAGATCGTGTTGTTAGACAATTATAGTGTGGCACTAACAGTGGTCCTATTCTCGTTCACGTCGCTCATACATATTCATTTATGTAAGAATGGTTAGGCCGCGCTGGTTGTTGCTCACAGTGTAGCAACGGTCCTACTCTCATCCATAACGCTCACAGAGAGATTCTTCTATTACAGAATGGCTGGACCACTCTGTTTGTTGCCCACAGTGTAGCAGTGATATTGTTCTGTCTCTCTCACATTTAAAATATTATACTCTAGACAGCCTGTTTCAGAATGTTTGCTTCAATCTTTCCTTTTTAACTCAACTTAGCTTAACGTCTTTATACTGGTTTAGAAGACTCTGCAGAGTCTGTATACAACCAGTTCCATTTACAACACCTTCCTCTAGAAGCTGTACGCATCCAATCTGTTCTTAAATGCATTGACCGTCCCAGCCTCCACCACCTCACTTGGCAATGCATTCCAAGCATTCACTACTCTCTGGCTAAAGAAATACTTCCTAATATCTAATCTGGACCTCTCCTTAGTCAACTTGTAGCTGTGCCCTCTTGTCCTTGTTGGTGGTTGTACTTTAAAAAACTTGTTATAGTCCACTTTATCCATTCCTCTGATCATCTTATACACCTGTATTAAGTCACCACGAATTCTTCTCTCTTCTAGACACTGAAGGCCAGTTCTTTTTAATCTTTCTTCATAACTGTAATTCTGGAATCCCACTATCAGCTTTGTCGCTCTTTTTTGTATTTTCTCCAGCATGTCTATATCCCCTCTCTGATAAGGACTCCACACCTGTACACAGTACTCCAATCTAGGTCTAACTAATGCTTTATACAGTTTGACTATCACTTCCTTGCTCCTATGTTTAATATTTCTTTTTATCATCCCTAACATTGCATTTGCCTTTTTTACTGCTACCTGAACTTGCTCCCTCACCTTACATGTATGATCTATTATAACCCCTAAGTCCCTTTCTTTATCTATCTTTCTAATATTGTTCTCTCTCATTCTGTAATTATGTTCCATATTGGATCTACCCATGTGGATGACTGTACATTTATCTACATTAAACTCCGTTTGCCAGATTACAGACCATTCTCGAATTTTATCTAAATCCGACCTCAATATATCTACTTCTGCTTTAGATGAGACACTACTGCATAGTTTCGTGTCATCAGCAAATTTTGCAATAATGGATCTCATACATATGTCCAAATCATTTATATATATCAAGAATAAAATTGGTCCCAAAACCGAGCCCTGTGGCACTCCACTTTTCACTTCACACCACTCAGAGTACTCCTTATTTATACCCACCCTTTGCCTTCTTCCCGTTAACCAATTTTCAATCCATTTGGCAACTTCCCCACCTATTCCATGTGATTTTAATTTTCGAAATAATCTTTGATGAGGTACTCTATCAAAGGCCTTTGCAAAATCCAGATAAATAACATCCACTGGCTCCCCTTTATCTAACATTTGGTAACCTCCTCCATGAATTCTAATAGATTTGTTAAGCATGATCTCCCTCTGGTAAACCCATGCTGGCTATTTCTAATAAGATTAAATTTTTCTAAATGCAGTACAATGTTTTCTTTGATTATTGACTCTAACAATTTACAGACTATGCTCGTTAAGCTCACAAGTCTATAGTTTGCTGGATCTGCCTTTTTGCCCTTTTTGAAAAAGGGGATCACTCCCGCATCTTTCCAATCCCGTGGAACAATCCCTTGTGCAAGTGATTGAGAACATAATATAGCCAATGGTTTTGCTAATTGGTCTCTAATTTCAAACATCAATTTTGGATGAATACCATCTTGACCTGGACATTTATCCACTTTCAACCCCTCCAATTTTGTAAAAACCATTTCCTCTGTAATACAGATTGATCCTAATCCTGCTGTATCCATGTCTCTTTGAAAAATATCTACAGGCGCTGGGATCTTGGAGCAGTCCTCTTTTGTGTACACTGTGTCAAAGTAGTGATTGAGTAGATTTGCTGCCTCCCTATTTTCACTTATTTTTTTTCCTGTGCTGTCTATGAGAGGGCCTACTTTGTCCTTTGATCTTTGTTTATTTCTAACATAAGAGAAGAAGCTTTTACTATCAGTCTTGATCCTCTGAGCAAGTTTCTTTTCGAAGTCTATTTTTGCTGTTTTATTCGCTTTCTGAGATATGTTCTGCTTGTCCAAATATTTTAAATATGTTTCTTTTGATTTACCTGCCTCTATATATTTTTTCCATGCTTTATTTTTAGCTCTTCTACATTTAACTACAATTAATGATCCACTTTTTACGCTTGGGGTTTACTTCCCTATATGGAACACATTGCTCTTTTAGCGTTTCGAGAACTGCTTTAAAACTCACCCACTCCTGTTCAACATCTGTTCCTCTGACAATATCTTCCCAAATTATGTGGTTCGCTGCCTCTTTAATCCTCTTAACACCTGTCTTAGAGTAGTCATATGTTCGCGTGTTTATGTTCACTTCTTTCCCTGCAATAAGATCCCATCGGATGATTTGATGGTCACTTGAGCCAAACAGTTCCCCTACGGTAACGTTTTCAATCATATTTTCCTCTGTAGTAAAAACTAGGTCGAGTATGTTTTTGCCTCTGGTGGCTGCTACTACATGTTGAATTAAAAAACTTTCAGTTATGCACTTAACAAAAGGTTTTGACTCTACAAGTGCTTCTGCCATATCCCATTTTATTTCTAAGTTGAAATCCCCCATTAATAATAAATTCCTATCACTTGCCTTTACTATGCTACTAATCAGCTCCTCCTTGCATTAACGTTGCTTCTCTTTAACCTCCTGCAAATTTTGCAGTATGAGGACGTCACGAACAAAAAAGAAAGTAGCGTGGTGCTCCTCCTATTGAGTTGCATTATGCGATAAGAATGCCGTGCCCGCCTCGAATATGTTTATCTAATGCTACTGATGGTCACCCTGCTCTGTTCTGTGAAGTCAAGAATGTTACCTAGGTTTATGGTAAGTTTGATGAGTTTTCAGTCACTATCTGCTTAAGTTTCGAGTACTGTTCTTGTTTTATATTCCAATGTTAATTACTAAAAACCTGAATGTGTTATTTTAAAAGTGTGTGAAAATATTTGTTTTCAACATAGAAAGGGACATAACCAAACACATTACAAAAATATGGAAAAAAGTTATCTCCCCCCCAAAAAAAACCAGTAGCATGAGAGGTACAGGTTTGTTCGTCTCCTTTTAACAAAGGAAACACCTAGAGATATTGAGCTATGGTCCCACTCAAATATTACATGGACGAACACATTGCAATCTGCGTAATGAAAAATAAGGTATTCGTTTTCCACACGACTGAATTTCTTTTACTCGCTTTGCCTTCAGTACATGCCATATGGGGATAAATCAGTGCTGACACCAAGCAACATGTTTCACACATACGCTAAGCTGAAAATTGATCCTTGCAGTAGACATACGAAGCCATGGTACGAACTATACTAGCAGCTAGCAGAATACGACACTAGCAGAACCAGTAGCTGAAACCAGTAATGTTAGTGTTTATATATGCTGCAACATGTACAAATACGCTATGTTGTGGTAAACATAATTTCCATATGCTTTCAATATACATTGTAAAATAAAACTTCATGTTACCACTTACATCAAAGTAGAGCGCGTTTCATAAATTGAATGACATCCATTTGAATTTTATAAGTAGGCCTTTGTTTTGAAGAAATGTAAAACAATTTAGTAATTTAATCATTTGTTAATCTCTTTTTAGTTACCAATAGAATCAACTTTGCAAAACAGAGACAACTTTTTAATATATAAACATCAGCTATCACAATTAGTAGCTTACACATTTTTAATATTGATACCAACAAGACAATATTTATTAATATCAGTATGTACATCAAATTTTAATGATTAAATAATATTATTCAATTCCAATAAAAACACACAATTAATCATGATAAAAGTAGATCTTAATTTTATATAAATTCTAAATATAATTTTTTAATTGCGATAGAAGAGTTCATTAACCTCTTTACTGTAAGAGGAACAATTATTTTGTGGCAAAGTGAAAACTAGGCTTGCGAACACAGCCTTCGACTAGGCCGTGCAACAATTATCTGATTAATTGCATATCTTGTGCTAGAAGCTGCATTACGTTTAGCCATAACCTGCTCATATTAAAAACATGTGTGTGTGGCTTGATTGAGTGTTGAATAATAATCACCCGTAGGCTTTACAGGTTAACTGTCTTTTCTCCAATAAATCATATTTAACTCTTTATCTCACTGTAGGATTTTTCTCAAATAAATCATATTTAAACTGTTTATCTCACTGTAGAATTTTTCTCCAATAAATCATATTTAAACTATTTATCTCACTGTAGGATTTTTCTCCAATAAATCATATTTAAACTGTTTATCTCACTGTAGGATTTTTCTCCAATAAATCATATTTAAACTGTTTATCTCACTGTAGGATTTTTCTCCAATAAATCATATTTAAACTGTTTATCTCACTGTAGGATTTTTCTCCAATAAATCATATTTAAACTCTTTATCTCACTGTAGGATTTTTCTCCAATAAATCATATTTAAACTGTTTATCTCACTGTAGGATTTTTCTCAAATAAATCATATTTAAACTGTTTATCTCACTGTAGGATTTATCTCCAATAAATCATATTTAAACTGTTTATCTCACTGTAGGATTTTTCTCCAATAAATCATATTTAAACTGTTTATCTCACTGTAGGATTTTTCTCCAATAAATCATATTTAAACTGTTTATCTCACTGTAGGATTTTTCTCCAATAAATCATATTTAAACTGTTTATCTCACTGTAGGATTTTTCTCCAATAAATCATATTTAAACTGTTTATCTCACTGTAGGATTTTTCTCCAATAAATCATATTTAAACTCTTTATCTCACTGTAGGATTTTTCTCCAATAAATCATATTTAAACTGTTTATCTCACTGTAGGATTTTTCTCAAATAAATCATATTTAAACTGTTTATCTCACTGTAGGATTTATCTCCAATAAATCATATTTAAACTGTTTATCTCACTGTAGGATTTTTCTCCAATAAATCATATTTAAACTGTTTATCTCACTGTAGGATTTTTCTCCAATAAATCATATTTAAACTGTTTATCTCACTGTAGGATTTTTCTCCAATAAATCATATTTAAACTGTTTATCTCACTGTAGGATTTTTCTCCAATAAATCATATTTAAACTCTTTATCTCACTGTAGGATTTTTCTCCAATAAATCATATTTAAACTGTTTATCTCACTGTAGGATTTTTCTCCAATAAATCATATTTAAACTGTTTATCTCACTGTAGGATTTTTCTCCAATAAATCATATTTAAACTGTTTATCTCACTGTAGGATTTTTCTCCAATAAATCATATTTAAACTGTTTATCTCACTGTAGGATTTTTCTCCAATAAATCATATTTAACTATTTATCTATTTATCTCACTGTAGGATTTTTCTCCAATAAATCAAATTTAAACTCTTTATCTCACTGTAGGATTTTTCTCCAATAAATCAAATTTAAACTGTTTATCTCACTGTAGGATTCTAAACATTATACTGTTTTCTTTTCGAGCACAAAACGCCCATGGTGATCATTATAATAACACCAACCATATGGGATCTTGAATGGTTGCGGCTGGATAAATTAATGCATAATTTTCATAATGTGACTCCTGAAACATGTAAACTTGAAAATGAATCTTACCCAAGATTATATAATATTGTTGTCCATTTCTATGTTTTATTGTGCTCTTTAAGTTACCACATTCTTGAATGTAAATAAACAAGGGACACAATACACATTCTTACAGTTAATGTACTTACATAATCACACATCACTGTCACTCTGAACACATATGCTTTATTCAAACACTGATATGATTATAATAATAGCTGTCCATCGTTGTCGATGAGGACCGCCGACATCATCCTTGTCACAGATTTCCCTGTTGGGTGTGGGTGCGCATGTGGCTGAACAGGCCAATGCGAGCACGAAAACATCTGCTACATATCGGGCACACGAGGATTGTAGAAGGGGATGGTGTTCCCGCTGCTCGGGATTTCCGCGTCTCGCGTCTGTTCTAGGCTTTCACAACACGGTCATCTTCACCGGCAGCTACACCCGATTTGACTGCACTTCTCCAGTCAGATCTGTTTTTCGCAAGACATTCCCAGGTGTCGAAGTCTATCTGGCAACTTTTTAGTGAGTCCTTCAGACCGTCTTTAAATCGTTTCTTTGGGCGCCCTCTCTCGCGCCATCCCTCTCTCAGCTCGCCGTAGAGAAGCTTCTTTGGGAGCCGCTCGTCTGACATACGGACGAGGTGTCCGGCCCATCCTAGTCGTGCTTTTTCTAGCAGTGCATGTATGCTGGGCATGTTAGCCCTCGAGAGAACCTCGATGTCAGTGACACGATCTTGCCATCGGATGTGGAATATTCGCCTCAGGCAACCTGTGTGGAAGTGGTTTAACCTCCTTGCATGTCCAGAGTATACAGTCCAGCTTTCGCAAGCGTATAGTAGGGTTGGAATGATGGTTGCACGGTAGACTTTCAATTTGGTCTTGACGCTGATGCCACGACGTGCCCAGACCATCGAGCGCATTCTACCAAAGGCTGTGCTGGCCTTTGCTATTCTGCTTGCCACCTCATCGTCTAGGCTGACAGATCTCGACAGCGTGCTGCCCAGATATGTGAATTTGTCTACGGCATTCAACGTCTGCCCGCTGACTGTAGTCTCTGGTTTTGTGTACGGCATGCCTGGTGCTGGTTGGTACATGACCTCTGTTTTTTTGGCATTTATGGTCAGGCCAAAATTTTCGCATGCGGCAGAGAACTGGTCCATTCCAACCTGCATGTTCAGTTCTGAGTTGCTCATTAGAGCACAGTCGTCAGCAAATACAAGTTCCCTGATTATGTCGCCAGCAACTTTGGTTTTGGCCTTCATTATTCTGGAATTGAGTAACTTGCCATCTGTGCGGTACTTTATGGGTATTCCAAGCTCCAATGATCTGAAGGCGTCTGTCATCGTGGCCGCGAACATCATGCTGAACAAAGTCGGGGCGAGTACACATCCTTGTTTTACTCCGTTTGATACTAGAAACGTTTTAGAGATTTCACCGCTGTCCAGTACACGAGCACACATGCCTTCGTGTAGCTGTTTCACCATTGTTATGAACTTGTTGGGGCAGCCAAACTTAGACATTATCATCCACAGCCCTCCTCGGTTTACTGTATCAAATGCCTTTGTCAAATCAATAAATGTGGTGTACAAGGCCTGATTTTGCTCTCGACACTTCTCTTGTACTTGGCGAGCGGCAAAAATCATGTCCACTGTTCCTCTTCCGGCTCTGAATCCACATTGGCTTTCTGGGAGGTGGTGGCTTTGTTCAAGGTGCTTGTTGAGCCTGTTTAGCAGATCTTGCCTGCTACGGAGAGTAGCGATATTCCTCGATGATTGTCGCATTCCTGACGATTGCCTTTTCTTTTGTATAGGTGAACGATTGAGGCGTCCTTTAGCTCCTGCGGAATTTTACCTTCAGCCCACATGTGACAGAAGAGTTCAGTGATCCTTCTGGTGAGGGATGGGCCAGCTGTCTTTTATACCTCTGCTGGTATTGCATCAGCTCCTGGAGCTTTTCCTATAGATAGTGAACTGATTGCCCTGTCGACTTCCTCCTCAGTAATGACTTCATCCAACGCCAGGTTCAGTTCCACCTGCGGCATTCGCCGGATGGCCTCTTTATTTATGGACGATGGGTGGTTTAGTATTTTGCAGAAGTGGTCTGCCCATCTGTCTAGAATCTGAACCTTATCTGTTAGCAGTACCCCATCCGCACTGCGAACTGGAGTATTACTAGAGGGCTGCGGGCCGTAGAGAGCTTTCAGTGCCTCGTAAAACCGTTTGGTGTCATGACGCTCGGCGAACATCTCAATTTCGTCAGCTCTTTTGCTGAGCCAGGAGTCTTGCATCTCTCTAAGCCTGGTCTGGACAGCTTTGCGAGCAGTATTGAACGCAGCTTTTGCTGTCGGAGATGGTGTGTCCCTCTGGTATTCCCTGTGCGCTTCATGTTTTGCATCGAGAAGGCCCTGTATTTCTAGATCGTTCTCTTCAAACCAGTCATTATGCTTGCGCGTGATTGGGCCAATGTGTTTAACAGCTGTATCGTAGAGTGTGTTTCTCAATGATGCCCAGTTCTTTTCGATGTCGTTCTTTTCAAAACGAATCTCAGACAGTCTACCCTCAAGCTCTTCCTGGAAGCCTCCTCTCGTGGGTTCGTATTTCAACTGAGAAATATTTAGCCTCCTCGGTGGTTTCTTTCCCTGGGGGCGCATTTTGGGCTGGATCTTGAAGTTTAGCTTGGCAATGACAAGTCGATGGTCGGTCCAACATTCTGCACCACACATGCTATTCGTTACCATAGCATCCGCTCGATCCCTACGTCTGATGATAATATAGTCAATGAGGTGCCAGTGGCGGGACCTTGGGTGCATCCATGTGGTTCTATTTCGGACAGGTAGTCGGAAAGCTGTGTTTGTAATGAGTAGTTCATTTGCGGCACATGTCCTCAGAAGTAGCAGTCCGTTACTATTGCATTTTCCGATACCATGTCTGCCAATGGCCCCCTCCCAAGCTGTATGGTCTGTGCCAATCCTAGCGTTAAAATCACCGAGGATGACCAGTTTATCAGATTTGGGGACTGCAGCGATGAGCGCCTCAAGGTCCTCATACAACTTATCTTTTGTTTCCTGAGGATTTGCCATTGTGGGTGCGTATGCACTGATGAGTGTTGCATGGCGCCCTCCTATTAGGGGGAGACGCAGTGTAATCAGGCGGTCATTAATTCCTCTGGGCATGCTTGTGAGCTTGTCGACCATGTTGGTCTTGATGGCAAAGCCAACTCCAGCTTCACGGCGTTCTTCTTTGCTGCGGCCGCTCCAGAAGAAAGTATAACCAGCGCCTTCTTCTGTGATCTGCCCTTCCTCTGCCAGTCGTGTCTCGCTCAGGGCAGCTATGCAGATGTTATATCTAGCCAGCTCCCTGGCGATCAGTGCTGTCCGTCGTTCGGGTTTGTTTGCTTTGGTGTTGTCCAGTAGCGTGCGGACATTCCATGTTGCAAGCGTGATGGGTAGTTTTCGTGATCGTTTTCTGCCTGTTCCGCCGCTGCAGTTTGGGGGCCCTGCCAGTTGCGAGCTGCTAGTCGTCAGGGTATGATCTGTAGGGTGATGTCGTGAGTTGCGCAATATGTTTATAGTGAGGGAGATGTGCGCAGGATCTTCCTCACTCTCTCGTCCGGACTCAACATGTTCTAGAGGCAAGACATTGTCAAGACTTCTAGTGAAGGTTTCGGATGCAGACAGTATGTTGTCAGCGTGTGCCTCATTTTCTCGGTAGCCCTTCCCTTCTCTTTTATCGCTGGGGTGGAGCTTTGAGGTATCTGTTTCTGAGTGCATTTGTTTGTGTATTCTTCTTCCACCTCTCATTCCTCTGGTCTTCCGCCTTGATTGTATACTTGTGAGTTCCGATGCCTCCTCGGTTAAGTATATTTTCAGCACACGCAAATGATGTAGATCTGAGTTTGAAGGGACGTGGTGTGCTGATCGAAGTGCGATGAGCTCCTTTCTGAAGTACCGTATGTTTGACGGGGTCAGGATGACCTCCTTCGTTTCAGTGTTCATGCTTCGTTATCTGGGTCACGATACAGCACGGAGCGACACTAGCCTTTGACCGGGTCAAGTTTCGGCCACGCTTTGTCCCATCGAAACTGTACACATTAGTCTACCTTTCACGACTAAAAATACACTGTTATATACTTCGTTGCATCACTTATTTCACATTAGTATGCTTAATTCACAAGTCGGCACATTTATATCCAGGAATCACGTTAATAGTCCGAGAGTTATCATAGAAAACACAAACAAAACACCGTTTTATCAAGAGGGAAATCGACTGCGACCATGTCCGGCGCCATCTTGACTGATATGATTAACTTACATTAAATGTACGATCTGGTAGTGATACATGCATACCATTATTAAATTGACATATGTACCTATTCTTATGTATGTGCGCCTGTGTATGACTGTGCAAAGCCCTTCAGTATAGATGATTCTTCAACCCTTGGCAATACACTATCCCTGTTTTAAGAAGAGAGCTCTAGGTTCTTAGTTCTTAGTTCTTAGTCGACCTGTAATTCTACAGGGGCAGCTGCTCATGTGCAGGCCCCAATTCTGGTATGAGCTGGATTTAACCGGGAGAAGGATTTCCTGCTTAGCGAGCTAGGCTTGAGCAGCTTAATACTCCGCTGCGTTGGGTTGTTAACCGATGTGTGAGTTCATCTTAATAGACTCAAATGGGATCAAGATGCTGAGCAGCGCATGAGTTGCAGTGGTCAGCGACCGATAGCTGCAAAGACCCTTCTACACCTCCGCGCGGTGATCCTGGATAACAGGCTGCAGCAGGGCAGACTGGCTAAGCAGAAGGGATTGAAGAGGGAATGCTAACCCGGTACTCAAAAAGATGTTTGCTGAAGTCGGATGTGTTGGACCGAAAGGTGCAAATATCGAATTCAAGCTGTAAACTACAACACAACGCATTCCGTTCTCTAGAATACATTCTTCTACTTAAGCCCTTTCAGGATTTGGTAGTGGGAGACTGAGAATGAACGAAGCCAAGCCAATAGACTCAAACACTAGAGCGAAGTAGACCCGAAGCCTGTTAGGCGCCATATATGCTGCTCTAAACAAACCACCGAACCATGCCAGTGTTATGCCACGTGACACATTCAGCCCCCTCTTACGACATGCTCTCTGTGAGGCAGTTTCGCTATTCTTATCCTTATCATGCACAAAGACCCCGGCAGACTACTCGAGCTCTAGGTGTGCCTCTACAAATATTATACGTTGAAATGATTAGAAGAGTTAATAACTCGCTTTTTTTTCCATGAAAAGAATGATGGGCCATTTCAAGATGAAGTGGATGTAATTGGAAACCTGTGAGTTTGTGCATGTATGCCTTCTCAAATCAATCAATAGTTGAGCTAGACCTTGGTTGTGACGTTACTGCTCTATTCGAATGGACAACTAGAAATATAGTACAACTGAGGTTCCCATTTTCTCAGTTCTCAGACCTCAAGAAGACAATGATAGTTAAACTCTGAATCCTTTATTTTGCCCCCATTCCTATCCTCTTCCCATTTTTGCAAAATATCTAGTATATTGCATATATTTTATATTGTTAAAAGACACAGACGATTTGGAAAATGTTTTATTACTCAAAGTGGGTTGAATTAAGTAGCATGTTTTTGGCCAAGTGGTTTTCAATGAAGCTTTATGCATAGCCAAAATAAGAATAACACCACTGCCACACTGAGAACATGTGGTAAGGCATTACTAACAATGGGTATGGCTTCTCACTTTAGATGATTCTTCTTGGGTATGAAAGCTTCAATCCAGCTTAGTCCAGTCAAACAACTTTATTAAAGAAAAATACCTCTTACATCAAAAAGCTTTTGTTGTGTATGTGGGCTGGGGACAATCTGAGACAAGAAAAAAACATACACGCTTGTTGAAGATGAATATAATTGATAATCCAACTCTCCTTAAAAGGATAAGTGACAGAAATGACTTTGTTGGAGCCTATGTTACGAGTGTCTGATGGCGATCATGGGTTATTAAAATGTGGAAACTGTGTGCTACATAGATAGATATTGGTACAATTCGAGCAAATCTTTGGATGCAAATAATTGTAATGTCTAACAATTTTTCACATGTATTTGTACACCACAACATTCACACATTCCAAACACCTCTTGGGTGTTGAATATTATTATGTGTTTAAAAGAAAGCATTACAAACATTACCCACATAGATTAAATGAATAAAATACTTGTTTATATGTAGAACAGCAGAAAAATGAAAGAATACGTTTTATAATGATGTTTAATATAAATTCATTACATTTATATACACAAGATATATTTCAGTGGTCAACTTTCAAATGTCAGGATCAACATGGGATACTATCAATGGTAAATCCGGCATTTACAATAGTTGCTACAGTTGATTCCTATTTGTATGAGAGCTGATAACATTGTTTTACTTGCTCAGTGGCTCCACTGCTATCTATAGGTATACGGATCGCTCTACTTCTGTCCTGGGGTGTATGGATCAGTCCAATACTATCCTAGGGTGAATGGATCAGTCAACTTCTATCATGAGGTGCATGGATCGCTCCACTTCTAGCCTGGTGTGAATGGGTCGCTCGACTTTCACCATTGTGTGTATATGCCCTCGACTTTCACCATTGTGTGTATGGGTCGCTCGACTTTTACCCTGGTGTGTATGGGTCGATCGACTTTACTCTGGTGTGTAGGAATCGCTCGACTTCCACCATTGTGCGTATGGGTCAATTGACTTATGCCCTGGTGTGTATGGGTCGCTTGACTTCTGCCATGGTCTGTATGGGTCGCTCGACCTTAACCATTGTGTGTATGGGTCGCTTGAGTTATGCCCTGGTGTGAATGGGTCGCTTAAATTCTGCCATGGTGTGTATGGGTCGCTCGACTTTAATCATTGTGTGTTTGAATCGCTTGACTTCTGCCCTGGTATGTATGGGTCGCTGGACTTCTAGCCGGGTATGTAAGGAACGCTTTACTTCTAGCCTGGTTGTATGGGTCGGTCGACTTCTAGCCTGGTGTGTATGGGTCGGTCGACTTCTTGCCGGGTATGTATGGGTCGGTCGACTTCTAGCCTGGTATGTATGGGTCGCTTGACCTCTAGCCTGGTATGTATGGGTCGGTGGACTTCTAGCCTGGTAAGTATGGCTCGTTCTAGCCGGGTGTGTATGGGTTGCTTGACCTCTAGCCGCGGACGTGTGAAACTCCTTGTCTACTTTATGTGCTTCATAGTTTCCTGAAGGTGGTGCTGCCAGCCACATGCCAAATCTTGTACCCCCTTTTTGACACGCATGTCAAGTAACATTTTGTATTTTTCCTATCTCTCCATGTGGGCATTGAGAACACACGACATGAAAACATAGCCTGACACAGATAAATGTTGGAGAATTGCACCAACTACGACCATTTTGGAAACATTTGGGTAAGTATGGCTTGGCTTCGTTCATTCTCAATCTCCCACTACCAAACACTGAAAGGGCTTAAGTAGCAGAATGTAGTCAAGAGAACGGAATGCGTTGTGTCGTACTTTACAGCTTGACCGCGATATTTGCACCTTTCGGTCCAACACATCCGACTTCGGCAAGCATTTTTTGAGTACCGGGTTAGCATTCCCTCTTCGATCCCTTCTCCTTAGCCAATCTGCCATGCTGCAGCCTGTTATCTAGGATCACCGCGTGGAGATGTAGAAGGGTCTTAGCAGCTCTGATTTGCTGGCACTGACGCTAGCAGTCAGCTATGGGTCGCTGACCACTGCAGTTCATGCGCTGCTCATCATCTTGATCCCGGGTAAGTGTGAAGCCAAAAGCCTAACAAAGAAATTAAAGGAAATCCTTTAAAGAAAAAAGAAAAATAGTGTTTTCACAATACACTATCTTCATAGGAAGTTTTGTCACTGTTGTGTCTCAGAGATACGAATATTAAAAATACATTTAAGAAAATGTATTTGCAATTTTGAAATATTGATGTGCCTGGTAGGTTGCAGCATGAGACTTTACGGACACCAACACTTTATGCTGTTTAGCCAGATGAAAAGGAATATGGCCAATAAAACACCAGATCGGCTCTAGTTTAAAAAAAATTAAAACAAAAACACTTCGAAATGAAAAAAAAATATAAATAGGTATGACCAGTTACCACGGAACAGCGAAAACAAACGAAACCTTTGTTACGACCAAAAGGACTTCATCAGGAACTACGAACAACAACTATAAGAATAGCTTTTTAAACGCATCTCTCACAAGGGCCCAACAATAGTCTGCTAGCATTAATGCATTCCATTTCCTTTGCTACATTTTAAATGTCCTTTTAATGTCTTTCTCCATGCTCGTCACTGACATCAACGCAGTAAGCAGGAAAGAAACCCACAAGGGAGTGTAAAGAGTGTCATTTCAAGAACTTGTTTAACGTTATACTTTCTTAGCCTTGCGACATGATTTCTACAAGCTTCTAGTAATTCTCAGCTTTATTGTTTCCTAGAATGTTTGCGGCCACCTGCTGGTAGGCATTCCAAGCTAATTTTTTTATCGCCTGTGAGAATATCATCAAATCGCTGGTCTCAGAAGAGCTGACGTATATGTTGACTGATAAATACATCTTTCTTGATTTTGACCTCACTTAACGTTGGGAATTGAATAAAAGCATTACTGCCGTAGGGGTGTGAGATGTTAGCGATCTCACATTTCAAAGGCTCGGCTATATGAGGACGGTAGCCATCTCCTCTCCCTCGCCGCTTTTAATTTCCGGACTGAACCGGTACCCGGGTCGACCCGGGAACCATTGCGGTCTGAAAAAATATTACCGCATCAATTGGGGAATGAGTCCAGGACCACTCAGATGCGAAACCAGGGCTAACCACTGCGGTACGCGGCTCCCAATTGATTACGAGGGTGTACAAATCTTTCCCTATTTTGACCCATGGCCTTTACAAAATTAATCATAAGTTCAAGTTTGATTCGGAAAGGAGGGGGCAAGATTGTGTGGGATTATACAAGTGAGGGAGTTGGATTGTGTGAGATTATACAAGTGAGGGAGTTGGATTGTGTGAGATTATACAAGTGAGGGAGTTGGATTGTGTGAGATTATACAAGTGAGGGAGTTGGATTGTGTGGGATTATACAAGTGAGGGAGTAGGATTGTGGGATTATACAAGTGAGGGAGTAGGATTGTGGGATTATACAAGTGAGGGAACATGATTATGTCAAATTATACAAGTAAGGATGCATGATTGTGTGGGATTATACTAGTGAGGGAGCATGATTATGTCGGATTATAGAAGTGAGGATGCATGATTGTGTGGGATTATACTAGTGAGGGAACATGATTGTGGGGTATTTTACATATACGGAATAATGATTGTGTGGGATTATACAAGTGAGGGAACATGATTGTGTAGGATTATACAAATGATTGAACACGATTGTGTGGGATTATTAAAGTGAGGGAGCATGATTGTGTGGGATTATACTAGTGAGGGAAATTGATTGTGGGGGATTATACAAGTGAGGGAACATGATTGTGTGGGATTATACAAGTAAGGAAGCATGACTGTGTGGGATTAAACAAGTGAGGGAACACGATTGTGTGGGATTAAACAAGTAATTCGGTAATGGTTTGAAGTGATTGTTGTTGAGGCCAGTCCTTGCTTTTGTAATGGAAATTCATGGCACGGCTGTCCCACAGACAGAGGGAGCTGCAACACTTTGTGTACACAGACAGAGGGAGCTGCAACACTTTGTGTACACAGACAGAGGGAGCTGCAACACTTTGTGTACGTCTGATATAGCTGAACCTTCAGGTCACCACACATCTCACTTCTATGTTATTGTCATAATTGATGGTTTCTTCTTCTTCTTCATCTTCTTCTTCTTCTTCTTCTTATCATCCTTTTTCTTATTCGTCTTCTTCTTTTTTTCTTCTTCTTCTTCTTCTTCTTCTTCTCTTGTTCTTCTTATCCTCCTTTTTCTTCTTCTTTTTCTTCTTCTTCTTCTTTGTCTCTTCTTCTTCTTCTCCTCCTTTGTCTTCTTCTTCTTCTTCTTCTTCTTCTTCTTCTTCTTCTCCTTCCTCTTCTTCTTCTTCTTCGGCTCCTTTTTCATCTTCTTCTTCTTCTTCTTCTTCTTCTCTTTCCTCTTCTTCTTCTTCTTCTTCTTCTTCTTCTACTTCATCTTCTTTGCCTTTTCCTAATTCGCCTACTTCTTCTTCATCTTCTTCTTCATCATCATCTTCCTTGCCTTTTCCTAATTCGCCTTCTTCTTCTTCATCTTCTTCTTCATCATCATCTTCTTTGCCTGCTCCTAATTCTTCTTCTTCTTCTTCTTCTTCTTCTTCTTCTTCTTCTTTTTCATCTTCTTCTTCTTCTTCCACTTTCAGCATGTATAACGCTCCACTCCCCTCCCTCCTATGGTACTCTAAAGACTATTAATAACTCTCCCGCTCACACTCCCGTTATCAACAGACAAGCGATCATCTGGACCAGGTCTTGGCGATTAACGCCGGCCAACCAATTAACCTTTGACCCAGCTGATAACGGTAATCTATTGTTTATCATATTTGGCCCTTTAGTCACGAAATAGGCACACACGATCAGTGCGAACGTCAACAAGAAAAGAAGACAACATCTAGGCCTGCACTCTTTTAACACAGGGTTCTCACATTACGGAACCAACAAATCCGTATGTTATCTGAAAACTTGTGTCATCAGACCAGGTGGGGGAAATGCACTCTTCTTTCGTGTGATATCTATGTAAGGTAAAGGCATCTAGTTGCAGATACTGCTATCAGGGATCGAGTGTTAGAGACTTCAATGTACTGCGCGTCATGTTCTCATGACGAAATGTGACTATTTTCTGCCCCGACCTCCCTCTCCCCAACCTCTCGTTATTCCTTCCCAAACAGTAAGGTAGGTTCTCACTTACAGCTGGGTTGTCATTGTCGGTTCTGGAACCAACCTTCTGTTCTGTTTTGTTCTAAGAGTTGACTTCACTACACTCTAATAAATCGGTAAGCGCTCAGTATTTCTCAGTAAATGGTGAACAGTGTGGATATTGATGGTTCTGACAGCTCGTTGGTAGTACCAACTTCTGCTTCTTTCTCTTTTGCGCCCAAGTCTGCTCGAACCTCGTTCGATATCCACGCTCTGTAGTCGGTGAATTGTTCATTCATCTATTTCGGTGTCGTCATCAAACAGGTGGACATTGATAGACTCAAAATGTCACTTCTATCAATATCTAGTGTACCCACAACTTGTGCCTATGAAGACAGGGTGTCAGCTTTTTTGTTGCCCTGAACCCCAGAATCAGGGCCAGCGAATCATAGCTGCCAAGACCCTTCTTCACCTCCACGTGATGATCCTGGATAACAGGCTGCAGCAGGGCAGGCTGGCTAAGGAGAAGGGATCGAAGAGGGAATGCTAAACTGGTACTCAAAAAATGATTGCTGAAGTCGGATGTATTGGACCGAAAGGTGCAAATATCGCAGCCAAGCTGTAAACTACGACACAACGCATTCCGTTCTCTGGACTACATTCTGCTACTTAAGCCCTTTCAGAGTTTGGTAGTGGGAGATTAAGAATGAACAAAGAAGAAGATGAAGAACCTCAGAATAAACAAGGTAGTTGACCTACACCGGCCTTTCAGGTTGAATGCCTCTACATCTCTAATCCACTGATACAATAGCCATACCTTATGTACCTACCGAAGCAAGGACAGATTCTGAAACAATGACTGCCCTTGTTAAAGAAGTAACAGGTGACGGTGTGGGCTAGTGGTTAGGTGACACGGCTGACTAACCTAAGGTGCTTGGTTCGATCCCCATCAAAGCACTGGCCGTTACTCCGGGGAAGCAAACCCTCAGAAAATGTAGGAAGAAGCAGACCCTTACATAAAATGCATGCCAAAGTCGAATGCACTACTGGACCGACAGGCGCAAAATAAAAACTGCAATGCAACGCACACTGCCTTGGGGAATAGAGAGAAAAGGTAAACGCAAAAAAAAAAAAAAAAAAAGAAACAAACAAACAACCACCTTCCAATAAACTGATGGTATACAGGTTGAAAGTTTCGACCCATTTACGATTGGGGGGTATGAGATTCCAGAGTTACGATACGCAGATGACACAGTGATACTATCAAGAAGTGCAGAATGGCTAGAGCAGCTACTTTCAGCCGTTAATGGACATAGTAAAGATCAAAACCTGTTCATAAACATAAATAAAACAAAGAAAATTACCACCGACAAAACACAATGTCAGCTTAAATTTACAGTGGGTGGTGAGGAAATAGATCAGCTCACACATTTTGAATATCTGGGCTCCAGAATTGACAAATAGGCGACTGCTCGAAAGAAATCAGAAGACTAGCTATGGCAATGCAGAGACTGAGCAGCCTGAAGAAATTATGGCAGAGCACCAACAAAATGGTAAAAGTAAACGTCTTGAGAGCCTGTGTTTTTCCTGTGGCAGCTTATGGCTGCGAATCATGGACGATTACCAAAACTTCTAGACAAAGAATCGAAAAATTCCAGTCAAAATGTTACAGAAAGATCCTTAGAATACAATGGGCAGAGAAAAAAAACAAATGTAGACATTCGGCAAGAGTTGAGCATAGAGGAAAACTGGTTTATCAATTCCATTTTGGCTAGAAAATGCAAATACTTTGGTCTTATCAAGAAACACAACGGTCTTGAGAGAACGAGGATGGAAGGTATGGTGCCAGGCAAAAGAGGAAGGGGTAGACCAAGAAGACGATGGCACCAAGATATCAAGGAATGCCTGAGTATGGCTGTGGCGGAGCCTAGAGTTTTGGCAAGAGAACGAGGTTCTTTCAGACAGTGATGGGAGCGACGTTCTATAAAGGACATGCTACATGATGATGATACAGACTCTGTAAAGTCTTCTAAACCAGTAAGAAGACCTTAAGTTAAGTAAAGATGTCCGTAGGAAACAATGAAGCGCTTTAACAATAGAATAAGGAAGTAAACGTAACAATAACATCTGTATTGCGTTACAACAGTCAAGCTTGATAATATCGCTCTCATAATGAGAGTAATGCTTCTCAAAACAGAATTTAGATCAGATAAAAGTACACAATTGTGTCATCCTTAACAAATGATTAGAAACATAACAAAAAGAATATGGCGGTGGTGTATTTGGTAAAATGATTTAGTTCAAGCTAATAATACACTCAGTTTCAACCAACACTGATCGCGCGCACATGTATAGATAGATATCCGATGAATTCAAATGTCTTTGTCCCAATGTTGTCGCTGAGTTGCTGGTGATATATGCAAGTCAACAAATTGATCACTATTTTTAATTTGCTTCTGGTTTATTTTCTTGTGATCCAACTTGCAAATTGAAAAGTTGAAATAATAGATTAATTGGGTGACTGGTGGTTGGTTGGTTGGTTGGTTGCTAAAGTCCACAATGGGTCAGTGACCCTTTTATGCGCCCTGAAAAGGACGGAACTTGTGGCAGATTGCAGTAGCTTTCGTGCCATCCTGAGCGTGCGGATGAAGCGGACAGCGGTACTCCAGACGGTTGTGCAATGCTTGACTTCATTTGCGTGTCCCTCAATACTACGGGGATCACGTCGAACCTCACCTTGTTAGACAGACTGTCCTCGACAACAAATCGTTTCCAGGACGACCAACGAGGTCAGGTGAGGGTCTTAGCCAGTATATTTCTCCTGAACCTGGTTAACATTGTCCGACCAGTGTGTTTTGCCTGACCAGACGTTAGCCTCATCGTCCCGTCAGGTGAGGGTCTTAGCCAGTATATTTCTCCTGATCCTGGTTAACATTGTCTGACCAGTGTGTTTTGCCTGACCAGACGTTAGCCTCATCGTCCCGTCAGGTGAGGGTCTTGGCCAGTATATTTCTCCTGACCCTGGTTAACATTCTTTGATCAGTGTGTTTTGCCTGACCAGACGTTAGCCTCATTATCCCCAGGTGACTTGTAGAATGCACTGAAAATTGACTCAATTTCTTGTTTTTCCCTTTCGTTCATTCTCAAATCAAGTTCCCGATTGCTCTTATACTGGGCACCGGTGTTTCTAATGCTGTTTTTTTTCTCCATAAAGCTTTTGTCTCATATCTGTCTCGCGAGGACAGTATTGCTCTCTCTTTTCCTGCATGCAGCTTTGTAGCATGTGGTCCATGGTCATGGCATGCTTACAACATGGCCACCTGTCATCTGCCCCAATCCTCATTTTGTGTAAAGATGACAATTTAGTCTGTTATGCCTAGTCCTCAGTCTGAAGATGATGACTTGCTCTTCTCTAGAAAAGTAAAAGCAGCTGTCTTCTTTTCGGAAGTCAGGGTGTTGATCAGCTCATTTTCTTTAATTATGGGAGGTAATTTCATCTGCGACTGCATTATTTTTCAGCACATCACGTTTGACTATGGTTGTTGACTTTGAGAGCCTGTAACTATTTTATTTGTTGGTCTATATATATTATTATGATTGTGCGTAGAGATATACATTAATAAAGAACGTGTTGGTGTTATTATTGTTATTGCGTGTGTGTTAGTTACTGAGATACCGAAAGGTGAAGCTGAAAAATATCACAACCATTTCGACTCACCTTTCTCACTTTCATTCGGGTAGGTCTGGTGTCCAAACAATCAACATTATTTTGCTATTCCGTAGATATACACACGGAGGAGGGCCAAAAGTTCTACTTCAGTGGCAGGGAGGACAAACATTTACATGGAGTGGGGATACTGGTGCATAAAGACACAGCCAGATGCATAATGGGTTGCCGCCCAATATCTAGCGGTTTTATCATCTTATGCCTAAAGGCAGCCGTTTAATATTACTATAATACAATGCTCCGCAACCACTGTAGACTACGAAGATTGTGAAATATAGGCATTCTATGATCAACATCAGTCTGATAACTAGAACGGCAAAAAAAAAAAAAAAAAGACATATTGGTAGTCCAGGATGATTGGAATGCAAAGATTGGAGAAGATGCAGTCCACCATTGGAGGGGAACATGTGACCCATACGGAAACAAAGAAACAAATGATCGGGGCCTCAGACTCCTAGAATTTGCACGAAGCAATAAGCTGGTAGTAGCAAACACGTTTGCAGAAGAGGCACAGGTAGCGGCCGCTAACAGAGAAGGGTGGCGTGGTATTGTGAAGATGTCTTCATGTGTGCCCCAACGACCTCACTGGTTACGGGATGACCTGACCTGAACTGACCTGAGAAATACACAAGTTTCCAACACGTGCGAATAGACATTTATTTTGTTTGTTAACTGGTTTGCCTTTCTGAATTGTACTGGCGAAGGCACGCTTCTTTCAAGTTTAAAGGTTTGCCTTTCTGGTTTCTATTGGCGAAGACACGCTTCTTTCAAGTTTACATGTTTGCCTTTCTGGTTTCTATTGGCGAAGACACGCTTCTTTCAAGTTTAAAGGTTTGCCTTTATGGTTTCTGTTGGCAAAGACACGCTTCTTTCAAGTTTAAAGGTTTGCCTTTCTGGTTTCTTTTGGCGAAGACACGTTTCTTTCAAGTTTAAACGTTTGCCTTTCTGGTTTCTGTTGGCGAAGGCATGCTTCTTTCAAGTTTAAAGGTTTACCTTTCTGGTTTCTATTGGCGAAGACACGCTTCTTTCAAGTTTAAAGGTTTACCTTTCTGGTTTCTATTGGCGAAGGCACGCTTCTTTCAAGTTTAAAGGTTTGCCTTTCTGGTTTCTACTGGCGAAGGCACGCCTCTTTCTAGCCCAAATCGAAGTCTTTTAGGTTATGTCATCGCGTATTGTCCAGTTTATGGATGCATCTGTATGTGCCTACTAGCTAATGTTTATTTGGAGCAGAGGTGTTGTGGTTGATTCTGTAACCTCTCAATGGCTGTTCTAGCCCGACTATTCTATTTTCTTTAATTTGATGTTCCTCCATTGGCGCGCACTATTCGGCTTCTCAGGTTAAACTCCAAAACTTAAAAATGTAATGGATTGTGTTGGGGAAGGGGCAGGGAGGGAGAGTGGGGGGACTATGTATTTATATTTAAGTTAGGTACCTACTACTTTAAAAAGGATCTTTTTTGAGATATTTTTCTTTCTCCTTTTTCTAAGCAATCATAGGTTGGCAGTTGGGAGAAGTGACGTTCTGCAAAGGACATGCTGCTTACTGACTTCAATATCCCAAACGCTGAAGTCTTTACTCCATATCTCCTCGACCTCTTGCCGTTAAACCAGTCACATCTGGCGTTAAAAGCTTGCGCGACGGTAATGGATGACGTATTTTTGTCATATGTCCCAATGTAGTTAATTGTATGTCGGTCTGTTTACGACATGCATGCAATTGTTCCTACTTTCTGCAAGATCTCATTGTTTCTCTCTTCGTCTCTGCTTGTGACCCTGACTACTTTTTGCAAGCATCACATTTCACAAATCTTCTTTTATTCTTGATACATTAGTCTGGGTCCATGTCTGACATAGATAACAGCCGGTTAGTATGAACATACGGTTGATGGCGTATCTTCGCTTTGGAATGTTTGAATGTATTAAAATGCTGAGCAGTGCATGGGCAGCAACGGTCAGCGACCGAAAGCTGACCGCTAGCGCTAGGGTCAGCGACCCAGAGCTGCAAAAACCATTCTCTAATTTCACGTTTTGATCCTGGATAACTGGCTGCAACGGGGCAGCCTGGCTAATGAGAAGGGGTTGAAGAGGAAAGGCTGACCTGGCACTCACAAATGTCATGGTGAGGTCGCATGTGTAGAACCGAAAGGTGCAAATATCGCAGTCATGCTGTAAACTAGCGACACAACTCATTCCGTTCTCCGCACAAAATCCTGCTACTTGCAAAGCCCTGTTCAGAGTTTTGTAGCAGGAGTTTGAGAACGAAAGAAGAAGAAAAAGAATGTCTTACCAATGGTATTAGCTGGTTTATTGCTATATTTGTGTGTTCTGACATAGAATTAAGCTGTAGTTCTGTCATATAATTAAGCTGTAGTTCTATCATAGAATTAAGCTGTAGTTCTGATCTAGAATTAAGCTGTAGTTCTGACCTAGAAATAACCTATAGTTCTGACCTAGAATTAAGCTGTAGTTCTGATCTGGAATTAAATTTTAGTTCTGACCTAGAATTAAGCTGTAGTTCTGACATAGAATTCACTCACAGTTCTGATCTATAATTATATTGTAGTTATAACCTAGAATTAAACTGTAGTTTTTACATAAAATTAAGTTGCAGTGCTGACCTATAATTATATTGTAGTTCTGACCTAGAAGTAAGTTGCAGTTCTGATGTATAATTAAGTTGTAGCTCTGGCCTGGAATAACATTGCAATTCTGACCTAGAATTACATTGGGGTACAGAGGAACAGATGCAGAGGTGCACTCGCGCGCCGGTCTTCCAGGCATGGACACTCGCCTTTGGCAGCGGCACGGGAGATGGTCGCACTCCCAACAATATCCTATATGGCAATGTCGATGGCACGAAAACAGTTTACCCACCAGAGCTGAGGTTCAATGACGCCTGAAAGCGTGGCATGAAGTCCCAAGAATCGTATGTTGGAGTTTCCTGATGTTGTTTAACAAAAAACAATTGTACTAACATTGTCAAATGTAGTCATCGTTCAAGGCGAGTGAGAGTAAACTTTCCACTTGTAAATTGAAGTGTTTCAGAAATATAATCAGTGCTACACGTTGCGAAAGCGGACATTCGAAAAATGGTGCCCCCTATGCAATGTCCTGAGTATATTTCAAAAACATGAAGTGCAATGATACGATCGACTCTGGACAATGCACTCTGATCAACTTCCACTAACAGCTTACACGTGTCTACTGGGTCTGTCTACCGGGTAAAGAGGAAGACGACGCAGCAAGTTGATGAATGACATAATAATCTTGCAACAATTGTCTTGATGATGTAACTTGAGGTGTATTTGGACTATAGTGAGGAAGCTACTGCGCTGGTCATTAACCTCACCGTCTGGTCCTGAACTACCTTGAGACAGTAGCAAGATGATATCCAGACGAATGAAGGTAAATCATGATGCAGGCATTCATATCCTACCTTCATTGAGACCAAGAGTAGCTTGAAACCTGCGGGGCTCAAACCCCCGCTGTTTCCGCTCATCGCTTTAAGAGGCGAGTGCATTACCTCTCGACCACAGCGACCCCACAGTCTTGCAACATAGCTGGTTTTCAAGGACAGACTACTGACTTTTACCTAGCAGTTCAGCTGCATAAGTGGACAGGAGACTAACACACGATTTAATTATAATTTCTTATTTGTTTTCGAAGCTGCGCATAACTGATTACATTGTACTTCCGTCTGGACACATTTTTGTTGTAACCAGTTTAATATTGCTTTTCTAACTTATCGAGGTGTAATGAAGAAGATGGGCCTGGATTCTTTTGTCTGTAGTGTAATGCAGGACTCCTCTGCAGACTTACCATATTATGAGTTACAAAGTTGATTCCCCTCTTGTTGACCAGTCTGCTGTAATATACAGTTTTCAGGTCCACGGTGTTGTCTTGGTCAGTATGCTGTTCCTGACCTGATGTTAGATGGAATCTTGACTAGTTTGTTGTACCTGACCCTGATGTGAGGCGGGGTCTTGACTAGTTTGTTGTACCTGGCCCTGATGTGAGGCGGGGTCTTGACTAGTTTATTGTACCTGGCCCTGATGTGAGGCGGGGTCTTGACTAGTTTGTTGTACCTGACCCTGATGTGAGGCGGGGTCTTGACTAGTTTGTTGTACCTGGCCCTGATGTGAGGTGGGGTCTTGACTAGTTTGTTGTACCTGGCCCTGATGTGAGGTGGGAGTCTTTAGTTTGTTGTACCTGACCCAAATATGAGGTGGGGTCTTTAGTTTGTTGTACCTGACCCTAAAGTGAGATGCGGCTTGACTAGTTTGTTGTACCTGACCCTGATGTGAGGTGCGGCTTTGACTAGTTTGTTGTACCTGATCCTGATGTGAGGTGGGGGTCTTTAGTTTGTTGTACCTAACCCAAATATGAGTTGGAGTCTCTTGTTGTACCTGGCTCTGAAGTGAGGTTGGGTCATGACTAGATTGTTGTACCTGACTCTAATGTTGGGTGGAGTCTTGATTAGTTTGTTGTACCTGACCCTGATGTGAGACGGGATCTTGACTAGTTTTCTGTACCTGACGCTGATGTAAGGTGGAGTCTTGACTAGTTTTCTGTGCCTGACGCTGATGTAAGGTGGGGTCTTGACTAGTTTTCTGTTCCTGACCCTGATGTAAGGTGGGGTCTTGAGTAGTTTTCTGTACCTGACCCTGAGTTAAGGTGGGGTCTTGACTAGTTTTCTGTACCTGACCTGATGTAAGGTGGAGTCTTTATCAGCATGTTCTGGTATTTCTGAAGTAGCCAGCGTTATGCCCTTGACCCTAACGTGAGGCAGGATCTTAGTCAATATGTTATAGTTGATTCTGATGTGGCACCTAACCATGAAGTGAGGTGGGATCTTGGTCAGTGTGTTGGGCTTGACCTTACTGTGAGATAGGGTATTGGTAAGTATGTTACTTTTAATTTCGAAGGCAGATGGGGTCTTGGCCATTAACTTGCACCTCTCCGCGAAGGGAGATGGAGTCTTAATTAGCTTGTTACACCTGACCCTAATGTGAGGACAGTCTTCTTTGTCATTGGCTGATGCAACACATTTAAACATGTTTACCTTCATCTTCGTTTTGACAGTTATAGAAGTAGCCAGTGTCTTCCTCGTTTGTCTTTCCCTTCGTATTCAGACCTCAGCTTCAATGACTCTAACGAAGGCAGCAGTCAAGTCAAGGTTCTGTACACTTCCGTACAGCTTCTCGTGGAAGGACACTGGCTGTTGCCAAATGCTACTTATTTTGTCGGTATACAGTGGATAAAACTGCAAAATGTGTTCTGCCTTCATGGAGGCTGTGCCTCAGGCACAAATGTCTGTAGTGCCAATCTTGAACTTGTTGTACAGATGACATCTAAGTCTGTTGTGACCTATGCGTAGTTGGAGAATGATTATCTGGTCTCGCCTGCAGAGTTGATAGTAGCGTCGTTTTCTATTTTGGCCAGTGTAGTCTTTTTCCCATGTTGCCCCGATGAATGCTCCAGTCTCATTGTATATGATTTCTGTATCACTCTATGCAGCATTCCTCCCACGCTAGCGAGTCTGTCCGCCTTCTCGTTACCTGGAATGTCGTAGTTGGCTGATATCCACTGGACTGTGCTTTTTTTGAAACACTCGAACAGACCTTCGAGCGAGTCTGCTAGAGAACCGAGTTCATTTTTGTGCTGGTTCTTGAGCGCCATCTACACTGCGAGTGCGTCTGTGAACATGACCACTTGCTTGTCTGCCTCCTCCATGTGGTCTATATAGCTCACTTTTTCGCCTTCACAGACCGCATGAAGACTAAACTTCACAATGCTGTTCCTCTTCTTCAATGTGCACGAATGACAGCAGCAATACCCATGTGTTCAGTTTCACTCTCTCAACTCTTGTATATCTTGTCTCCGCCAACCCAGAATATATAGTTTGTAGTTTGTGAATGCTTGAATGTGTGGATGTTGGACAATGTAAATGCTTGAATGTGTGGATATTGGACAATGTGAATGCTTGAATGTGTGGATGTTGGACAGTGTGAATGCTTGAATGTGTGGATGTTGGCCAATGTGAATGCTAGAATGTGTGGATGTTGGTCAGTGTGAATGCTTGAATGTGTGGATGTTGGACAATTTGAATGCTTGAATGTGTGGATGTTGGATAGCGTGAATATTAGAACGTGTTAATGTTGATTAGCGTGAATGTTAGAACTTGTGAATGTTGGATAGCGTGAATGTTAGAACTTGTGAATATTGAACGATGTGAAAGTCAAAATGTGTGAATATTGGAAAGCGTGAACTGAGCTTTATGACTTAAGAACAGCACTCTGTCAACTATGCCAGCAGTCTGCACCAAAAAGGGTAGTGGTACAGTGGGTCCCATCACACTGCAACATCCAAGGCAACGAGGAGGAAGACAGACTGGCAAAAGAAGACGCAAGACTACCACAAACAGATACTAGTATGACGTACGAAGAGTCAAAACGGCTTATTAAAGCCAGATACATGACCAAATGGGAAACCGAACATACTGGTTACACCAAAAACGATGCATATTACCAGTTGAACAGAAGAGAGCAGGTCGTTGTCTTCAGACTTCGCACTGGCCACAATAGACTGAGGTACCACCTATTCAACAAATTGAAGATAGGCGGAACCGACGAATGCCCGTGTGGTACCGGGAAAATGACCGCTGAACATCTGCTGCAGAACTGCCCGACATACGAGGATCAGAGAGAGCAGATGTGGCCATCACCAGTGGAACCACAAGACAAGCTCTATGGCAGTGTCGACAGCCTCAGGATGACCGCCGCTTTTTAAAAAAAAATAATAGTTACTGTCTGACTGCGTACGAAGAAGAAGAAGCAGAAGAAGGAAAGCGTGAATGTTGGAACTTGTGAATGTTGAACGATGTGAAAGTCAAAATGTGTGAATGTTGGACAATGCGTACGCTGCCGCTTGTGCAGCCTTGCCTTGTTCATATATTTTTCGAACGTTCCAGCTACCGAGTTTGCGATGCAATTACTTGCTGTTTCTCTGCATTGCGTCATTTGTTTTCTCGACAGATGATGTTTGTTGTTGTTGAATCTTCAAATTCACGAGAATGAATCTAGTACAAATACAAGATTAGCTTCGTTACAAAGCAATTTCATATTAATATCGATTATCAGTAGCACAGATAAACAAAACTGGGACCAAATACGCTAAATTGCGACTCGAAAATAGTACAATTGTTTATAGTCTATTTATTTATTTCTTCATGTGTGCGACCTTTGACCTGACCTCTCACGATACGAGTTCGGTTGTCTGGAAATGGAGACTCAATAAGATATGTGAGCAGAGTCGGAGACATGGAAAGAATGCAGGGGGGTGGGGGGAGGGGGCACCACTTTTTCGTTTTCTCTCTCACACACACATCACACATACACATATACACACATACAGAACACACACTCTGCACCATCTTCACTCGGTAGCAGTGATCATCTGAGTATTTACAAAGAAAACTGTTGAACATAAAATTGCAAGATCTAGAAGTACTTTCGTGGGCTAGCATGACAAGCTTCCATACCACTCTTTGTAAATCGCAGTTTATATAGTCTGGCCATGTTGTCCTCATGTCAGATGAGCGGTTTCCAAAGAAAGTATTCTATGGCGTGAATGAGTCAGGCAAACGAGCTTGCGATGACCAAATAAAACGTTGCACAGACACTGAAAGCCTCATTGAAGAACAGCAGCATTGACCCTGATAATTGGAAGAACTTTGCTGCTGGTCGCCCTGCCTGGCTTAGTAAAATCTCTCCTCCCACGACACATATGGAGAAGACGAAAATCAAGGAAGTTGCATGGAGACGAGCGACACGAAAGGCAAGAGACGATTTGCCTTCGTCTAACGGTCAGACAGTGCTTCTCTGTCTTCAGCGTGACAGATGCTTTAAGACTCTGATTGATTTGATCAGCCACCTACGAACCCACTCTAATATTGATAATGTGGTCCTCTTCGGAAACGATGGTCAAACAACATTTACAAAGTAGTTAAAATTATCTTTAGCTCTATTAGAAACTGCTTCTATGTATTAATACACAGGTCGGTGGTTAATGAATGGCAAACCCATCTGTGACAACTCCGCCAGATTGCGTGTTTATGGACAGTAGGAAACTACGGAACTCAGGAGCGATAACGTCCCGCAGGTTTCAAGTAACTCCTGGTCGTGGGAGGTCAGACTAGAGTGCCTACATCCTGAGTTACCTCCAGTCGTCTCGACGTATATCTTGCCACTGGTCCAAGATAATTTGGGACCAGAGAAGGAGGTTGATGACCAACGCAGTTTCTTTCTCACTATAATCCAAATGCAGCCCAAGTTTCAAAACAGTCTTTTAATGTTGCCGTTATCGCTTGCGATGGGTAACTAACTAACAGTGAATCATCTCACAAGAACCAGAGACCCGTATCTGGCTGCCTGCATAAAGGCCAGCGAACCAGAGCTTACCAAGACCATAATCCGCCTTCAAGCTGCGGCCTAGGAAACATGCTGCACTAGTGTAGTTTGGCTACAAGAATTTGGATTTCAAATGGAAGGCAGATCTAATACTTAATAATACTGTACCAAAACTGGATTCGTAGGTCGAAAGGTGCAGACATCGCAGCTTCGTTGTAAACTATGACAGAAAGTCACAATTTCTTATTCCGGACTTCTTCTTCTTCTTCTTATTCTTCTTCTTCTTCTTCTTCCCGTTCTTCCTCTTCTTCTTCTACCTCTTCTTCTTCTGCGGTTGCTGCGTTCGTCCTGAAAAGAGCGTAGCTACGTTGAATCGAGTACACTAGCGATTATACTAATGACGACTTGACTCGCGATTATACCATTCGCGAGCTCACTCGCCATTATACCATTAACGAGTCCACTCGAGATTGTACCATTGACGAATACACTCTAGATTATACCATTGACGAGTACACTCGAGATTATATTATTGACAAGTACACTCGAGATTATACTATTGACAAGTACACTTGAGATTATACCATTGACGAGTACACTCGAGATTATACCATTGACGAATACACTCGAGATTATACCATTAACGAGTACACTCGAGATTATACCATTGACGAGTACACTCGAGATTATACCATTGATAAGTACATTCGAGATTATACCATTAACGAGTACACTCGAGATTATACCATTGACGAGTACACTCACGATTATACCATTGACGAGTACACTCACGATTATACCCCTGGCGAGTTCACTCACGATTATGCCCCTGGCGAGTTCACTCACGATTATACCCCTGGCGAGTTCACTCACGATTATGCCCCTGGCGAGTTCACTCACGATTATGCCCCTGGCGAGTTCACTCACGATTATACCCCTGGCGAGTTCACTCACGACTAAATCAGTGATGACTCCATCATTCTCATGTAGCATGTCCTTTGTAGAGAGTCGCTCTCATCACAGCCAGCTGATATGAATCTCGGTCGGCAGTCAATCTTCCCACCTGCTCCATGTTCATGTTTAGAGCTTCTTTTATATCTTGTATCCACCTTCGCCTTGGTCGACCCCTGCCTCGCCTTACAGCTACTATGCCCTCCAGGAGCGTTCGTTTCAGTCCGTCATGACGTTTGACGTGGCCGATAACATTCAATTTCCGAAATATAACTTTGTTTATAAGCCAGTTTTCTTCAACATTCAGGTCTTCTGGGGTGGCTTTATTTATCACTTTCTGTATCCAAGGAATTTTTGAGATTCATCTGTAACATTTTGTTTCGAACGCTACAATTTTCTTCCTTGCTGCTTGTGTCATAGTCCATGTCTCGCCCCCGTACATTGCTACAGGTAATATGCATGTTCTCAGCATCTTCAGTCTTAGTTGCAGGTTAGTAATAAGCCATTTATTTTACATGTTGTAACTTCTGCATCGCCATGGCCAATCGTCTTCTAATTTCTTTTAATCAGTTTCCGTCGTTGGATAACGTAGAATCAAAGTATTCAAAATGTGTGCCATTTTCGATTACTTCATTATTAATAACAATCTGGGGTTGCAGTCCTGTTTTGTCACTGGACATTATCTTAGTTTTCTTAATGTTCAGGGAAAGGTTCTGAGCTTCACTGTGCTTCTGAATGGACATCAGTAGTCGTTCCAGGCCCTTTGCACTGTTTGATTGCATGAATGTGTCCTCAACGTATCTTAGCTCTGGGATCTCCCTCCTTTATATTGTGAAAGGATCATAATTCCCGTAGCTGTCATCTGTTTTAACTTTCGCATGACGTAGAAGTTAAATAGATAAGTTGAAAGTATGCAGCCTTGTCTGACTCCCTTGTAAATCTCAAACCAATTTGTTCTTCATTGGTTCTAACGGCGACTTGTTGTCCATTGTAGACTGTTTCTGTTAGATGTGTCAGATGTGTTGCAAAGCCCATGGCCTTTATTATTTGCCACAGTTGCTGATGTACGCAGTCGAAAGTCTGTGTGTAGTCTGTGAAGCACGTATAAAGGTTTACATTGTACTCTTTACACTTCTGGAAGATGTTTCTCATACTGAAGATGTGATCTTGTGCGCCTCTGCCTTGTCTAAAACCTGCCTGCGTTTCGTGTATTTCATACGTTAACTTTTTTCCAGTCACTTCATGATTATACGTAATAAAATGTTACTGGCATGGTTTATCAGGGCAATGGTGCAGTAGTTGGTGCTTCATTTTAGGTTACCCTTCTTTGGTATGGGGATATATACTGACCTTATCCTTTTTTGGGCCATTCTGAACTGCATCAAATCTTAGTACATAATGTGTGATACATGCGGATGCATACATCTCCTACTGCCTGTATTAGTTCAATTGGTATATCGTCACGTCTGCTGACTTTCCTTTATTTCGGTGCTTTTATTGCCGTACGAAGCTCGTCCAATGGGGATTCTGGCTCTCTCCCTTCATCACTTGTTATCAAGTCTTGATTCTTTGTGTTGTCTTCCTACATCTCGCTGCAGTACTCTTTCCATCTTTCAAGTATATCTTTGTTCTCTGTCATCAGATTGCTATTTTTGTCGTTGATTGCTTGTAGTTGAGGCTTGAATTCTCACGTCAGTGTTCTAATTTCTCTGAATAATTATCTTTCCTTTCCTTGTTGTTGAAGATCTTCTATTTAGTTACATGTTTGTTTTATATATTGTTTCTTGTCTTTTCTTTTATTTCTCCTGATTTCTCTTGTTTAGTCTCTGTATTCGTCACAGTTGCGTTCTATCCCTGTTTGCCTCAATCTCCTTCGTTCTTTTATGACCCCACTCGAGATTATACCAGTGATCAGTCCACTCGAGATTATACCAGTGAGGAGTCCACTCGAGATTATACAAGTGAGGAGTCTACTCGAGATTATACCAGTGAGGAGTCCACTCGAGATTATACCAGTGAGGAGTCCACTCGAGATTATACAAGTGAGGAGTCTACTCGAGATTATACCAGTGAGGAGTCCACTCGAGATTATACCAGTGAGGAGTCCACTCGAGATTATATCAGTGATAAGTTCACTCGAGATTATATCAGTGATGAGGCTCCAATCTTTATTCAGTTCAGTATTCTCTTGTATTCCATTCTGTGTTCTTTGTTTTATAGCTTCATAGCTTCCTCTATCATTGTTAGCACTATTTGTTGTTGTTTATTGTCTCTGCTGAATGGTCTTTTGGTCGTAACGTAGGTTCCGTTTCTGTTTTCGCCCTTTCTCGATATCTGACCATAACTATTTATGTTGTTTATTGCACTTCTGTAACAGGAAGTCAGGTTCACATTGAGCATACTTACTCTTCTACAAAGAGCCCAGACAAGATGGATGGGACATGTACGCATGACTGATACGCATCTCTTCATGTAGTTCCAGACCATCTAGAGGATCGTCAAGTAGAACCAAGAATTGTTATCCTCACGCCAGAAGAGCGGCTTCTAAAGAAAATTTTCTATGGCGAGCGAGTTTGAGTCAGGCAAGCGAGTTCGCGTGGTAAAATGAAACGTCACAAAGACACTCGATGAAGAACTTTGGAATTGATCTTGAAAATTGGGACAACATTGACGCTGATCACTGCCTAGCGTAGTAAAATCTCTGTTTGCACGGTACGTATGGAGAAGACAAGAATCAAGGAAGCTGCACGGAGACGTGCCACACGAAATGCAAGAGACGAGTTGGATCCATCTGATGGCTATACAGTGTTTCTCTGCCATCAGCGTGACACACGTTTTTTGGCTCGGATTTTTCTGATCAGCCACCTACGAACCCACTCCAGGATTGACAGATGACAATGTGATCCTCTTCAGAAGCGATGGAAAAATAACTGACCCAAGAATTGCTATATATAATTCTTAAAAATGTACCTTAGCAGTTTCAACATTTATGTCACGTCGTGCGAAAAACTTGCACCGAACCTTTTAACTCCTGCCAACGCTGGCATAACACATGATGCTCAAGTCGCCGAGCTCAGAGAAAGCGAGATGCCGGTAAGAGCTGAACACACGATTCCACAGTCGACTTCTTACGAGTGCGGCCCAGTCTTGTCATGCGATGATTGGACCTTCACCCACATGATATCTCATCTAACAGCACATGTCGAATGTTGTTGCCATCTTGGCTTACAACGGGCGACCATAGATTAGAAACCAAACTCACGCGTACAGCTGATTGAAAGAGACGGTGTCACTACTCGCAAGGGCATTGAATCGGATACCACTGTCGTTAAAAGAAAGAGTTCTAAATAATTCGTGGTTCAAAACGTAGTAGATGAATATTAGCTAGTAACATAATTATTTGTGCTTTCTCTGTAGTATTTTTTTTGTTCATGTGGATCCTCCCTTGAATGACGGGTGGGGGCGTCAGTTCTAGAGATTGACACGCCACGTTGGAAAAGTGTACAGTTCAACATTTGGAAAAAGAATGACTTTTCAATCAGTGTCATGATTTCGATGGTAACCCAGTATTAAGTGATATATCTCACCGATTTATCAATCAGTTTCAGAAGTTAAGTTAGTGCAGAAAGATATCATTACGTTTTATCTCTCTTGTGTGACGTGGCCCAGATCAGAGTGAATTTCTGATTTCAAGTGCTGTACTTGTTTATTACGAGGATAAAGTCTGGCTTTCATTACTAGGTAAGATCGGGCAATCTTCCGTATTGTTTGAATACAAATTGTTTTTATTCTTTGAAGTTTGTCACGGGAAGCGATAACGTTTCTGTCAGGATTTTCAATCTGCACTTGATGCCAATGCTAACTTTAGGGTCAGGTGAAGCGTACATAACAATATCCCATCTCACGTCAGGGACTGATGAGGCATACAAAACAGGAACCCACTTTACGTCAGGGACAGGTAAAGCATTCTGACCAAGCCCCACGTCACGTAAGAGACAGGTAAGGCATACTGACCAAGCCCCACTTTTCGTCAGGGACAGGTAAAGCATACTGACCAAGCCCCACGTCACGTAAGAGACAGGTGAAGCATACTGACCAAGCCCCACTTTTCGTCAGAAACAGGTGAAGCATACTGACCAAGCCCCATTTTTCGTCAGAGACAGGTAAAGCATACTGACCAAGCCCCACTTTTCGTCAGAGACAGGTTAAGCATACTGACCAAGCCCCACTTTTCGTCAGAGACAGGTAAAGCATACTGACTAAGCCCCACTTTTCGTCAGGGACAGGTAAAGCATACTGACCAAGCCCCACTTTTCGTCAGGGACAGGTGAAGCACACTGACCAAGTCCCACTTTTCGTCACTGACAGGTAAAGCATACTGACCAAGCCCCACTTTTCGTCAGGGACAGGTAAAGCATACTGACCAAGCCCCACTTTTCGTCAGGGACAGGTAAAGCATACTGACCAAGCCCCACTTTTCGTTAGGGACAGGTAAAGCATACTGACCAAGCCCCACTTTTCGTCAGGGACAGATGAAGCATACTGACCTAGCCCCACTTTTCGTCAGGGACAGGTAAAGCATACTGACCAAGCCCCACGTCATGTAAGAGACAGGTGAAGCATACTGACCAAGCCCCACTTTTCGTTAGGGACAGGTAAAGCATACTGACCAAGCCCCACTTTTCGTCAGGGACAGATGAAGCATACTGACCTAGCCCCACTTTTCGTCAGGGACAGGTAAAGCATACTGACCAAGCCCCACGTCTTGTAAGAGACAGGTGAAGCATACTGACCAAGCCCCACTTTTCGTCAGGGACAGGTGAAGCATACTGACCAAGCCCCACTTTTCGTCAGGGACAGGTGAAGCATACTGACCAAGTCCAACTTTTCGTAATAGCCAGGTGTAGCATACTGACCAGGACCCCACTTCACGTCATGCACATGTGGAACATACTGACCCGGACCCCCACTTCATGTTAGGATCATGTGAAACATACTGACCAGGACCTCACTTCACGTTAGGATCATGTGAAACATAATGGCTAGGGCCTGTCTTCACGTTAGGATCATGTGAAACATACTGATTAGGGCCTGTCTTCATCTTGGGATCATGTGAAACATACTGACCAGGGCCTCACCTCACGTTAGGATCATGCAAAACATACTGAATAGGTCCTCACTTCACGATAGAATCATGTGAAACCTACTGACCAGGGCCTCATATCACGTTAGGAACATGTGAAACATACCGACTAAGGCATGTCTTCACGTTATGATCATGTGAAACATACTGACCAGGGCCTCACTTCACGTTAGGATCATGTGAAACATACTGACCAGGGCCTCACTTCACGTTAGGAACATGCGAAACATACTGACTAGGGCCTGTCTTCACGTTAGGATCATGTGAAACATACTGACCAAGATCCAACCTAATGTTCGCGCGGCGTCACCTAGAAACAAGATTTGTTGCAGCAGCTGTGTCAGCATTCGGGGATCGAAACTACGATCCCCATAGTAATGATCGGGTTGAGAAGTCCAACTCAACCATCCCCACTACTCACTCTCTCATTTCCACTCTCTTCTTCTCTCCTTCCACCACTATGTACTGCATATCGCCGGCTCACGCTGACCGCCTCTCTCTAACCCTCCGTTCATCCCTCATTATGGGGAGAAAGACTAACGTCTGGTCAAGCAAAACATACTAATCAGACAAGCTAGTCAGGATCAGGCAAAATATATTGGCCAAGACTTTTACCTCGGCTTCCACGTAGTCCTCCCTGGAAACGGGTTGTTTTCATGGCAGCGTGGCTAATGAGGTGAGAGATCGACGTGTTCACCGTAGTAGTGAGCGACACACGAAAGAAGCCATGCAAAGCACAACCGCATGGAGGAACCCGGTTTACCTTCATCAGCACGCTCGGGATGTCAGGGAAGCTACTCCAACCCACCACTTAACGCCCTTTTCAGGGCTTACACAAGAGTAAACCTACTCATTGTGGGCATTCAACATCAGCAACAAATCCCTCCCTGTGTCCTACATGTCGTACTCACTTACTCATTCCTCTCTCTCTCTCTCTCTTCATCATTTAATAGATCCTACATGCCTCCCTCTCTTGATCTCTCCCTCCCTTCCTCTCTCTTCACTCATCATTGTGTCCTATAGGTTTCCCTCGTACTATTCAACCCTCCTCTTTCCTGTCTCCCTCTATTATACCACCTCTCCTTTTATCTCGCTCTGTCCACTCTCCCATTTATTCTCTAGGGCCCACTTCGATGTCTCTCTTGCTCAAGTGATGTACCGATAATACAGGCGATACAACAAAGACTCTATTCCTTGTTTAACAGATGCTCATGAAGGATTGTTGATGTTCTTGTTGTTGTTGTTGATGCCCACGAGGAATAAGATTACTCTATAATGCGCCATGAAAAGGGCTTTATGTAATATATTGCAGTGTATGACGTACGAAGAGTCAAAACGGCTTATCAAAGCCAGATACATGACCAAATGGGAAACCGAACATACTGATTACACCAAAAACGATGCCTATTACCAGCTGAACCGAAGAGAGCAGGTCGTTGTCTTCAGACTTCGCACTGGCCACAATAGACTGAGGTACCACCTATTCAACAAATTGAAGATAGGTGGTACCGACGAATGCCCGTGCGGTACCGGTAAAATGACCGCGGAACATCTGCTGCAGAACTGCCCAACATACGAGGATCAGAGAGAGCAGATGTGGCCATCACCAGTGGAACTGCAAGACAAGCTCTATGGCAGTGGGGACAGCCTCAGGATGACCGCCGCTTTTTTCGAAAAAATAATGGTTACTGTCTGACTGCGTACGAAGAAGAAGAAGAAGAAGAAGAAGAAGAAGAAGAAGTCTATTGCAGTGAGAGCAACAAAACTGATAGTGGGATTCCAGAATTACAGTTATGAGGAAAGACTCAGAAAAACCGACCTTCAGTGTCTAGAAAAGAAAATAATTTGATGTGACTTAATACAGGTTTATAAGATAAGCACAGGAACGGATAAATTAAACTATAAAACGTTTTTTACAATTCAACCACCTACAAGAACAAAAGGGCACAGCTACAAATTAAGTAAAGAAAGGTTAAGATTAGATAGTAGGAATATATTTTTAGTCAAATAGTGTTAAATTCTTGGAATGTCTTGTCACAGGACATAATGGAGTTAGGGTCAATTAATGCATTCAAGAATAGATTGGATGCGCGTAGTTTTTAGATTCAAGAAATATAAAAGCAACTGGTTGTGTGCATACGTTACAGAGTCTCGAAAACAGTATAAAGATGGTCAGTTAAGTAGCTTTCCTCACATCCCGAGAGAGATGATAAAAATGGACTAAAGTCAATGCTGTTGTGGTATGCTTGGCGTCATCTGAGTATCGTCCACTACTACGAGGATCACGTCGATCACGTCTCGTTAGCCAGGCTGCCTTGAAAAGAGCCCTGTTTTCCGAAAACGCTATTTGGGAAAGGTCTGGCCTTAATAATAATAATAATATTAGGCGTTTGAGGCCCATTGCGTCGGTCGGCCACATCCATTACCCACAGCTCTAGCGTGGTTTCAGGTGTCGTCTAGGGCGGGGGAGAAAGTTGCTACTTGATGGAACCATACTGTTCCAGGACGGCCTCTTATGCGCCTCCAGCCGGTCGGGGGAAGATTTTTGGCGCTGAGGAACGACTTGTGTAGTATCTTGTGGGCAGTGGTTTCCTGGTCTAGTTGTATAGCATGACCGAAAAAAGAAACTCGGCACCTGTTAAGTGTTTCTGAGATTGGATGGAGGTCTGTTTTAGCAGAGACCTCCACGTTGCGGGTGTAGTCTTGCCATCGGATGCCCAGGATACGCCACTGGTTGCGCATATTAAAGGCTTCCAGACTCGACATGTCATGTTTCAGCAATGTCCAGGTTTCGTAGCCGTAAAGCAGAAATAGGATCAGGCAGGACTGGTAGATACGGGTTTTCATCCAAAGGGACATCGTGTCATTACTCCACACACGTTGGAGGTCGTGCATAGCGGAAACAGCTAGCTAGTCCAATCCGCTTTGACATATTAGGGCCGCTGTGCCCATCGGATGATATCATGCTACCGAGATAGATGAATTCGTTTACGCTCTTCGCAGTGTGACCTTGAGTTTCAATACCATCTGTTGCTGTGTCGGAAATGAGATTTTGAATTTTGGTCTTGTCCCAGGATATAGACTGGCCTAGGGAGGGCGTTTCACTGTCTAACATTTCCATGTCGTCCACGTAAACGAGATAAGTTAAGACTGACTGATCAACAGCTATACCCACTTCATGGGCCCTGAGGCGGTCAAGAAGCCAGTCGTCTGCCCGGCAGAATAGGTCAGGAGCAAGAACACATCCCAGTTTGACTCCCGAAGTCGTGGGGAATCTGTCTTACAGAGTGCCATCCAATCAAATTCTGGCGTCCGTCTCCTTGATCAGGTTCATTAGGGTGAGAGACGAGGCACCGAGGTGCTTGTTCCCAAGAGGGCTTTCCATAAAGCCGACCGATCTACCGAGTCGAAGACGAACTCCAAGTCCTCGTATGCAGCGTACAATGGGCGATTGCAGGTCCGGTGCGGTTCGGCGAGGAGGCACAGTGCAAGTATGGCGTCGGTAGTAGAACGGTCCTGGGTGAAGGCAGACTGTTCTGGGCGACGTTTTGTCATCAAGAGAGGCTTGAGCCTAGCCAGTAGCACGTGGGCAAACACATTCCCTGGTATCGAGAGTAGTTTTATAGGCCTATAGTTACTGCAGTCTTTGCGACTCCTCTTGCCCTTGTACAGGGAGACGGCAATTCCATCGCGCCAGTCTGCTGGGACGTGTCCCGTCCTATATACCTGCGGGAATAAATGATGGAGGGCATAGCTGTGTTTCAACAGTCTGGACTTGGTCAGTATATTGTGCCTGACCTTGACCCAACATATTGGTCAGTAAGCTGTACATGGCCGGGCTAGCGTCTCAGTTCCCTGTCAATGAAGGATATTGTGCATAAAGTGATAGGACTTGAGAGGAATGAAAACTTGTAGGAAATGAGCCAACAGCAGCCACTAGAAAAACACACGATAGGAGGAAAATGGGGCTGGATAAGATACACACGTAGGAAGGTACCGTCCAACATAGCTCGGCAGGTTGCCACGTGGAATCAACAGGGGAAGAGAAAGATCATACCAATACATGGACACGAGAATATGAGAGGGAACTACGACTAAATGGCGAGTAGAGGAAAGAGTGGCCTAGGAATATGTTCGCTTGCGAGATGGCGTTAATGGTCTATATACCTAAAAAAGAGGCAGGCTTTGATTGATTGATTGAACCCAGGTGCCCACTTACAGATGGGTCGACTTGTGAGTACCAGTAATGGCAGCTGAATCCCGTCTCTTTACAAAGAAAACAACTGCCCTTTCACTACGCTAATCGGAGTTTATGTCTACATGTACACAAACAAACGATACAACATTATCATCAGGTGCCCTGCCGGTTGACGTTTGCGATCTTGGATCTCCATCCACTTCAATCACATGTGTCGTTTACCAACTCTGTTGTTGATTACCGGCACGTCCCATTCTCACAGATGTCCAGCGTCTTCTCTCTCTGCCTTCTTCTGTCTATCTTTCCCCTTTTCATAACGTGCTCCAAATCTCATAATCTCATATTATGCCTGAAAAAGGATAACTGTCTTGTTGTGATCTGTGCAATGAGTTGTCTTTGTGTCTGTGCCTCTTTGCGTACTGTATCATTTATTGTCTTTGTGTCTGTGCCTCTTTGCGTACTGTATCATTTGTTGTCTTTGTGTCTTCTCCCTTCATGGTCTGGAAAACCAATTTTGCTTGGGCTATTCTGCATCTTATGTCTTAATTGTATCTTCCATCTGATGTTATGAATGTGCCCAGGTATTTAAATGTGTTAACTTGTCTCAATCCGATCCCCTTCGCTTTGACGCAGCATTTTGGAGAGTCTGGTTTCTCAGTCACTACCATCACCTCCGATTTCTTGTTATTGAAACTGAATCCTTTGTTTTCACTTTGCTGAATTACAGTGTTTACCATTTCCCGCAAGTCCGTTTCATTCTGAACTATCAATACAATATCATAAGCATACTGTAGATTGTTTATGTTCTGTCCGCTAATTTATATTCTTGGCATTGTCGTTAAAACACCAACCAAATATTCTTGCGTAACCACTGTTTAATCTTGAACCTTTCAGGTAACACTGAATGAAGCATCCACACATCTTGCTTGAAACTGCATCCAAACCTTCTTCTGCTGTTAGACTAAGCATTTAGCAGCACATCTGACCACAACAAGCTCTATCATGGAATAGAGTACTTGAATGATGCACTGACATAGTTTCGGGCATTTTCTACACTTTGTGCAGTGATTTCTCTTTGTCTGATGAACGTCCCAGAAAGCTGAAACAGCCATCCCCTAAATTTAAAAAAAGTGGGAATATCAAAAGAAAATAACTTCTGCTCAGAAGGCTTCAGAATAATATTAATAATAATAAAAACAACAGTAATAATAATAATGAGAAGGAGAATGTTTAAAACAAGCAGACGAAGCCTTCGCTTATCAAAGATTAATGGTAGGGGCAAAGTTACCATTGTGTGTTAGAATTCCATATAATCTAAAAACTACGAAAACTTTAAAAATGGCAGATGAAGTCACTGAACCTCTTTTGAGGAATCGCAACAGCATCCAGTGCCGTGACAATTTAACTACTATTGGAATAATAGGAACAGGAAACTACGCCACAGCATTGAGCAAACGCTTGGTCATGGCAGGATATGATGTCATCCTGGGTAGTAGATGTCCAGGAAAGCGAGAACTTGATCTAAATTTTGCAAGGGAGGGTTTGTCTGATGTCAAGGTCACATCTATATCGGAGTGCTTCAATAAGTGTTATGTAGTGTTTGTGGCAATCCATGTGGAAGACTTTCGATACACATTGAAGAAGTTCACGAAAGAAGCAAAGGGGAAGATACTCATTGACATATCAAATCGGAAAGAACGCCATGTTTCACAGTCAAATTCCGAAATCTTAGCGTCAGTTCTACCTCAATCTGTTGTCGTGAAAGGCTTCAACTCCATCTCTGCATACACCATGGATGATTTGGGGGCGGACGCAGGAAACCACAGAGTCTTCATTGCCAGCAATGACCCTGAAGCTCGTTCTGTTGTCGGAGATCTTGCTAAAGCTATGGGGTTCAGGGTCGTTGATTTGGGTGGCCTGAAGTCTGCTCTACACATGGAAAACTTTGTCCTGAAAGTGTTTTCTCTATGGAAGATTCCGATAATTCTGACGTTTGGAATCTTCAACTTGTGGTCGCTGTATATCGCGTACATATACTTCATCGAGGGCACAAAATATGAATGGGAGCAAGTGTTTCTTAAAGTTTTCAACAAGCCATTGTGTATGACAGCGATCACGATGCTAGCCTTGACCTATTTACCAGGTAAGTTTAAACAAAACAACACCAACCAATGTATGCGTTTATTCCAAAATTATGGTTTCATTGGCTACATGGCTGAGAAGGTAAAGTTTCTTGTCCGCGTAGTCGCATGCATTATTAAGACTATGATTTTAACTTATGTCAGACAGAACATCCGTGTGCATTGCATTGGCTTGGAACCCCTGCATCTTGGGTTGCCATAACAGTATTCAAACATCTCAGTCACACGTCCCTTACCTGATAGGTCAGGCAATATTTAAGGTAAAGTAGCTCAACCAATCGAAAGGGCCGAAACGTATTGAATGAGATGACATCACGCAGCGACACATAGCTGGTTACTTGTGTCAGGGTTAGCAAATCGGAATTTCCCAAGATCCTATTATGTCTCCAAGTGACAGCCCTGGAAACACACTGTATTTATGCAGACTGGCTAAGATAATAGGGAAAAAAAGGTAAGGCATACCTTGTTTCAAAAAGGTACCGTGCGGAAAACATATGTTTTTGGACAAAGGGTGAAGATATCGCAACCTCGCTGCAAACTGCGATACAACGTAACATACCGTTCTTTCAGAATGAGCAATGCAGACGAAGAATCAAGGACAACTTTTCAGCTCCCAAAAGGTATTCTAACAAATACATGCCACGGCAATTCGTCTTCTCATTGCCCATGATGGCTCAAGATTTGTAGACTAAAGTTACTACCGCAAAAATGTAGCCAGACTCATGCACACTCTTCCTTAGTCGATTCACTCATAGCTAGCGGGTTACGTTGTTACTATTCTGTGCTCTCCTTTCGGACTCCGGTTAGGGACTTCCATCTAACTGTCTTAGTTGCCTCATACAGTCAATACCGGACATCACCTCTAACCTTCGTGATTGCCTCTTACAGTCAACACCGGACATCATCTCTAGAGCAACACAAAACCCAGACCATCTAATGATCTGCTCAAGGCATTCTACTAGTCCGAACTTTGGAAACATGATATCTAGCGTCGCGTATGGAACATTAAAAGTAAGTAAGTTGCCCCTAATGTATTGGACATTAATAGTAATTAAGTTGCCCCTAACGTATGGGACATTAAAAGTAAATCAGTTGCCCCTAACGTATGGGCCATCAAAAGTAAATCAGTTGCCCCTAACGTATTGGACATTAATAGTAATTAAGTTGCCCCTAACGTATGGGACATTAAAAGTAAATCAGTTGCCCCTAACGTATGGGCCATTAAAAGTAAATCAGTTGCCCCTAACGTATGGGACATTAAAAGCAAATCAGGTGCCCCTAACGTATGGGACATTAAAAGTAAATCAGTTGCCCCTAACATATTGGACATTAAAAGTAAATAAGTTGCCCTTAACGTATGGGACATTAAAAGTAAGTAAGTTTCCCCTAACAATACATAAGGCATAATTACTCGAACCCATCACCTTCTGGATGAGAGCCGTATCACTCAACCACTAGCTCACGCCATCCCCCAGCTTAATTATTTATCTTGAAAAATTCCAAAATACCATCACTAGAACCATCGTGCAGCGGACACCATATAGATAACTAGGCCAGAGGTTATCTAATCCCCATTGGTAGATAATTAAGGTAAAGTGTGTCCTTCAGCAGACCTAACCGCTGGTGAGGAAGTGATTGAAACGTCAATATACTAAGCCACAGCTTGTGTAAGATGGGGTGGCCAGTTCCCATCCTCGTTGCCTTTTCCTTTCCTCAACGTGTCAGGTATCCATTTACAGCAGGATCAATTTGAGTGTCACTGCTGTGGGAGTTGAACACTTCACCTTCAAGAACAAGAAGGCACAGCTACAAAGTAATTAAAGAAAGGTCCAGATTAGATATTAGGAAATACATTTTTAGTCAAAGAGTGGAGCATGCTTGGAATGGATTACCACAGGGAATGGAAGTGGCAGGGTCAATTGATGCATTCAATGATAGATTGTCTGCGTATAGTTTTTGGATCAAGGAAATTTGCAAATGGTTGTATACGGATTCCGCAGTCTTCTAAACCAGTATAAAGACGTTAAGTTAAGTTATATTTGCCGTAGATAGCGAGTTCTCTACCACGCTTAAGTGGAAGAATATTGCCAGCAAAATGGAAACCATTACATAGAGCTGCGGCACAGTTTGGTGGATCGTGGCAAACCGAGCAAAGCGGAAGGGATGGGAATGCTCTAAAAGACGCCTTAAGACGTAGTGGTTTACTAACTGCTTCGTCAGTCATTCTTATCTGTATTTTATAACCTGGTATTCAGTCAGGCAAAGTTCCGTCTCGCTGCGGAAAGGAGACAGCTGACACACTGGCGAGGGAAGGTGACGCAAACGAGCGACCAGAAGTACCAGTTACATACCATCAAAAAAAAAAGATGATTAAATCAATGAGAGAGCTTCCAACACAAATACAAGATGACTATCATAATATAAGTAGACAAGAGCATATTGTCATCTTGCGTCTCAAAACGGGACACAACCGACTCCGCAGCCGCATATATTATACAACATTTAGGATTGGCAGCTCGAGTATGTGCACATGTGGACAGGCATCCCAGATTGCGGAGCATATACTTTACGACTGTCCAGAGTATGAGATTCTGAGGCGGACATACTGGCCAAGAAAAACAACACTGGAAGGGAAACTATATGGACCAATGTGTGAGCTGCAGAAGACAGTGAGTTTCATACAACAGACACCTTTGCAGATATAGACATACTCCAAGCGAACGAAAGACAAAGAAGAAGAGGTCAGGCAAATGAAGTACCTGATACCGGGTAGCTGCATGCTGTTTAAGCTAATACGTTCATTTGCCCTGGAGTACCATGTTGGGCTTTCTATACACATCCGATTCTCCTCCAGATATCATGCAGGGTAGCTATGGCAATCACGTTCCAGAATCCTCAAAGGCTTATGTATCCAGGGGCGGTCAATTAATTAGTAAACAACATAGGATTGAGTCGGATGGTGTGGTGTTGCAGCCGGACGAAACTAGGGAAACCAGTCACCCTGATCAGTACTGGCCTTCTGATGCGTAAAATGATGACAACCCCAGTTCCACCAGACTAGACCCTTTCAGCACCAGCATGACTGCGCGGGGGAGACTTCAGGGGGCATGAACATCCCAGTCGTCCGCTGGTCACTTTGTAACGAAACTTTACGACTGGAATGGAACACTGGCTGTATACATAATCTGCAGAGTCTTGGAGGGTGGGGTGGGGGGTGGGGGGGGTTGATGTGGTCGAGAGGTCAAGCACTCACCTCTCAAAGCGATGAACAGGAACGGTGGGCGATCGAGTCCCGCATATTCTCAAGCGACCCCTAGTCTCAAGGGAGGTGGGACCAGAATGCCTGCATCCTAATTTACCTTCAGTTTTTTTATGGGATGTCATGCCACTGGACCAAGGTAGCTTGGGACCAGAGAATGAGGTTGATGACCAGCGCAGTTTCTTCCTCACTATAATCTACATACAGTGCAAGTTACACCATTAAGACAACACCGTCTGATGATGTCATAACCTTTGCTTGCAATGGGCAACTAATGACTAATATTAACTAATAATAAGCATGCTGGTCCAAGAGTTTCACTCAGGCCATCTCTCCATCCCATTGGTGGACATCCGCATGGACACTTAAAGTGGTAAGGCCCCTAAGACGTCATGACCATGTATTGGCCGGGATACGCCCTGCTCTTCTGCATTTTTAAATACTACAGAATCTACGACTGCTTGAAGGCAATTCTGCGTAAGATTTATGTGTTGCGAATTCTGTTCAATAAAGAAAGGATTAAAGAAGGACAATAAAGTAAAAGATACTGATGTTTTTGCCTTTAATCTGTAACAATTTTCTTAATAATGACAGATTCCTTTTGTGTTTCCTCGCTGAACAGGGCAGGCTGCATCGCTCATGCAAATCTACAACGGCACGAAGCACAAGCGGTTCCCTTCCGCCCTGGACACGTGGTTGAAAAGCAGGAAGCAGTTAGGGCTCATCAGTCTATTTCTGGCAACGATCCACGTGATAGCATCTTCTTTAATGATGTCTCCAACGTACTATGGCTCCTGGTTCCATCATGCAACCGTGACCTTTCCCGTAAACATATCCACGACCTCTGACCTAGTTATCCCAGTTTCAACATCGTGGATGACATGGAAAGGGGAAGCCGCATGTGTGGTTGGTATTTCAGCATTTGTTCTGATGGCAGTCATTGGCATCACCTCAATCCCTTCCGTGGGTGATTCCTTAAACTGGTCGGAGTGGAGGTGGGTTCACTCCAAGATGGGATACGCCGTACTCTTCCTGACAGTAGCTCACGTGTGCATCATGGGAGCCGCTGGATGGATTAAGGACGGACCAATCAAAGCTTTCAAATCTATCACATTTTTAAGTGTATTACTTCCTTCTTTTGTCTTGCTTCTAAAGATAATCTTTATGTGTCCTCCTCTGAAGGGATACGTTAGAAAAATCAGACGAGGCTGGGAAAGAAGTACTGACTGCAAATCCTCTTTGACTTTTGTCGAAGAAAAACGTACAATGAATGGGGTAACTTCTAGTAGACATGAGTATATGGGTAATGGTCTGCACAATATATGTGGTTGTGGGGATAATGGTGCTGCTAATGGTAACATGGGGTGTGGTTGTCGTAACAGTGGTTTGCCACATCTTGATGCTCAATGCGCTTGTTCATCTGTGTGAGCTAATGCTCATGTGAGCAGTCAATATAGAAAACTTATTACATTGTGGGTCTTTGGTTTGGGCAATGTTATAATGTGTGAATGTTAGAGTGTGTGAATGTTAAACAATGTGAATGTTTGAATGATTGAAAGCTGGACCCTGTGAATGTTAAAATGTGTGAATGTTGGACAATGTGAATGTTAGAATGTGTGAATGTTGGACAATGTGAATGTTTGAGTGTGTGAATGTTGGACAATGTGAATGTTTGAGTGTGTCAATGTTAGACACTGTGAATGCTTGAAAGTGAGAATGTTGGATAGTGTGAATGTTAGAATGTCTGAAAGCTGGGCAATGTAAATATTTGAATATGAGAATGTTGGACAGTGTGAATGTTAGGATGTGTGGATGTTGGACACAGAATGTCGTATATTTTGAATTTTATAATGTGTGAATGTCGGACACTGAAATTTAGATGTGTGAATATTGGGCACTGTGAGAAGGTTGTACATTGTGAATGTGTGAATGTTGGACAATGAGAATGTTTTACATTAGGGATGTTTAACATTGTGAATATCTGAAATTGTGATTGTGTAACATTGTGAATGGTTAACCATCGTGAATGTTTAAAAATGGGAATGTTTAACTTTGTTAATGTCTAAAATTGTGAATGTTAGAGTCTCATTATCTAATTTCGTGTATCCATCTATTTCATTAGACGACTTTGAGAAGTGTAATCTTCTTTATTGTGTCATAGATGTACTCGCTGCGAATTTTCAATCCATTCGTCTGTGGTGTTTATTTAACACGATCAATGCATAATGACCTCCACCAACCCCGTACGCAGATTGGATTCAGAAGAGGCCTCTCCACTACTGACCACCTACATACAATCCAAAAGCTGCTGGAGAGACCACATGAGCTACGTCTGCCCATATGTCTTGTGTTTAGACTTTGAAAAAGCCTTCGACAATATTGAGATCAATGCCATGATAAATGCCCTAAGAAACCAGGGCGGGGCCGACAACTACACGAGGTTGATAAATAAATGTAGGCTGCAGTACGGACATTAACTATAACAACTACACGAGGATGATAAATAAATGTAGGCTGCAGTACGGACATTAACTATAACAACTACACGAGGATGATAAATAAATGTAGGCTGCAGTACGGACATTAACTATAACAACTACACGAGGATGATAAATAAATGTAGGCTGCAGTACGGACATTAACTATAACAACTACACGAAGATGATAAATAAATGTAGGCTGCAGTACGGACATTAACTATAACAACTACACGAAGATGATAAATAAATGTAGGCTGCAGTACGGACATTAACTATAACAACTACACGAGGATGATAAATAAATGTAGGCTGCAGTATGGACATTAACTATAACAACTACACGAGGATGATAAATAAATGTAGGCTGCAGTACGGACATTAACTATAACAACTACACGAGGATGATAAATAAATGTAGGCTGCAGTACGGACATTAACTATAACAACTACACGAGGATGGTAAATAAATGTAGGCTGCAGTACGGACATTAACTATAACAACTACACGAGGATGATAAATAAATGTAGGCTGCAGTACGGACATTAACTATAACAACTACACGAGGATGATAAATAAATGTAGGCTGCAGTACGGACATTAACTATAACAACTACACGAAGATGATAAATAAATGTAGGCTGCAGTACGGACATTAACTATAACAACTACACGAGGATGATAAATAAATGTAGGCTGCAGTACGGACATTAACTATAACAACTACACGAAGATGATAAATAAATGTAGGCTGCAGTACGGACATTAACTATAACAACTACACGAGGATGATAAATAAATGTAGGCTGCAGTACGGACATTAACTATAACTATTCCACTAGATAGAGAAGTGCGACAGAGCGACATAATTTCTCCAAAGCTTTTCACAGCAGCGCTTGAGAACATCTTCCAACAGATGAGTTTGGTCGATAGAGAAATAAATACCTACGCTTTGCGGTTGACATTATGTTTATCGGCCACACCACCGAGGAAGCCAAAATAGTATTTGAACGAACTGGATAAGGTCGGTAGAGGAGTCGGACGATGGATGAACAAAATGAAAATGCAATGTGTCCGAAACCCAAGCTGCCTCAATGCGAGATAAAGCTGGGGAATGAGCCTATCAAAGATGTCAGCTCCTACAAATACTTGGGGCAGGAAATAAATGTCACCCACACCCTAGTGAGACATTTCCATACGAAGAGCTGCAACCTAATCTAGCTTCAAAACAATAAAGCCTATACTCCTGCATCTGAAAGACACCATGGCAAGGGCACACCTTGTTAATTCTGCGGTCATACCAGCCATGATCTACGGATGTGAAGTATAGAATATACGCATCGCGGATGCAGAGAAACTACGCATTACCCAGCCAGCGATGGAAAGATGCGTCCTCAGGATCTCGATCAGAGATCGAATCCCCAATGCGGAAATCAGAGAACGGACTCTCTTTCGAGACGTCGTGGAGGCTGCGTTGTCTCGCAAATACCACTGGGCTGGTCACGTGGTGCGCAGTGTGAGATATAACAGATGGACACTCAGAACGAAGTTTTGGTGGGCATATAATTATACATGACCACGCGGTCGCCCGCCCATACGATGGCCATATAATTATATACGACCACGCGGTCGCCCGCCCATACGATGGCGAGATGGTCTGTTGAGAGACCTAAGTCCGAAATGGTACAACACGGCGAAAGATCGTACTGCATACAGAACATTGTTGGCTACCTCGTATACGACACACATGTCGGACTGAAGTCGAAGATATTGTATTGTATTGTATTGCATGCATAATGTTCTTTGTCTTCTCTTTCGATCTTGAATAGTATCAACCACTCCAGATTAGGGCATCATGTTTAGAGGCTACAGCTAAAGGACCTCTGCCAGATGGAAGACTTACAGAAGATGTCTTATTCTTTTGTTTTGCACGCTGTTAGAAAATGCTTGTCTAGTGTTGGCACTGGTGATGGCCACTTATGCTTTCTCCAGTCCTCGTATGTCGGGCAATTTTGCAGCAGATGTTCAGGGGTAATATTTCCAGTACCACAGGTGTATCCATACAGGTTCAGTGAAAAGTTATTTCATTTACGAATAACGACTGAAACTTTATTATAAAAGAGTTCAGTTAAATATATTAAAGCTTAATCCACACTTCTGTTGTCTGATTGGGTTGAAGACATTCTTGTCCAATTCATTACATCATTTGCCTGTCTTTGTCTCTTCCTCAAACGCCCCTTGTCCTATTTCTCTTCTTCATCTTCTTCTTCTTCGTATTCTCCTTCTTTGTCTGCTACTTCGTCGTCGTCTTATTCTTTATATTATAATTTTAATTTTGATTATGATAGTGATTACTATTATAATTAATATTAATCAACTTCTAAGAGCTGGTCGAATCCATGTCTGTCCTACGCCCAGGAGTACCATGACAACCCATGGTACAAATCATCTCTTTATCTTGTTGATGGGCGACCGTGCGGGCGATTGTAATAGTATACATACATCTCCATCTATCGTCAGTCACGTAGACGACATGGCTGGCCCATCTGTACTTTCGAATTGATGCGTAATCGAAAACATCATGGAACTCTGTTTGGGGGTGGATGTCAGCATTTATAATTTCGTCTCTCAAGAAAATATATTGAGAAATCTTCGCTTCATTGCTCTTTCGGTAATACGGAGCTGTTCTGTGTCTGATTTGCAAAGACTTGAAACCTATACAACCTTGCTAGGAAGGCCATACTAAGGTGTACGCCATAGCTTCGATGTCCGTCATCTGCTGGAGTATCGGTTAAATGCAGTTGAAGCAGAGCAAACACTACTGCTCTCCTGCGTGAGATATCTTTATCAATGTTGGGGCTGTTGCTGATTTCTTGACATTTTCGATGGTCTTATTTTCCTATCACTGCCCACCCGGAGATAGACGTATATGTTGACGTCTCGATTCTGCCAGATCAGGAACTAAATATTTCTTCAAGGGCAGCTGTGAATTTTACCTGGTTACATTAGTTGATAAAATATTACCTGCTTACATAATTACATCGAACATTATCTAGGGGTATTATTTCCCCAAATTTGACTAAACGACATATTTTCATAAACTGTTATGTGATATATAAATTAGTGAAGAATTGCCTGTATGTAATTTGTCAGTAGATGTCACATCCCCATTGCACATTACAATGGCACTTCTTGCATCTTGAGATGTACTTGAGAAGGCAGACTTGGGTCCTATTGGCTGTAAATTAATGCCAAGCTCCACAGTAGGCCCACCACTATGTGGATCACAGTGTCAATCACCACCGTGTTGGCCAAGTGTTGTGATACAGTCTGTTGCCAAGAGCATACACGAGGACATGAAATGGGGGCTCTTGATCAGTATTTTGACCTGCCCATGATTACATTTTGCTTTCAATCTTATTCTAAAAAATACCCAGCTTCATTATTTCATCAAATATTACCTAATCACATCACCATCAAATATTACCTAATCACATAATTTCATCAAATATAAGGTGTGTTGCAATCAACTGTTACATTGCATATTTATTTGACTAAGTATTATGTGTGTAATATGAAAGTAGATTTCCCATTGCCCATTTTAAAATTACTCTAAACACAATTGTCACGTTTTTATCTCACTATATATTACCTGGGTTAATTATTTAATCAAATTTTACACGAAAATATTATCATCAAACATTCAACATCATCAAAACACTTTCAGCTCCCATTGGAGCATAATCGTTCAACAATTACACACCAAGTCATCGGAATGAGAACTGTCTATATCTTTTAAAGCTTTGGTGGCGTATCTTGAAATATAGCCCATTTTTAAATATTACCTGTTATATTATGAATAAGGTGTCCAGGTAGTTAAAGGGTAAGGAAGGGGGGGGGAGGAGAGACTTGTCACTGCCTGTAAAGCCAACAGATTATATTTAACAGTTGCATTCCTCCAGATAACTCAGCAGCAAATGGGTTTCACGTTATTTTAGAGGAAGTGACAAAAATGCAGGGAGAAATGGAATTGTAAATTGCATCTAACAAACGATGAGCCCGCACAGTCAAGTCTCTTACACTTCATCCTGGAGGGCAGTGTATGTTATGGGACTATCCACACCAGGAGAGCTCAAATGTATACTCCGTCATAAACATGTTTATAGATGTATACTGTCATAAATATGTATACACATGTGTATTTTCAAAGACGTGTGTAAATGTGTACTCACTGTCACAAACATGTATGTAAATATGTACTAACTGTCACACATATATATTCAAATGATTACTAACTGTCACAAACATGTAAACAAATGAGCACTAACCGTCACAAACGTGTAGACAAATGATTACTAACTGTCGCAAACATGTTGACAAATTATTACTAACTGTCACAAGCATGTAGACAAATGATTGCTAACTCACAAATATAAATAAGTGGGTACCAGCTGCTTTAAACATATTTTAAAGTGTACTTTTTGTCCTAAGCATATGTTCACATGTTTACTAAGTGTCACATATATAAATAAGTGATTATTGACTGGCACAGACATATTAAAAAAATTACTGTCACAAACATGTATAAATGTGCACTAAAAGTCACACACATATCTATAAATGTGTTATGTAATAAACATGTCTAAAATATGTACTGACTGTCATCAACATTTATACAAATGTGTACTGGACGTCATGAACGTATACCAAACTGTAATAAACATGTAGAAAAGATGTACTGCATGCTATGAACATGTTTTTAAATGCGTACTTGCTGTTATACACGTTTGTACAATGTGTACTGGATGTTATAAACATGTTTTAATGTGTATACTAACTGTTATACTCATGTTTAAAAATCTATACTGTCATAAACGTATTAAAAAAATAATGTACTAACTTTCACAAACATACTTCGAAATGTATAGCAGCTGTCATTCTTCTTCTTCTTCTTCTTCTTCTTCTTCTTCTTCTTCGTTCGTTCTCAATCTCCCACTACCAAACCCTGAAAGGGCTTAAGTACCAGAATGTAGTCAAGAGAACGGAATGCGTTGTGTTGTAGTTTACAGCTTGGCTGCGATATTTGCACCTTTCGGTCCAACACATCCGACTTCAGCAATCATTTTTTGAGTACCGGGTTAGCATTCCCTCTTCGATACCTTCTCCTTAGCCAGTGTGCCCTGCTGCAGCCTGTTATCCAGGATCACCGCGTGGAGGTGTAGAAGGGTCTTGGCAGCTTTGGTTCGCTGGCCCTGATGCTAGCAGTCAGATATGGGTCGCTCACCACTGCAGCTCATGTGCTGCTCAGCATCTTGATCCCAGCTGTCATTCAATTGTGTGGAGATGTCCACAAAATGTCATAAACACAAAAAAAGCAATGTGTACTAATTCTCACCAGCATGAATGCAAATGTGTACTGAGTATCATAAACTTGGATAGAGATGTGTACAGTTACAAACGTTTACATACATTTGTACTAACTGTTACAAACATGGATAGAGAAGTGTAATTATTGTCACAAACATGAGTAGAGGTGTGTACTTACTATCACATACATGGGTATAGCTGTGTACGTACTGTCATAAACATGGGTAGAGATGTGTACTTACTATCACAAACATGGGAAGAGATGTGTACTTACTTTCACAAACATGGGTAGAGATGTGTACTTACTATCACAAACATGGGTTAGAGATGTGTACTTAACTGTCACAAACATGGATAGAGATGTGTACTTACTGTCACAAACATGGGTAGAGGTGTGTACTTACTATCACATACATGGGTATAGCTGTGTACGTACTGTCATAAACATGGGTAGAGATGTGTACTTACTATCACAAACATGGGTAGAGATGTGTACTTACTGTCACAAACATGGATAGAGATGTGTACTTACTTTCACAAACGTGGGTAGAGATGTGTACTTACTTTCACATACATGGGTAGAGATGTGTACTTACTATCACAAACATGGGTTAGAGATGTGTACTTAACTGTCGCAAACATGGATAGAGATGTGTCTACAGTGTTTTGAAAAGAGAAGAATTCGAGGTGACTTAATACAAGTTTATAAGATAATCGCAGAAAAGGTTAAATTAGACTATAACAAGTTTTTCAAGATTAACCACCTACAAGAACAAGAGAGCATAGCTACAAATTAACTAAAGAAAGGTCCAAGTTATTTATTGAGAAGTATTTTTTATTCAAAGAGTGGCGAATGCTTACAGTGCTTTGCCCCATGAAGTAGGTGATGCAGGGACAATTAATGCATTAAAGAATAGATTGGATGCATATAGCTTTTAGAGCAAGACATTGTAAATGAAACTGGTTGTATACAGACTCTGCCGAGTTCTAAGCCAGTATAAAGAAGTTAAGTTTAAGACCGTTTTATGTTGTCATTGTGTATGTGTTAGTGTTGAAAGGTAATTGTAAAGAGAAGCTGTTAAAAAAGTGATGCATAATTGAGCTATAATATACGTTCAAACCTCAAATACTGATTAAAAAGAATGAATTAGTATATGACTTCGATGAGGGTGGGGTGGAGGGGAGGGGGGGGGTGGGGGATGAATGCAGCAATCTAGCGATTTCTAGTTGCCTGTTTGTATCAGAGCCAGTTAGCCAGAAGTAACCAAGACTATTCCGATTCCAAGTGGCGGACCTTGAAACAGACTGTAGTTATGCTGTCTGACTAAGATATTAGGGATCGAAATAAAAGAAAGAAAAGCCGGTCCTTCCAAAATGCCTTGCTGAAATCGGAAATCGCTGCATACTACGGTAAATCGTCACAAGCGTCTTTTTCCTGTCGAACATTAACGAAGATGAAGAAGAATAACAAGAAAAGAAGAAGAAGATGATGCTTGAACACTTACTCGAGTACTTTATATTCAATCAGATAAGGATCTGGGGTAGTTGTCTCGCCGACGCGACTCAATTTCAACCAGTGTTCGTACAGCGATCTCAGTCCCGCCAGGCGGAGCGATAGCGCGGGCTTGCGGAAAACGCTCGCCTGCCTTTCCCCGTAGAGCGAATTGGGTGCGGTTTGTTGTGGTGTCTCCTCCACCGAGGTGCACTCGTCTGGTCCGTATCAGGAAACGTGGTCCGTCCGTGGTGATTTATCTAAGGCTTATAGCAGAGCTCGACAGTACGTCTCGCTGGTGGTCCGACTCTCGCAAAGAGCTTGTGACCGGCAAATGGAAAGCAGGAATCGTTGCCTCAAGGCCCTGGGTTCTCCTCCGGAGAAGGGCAGGCCGGCAGGCCAAATTGTCTCTAGTCCCAGTGAAATTCATCGCCGAGGTCGTTGGGATCCGTTCTGCACAGAGCGCTACCATCCCTCCTCGAGCGAGCCCGGTCGGTCGGTCGTCTGGTGCGTGTAGGAGGCCCCTGTCAGGCGGTCCTAGGTCGACGGAGTGAGGGACGGGTGGAACAACCGTCCGTCCGTCCCATCAGTCGGTCCCTGCGGCAGTCCCAGTGAGGCTTTTCACACACCCTTCCTCCGCCGACCGGTGTGTGCTGTACGTACGTCTCCGACAGATATCTGGTTGATCCTGCCAGTAGTCATATGCTTGTCTCAAAGATTAAGCCATGCATGTCTAAGTTCACACTGTCTCACGGTGAAACCGCGAATGGCTCATTAAATCAGTCGAGGTTCCTTAGATGACACGATCCTACTTGGATAACTGTGGCAATTCTAGAGCTAATACATGCTTACCAAGCTCCGACCCTCGCGGAAAGAGCGCTTTTATTAGTTCAAAACCAATCGTCGTTTCCCCTCGCGGGGTTGCGGCGTCCCCACTGGTGACTCTGGATAACTTTGTGCTGATAGCATGGCCTCATGTGCCGGCGACGCATCTTTCAAATGTCTGCCCTATCAAATGTCGATGGTACGTGACATGCCTACCATGTTTGTAACGGGTAACGGGGAATCAGGGTTCGATTCCGGAGAGGGAGCATGAGAAACGGCTACCACATCCAAGGAAGGCAGCAGGCGCGCAACTTACCCATTCCCGGCACGGGGAGGTAGTGACGAAAAATAACAATACGGGACTCTTTCGAGGCCCCGTAATTGGAATGAGTACACTTTAAACCCTTTAACGAGGATCTATTGGAGGGCAAGTCTGGTGCCAGCAGCTGCGGTAATTCCAGCTCCAATAGCGTATATTAAAGTTGTTGCAGCTAAAAAGCTCGTAGTTGGATCTCAGGAGCAGGTAGGCGGCCCGGCTCGCGCCGGTTCACTGCCCATTGTCTCCTGCCCTACCGTCTGTCGGCTCGCTCCCGCTGGTGCTCTTCGCTGAGCGTCCTGGGTGGACGGCGCGTTGACTTTGAAAAAAAAGAGTGTTTAAAGCAGCCTCGGCTGCCTGAATAATGGTGCATGGAATAATGGAATAGGTCCTCGGTTCTATTTTGTTGGTTTTCGGAACTGGAGGTAATGATTAACAGGGACAATCGCGGGCATTCGTATTGCGGCGTGAGAGTTGACATTCTTGAATCGCCGCAAGACGAGCTACTGCTAAAGTATTTGTCAAGAATGTTTTCATTAATCAAGAACGAAAGTCAGAGGTGCGAAGACGATCAGATACCGTCGTAGTTCTGACCATAAGTGATGCTGACTATGGATCCGCATGAGTTGCTTCGATGACTCTGCGGCAGCTTCCCGGAAACCAAAGTGTTTGGGATCCGGGGGAAGTATGGTTGCAAAGCTGAAACTTAAAGGAATTGACGGAAGTGCACCACCAGGAAAATTCCGTGCTGAGGCGAAAGCAATGACAGCCAGATAGTCCTGTTTACAGACGCCTTGGCCGTGGTTACTGCACTAAAAAGCCAGAAAAATACTGAACTTAATGATTTCAGAGCAGTACTCTGTCAACTATGCCAGCAGTCCGAACCAAAAAGAGTAGTGGTACAGTGGGTTCCATCCCACTGTAACATCCAAGGCAACGAGGTTCTAGTGTGACCTACGAAGAGTCCAAAAGGCTTTTTAGGGCCAGATACATGGTCAAATGGGAAACAGAACATACTGGCTACACAACAAATGATGTCTAATACCAGTTGAACAGAAGAGATCAGGTCGTGGTCTTCAGTCTCCGCACAGGCCACAACAGACTGAGGTACCACCTTTTCAATAACCTGAAGATAGGTGGCACTGACGAATGCAGTTGTGGTACCGGAAAAATGACCGCTGAACATCTGCTGCAAAACTGCCCGAAATACGAGGACCATGTGGCCATCACCAGTGGCAACACGAGAAAAGCTCTATGGCAGTGTCGACAGCCTCAAGAGGACAGCTGCTTTCTTCGAACAAATTCAAGTTGACGTCTGACAGCGTACGAATAAGAAGAAGAAGGTAGTAAAAAGCTGCTTGATTCCGTGTCTGCCCTTCGTCGTGGGTTCCCATGTTGGTCAAAGTCTGTGATGCAGAACATCTCTCCATCTCATTGGCAGGAATGTGTAAAACATCCATGACGTCAGTTCTCTGCTGGCGAATCGGATCAATTTCGAAAGGTTTATCAATATGTTTTCCGCATATCGGAGTTTAGACGTTATTTGGTTTAGATCTTAATTTGACTCAACACGGGAAAACTCACCCGGTTCGGACACTGTAAGGATTGACAGATTGATAGCTCTTTCTTGATTCGGTGGGTTGTGGTGCATGGCCGTTCTTAGTTGGTGGAGCGATTTGTCTGGTTAATTTCGCTAACGAACGAGACTCCAGTCTAAATAAATAGTTCGATGCATCGGCGCAACTTCTTAGAGGGACGAGTGGCGTTTAGCCACACGAGATTCAGCAATAACAGGTCTGTGATGCCCATAGATGTCCAGGGCCTAACGCGCGCTACACTGAAGGAATCAGCGTGGGTGCCTCCCTGGCCCGAAAGGGTTGGGAAACCCGTTTAATCTCCTTCGTGTTAGGGATTGGGGCTTGTAAATCTTCCCCATGAACGAGGAATTTCCAGTAAGCTCGAGTCATAAACTTAAAGGAATTGACGGAAAGGCACCACCAGGAGTGAAGCCTGCTTCTTAATTTGGCTGAACACGCCCGGTTCGGACAATGTAATGATTGACAGAATGATAGCTCTTTCTTGATTCGGTAGGTCTAATAGGGAATGAGTGCTGGAATTAGACTTTCGGAAGACAGGTTAGTTTTACCCTACTGATGACATGTCGTTGCTATGGTAATCCTGCTCAATACGAGAGGAATCGCAGGTTTCAGACATTTGGTTCACGTGCTTGGCTGATAAGCGAATGGTGCGACGCTCCCATCTTATAGATTATGGCCGAACGCCTCTAAGTCAGAATTCTGCCCGAGCAACCAGTCGCAACCAGTAGAGCAGCCACCTCACTGCGAACTGTTGAGACTCAGCCCTCGATCATGAGATATGTTCGCACACCTGACGAACAACATCTCCGTTCCATGTCCAGGCTTGTTTCCTAGCTAAATGCATTCTTGCCTCGTTCTTTAATTTTGTCTTCTATCAGTCATCACAAATGGACGCAGAAGAGATGCAGGTCAGCGGATATTGCACCTCTGACCCTTTTTGACAACCTCCCAGGTGGCGGGGACTGCTAGGCGTACCATCACTGTAGAGGAGCCGAGAATACTAAAGGGGAGCAATGAGATACCCCACTCACATGTATATGCTACGTTTCTGACAGGACGTGACGATCCTGGGACACAGACACACTGGACTGCCTCTCTTACAGGATACTTGAAAAACTAGTACAAAAGTCCATCATATCATAACCATCATCACACCCCTTCGACACGAATGGGGAAGACTCGATAAGACAACTTCCATAAGAGAGACAACTCTGACCTTAAACAACTGCTGCCTTGCAGATGGGCTGGGAACAGCCAAGGGGTAAGGAGGACATCCTTACAGAAACGCCTGTTGAAATTGGATGCACTGGTACACAGGCCTAACGAAACAGTGCAACGTAAATCGCTGTATGATGACGTCACAACTTAAAAGAAGAAAGTATGGTGCTCATCCATGTGGTGTCCCACGAGGCAGAGAGAATGCCGGGCCCCACGCCTCGAAGTGGCCCACCTGCCCACCTGATGCTACTGATGGTCACCCACCCATGTGATGTGGAGAAAAGGCAGAAGGACACGGGGCAAGAGCTATTGACCGAAAACCCAAGACCCTTAGAATACTACAGTGGAATGCGGAGGGAGTCCTTAGCAAAAAGGTTTCTCTAACAAATCGCCTGTACGAAGGTGAGATAGACGTGGCATGCATCCAAGAAACCCACCTCAACAACAAGCACATCAGACTTTCCGACTTGATAGAGAAGGTCAAAAAGGAGGGGTTCTGATACTGACACGAAACTGCATACCAAGTAGCGCAGTATCTGTAAATCACACCGGACAAGCAGAATTTGTAGAAGTCGACATATTGACACAAAAAACGAAAATCCGTATATTCAACCTGTAAGGCCCACCCAACAAAGACCTGTCGAGTGTGAAAATCAAGGAATTCAGCTGCCTAGTGATTGGAGACTTCAACACAGACAGCAGAGGGGATGCAGTGGAAGACTGGGAGATAGACACAAATCTCTATCTTATCGCTTGGGTGCTCCACAATCGCACGCGGCAGTGTCTCTGAAGGCCATTCTGTGGAGGTGGACATTGCGTCTACAATGTCCCGTTCCGAGTCTGAAGATCTTTGGGCAGACAAATAAGCTATCTTCTCTCTTTCCATTTCGTTGTTGTTGTAGAATGCATCTGGGGTAGTTGTCTCGCCGCAGCGACTCAATTTCAACCAGTGTTCGTAAAGCGATCTCAGTCCCGCCAGGCGGAGCGATAGCGCGGGCTTGCGGAAAACGCTCGCCTGCCTTTCCCCGTAGTGCGAAATTGGGTGCGGTTTGTGGTAGTGGCTCCTCCACCGAGGTGCGCTAGTCTGGTCCGTATCAGGAAACGTGGTCCGTCCGTGGTGATTTATCTAAGGCTTATAGCAGAGCTCGACAGTACGTCTCGCTGGTGGTCCGACTCTCGCAAAGAGCTTGTGACCGGCAAATGGAAAGCAGGAATCGTTGCCTCGAGGCCCTGCGTTCTCCCTACGGAGAAGGGCAGGCCGGCAGGCCAAATTGTGTCTCTAGTCCCAGTGAAATTCGTCGCCGAGGTCGTTGGGATCCGTTCTGCACAGAGTGCTGCCATCCCTCCTCGAGCGAGCCCGGTCGGTCGGTCGTCTGGTGCGTGTGGGAGGCCCCTGTCAGGCGGTCCTAGGTCGACGGAGTGAGGGACGGGTGGAACAAACCGTCCGTCCCGTCAATCGGTCCCTGCGGCCGTCGTCCCAGCGAGGCTTTTTACACACCCTTCCTCCGCCGACCGGTGTGTGCTGTACGTACGTCTCCGACAGATATCTGGTTGATCCTGCCAGTAGTCATATGCTTGTCTCAAAGATTAAGCCATGCATGTCTAAGTTCACACTGTCTCACGGTGAAACCGCGAATGGCTCATTAAATCAGTCGAGGTTCCTTAGATGACACGATCCTACTTGGATAACTGTGGCAATTCTAGAGCTAATACATGCTTACCAAGCTCCGACCCTCGCGGAAAGAGCGCTTTTATTAGTTCAAAACCAATCGTCGTTTCCCCTCGCGGGGTTGCGGCGTCCCCACTGGTGACTCTGGATAACTTTGTGCTGATCGCAAGGCCTCATGTGCCGGCGACGCATCTTTCAAATGTCTGCCCTATCAAATGTCGATGGTACGTGACATGCCTACCATGTTTGTAACGGGTAACGGGGAATCAGGGTTCGATTCCGGAGAGGGAGCATGAGAAACGGCTACCACATCCAAGGAAGGCAGCAGGCGCGCAACTTACCCACTCCCGGCACGGGGAGGTAGTGACGAAAAATAACAATACGGGACTCTTTCGAGGCCCCGTAATTGGAATGAGTACACTTTAAACCCTTTAACGAGGATCTATTGGAGGGCAAGTCTGGTGCCAGCAGCCGCGGTAATTCCAGCTCCAATAGCGTATATTAAAGTTGTTGCAGTTAAAAAGCTCGTAGTTGGATCTCAGGCGCAGGCGGGCGGTCCGGCTCGCGCCGGTTCACTGCCCGTTGTCTCCTGCCCTACCGTCTGCCGGCTCTCTCCCACGGGTGCTCTTCGCTGAGCGTCCTGGGTGGCCGGCGCGTTTACTTTGAAAAAATTAGAGTGTTCAAAGCAGGCCTCGGCTGCCTGAATAATGGTGCATGGAATAATGGAATAGGACCTCGGTTCTATTTTGTTGGTTTTCGGAACTGGAGGTAATGATTAACAGGGACAAACGGGGGCATTCGTATTGCGGCGTTAGAGGTGAAATTCTTGGATCGCCGCAAGACGAGCTACTGCGAAAGCATTTGTCAAGAATGTTTTCATTAATCAAGAACGAAAGTCAGAGGCGCGAAGACGATCAGATACCGTCGTAGTTCTGACCATAAACGATGCCGCCAATGATCCGCAGGAGTTGCTTCGATGACTCTGCGGGCAGCTTCCGGGAAACCAAAGTGTTTGGGTTCCGGGGGAAGTATGGTTGCAAAGCTGAAACTTAAAGGAATTGACGGAAGGGCACCACCAGGAGTGGAGCCTGCGGCTTAATTTGACTCAACACGGGAAAACTCACCCGCTCCGGACACTGTAAGGATTGACAGATTGATAGCTCTTTCTTGATTCGGTGGGTGGTGGTGCATGGCCGTTCTTAGTTGGTGGAGCGATTTGTCTGGTTAATTCCGATAACGAACGAGACTCTAGCCTATTAAATAGTTCGCCATTTGACTCAACACGGCCAACACTGAAATGATTGACATGCCGAGACCACTCTTCTGGGGTCTAATATGGAACTGGTGCTGGACTTAGACCCCCAGAAATCTGGGGTTATGCCCCCTGTGGCCCGGTTTGGTCTGCATCCAGTGTTTGATAAAGGAATTGACGGAAGAGCACTATCAGGAGTGGAGCCTGAGACCTAAGTTAACTTAACACGCCAATACTGCAGAATGACTATCAAAAAGTACACCTTCGTGGGGTCTAATAGAGAACATGTGCTGGAATTAGACCCTCGAAAATTTGGGGCTACCCTCTAAGAAACTTGATTGTCTCGCTAAGGGAATTGACGGAAGGGCACCACCAGGTGTGGAACCTGCGGCTTAATTTGACTGAACACGCCAATACTGTAGAACAACTGACAAATCGAGAGCACTGCCGTTTGGGTCTAACAATGAACGTACGCTGGTATTAGACTCACGGATGAAAGAACGCTACGGAAATCGTGTTTAACTCCGCAGAAACCGCAGATTTCAAATACCTGGTCATTGACAAACAAAAGCCCTCAATGAATTCGTCTGACCAAATAATGAACGGGTGCTGGAAATAGATCATCTGAAGACAGGTCAGTTTTACCCTACAAATGACAGAGCGTTGCTACGGAAAACCAGCTCAAATCGAGAGGAGCCGCAGACACTTTGGTTCACGTACCAGGCTGATAAGCCAAGGGCGCGAGGCTACCATGTGGGGCATTACGGCCGAACCCTTGTAAGCCGCAATCCCGCCCAAAATCTCAGCACCACTGCAATGGGAGGCTCCTACATGCTCGGGACCTGGGGCTTGCGCCCCAGCCCTATCAGGTAGAGCCACAGTAAGAGGTCCTTGCCGTCCGCCGATCAAAGCGGGCGGAAAACTGCTTGATACTCACCCTATACGGCGTTGGGGTGCGAAAACACCAACCAAAGACTTAGTACCTGGTCGGGGTGTCGAAAACAATAGAGCAGCCAACTCACTGTGAACTGTCAAGACTCAACCACTGACCATGAGAGTTGTCTGCACATCAGGCGAACAACATCTCTGTGACATTACCAGGCTTGTCCCCTGGCTGAATGCACTCCGGCTACGATATCTACCTCTGTACCTTATCAGCCATATAACTATCATACTGGACGCAGAAGAGATGCAGACCAGCGGACATTGCACACCTGCCCCACTGTGTCAACACCCCAGGTGGCGGGGAATGCTAGGCGTACCATCCCTGCATAGAAGCCAAGAAAATAAAGGGAAAAAGAGATACCCCACTCACATGCAAATGTTACGTTCCTGGCAGGACGTGACGATCCTGGGATACAGACACACTGGACTGCCTCTCTTCCGGGTAAACCAGTCCATCTCATATATCATCACATATCATCATTGCACCCTATAGACACGAGTAGTGAAGACTTGATAGTCTGGTAAGACAACTTCCATAAGAGAGAAAACTCTGATTGTAAACAACTGCTGCCTTGCAGATAGGCTGGGGACAGCCAAAAGCTAAGGAGGGCATCCCTACAGAAACGCCTGTTGAAATCGGATGCACGGGGCCGCAAGCCTAACAAAACAGTGCAACGTAAATCACAGTATGATGGCAGTACAACCTATTAGAAAAACGTATGGCGCTCATCCTGAGGAGTCCCGCCAGGCAGCGATAGTGCCGAGCCCCACGCCTCGAAGGGGCCCACCCTTGACTACTGGTGGTCACCCACCCATGTGTCGTGGAGTCAAGGCACATGGCTACGGGGCAACGTCTATTGGCCAAAACCTCAAGACCCTCAAAATACTACAGTGGAATGCGGAGGGAGTCATTAACAAAAAACTTTCCCTAACACACCACCTGCATGAAGGTAAGATTGACGTGGCATGTATCCAGGAAACGCACCTCAACAATAACCATAAATTCTCAATCAGAGGATATCAGTCCTTCCGTCTAGATAGAGAAGGCCACAAAGGAGGGGTCCTGATACTGACCAGAAACAGCATACCGAGTAGCGCGGTACCTGTCAATCACACCGGACAAGCAGAAATTGTAGGAGTTGACATAATGGCTCAAGAGACGAAGCTCCGCATTTTCAATCTGTACGGACCACCAAACAGAGACCTATCGCTCTCGAGTATGGAAGTCAGAGACTCCAACTGCATAGTAGTTGGAGATTTCAACAGCCACTCGGAGAGATGGGGATACTCTGACACAGACAGCAGAGGTGACGAAGTGGAAGATTGGGAGATAGATGCAAATCTCTCCCTAATCAATAGGCCAGAGGATAGCCCTAGCTTCTATTCAAGAACATGGCATACCACCTCGACTCCAGATTTGGCCTTCTCCACACAGGACATACACTATAAAATAGACCGCCAGGTGCTAAACCAACTGGCAGGTAGCGACCACAGGCCGATCAGGCTAACCATTGACATGGAAGTAGGCCCACAGGAAACAAAACCGCTCCCACGTTGGAATTACAAACGAGCCGACTGGGACAGATTTGCAATCCTGACAGATGGGCTGTGTGAAACCATCAACACACGAAACACCAAAATGAAGCCCATGGTAGAGAGCCTAAGCAAGGCAATAATGCAAGCCGCCACTGAAACCATCCCAAGAGGAGCCAGGAAAAACTATAAGCCCTACTGGAATGATGAGCAGATAAGCATACAGACATTAGCGAAGAGCTAAAGGGACACGACAACATAAATACGGCTCCTGAAGAGCACATGATGGCCAAACTAACAATGCGCGAAATGGAAGAGGCTATGAGAACACTAAAGAAAAGGAAATCTCCCGGAAAAGACGGGATAACAAACGAAATGCTGATGGGGCTGGGCCAAACAGCGAAGAAGAAACTGCTATCGGTCCTAAACCAAAGCTGGAAAAGGGGAATTGTACCACAGGCATGGAAAGATGCAATACTGGTACCAGTACCAAAAACAGGAAAGGACAAAACAGATCCAAATGGATACAGGCCCATAAGCCTACTGAGCTGTGTCGGCAAGCTGATGGAACGGATGATAAACACCAGACTGATGTGGCATCTGGAAGAAAAACGAATACTAATTCCACAGCAAGCCGGCTTTAGACAGCACAGATCCACTGAGGACCAGGTCATCCTCATAGCCCAGGAGTTAGAAGATACCTACCAGGCACAGAAACACACAGTAGCTGTTTGGGTGGATCTGGAAAAGGCATTTGACAAAGTCTGGAAGGATGGACTTAGAGTCAAACTAAGAAGAAGTGATGTCTGTGGGAAGATGTACAAATGGATCAACCACTACCTCAAACAAAGAACGGCCAGAGTCCAAGTACAAGGGCAGATGAGCAAAAAGGTGACACTCGAGCAGGGAGTTCCCCAAGGGGGAGTATTGTCACCCACACTCTTCCTGGTATATATAAACGATATTACAGAGAATATACAAAGAAGAGTCCATAGCTCAATGTTTGCAGACGATCTGGCTATGTGGACCTCTGAAAAGAATCTCACCATAGCAAGAAATCGGATGCAGACGGCCCTAACATCGCTGGAAGAGTGGGCGAACTCATGGCTGGTCAAAATAAACGAGGACAAAACCACATGCACAATATTCTCGCTTTCATTAAAACCCCAAAGTACCAAATTAAGTCTAAATGGCAAAATCCTGCAGCCAAACGACAACCCAACCTATCTGGGAGTCACATTTGATCGGCGCATGACAGGGAAAAGTCAGATTGAGAGAAACCGAATGAAAGCCAGAGAAAGAATGGCAATCATGAGGAAACTTGCCGGCACAAGCTGGGGAGCAGACGAAGGCATACTAAAGAAACTGTACACTGGAAGAGTGAGACCAGTTCTCGAGTATGGCATTGCGGCATGGACAACAGCAGCGAAGGCGAACTTCGATAAAGTCAACAAACTTCAAAACCAAGCCATGAGAATTATAACAGGTGGCATGAAGTCAACGCCAATTGTAGAACTTGAAAAGATTACAATACTGCCATCCATGACCGATAGAAGAGACTGCAGAGCCCAGCTGCAGTCAGAGAAACTCCGAAGACTGACGGACCATCCAATGTACCAGAGACTAAACAATTTGGGAAATGGGAAACTAAAGCGGAGAAACTTTGCAGAAATAGCCAAAGCAAAGATGCACGAATATCCCATAAACGCACTAACAACACCAAAACCCATCACTACTGTACGAAAACCTATCTGGAGGCAGGATATATTTCCAGAGGTGGTAGAAAATATACCAGGTATTGCAAACAACAACTGCCAGACTGAAAAAGAAAGGAGAGACACTACCCTAAGCTTCTTAACGAAAAGCTACCCAAGCATGGACTGGACCCATGCATACACCGACGGTTCTGTAACAAACACTACACAGAACGGAGGGGCAGGAGCATTCCTGAACCTACCAAATGGCAGAAAAATAACACTGTCATTCGCTACTGGTAAGTACACAAGCAACTTCAGAGCGGAGGCAGAGGCACTGAGGGCGGCAGTGGAAGCAATGGTGACAAACAGTGAAAATGAGAGCCATATAGTCCTGCTGACAGATGCTCTCGCCGTAGTCACAGCGCTAAAAAGCCAGAAAAACACTGAGCTTAATGACTTAAGAGCAGCACTCTACAAACTGTGCCAGCAGTCCGCACCAAAAAGGGTAGTGGTACAGTGGGTTCCTTCACACTGCAACATCCAAGGCAACGAGGAGGCAGACAGACTGGCAAAAGAAGGTGCAAGACTACCACAAACAGATACCAGTATGACGTACGAAGAGTCAAAACGGCTTATCAAAGCCAGATACATGACCAAATGGGAAACCGAACATACTGGTTACACCAAAAACGATGCCTATTACCAGTTGAACCGAAGAGAGCAGGTCGTTGTCTTCAGACTTCGCACTGGCCACAACAGACTGAGGTACCACCTATTCAACAAATTGAAGATAGGGTGTACCGACGAATGCCCGTGCGGTACTGGTAAAATGACCACTGAACATCTGCTGCAGAACTGCCCGACATACGAGGATCAGAGAGAGCAGATGTGGCCATTGCCAGTGGAACTGCAAGACAAGCTCTATGGTAGTGGCGAGAGTCTCAGGATGACCGCCGCTTTTTTCGAACAAATAATGGTTACTGTCTGACTGTGTACGCAGAAGAAGAAGAAGAAGAAGTTCTAGAATGCCCACTTCGAGTTTCTTCACTCTTATGTCCCTGAAGTTAAGTGACGGGATGCAGTAGCTTTACTCCCATTCCGAGCGTGCTGATGAAAGTGGACCGAAGTCCTCCAGGCGATCGCAATATGCTAATTACATGTCTGTCTCAAGTAGGGCACGGTCTTCCGTTTCAGGATTTGACTTTACAGTCATAAGAGCTCAAATCTAACATAACAAGAAGAAAGTTCCATTTCCAGGGAGACATGCGTGAAAGTCAGGTGGGGTCATGGCCAATATATTTTACCTGAGCGGGACTAACATGTTAGATCAGTATGTTGTGCCTGACCAGACGTAAGTCTCCGCTCCCCTACAAATCTGATGATGTTGTCAACTTCGCTTATGACAGGCAACTGTTTTGTTAATTCCTCGTCAACTAAGACGCAAATGCGGTCAGGTACAACATAATGATCAGGACGTCGCGTTAAGGTCGGGTACAATATACTGACCAGGACGTCGCGTCAAGGTCGGGTACAATATACTGACCAGGACGTTGCGTTAAGGTCGGTTACAATATACTGACCAGGACGTCGCGTCAAGGTCGGGTACAATATACTGACTAGGACGTCGCGTTAAGGTCGGGTACAATATATTGACCAATACCACTATCTCTCTTCCAGATATCGCTCCCCGGAAATATGCGTTTTTCAAGTTAGTCTAGCTGACGAGATGTGGATCGACGCGATCCCTACAGTAGTGAGCGTCACGCGGTTTAAGCGAAACATAGCACAACCGCCTTGAAGAACTCAGTCCATCTTCATCAGCACGTTCGGAATGCGAAGAAAGCTACTACAACCAGCCACTTGTTCGTTGTACATTTTTTTTCTGTCCATCCCACTCTTTGCATCCTGCGATATCATCACAAACCAGAAGCTGCTCAAGTCTTTTCATCCTTTTCATTGTTAGTCCATGTTTTAACGCTGTACTGTGCTATGGTCCAGATATGCCTTGTAATGATTCCTTTACACCCTGTCTCAATATCGATGCTACTTAATGTTAGAAGATTTTTAATGAAACGCCTTTTTTTATAATCTACAGCGATAAAAGTTCTGACTTTAACTCCACAACGGACATCGTCGTTAATATTTTGGTCCAAAGGAAATCTTCAGCACTAGTTTTATTGTCTACCATTCTATGCTGATATTTAACCTTTAGGTATGTTTGCGCTAAACGTATTTAGTCCAAAGTATATTCTACCAAGTGCATTAAATTCCACTCTTCGTATCTTCAACATAATACTGATAGAACACAATCATAATTAGACGCAATGGTACGACTATCATTATGAGTGCACCTTTTGGTAATGACATATCTATAAATACAGAACTGGTGTCATAAATGTGCGGGTACTTGTGTTACCATTCTGGGATAGAATCTCCCAGAGTATAGACCACATAAAACAAGCATAAACTGTTTAATGCGAGCAATCTATTCCTCACTTGAAGAATACAGTCTGTGGCATGTATGCAGTTTTTTGTTTTATATATGTGTATGTAATTCATAATAACGTTGCTTTTGTTGTTGTTGTTGTTGTTATCCCATAACTGCTGAGCAAGCCTGCTCTTGGCAGCCCAATGGCGTTTTTAAATAGATACAGGTCTTCTTCAGTTGTTTCACTGCTCCGTACACTGTGTTAGCAATTGTCGGCAGCACTTGTAAAAATCCTTTCCTGTCCGCAAACGCCTTGCACTCAATGAGAAGGCGTCTAACTGTTTCATCAGGAAGAGAACAATGCCTGCCCAAGGGCAAGTGCTGGGGATTGATGCGGTACAAGTGGCTTTTGACTCTGGAATGTCCTGTCCGGAACTATAAAATGAGCCTTTGATCTACTCTTATTAGTTTATTTATGCCATAATAACTTTTTGAACTCATAATAATTATCGACGGATATTTATCTGTGCCTGGAAAGTAAAAGTATGCTACTCATACACGCCACCATATATGCTTTCAGCTTCAACACCTTTGTCACAGGGATCCTTTTGATTACGACTGGCACTGATTATAATTTTGGAAAATCAAATTGATCGACTCATTTAACCCTTATTTAATCGATTAAGTTCACACAATTTGTTGAATGCAGACTTTCTGAAGTGAAACTACTTTTGTTTAAACGTGTTAACAATTAATTATATAATTAAGTTGTAAGTATATTGAGTAAGCATGTATTTACAAGAAAATAACAAATAAAGCCATTCTGTAAATAATTGATTTTCCAGCTTTGGTTCAGGATTGTTAGTAATTTCCTCTTTGCTGTTTGGCCCATCCCCATCAGTATTTTGTTTGTTATCCCGTCTTTTCCGGGAGATTTCCTTTTCTTTTAATGTTCTCATGGCCTCTTCCATTTCGTTCATTGTTAGTTTTGCCATCATATACTCTTCTGGTGTCATATTGATGTTGTCGTGCCCATTTTGCTCTTCATTAATGTCCGTATGCCTATCTGCAGGGACATCTATGTGGTTCGCTCTGGCATAGTGTTCAACAAAGACGTTTGCGGCTTTTTTTCCAGTTTTCTCCCTGCTTGATGGTAATTTGTTTGTTTGATGGAGTTTCGTCATTCATGGCTCTGACTAACTTCTATAGTTTGTTTCCTTCTTTGTCTAAGTTGAGGCTTTCAGTTTTGTTTTTCCAGCTTTCTCTTGCTGTTTGGTTTAGAGTGTATTTGTATTTCGCCGTGGCGGCTTTAAGGGCGATATTGCCTCCATAGACTGTTCTCTCTCTGCCATGTTCCTAGCATGTGTTACTGCGTCTTCCACTTTCTGCAACTCATCATTCCAATAGGGCTTATAATTTTTCCTTGCCCCTCTTGGGATGGTTTCAGTGGCAGCTTGCATTATTGCTTTGCTTAGGCTTTCTACCAAGGGCTTCATTTTGTTGTTCCGTGTGTTGATGGTTTCACACAGCCCATCTGTCAGGATTGCAAATCTGTCCCAGTCGGCTCGTTTGTAATTCCAACGGGCGAGCGGTTTTGTTTCCTGTGGGCCTACTTCCATATCAACTTCTAGCCTAATTGGCCTGTAGTCGCTACCTGCCAATTGGTTTAGCACCTGGCGGTCTATTTTATGGTGAATGTCCATTGTGGAGAAGGCCAAATCTAGAGTCGAGGTGGTATGCCATGTTCTAGAATAGAAGCTAGGGCTATCCTCCGCCCTATTGATTAGATGGAGATTTGTGTCTATCTCCCAATCTTCCACTTCGTCACCTCTGCTGTCAGTGTCCGAGTATCCCCATCTCTCCGAGTGGCTGTTGAAGTCTCCAACTACTATGCAGTTGGAGTCTTTGACTTCCATACTCGAGAGCGACAGGTCATTATTTGGTGGTCCGTACAGGTTGAAGATGCGGATCTTCGTCTCTTGAGCCAACTCCTAAAATTTCTTCTTGTCCGGTGTGATTGACAGAAAAGGTGATTCAATCTTTATTTTTTTCTTTAAACTGTTAAAAGTAAACCACAGTGCCTTAAAATAAAAATAACTAACACAGTCGCACAAAAAGAACAACGAAGCTCGTATTTTGTTTATAAAATGGCGGAAGGAACTGAACAAAGACGTTCACTAGAAACAGATGTAGCTAGAGTTGATACAATAGTTTTAGCAGCATTAGACAACTTTGGAGATCTATGGCTGTTTAGTTAGAAGATTCTCTGTTTCTGGATTCTAATCTTCTTTCTTGAAAAGAAAGAATTCTGCTATTTCTTGATATTTTTCTCATCTTAACTTAACTTAACTTAACGTCTTTATACTGGTTTAGAAGACTCTACAGAATCTGTATACAACCAGTTTTCTTAGAAGGTGGTGCGAGTCATCTTAAATAGAGTCAAACACGAGAGCAAAGTAGACCCGCAGCCAGCTAGGCCCTCCTCTCACCCTTTTCGGGTACGTGTTTCCAACTCTTCTTCACATTCTAAAAGACGAGAAACCGAACCTCCTAGTTCACGACTACCAACCACCATCCTCATGTCTATGGTTTTGTTATTGACGATGTTTACACCTCCCACATCGCTCTTGCCAAATTTTAGCATTGAACCTACATTTATAACACTGGGAAAGATAACAGGAAAGAGAGAAAGAGGAAGGTAGAGAAGATGCTGGGTCGCCTGAGAGAATGGCATGGGCGACAATCAACAACAGAGTTGGTAAAGGACACACATGATATAAATGGATGGCGTTACATGATCGCCAACGCCAACCGACAGGACACCTGATGATGATGATAAACTTACTGTCCTATATTTCATTGTCCATTGCTGCTGTTTCGAAGCAACACGTCTTCCAGCTATGTCCTCAAGGTCTGCAATCTTTCTTCTTGTTGACTGACATTTAGCCCTTATTGTCTCAGCTGTTAACCTTGTTACTGGTTACTCTATCTTAACTTAACTGTCTTTATTACAATTATCATTCCTAATTAAAACACTAAGAATTATTGTAACTGCAGCAAACATAAATGAATGTCTATTTCACAAACAGCAAGCAGATTATAATAATAAACTATCGTTTTCCTATCGTCTATCAGCACTCTTCTAACTTTAACGTCTCTCAAGAGTGTCGTGCAAGTAGCATTGGTATTTCTCTTGTGCTAAATTAACCCCAGGTCCTAGCACTTAATCATTCCTAGATAATGCTTCATTCACATTCCTATCTCACTCTGAGTTGACACAAAAACTATCCAGGTAACTGTCCACTGCAAATCTTTCGCTCCTCGCTTGTCTAGTGGCCTTCTGTTTTTCCTCTCAGCTTCTGGAACGTCTGGATATTCTGAGCCCCCTGCCTCGTCTTCAAGTTAGGAAGACGATTTAAACGGTTAGATCTTCTGATTCTTCGTCATATAGCCAGGAACTCTGCGAGCTACAGCGGCTTTTGCACCAAGGTGGTTCTCCAAATCAGGAATGACGTACTAGATGACAGGGGTTATCGTGTCGTAGACAGCGATTCTGTTACTGTATGTGCCTGGCCAAGAATAGCCCCTTTGTTGCGACGTGTTGTCGGGACAACAGTTTCGTGTTTAATGTATCACGTCTCTTTCTGACTAGTATGCAGTCGAATGCCACTCCAGGGACTTAGAAGTCAGCGTCACGTGTGACAAGGTGTCAGCGTCGAATCAACAGGACAAAGCAGACAGTCAAATACTTACATGTTCTTGGTCGAGACCTACTTTCTCCTTAACTAGAGCCTGCTTTTGTAACTCCACTGTTGTTCTGGTACTGTAGTGTCTCTCTGCTCTAACTACTCAGCTTCCCTTGATGTTTCTCGCCCTTTGTCCTAGCTATCTACCAATGACTTGGTGGTCTTCTGTTCTGTGGTTTATCTCGATTACTCTGATTCCCCAGCGTATATACATTATCTTCCCCGTTTGGATCCATGAAGTCAATCTTTGTTTAGTTCTGGCGTCTCAACTTTTCATGAACTATCCTGCTACTAAAGAGAGGACATTATTTCTTGCATTAAAAAGTCGTGATATTTCCCAGTAAGAACCGTGAGAAAATGCAATTTGGACAATCTTAAAAGAGGATTGTTGGAGAATTTCGAATAACGACTTCTACGAAGAGTCAAAAAGGCTTATTAGGACCAGGTACATGGCCAAATGGGAAATAGAACATACTGGATACACAAAATTGATGCCTATTACCAGTTGAACAGAAGAGAGCAGGTCGTGGTCTTCAGACTCAGGTACCATCTATTCAATAAACTGAAGATGGGTGGAACTGACGAATGCAACTGTGGTACAGGGAAAATGAACGCTGAACATCTGCTGCAAAATTAACCGACATACGAGAACCAGAGAAAGTACATGTAGCCATCACCAGTGGCAACACTAGACAAGCTCTATGGCAGTGTCGACAACCTCAGGATGACAGCTGCTTTCTTCGAACAAATTCAAGTTGACGTCTGACAGCTGCTTTCTTCAAACAAATTCAAGTTGACGTCTGACAGCTGCTTTCTCCAAACAAATTCAAGTTGACGTCTGACAGCTTCTTTCTCCGAACAAATTCAAGTTGACGTCTGACAGCTGTTTTCTTCAAACAAATTCAAGTTGACGTCTGACAGCTGCTTTCTTCGAACAAATTCAATTTGACGTCTGACTGACAGCTGCTTTCTCCGAACAAATTCAAGTTGACGTCTGACAGTTGCTTTCTTCGAACAAATTCAAGTTGACGTCTGACAGCTGCTTTCTTCGAACAAATTCAAGATGAGGTCTAACAGCTGATTTCTCAGAACAAATTCAAGTTGACGTCTGACAGCTGCTTTCGCCGAACAAGTTCAAGTTGACGTCTGACAGCTGCTTTCTTCGAACAAATTCAAGTTGACGTTTGACAGCTGCTTTCTTCGAACAAATTCAAGTTGACCGCTAACAGCTGCTTTCTTCGAACAAATTCAAGTTGACCGCTAACAGCTGCGTTCTTCGAACAAATTCAAATTGACCGCTAACAGCTGCTTTCTTCAAACAAATTCAAGTTGACGTCTGACAGCTGCTTTCTTAAAAAAAAATCAAGTTGACGTCTGACAGCTGCTTTCTTTCGAACAAATTCAAGTTGACGTCTGACATCTGCTTTCTTCGAACAAATTCAAGTTGATGTCTGACAGCTGCTTTCTTCGAATAAATTCAAGTTTACGTCTGACAGCTGCTTTCTTTGAACAAATTCAAGTTGACGTCTGACAGCTGCTTTCTTCGAACAAATTCAAGTTGACGTCTGACAGCTGCTTTCTCCGAACAAATTCAAGTTGACGTCTGACAGCTGCTTTCTTTGAACAAATTCAAGTTGACGTCTGACAGCTGCTTTCTTTGAACAAATTCAAGTTGACGTCTGACAGCTGCTTTCTCAGAACAAATTCAAGTTGACATCTGAAAGCTGCTTTCTTCAAACAATTTAGAGTAGACGTCTGACAGTTGCTTTCTTCGAACAAATTCAAGTTGACGTCTGACAGCTGCTTTCTTCGAACAAATTCAAGATGAGGTCTAACAGCTGATTTCTCAGAACAAATTCAAGTTGACGTCTGACAGCTGCTTTCGCCGAACAAATTCAAGTTGATGTCTGACAGCTGCTTTCTTCGAACAAATTCAAGTTGACGTCTGACAGCTGCTTTCTTCGAACAAATTCAAGTTGACCGCTAACAGCTGCTTTCTTCGAACAAATTCAAGTTGACCGCTAACAGCTGCTTTCTTCGAACAAATTCAAGTTGACCGCTAACAGCTGCTTTCTCCGAACAAATTCAAATTGACTTCTGACAGCTGCTTTCTTCGAACAAATTCAAGTTGACCGCTAACAGCTGCTTTCTTCAAACAAATTCAAGTTGTCGTCTGACAGCTGCTTTCTTCGAAAAATTCAAGTTGACCGCTAACAGCTGCTTTCTTCGAACAAATTCAAGTTGACCGCTAACAGCTGCTTTCTCCGAACAAATTCAAGTTGGCGTCTGACAGCTGCTTTCTTCGAACAAATTCAAGTTGACGTCTGACAGCTGCTTTCTTCGAACAAATTCAAGTTGACCGCTAACAGCTGCTTTCTTCGAACAAATTCAAGTTGACCGCTAACAGCTGCTTTCTCCGAACAAATTCAAATTGACTTCTGACAGCTGCGTTCTTCGAACAAATTCAAGTTGACCGCTAACAGCTGCTTTCTTCAAACAAATTCAAGTTGACGTCTGACAGCTGCTTTCTTCGAACAAATTCAAGTTGACTGCTAACAGCTGCTTTCTTTGAACAAATTCAAGTTGACGTCTGACAGCTGCTTTCTCCTAACAAATTCAAATTGACGTCTGACAGCTGCGTTCTTCGAACAAATTCAAGAAGACCGCTAACAGCTGCTTTCTTCGAACAAATTCAAGTTGACGTCTGACAGCTGCTTTCTTCAAACAAATTCAAGTTGACGTCTGACAGCTTCTTTCTCCGAACAAATTCAAGTTGACGTCTGACAGCTGTTTTCTTCAAACAAATTCAAGTTGACGTCTGACAGCTGCTTTCTTCGAACAAATTCAATTTGACGTCTGACTGACAGCTGCTTTCTCCGAACAAATTCAAGTTGACGTCTGACAGTTGCTTTCTTCGAACAAATTCAAGTTGACGTCTGACAGCTGCTTTCTTCGAACAAATTCAAGATGAGGTCTAACAGCTGATTTCTCAGAACAAATTCAAGTTGACGTCTGACAGCTGCTTTCGCCGAACAAGTTCAAGTTGACGTCTAACAGCTGCTTTCTTCGAACAAATTCAAGTTGACGTTTGACAGCTGCTTTCTTCGAACAAATTCAAGTTGACCGCTAACAGCTGCTTTCTTCGAACAAATTCAAGTTGACCGCTAACAGCTGCGTTCTTCGAACAAATTCAAATTGACCGCTAACAGCTGCTTTCTTCAAACAAATTCAAGTTGACGTCTGACAGCTGCTTTCTTAAAAAAAAATCAAGTTGACGTCTGACAGCTGCTTTCTTTCGAACAAATTCAAGTTGACGTCTGACATCTGCTTTCTTCGAACAAATTCAAGTTGATGTCTGACAGCTGCTTTCTTCGAATAAATTCAAGTTTACGTCTGACAGCTGCTTTCTTTGAACAAATTCAAGTTGACGTCTGACAGCTGCTTTCTTCGAACAAATTCAAGTTGACGTCTGACAGCTGCTTTCTCCGAACAAATTCAAGTTGACGTCTGACAGCTGCTTTCTTTGAACAAATTCAAGTTGACGTCTGACAGCTGCTTTCTTTGAACAAATTCAAGTTGACGTCTGACAGCTGCTTTCTCAGAACAAATTCAAGTTGACATCTGAAAGCTGCTTTCTTCAAACAATTTCAAGTAGACGTCTGACAGTTGCTTTCTTCGAACAAATTCAAGTTGACGTCTGACAGCTGCTTTCTTCGAACAAATTCAAGATGAGGTCTAACAGCTGATTTCTCAGAACAAATTCAAGTTGACGTCTGACAGCTGCTTTCGCCGAACAAATTCAAGTTGATGTCTGACAGCTGCTTTCTTCGAACAAATTCAAGTTGACGTCTGACAGCTGCTTTCTTCGAACAAATTCAAGTTGACCGCTAACAGCTGCTTTCTTCGAGCAAATTCAAGTTGACCGCTAACAGCTGCTTTCTTCGAACAAATTCAAGTTGACCGCTAACAGCTGCTTTCTCCGAACAAATTCAAATTGACTTCTGACAGCTGCTTTCTTCGAACAAATTCAAGTTGACCGCTAACAGCTGCTTTCTTCAAACAAATTCAAGTTGTCGTCTGACAGCTGCTTTCTTCGAAAAATTCAAGTTGACCGCTAACAGCTGCTTTCTTCGAACAAATTCAAGTTGACCGCTAACAGCTGCTTTCTCCGAACAAATTCAAGTTGACGTCTGACAGCTGCTTTCTTCGAACAAATTCAAGTTGACGTCTGACAGCTGCTTTCTTCGAACAAATTCAAGTTGACCGCTAACAGCTGCTTTCTTCGAACAAATTCAAGTTGACCGCTAACAGCTGCTTTCTCCGAACAAATTCAAATTGACTTCTGACAGCTGCGTTCTTCGAACAAATTCAAGTTGACCGCTAACAGCTGCTTTCTTCAAACAAATTCAAGTTGACGTCTGATAGCTGCTTTCTTCGAACAAATTCAAGTTGACTGCTAACAGCTGCTTTCTTTGAACAAATTCAAGTTGACGTCTGACAGCTGCTTTCTCCGAACAAATTCAAATTGACGTCTGACAGCTGCGTTCTTCGAACAAATTCAAGAAGACCGCTAACAGCTGCTTTCTTCGAACAAATTCAAGTTGACGTCTGACAGCTGCTTTCTTCAAACAAAATCAAGTTGACGTCTGACAGCTGCTTTCTTTCGAACAAATTCAAGTTGACGTCTGACAGCTGCTTTCTTCGAACAAATTCAAGTTAATGTCTGACAGCTGCTTTCTTCGAATAAATTCAAGTTGATGTCTGACAGCTGCTTTCTTTGAACAAATTCGAGTTGACGTCCGACAGCTGCTTTCTTCGAACAAATTCAAATTGACGTCTGACAGCTGCTTTCTTCGAACAAATTCAAGTTGACGTCTGACAGCTGCTTTCTCCGAACAAATTCAAGTTGACGTCTGACAGCTGCTTTCTTCGAACAAATTCAAGTTGACGTCTGACAGCTGCTTTCTCTGAACAAATTCATGTTGACGTCTGACAGCTGCTTTCTTTGAACAAATTCAAGTTGACGTCTTACAGCTGCTTTCTTCGAACAAATTCAAGTTGACGTCTGACAGCTGCTTTCTTCGAACAAATTCAAGTTGATGTCTGACAGCTGCTTTTTTCGAACAAATTCAAGTTGACGTTTGACAGCTGCTTTATCCGAACAAATTCAAGTTGACGTCTGACAGCTGCTTTCTCCGAACAAATTCAAGTTGACGTCTGACAGCTGCTTTCTCCGAATAAATTCAAATTGACGTCTGACAGCTGCTTTCTCCGAACAAATTCAAGTTGACGTCTGACCGCTGCTTTCTCCGAACAAATTCAATTTGACGTCTGACAGCTGCTTTCTCCGAACAAATTCAAGTTGACGTCTGACAGCTGCTTTCTCCGAACAAATTCAAGTTGACGTCTGACAGCTGCTTTCTCCGAACAAATTCAAGTTGACGTCTGACAGCTGCTTTCTCCGAACAAATTCAAGTTGACGTCTGACAGCTGCTTTCTCCGAACAAATTCAAGTTGACGTCTGACAGCTGCTTTCTTTGAACAAATTCAAGATGACGTCTGACAGCTGCTTTCTTCGAACAAATTCAAGTTGACGTCTGACCGCTGCTTACTTCGAACAAATTCAAGATACGTCTGACAGCTGCTTTCTTTAAACAAATTCAAGTTGATGTCTGACAGCTGCTTTCTCCGAACAAATTCAAGTTGACGTCTGACAGCTGCTTTCTTTGAACAAATTCAAGTTGACGTCTGACAGCTGCTTTCTTTGAACAAATTCAAGTTGACGTCTGACAGCTGCTTTCTCCGAACAAATTCAAGTTTACGTCTGACAGCTGCTTTCTCCGAACAAATTCAAGTTGACGTCTGACAGCTGCTTTCTTCGAACAAATTCAAGTTGACCGCTAACAGCTGCTTTCTTCGAACAAATTCAAGTTGACCGCTAACAGCTGCTTTCTCCGAACAAATTCAAATTGACTTCTGACAGCTGCTTTCTTCGAACAAATTCAAGTTGACCGCTAACAGCTGCTTTCTTCAAACAAATTCAAGTTGACGTCTGACAGCTGCTTTCTTCGAAAAATTCAAGTTGACCGCTAACTGCTGCTTTCTTCGAACAAATTCAAGTTGACCGCTAACAGCTGCTTTCTCCGAACAAATTCAAGTTGACGTCTGACAGCTGCTTTCTTCGAACACATTCAAGTTGACCGCTAACAGCTGCTTTCTTCGAACAAATTCAAGTTGACCGCTAACAGCTGCTTTCTCCGAACAAATTCAAATTGACTTCTGACAGCTGCGTTCTTCGAACAAATTCAAGTTGACCGCTAACAGCTGCTTTCTTCAAACAAATTCAAGTTGACGTCTGACAGCTGCTTTCTTCGAACAAATTCAAGTTGACTGCTAACAGCTGCTTTCTTTGAACAAATTCAAGTTGACGTCTGACATCTGTTTTCTCCGAACAAATTCAAATTGACGTCTGACAGCTGCGTTCTTCGAACAAATTCAATAAGACCGCTAACAGCTGCTTTCTTCGAACAAATTCAAGTTGACGTCTGACAGCTGCTTTCTTCAAACAAAATCAAGTTGACGTCTGACAGCTGCTTTCTTTCGAACAAATTCAAGTTGACGTCTGACAGCTGCTTTCTTCGAACAAATTCAAGTTAATGTCTGACAGCTGCTTTCTTCGAATAAATTCAAGTTGATGTCTGACAGCTGCTTTCTTTGAACAAATTCGAGTTGACGTCTGACAGCTGCTTTCTTCGAACAAATTCAAATTGACGTCTGACAGCTGCTTTCTTCGAACAAATTCAAGTTGACGTCTGACAGCTGCTTTTTACAAACAAATTCAAGTTGACGTTTGACAGCTGCTTTCTTCGAACAAATTCAAGTTGACGTCTGACAGCTGCTTTCTCTGAACAAATTCATGTTGACGTCTGACAGCTGCTTTCTTTGAACAAATTCAAGTTGACGTCTTACAGCTGCTTTCTTCGAACAAATTCAAGTTGACGTCTGACAGCTGCTTTCTTCGAACAAATTCAAGTTGACGTCTGACAGCTGCTTTTTTCGAACAAATTCAAGTTGACGTCTGACAGCTGCTTTCTCCGAACAAATTCAAGTTGACGTCTGACAGCTGCTTTCTCCGAATAAATTCAAGTTGACGTCTGACAGCTGCTTTCTCCGAACAAATTCAAGTTGACGTCTGACCGCTGCTTTCTCCGAACAAATTCAATTTGACGTCTGACAGCTGCTTTCGCCGAACAAATTCAAGTTGACCTCTAACAGCTGCTTTTTTCGAACAAATTCAAGTTGACCTCTAACAGCTGCTTTCTCCGATCACATTCAAGTTGAACTCTGACAGCTGCTTTCTCCGAACAAATTCAAGTTGACGTCTGACAGCTGCTTTCTCCGAACAAATTCAAGTTGACGTCTGACAGCTGCTTTCTCCGAACAAATTCAAGTTGACGTCTGACAGCTGCTTTCTCCGAACAAATTCAAATTGACGTCTGACAGCTGCTTTCTTTGAACAAATTCAAGATGACGTCTGACAGCTGCTTTCTTCGAACAAATTCAAGTTGACGTCTGACCGCTGCTTACTTCGAACAAATTCAAGATACGTCTGACAGCTGCTTTCTTTAAACAAATTCAAGTTGATGTCTGACAGCTGCTTTCTCCGAACAAATTCAAGTTGACGTCTGACAGCTGCTTTCTTTGAACAAATTCAAGTTGACGTCTGACAGCTGCTTTCTTTGAACAAATTCAAGTTGACGTCTGACAGCTGCTTTCTCCGAACAAATTCAAGTTTACGTCTGACAGCTGCTTTCTCCGAACAAATTCAAGTTGACGTCTGACAGCTGCTTTCTTCGAACAAATTCAAGTTGACCGCTAACAGCTGCTTTCTTCGAACAAATTCAAGTTGACCGCTAACAGCTGCTTTCTCCGAACAAATTCAAATTGACTTCTGACAGCTGCTTTCTTCGAACAAATTCAAGTTGACCGCTAACAGCTGCTTTCTTCAAACAAATTCAAGTTGACGTCTGACAGCTGCTTTCTTCGAAAAATTCAAGTTGACCGCTAACTGCTGCTTTCTTCGAACAAATTCAAGTTGACCGCTAACAGCTGCTTTCTCCGAACAAATTCAAGTTGACGTCTGACAGCTGCTTTCTTCGAACACATTCAAGTTGACCGCTAACAGCTGCTTTCTTCGAACAAATTCAAGTTGACCGCTAACAGCTGCTTTCTCCGAACAAATTCAAATTGACTTCTGACAGCTGCGTTCTTCGAACAAATTCAAGTTGACCGCTAACAGCTGCTTTCTTCAAACAAATTCAAGTTGACTGCTAACAGCTGCTTTCTTTGAACAAATTCAAGTTGACGTCTGACAGCTGTTTTCTCCGAACAAATTCAAATTGACGTCTGACAGCTGCGTTCTTCGAACAAATTCAAGAAGACCGCTAACAGCTGCTTTCTTCGAACAAATTCAAGTTGACGTCTGACAGCTGCTTTCTTCAAACAAAATCAAGTTGACGTCTGACAGCTGCTTTCTTTCGAACAAATTCAAGTTGACGTCTGACAGCTGCTTTCTTCGAACAAATTCAAGTTAATGTCTGACAGCTGCTTTCTTCGAATAAATTCAAGTTGATGTCTGACAGCTGCTTTCTTTGAACAAATTCGAGTTGACGTCTGACAGCTGCTTTCTTCGAACAAATTCAAATTGACGTCTGACAGCTGCTTTCTTCGAACAAATTCAAGTTGACGTCTGACAGCTGCTTTTTACAAACAAATTCAAGTTGACGTTTGACAGCTGCTTTCTCCGAACAAATTCAAGTTGACGTCTGACAGCTGCTTTCTCTGAACAAATTCAAGTTGACGTCTGACAGCTGCTTTCTTCGAACAAATTCAAGTTGACCGCTAACAGCTGCTTTCTTCGAACAAATTCAAGTTGACCGCTAACAGCTGCTTTCTCCGAACAAATTCAAATTGACTTCTGACAGCTGCGTTCTTCGAACAAATTCAAGTTGACCGCTAACAGCTGCTTTCTTCAAACAAATTCAAGTTGACGTCTGATAGCTGCTTTCTTCGAACAAATTCAAGTTGACTGCTAACAGCTGCTTTCTTTGAACAAATTCAAGTTGACGTCTGACAGCTGCTTTCTCCGAATAAATTCAAGTTGACGTCTGACAGCTGCTTTCTCCGAACAAATTCAAGTTGACGTCTGACCGCTGCTTTCTCCGAACAAATTCAATTTGACGTCTGACAGCTGCTTTCGCCGAACAAATTCAAGTTGACCTCTAACAGCTGCTTTTTTCGAACAAATTCAAGTTGACCGCTAACAGCTGCTTTCTCCGATCACATTCAAGTTGAACTCTGACAGCTGCTTTCTCCGAACAAATTCAAGTTGACGTCTGACAGCTGCTTTCTCCGAACAAATTCAAGTTGACGTCTGACAGCTGCTTTCTCCGAACAAATTCAAGTTGACGTCTGACAGCTGCTTTCTCCGAACAAATTCAAGTTGACGTCTGACAGCTGCTTTCTTTGAACAAATTCAAGATGACGTCTGACAGCTGCTTTCTTCGAACAAATTCAAGTTGACGTCTGACCGCTGCTTACTTCGAACAAATTCAAGATACGTCTGACAGCTGCTTTCTTTAAACAAATTCAAGTTGATGTCTGACAGCTGCTTTCTCCGAACAAATTCAAGTTGACGTCTGACAGCTGCTTTCTTTGAACAAATTCAAGTTGACGTCTGACAGCTGCTTTCTTTGAACAAATTCAAGTTGACGTCTGACAGCTGCTTTCTCCGAACAAATTCAAGTTTACGTCTGACAGCTGCTTTCTCCGAACAAATTCAAGTTGACGTCTGACAGCTGCTTTCTTCGAAACCAATTCAAGTTGACGTCTGACAGCTGCTTTCTCCGAACAAATTCAAGTTGACGTCTGACAGCTGCTTTCTCCGAACAAATTCAAGTTGACGTCTGACCACTGCTTTCTCCGAACAAATTCAATTTGACGTCTGACAGCTGCTTTCGCCGAACAAATTCAAGTTGACCTCTAACAGCTGCTTTTTTCGAACAAATTCAAGTTGACCGCTAACAGCTGCTTTCTCCGATCAAATTCAAGTTGACGTCTGACAGCTGCGTTCTTCGAACAAATTCAAGTTTACCGCTAACAGCTGCTTTCTTCGAACAAATTCAACTTGACGTCTGACAGCTGCTTTCTTCAAACAAAATCAAGTTGACGTCTGACAGCTGCTTTCTTTCGAACAAATCAAGTTGACGTCTGACAGCTGCTTTCTTCGAAAAATTCAAGTTCATGTCTGACAGCTGCTTTCTTCGAACAAATTCAAGTTGACGTCTGACAGCTGCTTTCTTCGAACAAATTCAAGTTGACGTCTGACAGCTGCTTTCTTCGAACAAATTTAAGTTGACGTCTGACAGCTGCTTACTTCGAACAAATTCAAGTTACGTCTGACAGCTGCTTTCTTTGAACAAATTCAAGTTGACGTCTGACAGCTGCTTTCTCCGAACAAATTCAAGTTGACGTCTGACAGCGGCTTTCTTTGAACAAATTCAAGTTGACGTCTGACAGCTGCTTTCTTAGAACAAATTCAAGTTGACGTCTGACAGCTGCTTTCTCCGAACAAATTCAAGTTGACGTCTGACAACTGCCTTCTCCGAACAAATTTAAGTTGACGTCTGACAGCTGCTTTCTCCGAACAAATTCAAGTTGACGTCTGACAGCTGCTTTCTCCGAACAAATTCAAGTTGACGTCTGACAGCTGCTTTCTCCGAACAAATTCAAGTTGACCTCTGACAGCTGCTTTCTCCGAACAAATTCAAGTTGACGTCTCACAGCTGCTTTCTCCGAACAAATTCAAGTTGACGTCTGACAGCTGCTTTCTCCGAACAAATTCAAGTTGACGTCTGACAGCTGCTTTCTCCGAACAAATTCAAGTCGACGTCTGACAGCTGCTTTCTTTGAACAAATTCAAGTTGACGTCTGACAGCTGCTTTCTTCGAACAAATTCAAGTTGACGTCTGACCGCTGCTTACTTCGAACAAATTCAAGTTACGTCTGACAGCTGCTTGCTTTGAACAAATTGAAGTTGATTTCTGACAGCTGCTTTCTCCGAACAAATTCAAGTTGACGTCTGACAGCTGCTTTCTTTGAACAAATTCAAGTTGACGTCTGACAGCTGCTTTCTTTGAACAAATTCAAGTTGACGTCTGACAGCTGCTTTCTCCGAACAAATTCAAGTTGACGTCTGACAGCTGCTTTCTCCGAACAAATTCAAGTTGACGTCTGACAGCTGCTTTCTTCGAAACAAATTCAAGTTGACGTCTGACAGCTGCTTTCTCCGAACAAATTCAAGTTGACGTATGACAGCTGCTTTCTCCGAACAAATTCAAGTTGACGTCTGACAGTTGCTTTCTCCGAACAAATTCAAGTTGACGTCTGACAGCTGCTTTCTCCGAACAAATTCAAGTAGACGTCTGACAGCTGCTTTCTCCGAACAAATTCAAGTTGACGTCTGACAGCTGCTTTCTCCAAAACAAATTCAATTTGACGTCTGACAGCTGCTTTCTCCGAACAAATTCAAGTTGACGTCTGACAGCTGCTTTCTCCGAACAAATTCAAGTTGACGTCTGACAGCTGCTTTCTCCGAACAAATTCAAGTTGACGTCTGACAGCTGCTTTCTCCGAACAAATTCAAGTTGACGTCTGACAGCTGCTTTCTCCAAAACAAATTCAAGTTTACGTCTGACAGCTGCTTTCTTCGAACAAATTGAAGTTGACGTCTGACAGCTGCTTTCTCCGAACAAATTCAAGTTGACGTCTGACAGCTGCTTTCTCCGAACAAATTCAAGTTGACGTCTGACAGCTGCTTTCTCCGAACAAATTCAAGTTGACGTCTGACAGCTGCTTTCTCCGAACAAATTCAAGTTGACGTCTGACAGCTGCTTTCTCCGAACAAATTCAAGTTGACGTCTGACAGCTGCTTTCTCCGAACAAATTAAAGTTGACGTCTGACAGCTGCTTTCTCTGAACAAATTCAAGTTGACGTCTGGCAGCTACTTTCTCCGAACAAATTCAAGTTGACGTCTGACAGCTGCTTTCTCCGAACAAATTCAAGTTGACGTCTGACCGCAAACGAAGAAGAAGAAGAAGAATAACGACTGTTCTATTAACTCCATTTTTCGGAAAGGGTTCTGAAGTTAAGTGTTCGTACCACGAACGATCATTTCAGGTGTTCTCTAGCTCTTGCTCGTGGGACGCTTGTAGCTTTGTTACATTTACTTTGAAAGCCGTGCATTAAACTAAGCATTACAGTACAGAACCAACGTTTTCAGGCAGTCGATAGCTTAACCTAACTCCGAAATATACCCACAAGAGAGGACAATTTTGACTTTGAGGTCGTCAGTATTGTTGCAAAGGCGAGCTCCGTGTTTAGGACCCTGCAAGGAAACGTCTGGAGTCGACATGGTATTAGTGTCATCATCAAGGTTAAAGTGTATTGTATTATAGTGTTATTCACTCTAATGTATGCCTGTGAAACATGGACCGTGTATAGCAATTACGTTAGATAGCTAAATCATTTTCACTCGAGATGTCTGCGTAGGCAAATCTTGTAATGTCTAACATGTTGAACGTTCATACTCTTCTGCAAAATACCCAGATAAGATGGACTGGAAAATATTGCTCGCATACCCGATAAGCACACACCTATGCAGCTGTTATATGCTGAGCTCAGGACAGGCAATCACCTATTAGCAGGACAGATGATACGCTAAAGAGACTCATTGAAAGTGTCTCTGAAGTGCTTTAACACTGATGTCACTTCGTGGGATCTGTTAGCACAGAACCGTTCCACCTGGCGTTTTTCAATCATACAAGGTGCTCAGATCGCAGAGAATAACTAAATCGTCGAAGCTGAGAAAACATGTGCGGATATGAAATCATGCCCCATCCACCATACTCACAGGACTTGGCACCTAGTGGCTTCTTTCTGTTCCTAACCATCAAGAGTTAGTGTGTGGACCTCGTTCTTTTGACGTCCTCGACTTGATTGTAATACAACTACATTTTGAAGTTTATCAGTGATCCCTTGCTAATGACTAAAATATAATTGATGAATTAGCAATACACAGACAGTGCAGAAGTGCTCTTCATCCTGGGCGTACCAGCCCATTAGTGGGCGGTGGCTTTCAGGTGGGCGGTAGCAGAATAATAACATTTTGTACTTTAAACACAACCTGAGGAAAATGTGACAGAATACCAGCAAACCAACAACAGTGAACATATTGAGAACATGTGTTTTGCCCTGGCAGGATACGGTTGTCAACCATGGACAGTTTCCCAAAAACTTCACGGAAAAGAATTTTTTTTTTTTGTTGGCGTTCGCCTTATTTTTCTATTCCTTAATGCGGTGTACATTGCATTGTAGTTTTTATTTTGCGCTTTTTGGCCTAGTGCATCTGACTTCGGCACACATTATATGTAAGGATCCGCTTCCGCCTGCATTTTCTAAGGGTTTGCGTCCCCGGGGTAACGGCCGATGTTGTGATAGGGATCGATCCCAGCACCTTCGAGTTGTGAGCCGTGTCACTTAACCACTAGCCCACGCCGTCCCCTGAAGAGAATTTATTCTTTTTAGTTGAAATGTTATAAAAAAAGGCTTCGGCATATCGTTACAGAATTCATATATTCGACAAGAGTTGAGCACAGAGGAGAACTGGTTCATAAATACAAAAGACACAGCGGGTCAGATAATGGTAATGGAAGGAATGTTACCGGACAAGAGAGGCAGAGTCAGACCAAGAAGGCGATGGTACCTAGATGCCAAGAAATGCTTGGACCATAACTCTGTATCGGGCTGGGGCTTTGACAAGAGATCGAGTTTCTTAGAGACGGGCTGTCATTGTAGCGACGTTCAGTAAGTGACATGCTAAAGATGATTAATAACATTAAAAATACACAGACTTGGTGGACGATTGCCGAGTTTTCTTCAATTTATATTTTAGTGAGCGGTAAGGAACATTTAGGGTCACGAAAGTTATACAAGTGGGCGTCAGATCAGGTCAGGTCATCCTGTAACCGGTGAGGTCGTTGGGGCACACATGAAGACATCCTCACAATGCCACGCCACCCTTCTCTCTTAGCAGCCTCTGCCTGCGACTCTTCTGGTCGGAGATTGGTTCATTCTTTTATGTTGTCCTCTCACCTCTTTTTAGGACGGCCTCTTCGTCGTCTGCCTTGCACCTTTCCGTGGAGGGTCGTATTTGCAAGACTATTTAATCTCGATATGTGACCGTACCAAGCGAGTTTCCCTCTTTTGACAGTTGCCTAGAGATCTTCAAAAGGCCCTATTGCTGTTCTAATTCTATTTCGTAACTCGATCTTTGTACGTGACGTTTAAAAGTCTCCAGAAACATCTCATCTCCAAAGCCTGTATCCTTCGCTGAAGGTCAGCTGTAACTGTCCATGTCTCACAAGCATAGAGGAATATTGATAGGATCAGTGCACGCATTAATATGATTTTCGTGAATAATGCTAACCGTTTGTCTTCTCAGATTTTGTTAAGTCGTGCAAGCGCCGCTATTGTCTGTGCTATTCTGGCCAACACCTCACATTTTGATCCTTCATCACTAACAATCGACCCCAGATATTTAAAACGGTCAACCACTTCGAGTTCCTGACCATTAGCTTTCATCCTGGTGTTGAAGCCTTAATTGTTGAAGCCTTAGTTGGTCATTAATTTTGTCTTTCCAGCGTTTATCTCCATACCAAAGTCAAGAGCTGTTTCATTGAGCCTTCTGGCCCATTCCTGGCGCCAGGTATAGCAAGGTTAAAACGCATTGCTGCAGAGCTTTGATATCAAGCGATGTTTGGGATGGGCGAGGTGTACACGAGGACAGAGCAGAAGTGTGTTCAATGCTCAACAAACCATCTACAGGGACTACCAGTATTAACATCGTCGCCACTTGCTGAACGAGACCAAGCACCTATGGGTATCCCCGGAGTTCAGTTATGTCACGTCTAAGAACCAAACAAAACAAATACTAGTTACTACAACAGACTAACATACCCTTCTCCGTTTCAGCCTGAGCAACGTATTCATTAGCAGCAATCATGTCCGTCACATCTCCACCACCAACCGCAGATAGTGAATCAGAGGCAACAACAAGTATCGGTGCCTTAATCACTCCATACCTCATCTTGGTCACTCTCGTAGCATTAGGTTACTACTTTTACCAACGGGTCAACAGAGAAAGTTGGATACAGTATGGCGTCAAAGAGCCCAAACTGTCTTTGTTGTTTGGAATAGGGGCTGACTTCAGATAAACGTGTCCCTAATGCTCTTCTAACAAATTTAACCAATTTTCTGTAATTTGTTCTTCGTATTCTTCATATTATTATTATTGTTTTCCTCTTCTTTTTCTTCGTCTTCTTCTTTTTCTTCTACTTCTGTGTCTTCTTCTTCTTATTTCTGTCTCTTCTGTTTTTTTGTTCTTCTATTTCTTCTTCTTCTATCTTCTTCTCATTATTATTCCTTTCTTATTCTTCTTTCTATTCCTCTCTTCTTCTTATCCTTTTCTTTTTCGTATACTCCTCACTCTCTTCTTTATTTTATGTTTCTTATTCTTCTTGTACTTCCTCTTTTTCGTCTTTTTCTTCTTCTCCTGTCTTCTTCGTCATACTCTTCACTATCTCTTCCTCTCCTGTTTCTTTCTCTTCTTCTTCTTCTTTTTAATCTACTTGTTGTTGTATATGCTGCAGCTGTTGTTCTTTGTCTCCTTCTTCTGTGACATGTTACACTATTCATTTCACATGTTGTGATCTTTCGTTATTAAGCCTTTGTCAAAGCCTTCAGTTGGTTGATATCAGAAAGCCAGCATCCTGAATTATCACCAGTCCTCTCGACTTAACGTCTAGCCATTGGTTCGAGGTAGCACGGGGCGAGAGAGTGAGGTTTATGAAACTTCTTCCTCAATATATATTTCAAATACAGAGCAAGTTACATCATCAAGATGACAAACCTCTCTGATGATGTCGACATCATGGCTCACGATGGGCAGCAAAAAAATATCAATGAACACCCCCTTTGGGAAAAAAAACCCATTGAATTTGGCTGCCGTCTCATGTTTGCAGTTGTCATTTCTATAGTGTGAATTTCATGAATTGTTAAGCGTTTTTATTTCTCCTTCAAGAGCCTGTGGCATAACGTGAATGTAGTTTTTTTCCATATGTAGTCTCTGAGCAGCTAACTATATATACATTTGTGGACTAGTAAAAAGGACACCAACATCATCATCATGTAGTATGTCCTCTGCAGAGCGCCGCTCTCATGACAGTCGATCTGTAAGACACTCGAATCTTGGCCAGCTCTCCCCGCGCCTCTGACTGTCAATCCAAAGCTTCTGTAACATTTCTTGTCTAGCTTCTCTTCGGTCTGTCTGTCTCTTTTGTCAGGTACCATACCCTCCAGAGTTGTTCTTTCTAGGCCATTGGGACGTCTGGTGGTGACCAAGTATGTTATTTTTCATATCATGTTGTTTATAAGCCAGTTTTGTTCTATGTCGAGCTCCTGTAGGATTTCTGAGTTGTTCGCCATTTTTGTTCTATGTCGAGCTCCTGTAGGATTTCTGAGTTGTTCTTTTTCGCTTTCTTGTAACATTTCAGCTTGAATGATTCAATCCTTATCCGTGAGGTTTGTTTGCTTGACCATATCTCGCATCCGTCCGTGGTGTTGCACAAGGAAGATGCAAGTCCTCATGACTCTTATTTTTGTCATTGTGTTAGTATTATCCCACACGAATCTCATTTCAGTTAACCTCTGTAGTGTCTTGGCTACTTTTATCTTTATATCTTTTTAGCATCAAATTCCACAGTTGGCAAACCCTCAGGAAGAGTCCCTCAATGAACTGTTGTTTGCTGATGATCAGGTGATCTTTTACCAAATTGGAGAAGACCTACAACACCACCTGGACTTTCTCCATTTCGCTTGTAACACATTTGACATGAAGATCAACACAGGCAAGACTAGGTTGATTTCACGTGAACAAGTGCAGAGAAGTTTTCACATTAGTGACGTTGGTATCAAGCAAGTACGGGAGATAAAATATCTAGGAAGTAAATTCGCTGAGGATGGCAGAGTAGACAGAGAGATTGCACATACAATTCAGAAGGAGAACAGTGTCAACTATCAAATTACACCGATTTTGAAACTCCATCCAGTGCTTCTTTCAACTAAGAGGAGGCTGATAAATACGCAAATTATTCCTACATTAATTTACCAATGTCTTTCTTTGTCCTTACTAGCAACCCATAGGAGTAAGATCCAGATCTGTGAGATGCGTGCTGTGTGAGGATTGCAGTCGGAAAGACAATTCGTGACCGAACCAGCAACATCACGCTGAGGTAGATAGTGGGGACAGACCCAGTTAGTCCCTACACTGACCCTCAACAAATCAAGTGGTTTGATCATTTAGTCAGAATGCATTTTGATCATCCTGCATCAAGAGCATATCAAATGCAGGTTTCCGGTCCATTTGCAGAACAATTTTCCCAAACACCCAATTCTTTGATCCAATAAGCTTGGAAGCAAACAAGTATTTCAGAGCGACGCTAACGAACACTGTCACGGAGAAGCGCAGAAAGCAAGAAGACGGTGTTAAGAGAAGGCATTTAGATTTTCTCGATCTTCTGCTTAAAGCGAATGATGCTGCCAAAGAGGGTAAGTTTGAGGACAACGAAGACGTAGAAAGTGAACATAGCAAAGCATCGAATGATGTGGCGAATGCTTTGTCAGACGACAAACTTCTAGGTCATTCCATGTTGATAATCTTCGGAGGGGTGGAGACGACAGCCACACTTCAAATGTGTCTTTTCCGGCTTGCTGAGAACCCACAAGTCCAGGTTAGTTTCTCTACCTTGATAATTTGCTCACCTAAAAGCCACTCACTTGTAAAAGCTACTCATTTGTAAAAGCCACACCTTTGTAAATTCCACCAACTTGTAAAAGCCACCTGTTTGTAAAAGCCACCCATTTTATCATATAATATTCAGACTATGTTAGTCAGGGTCAGGTGACACATACTGATCAGAATAAGTTAGTCAGGGTCAGGTGACACATACTGATCAGACATTGTTAGTCAAGGTCAGGTGACACATACTGATCAGACATTCTTAGTCAAGGTCAGGTGACATATACTGATCAGACATTGTTAGTCAGGGTCAGGTGACACATACTGATTAGACATTGTTAGTCAGGGTCAGGTGACACATACTGATCAGACATTGTTAGTCAGGGTCAGGTGACACATACTGATCATACATTGTTAGTCAGGTGAAACATACTGAACAGTTACCCATTTAACAAAACTTAATATATCAAAACTACCCATTATTAAAACTGCCTGTTCTATCAAAACTATCCATTATTAAAACAGCCTTTTTTATCAAAACTACCCATTTGTTTTTTTTCAAAAGATCTATTAAACAAAACTCACCATTTACCAAAGTCCCAATCCACCAAAACTCCCCAGACATCAAAACTCTCCATATATCAATTCGAATCATTGAAACAAATTCAAAATTTATCAAAACTCCCAATTTATCCCAAACTCCCATTTGATAAACCCCCTATTTATCAAAACTCCGACTTATAGAAATTCCCAATTGATAAAAACTCAGCATTTATTAACTCTTCCCATTTATCAAAACTCTCCATTTTTAAAACGTCCATTTATCAAAATCCCATTTTATGAAAACCGCCCATTTATCAAAAATGCAAATTTATCAATAAACTTTATTTATCAATACTCTAAATTTATCAAAACTCGACATTTCTTTTTAAAAACGCCCATTTATCAAAACACCACATTTATTAAAACTCCAAATTTATGAAAACTGTCATTTATTACAATTCTTTATTTATCCACTCCAAATTAATAAAAACTACCAATATATCACAACTCCATTTATCAAAACTCTTCTCTAGTCATTATCATTCATTCATCAAAACTCTAAATTGACCAAAACTCCACATTTATCAAAACTACATATTTATCAAAACTGTCCATTTGTAAATCTAACCATTTGTCAAAACTGTTAATTCTCAAATTCTATCTTCATAGAGTCTGTACTCTATTCTTTGTCGCTCTTCCTGAGACCCATTCGCCGAAGCTGTCATCACGGAGTCTGTATTCTATTCTTTGTCGCTCTTCCTGCGACCCATTAGCCGAAGCTGTCTTCATGGTGTCTACTCTGTTCTATGTGACTCTTCTATCTACCCATTCGTCTTCGTAGTGTCTGTACTGTGTTATGTTGTTCTCATGTCGACCAATTCATGAAAGCTACCTTCATGTTGCCTATACTCTATTTTATGCCTTTAAATCTACTGTCGATTTGTCAGATTGTGTGTTTATGCTAGATCTAAATTCCACAAAGTGCCACAAAGTGTGGTTAACCGATGTCTATCTTAATAGACTCAAACACAAAAGCAAAGTAGACCCGCAACCTGTTAGACGCCATCTATGCTGCTCTTACCAAACCACCTAACCATGGCTAGTGTTATTCCATGTCATACAGTTAGTCGCCTCTTTCGACATGCTCTATATGGGACAGTGGTGCTATTCTTGTCCATGTCATCAGTAGCAAGGAGTGATGATAATTGTCGGGTAAGCTAAATAATGAACATAAATAGACATAATCGTACGCCTTTTCTAAAAATAAAAATCTAGTCAGGGAAGGTCAACTTAATTTGTGGCTATTGGGATGTGAAAAAAATAGCGCGATAAAAACCATCTCCTAGCTACCAAATGAACTAATTCCTACGCTGTGTTAGGATTAACGCATTCAGTTTTGCCGCTTCACCCGTCCGCTTAACATGTCACTACGCTTAAACAAAAATGACCATTACAATTTTAATTTCTAAATTGTTTTTACATCTGTTTGCTGCAAAGGTGTGTCCAATCTAATTCTTCACACATTTTTTGCGATAGCTCTACTTATTCTGTCTAGTCTAACACCTCGCTACTGCTTGTCATACACAAAGACCCCGATGAACAACTCGAATCTCATAGTATGCATATATTTCTTTGATCTTTCCCACAGGAACGAGTTTACCAAGAGATTCAGTCCGTTGTAAAATCATCAACGCCCACATTAGAAGAACTAACTAGCCTCAACTTTCTGGAGCAGGTCATCAACGAAACTTTACGACTTTACCCGCCTGTCCCCATCGTCAACAGGAAAGCTATGGAGACGAGAACATACGAAGGAATAACTATCCCACGAGGTGCTGCTGTCATCATTCCTTTCTACCATATCATGACAGACCCTAAAGTCTACCCAGATCCTTACGTCTTCAACCCAGACAGGTTCTCCCCCGACCAGAAGGAGAAAAGAGACACACTGGCATTTATTCCTTTTGGGCAAGGTCCGAGGCAGTGCCTGGGGCTGAGACTTGCTTACCTGGAACTTAAGATGGGATTGGTTTATATTCTAAGGCAACTAAAATCTGTTCTCAACGAAGACACAGTGCCACGGAAGGGGGAAGAACTCAAATTTTCCTCGCAGGGTCTGTTGGCTCCTGTCCAACCGATCATACTAGCATTTGAGCTGAGAGATTGAGAGAAGAACGAAGAAGGAGATGGGGGAAATTGGGTTCTTCTTGCGTTTAATCAGAAAATTTACAAATAAATATTAGAAACTACGTTCTTCGGTAAAAGCTGTTATTTATGTTAAGGCATATTTTATGTTTTCTGGACCGAGGACAAATCCGAAATGAACTTCGGTCGCAAACTTTATGAAACTGCATTGTCACGAGGGGTCACACGACTATGAGTGAATGGAATTTAACATTTGTCAATTTAACTGTTGTTGTTGTTTGTTGTTTAATGCCCACAATGAGTAAGTTTACTCTTTTGTGCGCCCTGAATTGGACGTAAGTGGTGAGTTGTAGTAGGTTTTCTCACATCCCGAGCATGCTGATATAGGTGTACTGTGGTCCTCCAAGCAGTTGTGCTATGCTTGGCTTCATCTGCATGGTGCTGACTACTACGGGATAACATCGATCCACCTCCTGTCAGCCAGGGAACGCTACATGGAAGAGCGATTGTGATCTTGGACAGTATATTATACCTAACCCTGACGCGATGTCCTGGTCAGTATATTGTACCTGACCCTGACGCGATGTCCGGGTCAATATATTGTATCTGACCCTGACGCGATGTCTTGGTCAATATGTTGTGCATGGCTGGACTAGCGTCTCAATTTCCCAAATTTAATAGTAATTATATGTTGTTACGGATCCAGCAGCATCCGAGCTCTCGCCCTTCTGACCAACGCCATGTAATGGTATCTGCACGTGTTTATCAGATGTTGTCTAGTGCTATACAATAAGTTCCATGTATCTGACCACGGAGGAAGAAGCATTTTCCTAAAATCGTTGAGCGTTGAGTACTCTTCTTCTTCTTCTTCTTCTTCGTACGCAGTGAGACAGTAACCATTATTTTTTCGAAAAAAGCGGCGGTCATCCTGAGGCTGTCGACACTGCCATAGAGCTTGTCTTGCAGTTCCACTGGTGATGGCCACATCTGCTCTCTCTGATCCTCGTATGTCGGGCAGTTCTGCAGCAGATGTTCAGCGGTCATTTTACCGGTACCGCACGGGCATTCGTCGGTACCACCTATCTTCAATTTGTTGAATAGGTGGTACCTAAGTCTATTGTCTGAAGACAACGACTTGCTCTCTTCTGTTCAACTGGTAATAGGCATCGTTTTTGGTGTAACCAGTATGTTCGATTTCCCATTTGGTCATGTATCTGGCTTTGATAAGCGAGCGTTGAGTACTCAAAGAGACGATGATCAACGGTTTCAAATGGGTGTGTACACAGCTGGCACTCAGGAGTATGTTGTGATTGGATTCTGTTCAGGTGTTTGTTTAGTAGGGGCTATTTAAAGAAGGGCGTGCGTTAATGCAATAATATGCGCCTGACCTGGTCTCGGAAGATCTTTTGTTAACTCACGTCCTTCTTTAAACACCGTTGACTAGTTCTTCACTTTTGTCTTCGGCCCATTTTTGTCACCATACACTGCCTGCATTCTGCGATAAATGTCAATTGGTCGACATCCTACAGCTGTTAGAAACCTAATCACCGCTCCCTGATCAATTCTTAACGGATTCCGTATCACACCCGCCATGTTTTCAGCGATCTGCTGAGGAAATTATGAGTACAAAGATAATGAAATTTTGCATACTTGACGGTTGGTATGTGCTGTTTACGCCAGAAACTACGTCATCATGCGCTTCGTACATATGTTCACTTATTGCATTTGGTCCTGTTTCATTTGAACACTCCTCGTATATTTTGTTGTTATAGCAGTAACATGAAAAAATATTCTGCACACAGTCGAGCGACTACAGGGGTAAACGGCCTTTATTTATTTATTCCTATTAATCCATCGGGCTATGGAAAAAGTAGTTAAAGAACGATGAATGATCCGAGTAGAGCTGAACAAATAACTTAAATTTGAAAAAGTTAGTCCCATAGCAAACACTGCCATCAGGGATAAAGTGTTAGCGCTTTATATATATATATATATATATATATATATATATATCTTCTTCTTATTGTTCATTCATTAATGTGTTTACCTATATTATTAGGCGCCTAGTAGGCTGCGGATACACGTCGTTCCGATTTTTATGTTTTTTGAAACTATTTGAGCCCATTATACAGCCGTAGCTTTCACGCGCGGCCAAATTATCTAGAAGAGATTGTGCACTTGGATATATTCATTAAATAATTCTGAGGTGGATTTGAGAGCCATTTTGAATACTGGGATAGATACATTTAAATCTTCGGATGAATATTGTTTATTGATTACTAAGTTCGCAACGAAACTGCGCTCGAGGCGAGAAAACGTGTGTAAACGATTAAATCTTACAGCAGTGATGTTAAAAAAAAAGATCTTGTTTACCAGGCCTGTGCTCTTAGCATTTTTCTTTACGGCAGTGGAACAGAGTCTATCTACACGTACCAGGAGAGGCGTCTAGACAGCTTTTAAGTGAGGTGCCTGCGCAGAATGCTGGGAGTTGGGTGGCAGGACAAGATCACCCACGCAGAGGTATTGGAGAGAACAGGCACTGTGACGGTCTTTCAGTCTTCATAGGTTCCAATGGCTGGGACACACTCGGAGAATGGAGTGTGGCAGAATATCAACGGATTTTCTCTATGGGGAATTAAAGTTGGGGAAACGGTATCGGGGCCTGGCATTACTTTAGTACAAGGAAGTATGCCAGCGGGATATGAATGATTTGGAATCATCGGAACAGGACGCCATGGATTGTGTTGCATGGAAGGACATGATTAAACATGGAATACAGACAAAGGAGATACTGATTTCAGATAGGCTAGCCTAAGGACTCAACGCTTGATTTACGCTTGATTTACCTTGCGTACACTTTGGAAGATTCTTTATCGCCTGACAAGACGGAAAGACAAACTGATGATGAAAAATGCTGGCCCACAAAGGAGGTTATATGCACTGAGACAAACAATACATTTGAACACAGTAATTCAAAACAGATCCAAAAGGAAACAGGCCTATCAGCCTACTGAGCTGTGTAGGCAAACTGATGGAACGTATGTTAAACGCTAGACTGATGTGACATCTGGAAGAAAAACACATACTATTTCCACAGCACGCAGGCTTTAGACAGCACAGATCCACTGAGGATCAGGTCACCCTCATAGCTCAGGAAATACAAGATGCCTACCAGAGGCAAAAACAGACAGTAGCGGTTTGGGTGGACCTAGAAAAGGCATTTGACAAAGTCTGGAAAGAGGGACTTAAAGTCAAGCTACGAAGAAGTGACATTTGTGGGAAAATGTACAAATGGATCAGCCACTACCTCAAAAACAGAACAACCAGAGTTCAAGTACAATGGCAGATGAGGAAAAAGGTGACACTTGAGCAGGGAGTACCCCAAGGGGGAGTACTGTCACTCACACTCTTCCTGGTGTGTAAAAATAACATAACAGAGAATATAACAAGAAGAGTCCATAGCTCAATGTTTGCAGACGATCTGGCAATGTGGACCTCTGAAAAGAATCTCACCATAGCAAGTAATCGGATGCAGCAGGCCCTAACATCGCTGGAAGAGTGGGCGAACTCATGGCTGGTCAAAATAAATGAGGAAAGAACAACATGTACGATATTCTCGCTTTCAAACAAACCCCAAAACACCAAATTAATTCTAAACGGCAAATAAGTCTTAACGACAAATACCTGCAGCAAAACGACAACCCAAACTACACTGGAGTCACATTTGATCGACGCATGACATGGAAATATCAGATCGAGGGAAGCCGAATGAGAGCCAGAGAAAGGGTGGCAATCATGAAGAAACTTGCTGGTACAAGCTGGGGAGCAGACGAAAGTATACTAAAGAAACTGCACACTGGAAGAGTGAGACCAGTCCTCGAGTATGGCATTGCGGCATGGACAACTGCATGAAAGGCGAACTTCGATAAAATTAGCAAACTCCAAAACCAAGCCATGAGAGTTATAACAGGAGGCATGAAAACGCCAATTGTAGAACTCGAAAAGATTACAAATCTGCAATCCATGACCGACAGAAGAGACTGCAGAGCGCAGCAGCAAACAGATTCAACTCAGAAGACTGACTGACCATCCAATTCACCAGAGACTAAACAATTTTGGAAATGGGAAACGAAAGCGTAGAAACTTTGCAGAAATAGCCAAAGCAAAGGTGCACGAAGACCCTATGAACGCACTAACAACACCAAAAGCCCATCCCTACTGTACGAAAACCTACCTGGAGGCATCATATATTTCCAGAGGTGGTAGAGAATATACCAGGTGTTGGAAACAAAAATTGCCAGACTGAAAAAGAAGGAAGAGATACAACCCTGAGGTGCATAACGGAAAACTACCCAATCATGGACTGGACCCATGCATACACCGACGGTTTTGTAACAAACACAAAACAGAACGGACGGCAGGGGCATTCCTGAGCCTACCAAACGGCAGAAAAATAACACTGTCATTGGCAACTGGAAAATACACAAGCAATTTCAGAGCGGAGGCAGAGGCACTGTGGGCGGCAGTGGAAGAAATGGTGACAGGTAAAAGGAATGAAAGCCATATAGTCCTGCTTACAGATGCCCTGGCCGTAGTCACAGCACTAAAAAAGCCAGAAAAATACTGAACTTAATGATTTAAGAGCAGTACTCTGTCAACTATGCCAGCAGTCCGCACCAAAAAAGAGTAGTGGTACAGTGGGTTACATCCCACTGCAACATCCAAGGCAACGAGGAGACAGACAGACTGGCAAAAAGAAGGTGCAAGACTACCACAACCAGATACTAGTATGACATACGAAGAGTCAAAAAGGCTTATTAGAGCCAGATACATGACCAAATGGGAAACAGAACATACCGGCTACAGAAAAAACGATGCCTATTACCAGTTGAACAGAAGAGAGCAGGTCGTGGTCTTCAGACTTAGCACTGGCCACAATAGACTGAGGTACCACCTATTCAACAAATTGAAGATAGGTGGCACTGACAAATGCACGTGTGGTACCGAGAATATGACCGCTGAACATTTGCTGCAAAACTGCCCGACATACGAGGATCAGAGAGAGCAGATGTGGCCATCACCAGTGGCAACACTAGACAAGCTCTATGGGAGTCTCGACAGCCTCAGGATGACCGCTGCTTTTTTCGAAAAAAATAAAGGTCGACGTCTGACAGCGTAAGTAGAAGAAGAAGAAGAAGAAGAACACAGTAATTCAACAATTGTGAAGTGTTTTGCTTGCCATTGTGAAGTGTTTTGCTTGAAACTGTGAAGTGTTTTTCTTACCATTGTGAAGTGTTTTGCTTGAAACTGTGAAGTGTTTTTCTTGCGATTGTGAAGTGTTTTGCTTGCCATTGTGAAGTGTTTTGCTTGCCATTGTGAAGTGTTTTGCTTGAAACTGTGAAATGTTTTGCTTACCATTGTGAAGTGTTTTGCTTGAAACTGTGAAGTGTTTTTCTTGCGATTGTGAAGTGTTTTGCTTGCCATTGTGAAGTGTTTTGCTTGCGATTGTGAAGAGTTTTGCTTGTCATTGTGAAGTGTTTTGCTTGCGATTGTGAAGTGTTTTTGCTTGGCATTGTGAAGACTAGGAAGTGTCCATCGAAAAACGACAAGTGAACACGGGTCACAGCATAATCAGGACATCGCACGCAGGCCAGAAAACGAGGCCAAAGCTGGTGTCTCACACCCTGCTCAACGAGCGGTCAAACACCATACAGATCATCTTAATACGTCTAATTATATAAGGGACACCCTCACTGCACAAGGACAACTACACATCCCTGCCAACCATTATTGTAGGAAGTTTTATAACAAACTCTCTGACCAAGGACTCCTCTGTAAATCTAGCACTTTGCATACCCGAAGAAAACAACACTAAAGGCGAAACAAAAAAAGACTAATCACAAACATCGGATCGATACGTGATCACTCCGTCAGGATGGGGGTTAGTCCCGCCCGGTTGGAAACATACCCAAGATACATTACTCACACGTTGAGCAAGCAATAGTGAGATGGGATACTTCTAGGATCTCGTAGAGTCACGAGAAAGACGAGACGAAGGAGAGATATCCTTGTATACGCGTGTCTCTTGATATTTGCTTGTTTCGTAAGGTTTGTTGTTTTTTGACGTTTGTTTTGTTGTTGTTTTTTTGTTATCTGTTCAAGTTTCACCTATTTTTGTCTGTTTGCAATTATATTGACCCTTTCGTGTTAGCTCAACTCTAATTCATATCTGGCATGCTGTGTCTCACATTTTCCTGGCACATCCTGGTATGGTGGCGAATATAAACCTATCAATTTACTTCAAGTTTCGTTTTTATGCTGTGATTTCTTGGTGGTGTTTTCGTTATTTTTATTATCTGACAAAGACTCTGTGGCAGTAAGGTAGGTATCGTTTTGTTCTCTATCCTAGTGCGTCACAGATCCTTTACATTAATGTATATTGATTGCTTTTATCCATCGTATCGCTGAGCTTTGATTTCTTTCTTTCTCCATAAATCAAGTAACCAGCATTAGTTTATGATAATTAATGTATTTCTCATGAACACTATTGTCCATTTACAAAGTCAACTATCACTGACATTTGTGATTGGACTAACAAAATTTACGTATAATAAATTGTTAAAATATATAAATCTTGACTGTTGTTGATGATATGAAATATTTGCCAACAATGAAACGCAAAGCTACGAGAGTGATTTGAAAAGTTTTACCTTCAGCACCATAACTATGACAACAGTGCTCAGAGCCACGTGACTCTTGTGAAAATAATATGCAATAAAGTGGCCATAGAGGCATATAGTGGATATAGAGGCATATAGTGGATATAGAGGCATGTAGTGGCTATAGAGGCATGTAGTGGCTATAGAGGCATATAGTGGCCATAGAGGCATATAGTGGCCATAGAGGCATATAGTGGCCATAGAGGCATATAGTGGCCATAGAGGCATATAGTGGCTATAGAGGCATATATTGGCTATAGAGGCATGTAGTGGCTATAGAGGCATGTAGTGGCTATAGAGGCATGTAGTGGCTATAGAGGCATGTAGTGGCTATAGAGGCATATAGTGGCCATAGAGGCATATAGTGGCCATAGAGGCATTTGGTGGCCATAGAGGCATATAGTGGCTATAGAGGCATATATTGGCTATAGAGGCATGTAGTGGCTATAGAGGCATGTAGTTGCTATAGAGGCATATAGTGGCCATAGAGGCATATAGTGGCTATAGAGGTATGTAGTGGCATGGAGTGACTAAAGGGACATGTAGTAGTATGAAGTAGTGATTATAGGGGCATGTAGTGATATGAAGTGACTATAGGGGCATGTATGCGCACAGCAGACAGTAAAATGGCGACCTATATTTGGAAATATGATTGAAGCAACGTTATGTGATTGAATTCCTGACGCTGGAAGTTTGTGTCCCCGTCGAAATGCATAGAAGAATGACTGTAACATATGGTGACGCTTGTGTGGATGTCAACATGTAGACACTGACTGAAAAAGACGACATCGCAGCCACGACGAACCTGCAAGAAAAGGCTCGCATCGGGATCACAGCCATGGATACACAGCACCAAGCTCATGTGGATGAACTGTTTCGTGACAATCTCCGTGACAAACAGAAAGATTTGGACCTAAAGCTTACAATTTCGATATTCCTTGCGACTTCTTCCTCTTCCCGAAACTGCAGTAGCACCTCATGGAACACCGTTGCGCTTCTGGCGAGAAGATGCACGAAGATGTGCGTACCTGGTTCCGGGAGAAGTCATCTTATTTTTTCCTTGGCGGGATAGAACAGCTTGTCAGACGTTCACGTTTGTGTGTGGACCGAGATGGTGACTACGTTGAATATTAATGACACATGACCTAAAGGGCATTTAAAGTTTGAAGAGATTATATAGCTCATGTGTAAATCTTGCCCATTAATCTTCTCAAACGCAACCCTTTCAAGTCGCCGTTGTAGATTTTATTACACTTTTGCCATTGCGTTCCTAGAGCTTAAGTTGTCTGTACTGCCCTAAGTGGGTTACATTGGTACTTGTGAGCTTAAGTCGTCTGTACTGCCCTAAGTGGGTTACATCGGTACTTGTGAGCAAAAGTGGTCTGTACTGCCCCAAGGGGATTTGCATTGGACGTTGTGAGCTTAAGTCGTCTGTACTGCCCCAAGAGGTTTGCATTGGACGTTGTGAGCTCAAGTCGCCTGTACTGCCCCAAGGGGGTTGCATCAGTCCAAAGACATTCCTAGACACAACAAATATATAACTGTAAAACTTGAAAGAAAATTTAAATTCGTTTATCGTCGGCTCTTCGTACACGTCGTTATGTACAGCCGGACGTCCTTGTGGCTGTAGTGCAATGCGAGACACTGTGAAGATCATATGACTTATTGATGTGGATCATGAACAGTGGTATCATTCATGGACTGGATATCGCAACAGCTATGCAGATTGCATAGGAAATCATAGTGCATGTCCCTGTAATGTCTAACTACATTAGTAATAGTTGCTCACCGTAAATAAAGATGGCGACATAATCAGACGTGTTTGTTTCTCTGATACTGTGATTTACAGGGACTTGGATTTAAGTAAGGAATTGTTTGCTAGTCGTCAACCTCCCTCTAATGTCCTCAGCTATCGTGATACAGCGGTAAGACATAGTTAAGAAACTGAGGAGATAACAGAAAACAGTGGCTAACTGCCTTTTTTATTTTTCGACACTTTCTGCGCTAACACGGCGTTACTTGAAGTCGCCTTTCTGTCCGTTGATACATATTGTGGTTTCATCCGCATAGTCCAATCGTCAGTGTACATTGTTATCGTTATTCACATAATTAGCCTAACCAGTCGAAGAGATTTCACTGGGTGTGCCGCTGCGCCTGCTACAGCTACAACAAGCTATAGGAAACAGTCTTGTGGTAGTTGAGGACGAACAGATGGCGTGACAATTTCGATGGTACCATGGTACCCTCGCTGTTTATAGAAAAAGTACTGGGGTTATCAAAACGCTCTAGTCGACTTATCTGTAAATAGTTACTTAGTTTACTGCTAGAGGGGGGAATGCAGCTAGGAAGGGAACTGACAACCACACCACATAAATAGATTACCGAGCACAACGTAGTCCCAAACACTTCATCCCCGACCGCAGTGTCTGATATGGAACTGTCTTTTACTTGTTCGACATAATTATAAAAAATGTTGAGAATCGTTGGCTCTGTCTGTGAGGACAAGCGTTCATAACCTCGGTAAGGCTTTAGTTTTCTTTTTTATCGAAGGTGAGATAAAATCGTAGCCTTCACAGTATGCGACGACTGCACAGGCATGCAACCTTTATTCACCCGCCTTATAAATCGACCTGGTGGACCTCTTCAATTGGAATAAACGTGCTAATGTTGGTTTTAGTGAGAATAGGGTTGCATACAAGACTGCATCCTCCTGTGCGAGAATGAAGATGGAAGCAATAACTGCAGCTCTGAGATGGCTAGCTGAGACATCTTTAACAGGTACAGTCATCGAACCAAACTGTCAATCCCTACTTCGGAATATACAGAAGGCTGAATAAGGCATGAGTGAATGGCAGAGGCATCAAACCTGGGAAGGCTAGTGTAGATCTACTGTCCTGGTGGTTCTGGGGTGCAGGGCAACGAAAGAGCTGACATCCTGACTCTCCAAGCACCAATTGCAGGTACAATAGGAATGACTTATTGGAATCCATCAATGTTCACCTGTTAGAAGATGATACATCAATAGATGAATCAGTAATTAACAGACTGCAGATTTTTAATATCGAACAGGTTCGAGAAGACTGGGGTGTAAGAGAGGACGGGACAGAAGTGTGTACAACCAACGAGCTACATGAATCATCAGTATCCACACATTTTGCCCTATACGGACATAGACTGAGCGCCTATGGATATGCCAGCAGCGCAGTGAAGTTGATTTTTAGTCGTGGAACAGAACAGAGGAAACAGTTGACATATCCAAAAGAGACAAACAACTCTTGAGGAAATATAATTGTCTGGATAATATAATTGTTGCGTCCCTTTTACCAGCTTAATCACTTTCACATTTCTTTCCCCGCCTAATCCTCATTCATTATCTGTACCCTTTATTTATTTGGGAGCCAGTAGCGTATTGGTTAGGGCGCTGGCTTCGCATCTGAGTAGTCCTGGGTTCATTCCCTAGTTGAGGCGGTATTGGTTTTTCAGATCGCAATGGCTCCCGGGTCGGCCCAGCCTTAAATGGGTACCGGTTCCGTCCGGGAAGTAAAGGCTATCGGCTTGATGCTGACCACATCATCCGCTAAGTGCTGTAGGTTATACATTAAATAAGCCTAACATCATATTTCCAATGCGCCGGACGACGTGACGGGATCTTTACTTTACTTTTTAAAATTGATTAACGAGTTGTGTTCAAATGAAACCGGACCAAACAGCTAGAAGTGAACGTACGATGCCCATGATGTCGTCACTTCTGGTGTAAACAACACATATCAACCGTCAAGTTTGTAAATTTCATTATCCTCCGACTCATAGTTTTCTCGGGAGACCGTTAAAAACATGGCGGGTGTGATACGGAATCCGTCCAGAGTTGATCAGGGAGTGGTGGTTCGGTTTCTAACAGCCAACGGATGTCGATCAGTTGATATTCATCGCAGAATGCAGGCAGGGTATGGTGGAACAGTGTGTTGAAGAACTGGACAACGATGTTAAAGGAGGACGTGAGTTAACGCTACAATATACGCCTGATTTGATCTTTCGTTAACTCACGCCCTTCTTTAAACATCGCTGCCAAGTCCCTCCCTGTTGTCTTCGACACAATATTGTCACCATACAATGTTTGCGTTCTGCGATGAATGTCAACTGGTCGACATCCTTCAGCAGTTAAAAATCGAGTCACCGCTCGCTGATCAACTCTGGACGGATTCCGTATCACACCCATCACGTTTTCAACGGTCTGCCGAGGAAACTATGAGTCAGAGGATTATGACATTTTGCAAACTTGACGGTTGATGTGTGCTGTTTATACAAGAAGTAACGTCATCATGTGCATCGTACGTATGTTCACGTGTTGCAGTTTGGTCCGGTTTAATTTGAACACTCCTCGTACAAACAACACAATAAAGACAATGGTGGATGAACATGTCGTCTTCGCCCTTACCAACCCTCTCACTTTGCCCTTATCAACTTGGGAGCACAGACCATCAACCAATCCTCTCACTTTGCCTTATCAACTTGGGAGCACAGGCCATCAATCAACCCTCTCACTTTGCCCTTATCAACTTGGGAGCACAGACCATCAACGAACCCTCTCACTTTGCTCATATGTACTTAGGGGCACAGACCCTAAATTAACCCTCTCACTTTGCCCTTATCAACTTGAGGGCACAGACCATAAATCAACCCTCTCACTTTGCCCTTATCAACTTGGGGGCACAGACCATCATTCAGCCCTCTCACTTTGCCCTTATCAACTTGGGAGCACAGACCATCAACGAACCCTCTCACGTTGTCCTTATCAACTTGGGGGCACAGACCATCAATCAATCCTCTCACTTTGCCCTTTTCAACTTGGGAGCACAGACCATCAACGAACCCTCTCACGTTGCCCTTATCAACTTGGGGGCACAGACCATCAATCAATCCTCTCACTTTGCCCTTATCAACTTGAAAGCACAGACCATCAACCAACACTCTCAATACGCCCGTTTCTTTGCGGCATATAGACCACCAACCAACCCTCTCACTACGCCCCTATTACCTGCAGGCGCATAGACCATCAACCAACCCCATCACTTCACTCTTATCACCTTGGAGTACATAGACCATCAACCAACCCTCTGACTTCACCCTTATCACGTTGGAGTACATAGACCATCAACCAACACCCTCACGTCACCCTTATCACCTTGGAGTACATAGACCATCAACCAACCCCCTCACGTCACCCTTATCACCTTGGCGTACATAGACCATCAACCAACCCCCTCACTTCACCCTTATCACCTTGGAGTACATAGACCATCAACCAACCCCCTCACGTCACCCTTATCACCTTGGAGTACATAGACCATCAACCAACCCCCTCACGTCACCCTTATCACCTTGGCGTACATAGACCATCAACCAACCCCCTCACTTCACACTTATCACCTTTGAGTACACAGACCATCAACCAACCCCTTCACTTCACCCTTATCACCTTTGAGTACATAGACCATCAACCAACCCCCTCACTTCACCCTTATCACTTAATTATTATCGTTCGTCTGAGTAACGCCATAGGTGTAAGCAACAAGCCCACCGCAACATTTCATACGACTAATGCAGGTACAAAATGGGACTAGCAGCCTCATAATGCAAAACCACTGGTATGAACCCACCAGAGCTCATGATAGGATACATGCTTCCTATCTGGGGAGTTGCTGAAGTGGTGGTTCCATGCTTGATTTTGAACAAATAGACCAACAAATCATTATCATCCACTTTAAGCTTTGGTCTGCAATGTATATCTGGATCTCTACATGACCTAACCGTTCGGATCCAATTGGAACATATCATTGTCATGGATGCTTTTTCCTCTTTTTCTTCTTAATGATAATCTTTTTCTTCTGTTTCTGTTCTTTTTTGTTCGTTTTCTTTATTTTTGTCTTTCTTCCCCTTCTTCGTCGTCGTCGTCTTCTACTTCTTTTTCTTCATCTTCATCTTCTTCCTCTTTTTCTTCTTACTTTTCTTTCTCTCGTGATTATATCTTTGATTTTATATTTGCATCGTCAGACAAGTTTACATGATGAACTCCACAGTCATTTGGAGCTCTTATTTAGCCCCGTCCAGTTTTGAGCTTAGCGTAGAGTCGTTAGGCCGATGTATATTCCTTAACTGGCCGTAGGATAGCCCTACAGTACATGCTAAGTAGTTTGGTCCACATGTGCACGGTAGTGAAACAAACAATCGAATCTTGTACATGTCCTGATGCGAAGAAATGGTTATCTGTCCCTGCCTGGCAAGGGTGAGACAACCCGTTGGTTCTATTCTCTTGCCACAGCTTGGATAACCCTTTCTTTCTCAAAATATTTGATTTCAATGTCTTTTTGCTCTCACAATCTCCTTCATATTTGCACCCCTTTTCTGCCATCTCGTTTCCCTTGGCGCCACAATTAGATGCTAGCCACAAAAATTATGCGCTCTCTCACAGTTACCTCCCTTCGTTCATTACCCAGGTGTCGGAGTTTACGCCCACAGAGAGCCTGAAGTACAGCCAGTACATCTGTAAAGTTAACTATCTACTGGCGGTCAGAATTGTTGTTATAAACTATATTCGCAGCGTGCTTACGAACTTGAACCTCAGTTGTATAGTTAGACCAAAATTTACCAGTGGAAACACTCCATGTCTCTAAATAGTTTTCAAGAAATGATAGAAAGAGACCAGTTCTTTCATTGTTGACAACATTTCTTTCTGATTCATCCGTGTATACAGCTCAAACCAATGCTTGTATCTCTACTTGGAGCGAAAAGTCCAAGCAGAAATTACAAAATCGTATCTACTACGTAATCAGTTTCAGACTTTTACCTTGACTTTGGCTCAGTAACAATACACAACGATGTAAACAAAACGAATTTTATTCATTTAAACATGTTATGAAGCACACATGAAATATTGTTAAGGTATACCGATTTGACACCACTGCAATCCCAGCAAACTCATAGGGTCTACATCTCACAGACAATCTTGATGTGTAAAAGCTTGGATTACTAACCCAATGGTAAAATGTACCCAATCATGTCCTACTTAATTTGACGGACGGGGCATGTCCTGGACTGTTTATCGGTATGTCCATCTCTGTCAGTTGATCCAGCTGTAAATGGGTACCTGACAGAGAAGGGGGCAAAAATTCGAATTTATCGTCTACACTTTCAGCATTGAAAAACAGTCCATAAGTTGCTTCTATGATCCATGTTCCATTTTTGTTGGTCGTAGTTTCTTTACCTCACTTATTGTATACCAGAAATCGACACCAAAGGCACGGATTCGCCAAATTGCAGAAAACATCTGGTCAGTAATATTAGCATGTGGAAGTCCAAGCTGCTTCAACTCAACATTATTCACGAAGAACCAACCATGAAAGAGAGAGAGGGAGAGAGAGAGGGAGGGAGAGAGAGGGAGGGAGAGAGAGGGAGAGAGTGAGTGAGGAAGGGAGAGAGAGTGAGGAAGGGAGAGAGAGTGAGAGGGAAGGAGAGAGGGAGAGAGGGTGGGAGAGAGAGAGAAGGAGAGAGGGTGGGAGAGAGAGAGGGATGGAGAGAGAAAGAAAGAGGGAGGGAGACAGGGAGAGAGAGAGTGAGGGAGGGAGAGAGAGATGTAGAGAGGGAGAGAGAAAGTGAGGGAGGGAGAGAGAGATGGAGAGAGGGAGAGAGAGAGTGAGGGAGGGAGAGAGAAAGGGAGGGAGAGAGGGAGGGAGAGGAAGAGAGAGAGTGAGGAAGAAAGAGGGAGAGAGGGAGAGGGAGGGAGAGAGAGGGAGGGAGGGAGAGGGAAGGACAGAGAGGGAGAGAGAGGGAGGGAGAAAGAGAGGGAGAGAGAGGGAGAGGGAGGGAGAGAGGGGGAGAGGGAGAGAGGGAGAGGGATAGGGAGAGAGATGGAGAGTGGGAGGGAGGGAGAGAGAGACGGAGAGAGGGGGAGAGGGAGGGAGAGAGAGAAAGGGAGAGAGAGGGAGAGGGAGGGAGAGAGAGAAAGGGAGAGGGAGAGAGGGGGAAAGAGAGGGAGAGAGAGGGAGGGAGAGGGAAAGAAAGGGAGAGGGAGGTTGGAAGATCTTTATCGATTTGGGCAGCATAATTGATACATCAAGAGGTACACATGCAGGTGTAAGAACCAGGATTGTATAGGCAGAACAGTGATCTCTGACATTTAACATCAATTGGAGATCCAGATATTAGGATGGATTCCACAGTTTGAATATTCAAGGCTAGTGGCAAGTCGATGTTGGTGAATGAAGCGGAGATGCGGAGAACGAGGAAGGCCAAAATACAAAGACTCCAGTTCTTCATTAACAGATGTCTGCGAAGGATAATGAGCATAACGTGACAGGGCATGGGGAGGAATGAAGACTTTTTGGAACAACAACATCCACTGGAACAACAAATGAAGCGAAGAAAATAAGGCAGGATAATACATACGCTACGGACGGAATCGTCAACATAACCATCCAGACTCTTAAATGCATTTCTCAGAAAAGAGAGTGACCTAGACCCAACAAAACACGACCACAAGAACATGATAAGGAACTCAAATGAAATGATTACACCTGGAAAGATCCAGAAAGAACATGATAAGGAACTCAAATGAAATGATTACACCTGGAAAGATCCAGAAAGAGCAGTCCAGTACAGTGTATACTGACAGAGTGTTGGTCTATCCACAGAACCGAGTAACCGGCTTTGATTTTTTTAATTTATGTGATCCTTAATTCCAATCGCAATATATTATCTCCCGGTTTTAAGTGGTCATAATACAATTCAAGTGTGTATTTTAAATCTATAATTATCATTGTCGAAATAATCGAGCAATTACAGAAGTATACATATATAGGGCAAACCATCACAGGAGATGCCAGAAATGTTACAGAAGTATACATATATAGGGCAAACCATCACAGGATATGCCAGAAATGTTACAGAAGTATACATATATAGGGCAAACCATCACAGGAGATGCCAGAAATGTTATAGAAGTATACATATATAGGGCAAACCATCACAGGAGATGCCAGAAATGTTATAGAAGTATACATATATAGGGCAAACCATCACAGGAGATGCCAGAAATGTTACAGAAGTATACATATATAAGGCAAACCATCACAGGAGATGCCAGAAATGTTATAGAAGTATACATATATAGGGCAAACCATCACAGGAGATGCCAGAAATGTTATAGAAGTATACATATATAGGGCAAACCATCACAGGAGATGCCAGAAATGTTACAGAAGTATACATATATAAGGCAAACCATCACAGGAGATGCCAGAAATGTTATAGAAGTATACATATATAGGGCAAACCATCACAGGAGATGCCAGAAATGTTATAGAAGTATACATATATAGGGCAAACCATCACAGGAGATGCCAGAAATGTTATAGAAGTATACATATATAGGGCAAACCATCACAGGAGATGCCAGAAATGTTACAGAAGTATACATATATAGGGCAAACCATCACAGGAGATGCCAGAAATGAGACACAAATTAAGGCAATGATTGCATTGACCAAAAAAAAAGAATTTTAGAGAAAAACAGAAATTGTTTGCTATAAAGAATATCAGGATAGAACTGAAGAAAATAAATAATCGTTACGCAAATGTGCAATTGCACTGTATGAGACTGAAACATTGACTCTAGCCACAAAGTATGAGACTGAAACATTCACTTCTAGCCATGAAGTATGAGACTGAAACATTCACTTCTAGCCATGAAGTATGAGACTGAAACATTCACTTCTAGCCATGAAGTATGAGACTGAAACATTCACTTCTAGCCCCGAAGTATGAGACTGAAACATTGACTCTAGCCACAAAGTATGAGACTGAAACATTGACTCTAGCCACAAAGTATGAGACTGAAACATTGACTCTAGCCACGAAGTATGAGACTGAAACATTGACTCTAGCCACAAAGTATAAGACTGAAACATTGACTCTAGCCACGAAGTATGAGACTGAAACATTCACTTCTAGCCACAAAGTATGAGACTGAAACAGTCACTTCTAGCCACGAAGTATGAGACTGAAACATTCACTTCTAGCCACAAAGTATGAGACTGAAACATTCACTTCTAGCCACGAAGTATGAGACTGAAACATTCACTTCTAGCCACAAAGTATGAGACTGAAACATTCACTTCTAGCCACGAAGTATGAGACTGAAACATTGACTCTAGCCACGAAGTATGAGACTGAAACATTGACTCTAGCAGAAAAGTATGAGACTGAAACATTCACTCTAGCCACAAAGTATGAGACTGAAACATTCACTCTAGCCACAAAGTATGAGACTGAAACATTCACTCTACCCACGAAGTATGAGACTGAAACATTCACTCTAGCCACAAAGTATGAGACTGAAACATTCACTTCTAGGCACAAAGTATGAAAGAAGCTTGGAAGCGGTTGCCATGTAATGTTTTGAAAAAATGATAGAGGTGAGCTGGATAAAGGAAGGCCTAATGATAGTGTATCCACTGAAGTGTGCGCAAATATACATGTATTGAAACTATTACAGAAACGTTGATTGGGTTGGCTAGGCCACAAAATGTGACTTGAAAGTCTTCCACTGAAGATAGTATAACAATGTTTCCAAATCGCCTGTCCATGTATCTGTGGCTGTCCACAAAAATTTCCTGTCGGTCCACGAAAAAATTATTGCCGCTTAACCCTTTCACGGAACAGATCAACTCATGGGCCCTTAATTAATCGTTGTGAAAATGAAAACCTGATCGAGTTATCTTCTCTTGTCAATCTGGTGTCCAAACATAACATGCAATTATTGTCTCCATTTTGGATATGGCTGGAAAACTAAAATTCAATACATATATAAAAATAGGTGGGAAGACATAAAAGAATGGTCCAATCTCCGACGAGAGAAGACAAGCAGCGGCGGCTGACAGAGAAGCATGGTGTGGGGTTGTGGGGATATCTTCATGTGTGCCCCAACGACCACACCGGTTACGCATGACCTGACCTGATCAATATATATATATATCATCGTCATCATCATGTAACATGTCCTTTGTAGAACGTCGCTCTTATAACAGCCAGCCGAAATGAATCTCGGTCAATCGTCCCGCCTGCTCCATGTTCATGTTTAGAGTATCCTTGATATCGTGTATCCATCTTCGCCTTAGTCGGCCATTGTGTCGCCTTCCAGGTACCATGACCTCCATGACCGTTCTTTCCAGTCGGCCATAACGTTTGAAGTGGCCGAAAAAATACAACTTCTGAAACACAACATTATTTATGAGCCAGTTTTCTACATTATTCAGGTCTTCTAGGATGGTTTTATTTCTCACTTTGTTTATCCAAGGAATTTTTAGGATTCTGCTGTAACATTTTGTTTTGAACGCTCCAACAACTTGCTACTTGTGTCATAGTCCATGTCTCGCACCCGTAAATTGCCACAGGGAATATTTACATATATATAAATAAATAAATATATATATATATATATATATATATATGCATATATGTAGCTTTGTAACTATATATATATATATATATATATATATATATATATATATATATATATATATATATCTATATATATATATATAGTCAATTAGGGGGCCGAACGATTACCAACCTTCGTTTTACAGATGATATTGACGAGTTGGCGGGTTCAGAAGCAGAACTCCAGGAATGGGTCAGAAGGCTCGATGAAACAGCTCTTGACTATGGTATGGAGATAAACGCTGGAAAGACAAAACTAATGACAAACAGCGCTACGGGCTTCAACAGCAAAATAAAAGCTAACGGTCAAGAACTCGAAATAGTTGACCGTTTTAAATATCTTAGGTCGATTGTCAGTGATGAAGGATCAAAATGTTAAGTATTGGCCAGAATAGCACAGACAATAGCGGCGCTTGCACGGCTTAACACAATCTGGCAAGATAAACGGTTAGCACTACGCACGAAAATCAGATTAATGCGTACACTGGTCCTGTCAATATTTCTCTATGCGTGTGAGACGTGGACAGTTACAGCTGACCTTCAACGCAGGATACAGGCCTTGGAGATGAGATGTTTCCGAAAACTTTTAAACGTCACGTACAAAGATCGAGTTACAAACGAGGAAATCCGAAATAGAATTTCAATGGCAATAGGTCCTTTCTAAGATCTCTTTGCAACTGTCAAAAGAAGGAAACTCACTTGGTACGGTCACATATCGAGATCAAATGGTCTTGCAAACACAATCCTCCACGGGAAGGTGCATGGCAGACGACGAAGAGGCCGGCCCAAAAAGAGATGGGAGGACAACATAAAAGAATGGACCAGTCTCCGACCAGAAGAGTCACAGGCAGCGGCATCTGACAGAGAGGGATGGCGTGGAGTTGTGAGGATGTCTTCATGTGTGCCCCAACGACCTCACCGGTTACGGAATGACCTGACCTGACCCTGATATATGTATGTAAAGTCACAAAGCTATACAATTGCTGGTTGTATTATAGACTATCTATTTGCGTTAGAAGACTTGTTCAACCTGTCAGTGATCCAAATCAAAGAAAGAAACAGAATGGATTTCAATGCAGAGCTTCGTCTCTCAGAAACAACGATATATCAACGGATATGAAATATTCCAATAACGTAAGCAGCAACAGAAAGCCTACTAAATTTATTTGAATGAAATATTGCTTTCTCAAAAGTGTTCTATTATTATCAATTGTATTTACCGCACGGTTATTTTCAGCTCGGTGTACGGTTATTTCAAACAATTATAGAAGTTTCATATTAGAATAGAAGATTTAAAAATATGTACATAACATTTTATTTAAAAAACCGTTTTTATTTCTGTTTGAGCTATGCGAGAAAAATTTTCTTATTTTCACTGGTCCGCGAAATGTTTTTCATATTTGCCCCGGTCCATGAAATGTTTTTAATATTTTACCGGTTCATGAAATGTTTTTCATATTTTACCGGTTCGCAGGTGTAGAAATGTTGGCAAACAATGAACTAGAGGCCCACGATCCAGGGAATAGAGGAAGGGGTCGATCAAGACCCACTTTTACATCTCAGGCATACAGAGACATTGAAGTATGAACTAATGTTGAAATGAATAGAGCTGTGAGGTTAGGATCTAATGGAGAGACATGCTCAGACAACCTTTCAACCAACCTCTGGACTGATTAACCAGATGATAGAGTCAAACTGGCAGACAAGCTCAGACAAACTTACATTCAGTCTTACCACTGATCAACCTGTTGATATGGTCAAAGCAGAGATGCTCAGACAACCTTACAATCAGTTTCAGAACTGATCAGCCAGAGGATAGAGTCAAATGGAGAGACGTGCTCAGACAACCTTACAACCAGTCTCAGGACTAATCAACTAGATGATAGTGTCAAATGGAGAGACATCCTCAGAATTTACAATCAGTCTCAATACTGATCAACCAGAGGATAGGTTAAAATTGGAGAGACATGCTCAGACAACCTTACAACCAGTCTTAGGACTGGTCAACAAGACAATAGAGTCAACAGGACTGGTCAATAAGACAATAGAGTCAAATGTAGAGACATGCTCAGACAACCTTACAACCAGTCTTAGGACTGATCAACCAGAGGATAGAGGCAAATAGAGAGATATTCTCCGACAACCTTACAACCAGTCTCAGTACTGATTAACCAGAGGATAAGCTAAAATAGAAAGACATGCTTAGACAGCATACAACCAGACTTATTACAGAATAGCCAGATAAGAAAACAGACAATTTGTAACTTCACTTTAGTCAGTGACTATTATAATAAGCTATCGTTCTCCTTGTATATTCATATTTACTTTTCTGAAAAATACGAACATGACGTTAAAAACTCAGATGCCTGCTTCTCAATTTGATAACGTGATGTATTTACCCCATCCAGCTTGTTGTCCCTTGCTGGTGGACTTATGTGGACAAACCGCAGGAAACTGAGTACCATTGGATGTCATGTGTGACTTCGTTGTCTCTAAGTTACTTCAATACCGAATACACGATATTAATAGCTGGAATTGTTTCAATCAATCAAATAAAAAACAATCATTCAATATGAAGATCGATGAATTATTAATTTTTTTCGATAGATCAATTAATCACTCAAATCAATCAATCAGCTTATCAATCAATATATCAATAATCTATTATCAAATTTAACAATCAATTAAGCAATCTATCAATTAATCAGACATTGCCATCTGAAGCTCCATGCGGAACAGAGGTCTCTAAGAAATGCAGGTCAAGCATTCAAACGTTGACTCGCTTATTATGTCAGTTAACTATTTTGTGGCTTACGGTTTTTATAGGAAGCTGGAACAAGTCCATATACAACCCTGCTCAGTCGGTTGTCGACGTTCCTGGTTGTTTTTAATGTTACTATCTATTGCTCTCTTTAGGCACATGTAACAGCGTTTTATTATTACTACTTTAAATATTTTAGTAACGGGACCGGCGGTTCATACACTGCCATTGTCGCTGGACCACTAGTACGGAACAAAGGTACCCACCATTTCCTGTCTGGTCAGGCAAAACATACTTATCACACATGTTAGCCAGGGTCAGGTAAAACATACTGATCACACATGTTAGCCAGGGTCAGGTAAAACATACTGATTTAACATGTTAGCCAGAGCCAGGCAAAACATACTGATCACACATGTTAGCCATGGTCAGGAAAAACGTACTGATTTAACATGTTAGCCAGGGCCAGGTAAAACATTCTGATTTAACATGTTAGCCAGGTTCAAGCAAAACATACTGACCACACATGTTAGCCTGGGTTAGGCAAAACATACTGATCAGATATGTTAGTCAGAGTCAGAGAAAACATACTGATCAAACATGTTAGCCAGAGTCAGGCAAAACATACTGATGAAATATTTTAGCCAGGGTCAGGCAAAACATACTGATCACACATGTTAGCCATGGTCAGGAAAAACGTACTGATCAGACATGTTAGTCATGTTCAAGCAAAACATACTGACCACACATGTTAGCCAGGTTCAGGCAAAATATACTGGTCAAGAACCTCAACTGGATTCCTCGTAGCTCTTTCTGGAAGCCTGCTGTTTTCATGGCAGCCTGGCTAACACGACGAGTGGTCGACGTGATCCACGTAGTAGTGAGCGACATGCATGTGAAGCCAAGCAAAGTACAACCGTCTGGAGGATCCCGTTTTGCATTCATCAGCACGCTCGATGTGATGAAAGCTATAACAAAACCCCACTAAACGTCCTTTTTAGGGCGTACCAGAGGGTTAATCTACCAATTGTGGGCATTCATTTAACAACAACAATTGCCTGTATATTTCTGTCTTTTCCAAAATATGCTCCCCCATATAGACCCATGATTGATATAAAATTATCGCAATCTGGTGATAATAATTTAATAAATTACATCTATCATTTAGTATAAGGCAAAAATTGATATCAAAACATAAAACTTTGACTTTATCAACAAGAGTCAACAATTCTTTTGAATTACTGGAGAGTAGAAACATGGATAATGGAGAAATAGTTGGCGATTACAACTGAGAAATTGTAAAAACATGTTGATATATAACAAAAAAGCACATGATAAACAGTATATTCATACCAACCCTGTGCTACCAGTGCCAGCCATAGACATTGAATAAAGCCCAGAAACTTAGTTAGCCATCTGCGAAATGCGGTGCAGGCGAAGTCACTAGCAACACCAGAAGAGACATAATCACACATATGTGTATTCGAGAGAAGGTTCGAACAATTCCCTGCCGACACTACATCAAACAACAGAGAATAGATTAGTCTGGCCACATTGTAAGAATGCAACTTTCTACATAATAACATCCGGAAGAAGGGCTAGAGGTAGACCGAGGGAAAGGTGGATAGACAGAGTGAACGAGACCTGCCGTTAAATGGGGGAAAATGTTGCTCGGGCCACAAGAAAGCCGAAGTAAAAATACACTTCACGACACTGGGCTACAACTTTGTCGAAAGTGAGAAGACAAAAGATAAAAGAAAAAAGAAGATATATAAAAGAATGGTGCGCATCTCGCGGAGAGATAGGAAAATAAATAAGGATTTAGGGACGCTTTAAGTACAAACAGCACTGATTAACAGAATCCGACAAGTTACGCTATTTTGCAATGTCAAAAGACATAAGATCTTGCTAAAAGCAATAATGGATGGAAAGGTAGAGGGAAAACATGTTAGAGGTTCTTGTTAATGCCCACGATGAGTTGGTTACTCCTGAAAAGGACGTTAAGTGGCGGGTTGCAGTAGCTTTCCTCACTTCCCAAGCGAGAGGATGAAGGTGGACCGGGGTCCTCCACGTGGTTGTGCTATGCTTGGCTTCATCTGCGTGTCGCTCACTACTACTGAGATCACATCGATCCCTCACCTTGTTAGCCAGGCTGCCATGAAAACAGCCCGTTTCCAGAGAGGGCTACGAGGAAGCCGAGGTGAGTGTCTTGGCAACTACATTTTGCCTGACGCTGACTTTCATGTCTGATCAGTATATTTTGCCTGACTAGACATTAGTCTTCTTCTCCTAAGTTATAAGTAAGCAACACTATAAGGGGAAGAGTAACATGCACACAAACAGAAAACAACATAGCCGATTAAACTATCCAGCTTTACTGCTAGCGTCAGGTCCAGCGATCCAGAGTTGGCTGCTAGCGTCAGGTCAAGCAGGCAAGAGATGCCAAGACTTTCTCCACCTCCGTGCGGTGATCCTGGATAACAGGCCGCAACAGTGCAGACTGGATAAGGGGAAGGGATCGAAGAGGGAAGGCTAAGCCGGTTTGCAAAAATGCCACGTTAAGAAGACGAATGTATCAGACCAAAAGGTGCAAATATCGCAGTGAAGCTGTAAACTACACAACGCATTCCGTTCTCCAGACAACATCCTGCTACTTGCAAAGCACTTTTCTGGGCTTGTCATGGCTTCTCAGGGCTTCTCAGTGTGTTTGAGAATAAGCCACGAAGAAGGAAACGAAGAAGAACAAGAAACCACCAAAGCAATAATGAGAGGACGGAGATCCATTACAACCCAAATTCGATGCCGAGATAGTAAATCAGCTGAACATTTAACATGCGGTTACTGATTTATTTATTTCTATTGATTGATTGATTTTTGTTAGTTGACTTTAGTGTTACCGGAGCATGAAAGAGATGAAAAATATATTAGCACTGTAACCTGCTTACAGGTGCTAAGTAGAGCTGGAAATGGGGCTGGCTATTACTTTCTGAAGATGCTTTAAGGCTAAAATATATCAACGTTGGATGGTTTGGCATGCATTTGTTGAAGAGCTATGCTCCTCAGGAAGCTGAACAGATTTTGATTGAATGATTGATTAATTAAAAGATCTATTGACTAAAATGGTGCTTAAGGATGAACTAAAAGTGAATATGTATATATGTATTTGACATAGATAAATAATAATAGAAGAAAATGGAGACGTTAGGTCCCACGTGTGTGCCTAACTGGAACTCGACGGGGGAGCCAGGAAAAGATACATATTAGCCAATGTGCTAGTTGTAAGAGAGAAAGACGATCAAAAGAAGACGAAGTGGTTTATAATAAATCCGTAAAAGTACATAATATCGAAACTGGAACAAGAAAACGCAAAAGATGAACAACGAAAAAAAAGCTGACAAAAAAGAAGAAGAAAGAAGAATGAAAAGAAGAAGAAGAGTAAGAAGGAGAAGAAAAAGATGTAACATATGTTTTAGGAATAAAACAAAACAGCACATACACATTTTAAAAAATATAAGAAGAACAAGTAGAAGAAGAAAATGAAACAGCAAAAACAAAATAATAATAACGATAATAATAAGTAGAAAAAGAGAGAAGAATAAGAACAAGGACAAAAAAAAAAGAAGAATTGGAAGCAACAGAAATAGAAAAATAATATTGATAACAATACTAATACGAATAAAAAGTAAAGAACAAGATCAAGGAGAAGAAGAAGAAGAAGAAGAAGAAGAAGAAGAAGAAGAAAAAGAAGAAGAAGAAGAAGAAGAAGAAGAAGGAGGAGGAGAAGAAGAAAAAGAAGAAGAATATGAAGAAGAAGAAGTAAAAGAGAAGGAGAAGAATCAGAATAAGAAGACGGAGCAGAAAATGAATAACAAAAATAACAATAAAACGACAAATAAGAACAAAGAGAAAAATAGGAACTTCGATGAACATTTGAATAAGACTAGATGAAAAATAAGAAAAGTGATTGAAGGAGATGTAATAAGGGCCGGCTATCTAGACTCATCCCGTAGTACTACAGTCATTGTGTTTCGTCGCTCACTCGCTAACATGGTGGTGCAGCTCATGTAATGTACGTCACTGGTTTTAGCCATCCGCGTCCGGCGAATCTTACAGGTGAGTATTCTGATAAAAGTCCGCCTGAAGGCTGTATTAAACATAGTATAGATTATTGGATTAGCCAGTGAGGCTATGTAGCCCATCCATAGAAACAGAGACATAATCTCTCTGTTGTCCAGGCAGGATTCGCAAGCAGCACTTACAACGTTCGCCGCAAAGAACGGTGTCCACAAAGTCACGAACACCAGAAAAATTATCCCCAGGACTTTGGAAGCTTTTCTTTCGTTCGTCGCTGTCTTTTTAGATAAGATGTGCTTCACAGCACCTTTTCGTTTGTGGATACGGAATGTATTTCGAAAACTTGGCCTCTTGGGGTTGGTAAGCTTGTCCCAGGATCGGTTGGGCGGATGTTTTCTTCTAAATCTGTAGTGAGACTCTTGTTGATTAGGTCGTTGCAATTTTACCCGATGTCGCTTTGGGCTATCGTCTACGGTGTCATCGGTTTCCTCTAGTGTCATCTCACCTTCGCTTGAGATGACAAGCTCCGGAAGGGGTGATGTGTTACCAGGAGACAAGTTGTGGATGCTGGAACCATTCACGAGAAAATTGCTAACGCAGTTTCCATTTAAAAGAGTCATACTAATTCCAGATCCATCTCCTAGAGCACTGCTTATATAGCTACTACATTGTTTATTTATATCGCAGGAGCTGTTAAACTGGGGTATTTCGTTTGAATTATTCCTTTCGGTATTTACCCTGGTCAGTATATTGTTCTCAGGAACCTTCAGACAAGTAGAAGTCTGTGTAGAACACACGGAAGGATTAGCAGAGCCAAAACTAGTGGTAAACGTATGGTAATTGCTGCAGTCAATGCTGTTGGCGATTGTCACTTTAGGAGTTGGAGGATGGAGTCGTATCGTCACAGTATCTGAGTTAGACGATCCTGTAGTTTCATTACCTTCGTCATCGTTGGTTCTTTCAGAATTGTCATCCTTATCGAGATCTTCTTCCTCGGAGGAAATGTCGATTTTTGGAGATTCGATGTTTCGTCGATTGAGCGGAGAGTTGGGGGCAGAGTGCCTGTAGCTGTTGGTGATGTTGAGAGGGTCTGTGAGCGGAACTGAGATGTCAGGCCGAAGCTTAAGGCTCTTCACCTGGTGGTCCCACCCCTCTCCACCTTGACTAGCTCCACTTCGACCATCCATGGCGTTGCCTTGCTTTGACTGGCGGCGTTCCCAGAGTCCAAATTCTCCCTTTAAACAGCGGTCCATTTCTTCTTGAATCTGTAGGTAAAAGAGAGATAGAAATGTCCAGGTAAGTTGGGTTTTAGCATGAAGTAAACATTCATATGTTACAAAATAACGCACTGCCATCAGGGATAAAGTGTTAGAGACATAATTGTACTAGACCTGAGTTTTTGATGATGAAGTAGAATGATCAGTTCCCTTCTGTCTGCCATTTCTTCTCTTACCGTAAGTCAAGATGTCATTTGCGGCATTTCTTTCAATTTGCAAATTTTTTTTATTATGTCACAAACTTACCCTATTTTGGGTACAGCGGTTGTATTGTAGATCCATAACATTTCCATAAAGCTCTGATAGTGTTCCTAACCTGATCGAGATATCTGTTAAGTGTCCACTACAAACGTATTTAAAACATCTAGATAAACAAACTAAACAGACCTATCTTAGAAAAGTCTGTTGCAAGAACTTAACTTCATCGCCTTCAATAATGCACAAACCTTCCAAATCCACGTGCGATTTTTTAAAAAATCGTTAAAAAAATCATTTTCGATTCAGCCGTTTCTATAGCAAAACCGGTGTTAACGAATACATCGGTAGTTATACAGAGACCATGCCACAGGCTAGGTTTTTCGCTAATGGCCAGGAAAGGTTTAACCTGGACCGAACCTGTCACCATTGACGTAAGAAGAAAGCATTCTACCATTCGACCACTCAGAAACTTATCCAATAAAATATGCTGCTGTTAGCGATGAAGTGTCTTACGCTACATGGATTATGGGGACTGAGCTTTTGTGAGATGGGTAGGTAGCTAGCTCCCTAGTAGACAATGCTTTTGTGGGTCGAGGAATAGAAGGCTCAATGTACAATTTCGTTCACCAATTCTAATAGCTTCCCCAATTTCGTCAATATTTTCTTGTTGCTATTTTTCCGCAAGAAACAGATAACATCCTTCATAGACGTGGCTCAGTTATCGCCATGGCAATATACACGTTACGACCACAAGGTCTTCGTCAGAGACGAAGAAGAAAAACACCTAACACATCACAACATCAACAAAGACAATGAACTCAACAACCAAATACAAAACGTAAGAAGGCAACCATATACCAGTGAGTGGAGGAGAATGTGTGAATCAGGGTATGCCACTTAGGACAAAGTTTGTCATGATAAGAAATGAAAATTCATGAACTAATGAGTTTATGCACTAATTCACAGCACTATTTATCCGCTTTATTGACTTCGAGAACGTCTTTGATTAAGTCGACTGGAGCAAACTTTCAGATGTTGCAAGAAATAGGTATAGAGAGATCATTCATTAGGTTCACACATAATCTGTATACACATTAAGAGGCGATTATTTGAATCAAAGAACTCGCAAATTTAGTTTTAATAAGACAGGGGATACGGCAGAGCTGCTACATTTCGCCGAGTCTTTATAACGCATATTCTGATATGAAAACGGAAAATTGAGTTCGGAGTTGTAATAAGAGCTTCAGTCAATCGTGTTAAAGTCAATGACATCAAATTTGCCGATTCCCTAACCATAGTTGGAGGATCAGTTACAAATGTTGCTTGTCAAAATTAATAGCAGAGCAGAAGGAAAAAAGAATGAAAACAAAGACTTTGGCAACAATGGAAATAACGTATGAAAATGAGTGTAATAATCAATAGAAATAATGGAACAAGTACAGAAGTTGACAAAGTTAACCGTAACAAAAGATGCCGGAATTTGACAGAAATTAAAACGAGGATTGAATAAGTGTTTCAGATAAAAAAATTAATTGGTAGAGATATAGAATATCAGGATATAACTGAGTAAAAGATTTGACCCCGGTCATAAATAGCCAACTGCACTGTATAGGACTGAAACATGGACTCTAGCAAAGAAGAATGAAACATTTTAGAAACATTTGAAATGAGGTGATATCGTAGAATGAACTCTTTGAAGTGTGCGCACAAAGACAATATTGAAAATAATACTGAAACGAAGGTTGAATTGGCTGGACCACAATATGAGACGTGACAGTCTTTTACAGAAGATACTAGAGGCAAGATGAAGGGTCACAAGGAAGAGGGAGATCAAGATTCGTCTTTATATCTCAGACATGCAGAGACACTAAAGCACGCAACTATGCTGAAATGAAGAGAGCTGCGGAGGATAGGGTCAGATGGAGAGACTTACTCAGACTACCTTACAACCAATCTTAAGACGGATCAACCAGATGATAGGGTCAGATGGAGAGACTTACTCAGACTACCTTACAACCAATCTCAGGACTGATCAATAAGAGGATATGGTCAAACATGCTCAGACAACCTTACAGTCTAAAGACTATTCAACCAGAGGATGTGGTTAAATGAAGAGACACACTCAAACAACATTACAACCAATTTCAGGACGGATCAACCAGATGATAAAGTCAAATTTAGAGACATGCTACGAGAGCCTTACAACAAGTCTTGGAACTAATCAATCAGAGGATATCGTCAAATGATAACACATAGATAACCTTACAGTAAAAGACTGTTCAACCTGAGGATGGGGTTAAAATAAGAGACATACTCAGACAATCTTACAACCAGTCTCCGGACTGATCAACCAGATGATATGATCAAATAAGGAGACATAGACAACCTTACAACCAGTCTTAGGAATGATCAACCAGATTATATGATCAAATGGAGAGGTATGCTCAGACAATCTTACAACCAGTCTCAGAACTGATCAACCAGATGATGATGATGACATTTCCACTCATGTACATACAAATTAGTGGACATACATATACCCATATACAGACACATAAATTGCCTTAAGTATTATATTCGATGTTGATTTAATTTTCTTTGTTTATTTTGTAGTTCATTTGGTACATATTTATATAAATTGTAGCTTTGTCCACCACAGTTTCCTTTTGTTTTTACCCGATGTGTAAGGCCTCATCGTTTTTTAAGTTTGGTTCACCTGAAGTATAAGGCCTCATCGTTTTTTAAATTTGGTTCACCTGAAGTATAAGGCCTCATCTTTATTTAAGTTTGGTTCATCTGAAGTATAAGGCCTCATCTTTATTTAAGTTTGGTTCACCTGAAGTATAAGGCCTCATCTTTATTTAAGTTTGGTTCACCTGATGTATAAGGCCTCATCTTTATTTAAGTTTGGTTCACCTGAAGTATAAGGCCTCATCTTTATTTAAGTTTGGTTCACCTGATGTATAAGGCCTCATCTTTATTTAAGTTTGGTTCACCTGAAGTATAAGGCCTCATCTTTATTTAAGTTTGGTTCACCTGATGTATAAGGCCTCATCTTTATTTAAGTTTGGTTCACCTGAAGTATAAGGCCTCATCTTTATTTAAGTTTGGTTCACCTGATGTATAAGGCCTCATCTTTATTTAAGTTTGGTTCACCTGAAGTATAAGGCCTCATCTTTATTTAAGTTTGGTTCACCTGATGTATAAGGCCTCATCTTTATTTAAGTTTGGTTCACCTGATGTATAAGGCCTCATCTTTATTTAAGTTTGGTTCACCCGATGTATAAGGCCTCATCTTTATTTAAGTTTGGTTCACCTGATGTATAAGGCCTCATCTTTATTTAAGTTTGGTTCACCTGATGTATAAGGCCTCATCTTTATTTAAGTTTGGTTCACCTGAAGTATAAGGCCTCATCTTTATTTCAGTGAGGCTCACCTGATGTATAAGGCCTCATCTTTATTTAAGTGGGGTTGACCTGTTTCCTTTCTCTCTGATACGTGACAATAACAGGTAGAGGTGGTCACATAGCAGATACTGCCGTAGGTGATAAGGTGTTTAGGCTACATCAAGAAAATAGAAAAAAACGAGTGAGAAGAAGAAAAGAAAAGATAGTCTGGCGATAAAGTTATTAAAGCTTTATCGAATATGGTCGATCTGGGGTAGTTGTCTCGCCACCGCGATTCAATTTCAACCAGTGTTCGTAAAGCGATCTCAGTCCCGCCAGGCGGAGCGATAGCGCGGGCTTGCGGAAAACGCTCGCCTGCCTTTCCCCGTAGAGCTATTGGGGTGCGGTTTGTTTTGGCGTCTCCTCCACCGAGGTGCGCTTCTCTGGTCCGTATCAGGAAACGTTGTCAGTCCGTGGTGATTTATCTAAGGCTTATAGCAGAGCTCGACAGTTCGTCTCGATGGTGGTCAGACTCTCGCAAAGAGCTTGTGACCGGCAAATGGAAAGCAGGAATCGTGCCTCAAGGCCCTGTGTTCTCCCGGGGACCAACCCTCGGGAGAAGGGCATGCCGGCAGGCCAAATTGTCTCTAGTCCCAGTGAAATTCATCGCCGAGGTCGTTGGGATCCGTTCTGCACAGAGCGCTGCCATCCCTCCTCGAGCGAGCCCGGTCGGTCGGTCGTCTGGTGCGTGTAGGGGTCCCTGTCAGGCGGTCCTAGGTCGACGTAGTGAGGGACGGGTGGAACAACCGTCCGTCCGTTCCGTCAGTCGGTCCCTGCGGCCGTCTCAGTGAGGCTTTTTACACACCCGTCCTCCGCCGACCGGTGTGTGCGCTACGTACGTCTCCGACAGATATCTGGTTGATCCTGCCAGTAGTCATATGCTTGTCTCAAAGATTAAGCCATGCATGTCTAAGTTCACACTGTCTCACGGTGAAACCGCGAATGGCTCATTAAATCAGTCGAGGTTCCTTAGATGACACGATCCTACTTATATAACTGTGGCAATTCTAGAGCTAATACATGCTTACCAAGCTCCGACCCTCGCGGAAAGAGCGCTTTTATTAGTTCAAAACCAATCGTCGTTTCCCTCGCAGGGTTGCGGCGCCCCCACTGGTGACTCTGGATAACTTTGTGCTGATCGCATCGCCTCATGTGCCGGCGACGCATCTTTCAAATGTCCGCCCTATTAAATGTCGATGGGCGAAAGTCAGAGGCGCGAAGACGATCAGATACCGTCGTAGTTCTGACCATAAACGATGCCGACTAGCGATCCGCAGGAGTTGCTTCGATGACTCTGTGGGCAGCTTCCGGGAAGCCAAAGTGTTTGGGTTCCGGAAAAAGTATGGTTGCAAAGCTGAAACTTAAAGGAATTGACGGAAGGGCACCACCAAGAGTGGAGCCTGCGGCTTAATTTGACTCAACACGGCCAACACTGAAATGACTGACATGCCGAGACTACTTTCCTTGGGTCTAATATGGAACTGGTGCTGGATTTAGACCCTCAGAAATCTGGGGTTATGCCCTCTGTGGCTCGGTTGGTCTGCATCCAGTCTTTATAAAAGGAATTGGCGGAAGAGCACTATCATGAGTGGAGCCTGCGGCTTAATTTGACTCAGGACGCAAACAATGTAGAACGACTGACAAATCGAGAGCACTTTCGTTGGGTCTAATAGTGAACGTGTGTTGGTATTAGACCCACGGAAGACAGGTCAGCTCTCTAACCTTCTTATGAAGGATCGCTACGGAAACCGTGCCTTAACACCGCGGAAACCGCAGGCTCCAGATACCTGGTCATGGACAAACAAAAGCCCTCGATTAATTCGTCTTTGCCAAAAAATGAACGGGTGCTGGAAATAGACCATCGGAAGACAGGTCAGTTTTACCCTACAAATGACAGGGCGTTGCTACGGAAATCCTGCTCAACTCGAGAGGAACCGCAGACATTTGGTTCACGTACCAGGCTGATAAGCCAATGGCGCGAGGCTACCATGTGAGGGATAACGGCCGAACGCTTGTTTGCCAGAATTCCGCTCAAATTCTCAGCACCACTGCAATGGGAGGCTTCGATATGGTCGGGACCTGGGGATCGCGCCTCAACCCTACCAGGTCGAGCCACAGAAAGAGGTCTCTTCCATCCGCTGATCAAAGCGGGCGGATAGCTGCTCGATATTCACCCTATACGGCGATGGGGTGCGAAACCACGAACATCAGACTTATTTCCTGGTCGGGGTATCGAAAACAGTAGAGCAGCCACCTCACTGTGAACTGTCGAGACTCACTCCTTGACCACGAGATATGTCCGCAAACCAGGCGAACAACATCTCCGTGACATTACCAGGCTTGTCCCCTGGTTAAATGCACTTCTGCTTCGATATCTACCTCTGTACGCTATCAGCCATACCAATGGACGCAGAAGAGATGCAGACCAGCGGACATTGCACACCTACCCCACTGTGTCAACATCCCAGGTGGCGGGAAATGCTAGGCGTACCATCCCTGCATAGAAGCCAAGAAAATAAAGGGAGAAAGAGATACCCCACTCACATGCAAATGCTACGTTTCTGGCAGGACGTGACGATCCTGGGGTACAAACACACTGGACTGCCTCTCTTCTGGGTAAACCAGTCCATATCATATATCTCATATATCATCTCACATATCATCATCGCATCCTATAGACACGAGTAGTGAAGACTCGATAGTCTGGTAAGACAACTTCCATAAGAGAGACATCTCTGATCATAAACCAACTGCTGCCTTGCAGATAGGCTGGGGACAGCCAAAGGCTAAGGAGGGCATCCCTACAGAAACGCCTGTTGAAATCGGATGCACGGGGCCGCAAGCCTAACAAAACAGTGCACCGTAAATCGCAGTATGATGACAGTACAACCGATCAGAAAAACGTATGGCGCTCATCCTGCGGAGTCCCGCCAGGCAGCGATAGTGCCGAGCCTCACGCCTCGAAGGAGCCCACCCTTGACTACTGGTGGTCACCCACCCATGTGTCGTGGAGTCAAGGCACATGGCTATGGGGCAACTTTTATTGACCAAAAACTCAAGACCCTCAAAATACTACAGTGGAATGCGGAGGGAGTCATTAACAAAAAACTTTCCCTAACACATCACCTGCATGAAGGTAAGATTGACGTGGCATGTATCCAGGAAACGCACCTCAACAATAATCATCAATTCTCAATCAGAGGATATTAGACCTTCCGTCTCGATAGAGAAGGCCACAAAGGAGGGGTCCTGATACTGACCAGAAACTGCATACCGAGTAGCGCGGTATCTGTCAATCACACCGGACAAGCAGAAATTGTAGGAGTTGACATAATGGCTCAAGAGACGAAGCTCCGCATTTTCAATCTGTACGGACCACCAAATAGAGACCTATCGCTCTCGAGTACGGAGGTCAGAGACTCCAACTGCATAGTAGTTGGAGATTTCAACAGCCACTCGGAGAGATGGGGATACTCTGACACAGACAGCAGAGGTGACGAAGTGGAAGATTGGGAGGATACCCCTAGTTTCTATTCTAGAACATGGCATACCACCTCGACTCCAGATTTGGCCTTCTCCACACAGGACATACACCATAAAATAGACCGCCAGGTGCTAAACCAACTGGCAGGTAGCGACCACAGGCCGATCAGGCTGATCATTGACTTGAAAGTAGGCCCACTGGAAACAAAACCGATCCCACGTTGGAACTACAAACGAGCCGACTGGGACAGATTTGCAATCCTGACAGATGGGCTGTGTGAAACCATCAACACACGAAACAACAAAATGAAGCCCATGGTGGAAAGCCTAAGCAAGGCAATAATGCAAGCCACCACTGAAACCATCCCAAGAGGAGCTAGAAAAAACTATAAGCCCTACTGGAATGATGAGTTGCAGAAAGCGGAAGATGCAGTAACAAATGCTAGGAACATGGCAGAGAGAGAACAATCTATGGAGGCAAACATCGCCCTCAAAGCCGCCACGGGGAAATACAAATACACTCTCAAGCAAACAGCAAGAGAAAACTGGAAACACTAAACGGAAAGCCTAAACCTGGACAAAGACGGGAACAAGCTATGGAAGCTAGTCAGAGGCATGAACGACAAAAACCCGTCAAACAAACAAATTACCATCAAGCAGGGCGAAAACTTGCTCACCGGTAAAAAAAGCCGCAAACGCTTCTGTCGATCACTATGCCAGAGCAAACCACTTCGAGGTCCCTGAAGATAGGCATACAGACATTAGTGAAGAGCTAAAGGGGCACACCAACATCAATACGGCACCTGAAGAGCACATGTTGCCAAATTAACAATGAGCGAAATGGAAGAGGCTATGAGAACATTAAAGAAAAGGAAATCTCCCGGAAAAGACGGGATAACAAACGAAATGCTGATGGGGCTGGGCCAAACAGCGAAGAGGAAACTGCTATCGGTTCTGAACCAAAGCTGGAAAAGGGGAATTGTACTACAGGCATGGAAAGACGCAGTACTGGTAACAGTACCAAAAACAGGAAAGGACAAAACAGATCCAAATGGATACAGGCCCATCAGCCTACTGAGCTGTGTCGGCAAGCTGATGGAACGGATGATAAACACCAGACTGATGTGGCATCTGGAAGAAAAACGAATACTAATTCCACAGCAAGCCGACCTTAGACAGCACAGATCCACTGAGGACCAGGTCATCCTCATAGTCCCGGAAATAGAAGATGCCTACCAGGAACAGAAACACACAATAGCTGTTTGGGTGGATCTGGAAAAGGCATTTGACAAAGTCTGGAAAGACGGACAGAGTCAAGCTAAGAAGAAGTGATGTTTGTGGGAAAATGTACAAGTGGATCAACCCCTACCTCAAACAAAGAACGGCCAAAGTCCAAGTACAAGGGCAGATGAGCAAGAAGGTGACACTCGAGCAGGGAGTACCCCAAGGGGGAGTACTGTTACCCACACTCTTCCTGGTATATATAAACGAGATTACAGAGAATATACCAAGGAGAGTCCATAGCTCAATGTTTGCAGACGATCTGGCTATGTGGACCTCTGAAAAGAATCTCACCATAGCCATAAATCGGATGCAGCAGGCCCTAACATCGCTGGAAGAGTGGGCGAACTCATGGCTGGTCAAAATAAACGAGGAGAAAACCACATGCACAATATTCTCGCTTTCAATAAAACCCCAAAATACCTAATTAAGTTTAAATGGCAAATTCCTGCAGCCAAACGACAACCCAACCCATCTGGGAGTCACATTGGATCGGCGCATGACATGGAAAAGTCAGATCGAGAGAAACCGAATGAGAGCCAGAGAAAGAATGGCAATCATGAGGAAACTTGCTGGCACAAGCTGGGGATTAGACGAAGGCATACTAAAGAAACTGTACACTGGAAGAGTGAGACCAGTTCTCGAGTATGGCATTGCGGCATGGACAACATCAGCAAATGCGAACTTCGATAAAGTTAGCAAACTTCAAAACCAAGCCATGAGAGTTATAACAGGAGGCATGAAGTCAACGCCAATTGTAGAACTTGAAAAGACTACAAAACTGCAATCCATGACCGATAGAAGAGACTGCAGAGCCCAGCTGCAGTCAGAGAAACTCCGAAGACTGACTGACCATCCAATGCACCAGAGACTAAACAATTTGGGAAATGGGAAACTAAAGCGGAGAAACTTTGCAGAAATAGCCAAAGCAAAGATGCACGAAGATCCCATAAACGCACTAACAACACCAAAACCCATCACTACTGTACGAAAACCTACCTGGAGGCAGGATATATTTCCAGAGGTGGTAGAAAATATACCAGGTATTGGAAACAAAAACTGACAGACTGAAAAAGAAAGGAGAGATACTACCCTAAGCTTTATATTGAAAAGCTACCCAAGCATGGACTAGACCCATGCATACACCGACGGTTCTGTAACAATCACTACACAGAACGGAGGGGCAGGAGCATTCCTGAACCTACCAAATGGCAGACAAATAACACTGTCATTCGCTACTGGTAAGTACACAAGCAATTTCAGAGCGGAGGCAGAGGCACTGAGGGCGGCAGTGGAAGAAATGGTGACACATAAAGAAAATGAAAGCCATATAGTCCTGCTTACAGATGCTCTCGCCTAGTCACAGCGCTAAAAAGCCAGAAAAACACTGAGCTCAATGACTTAAGAGCAGCACTCTGCAAACTGTGCCAGCAGTCCGCACCAAAAAGGGTAGTGGTACAGTGGGCCCCATCACACTGCAACATCCAAGGCAACGAGGAGGCAGACAGACTGGCAAAAGAAGGTGCAAGACTACCACAAACAGATACTAGTATGACGTACGAAGAGTCAAAACGGCTTATCAAAGCCACAGACATAACCAAATGGGAAACCGAACATACTGGTTACACTAAAAACGATTCCTATTACCAGTTGAACCGAAGAGAGCAGGTCGTTGTCTTCAGACTTCGCACTGGCCACAATAGACTGAGGTACCACCTATTCAACAAATTGAAGATAGGTGGTACCGACGAATGCCCGTGCGGTACCGGTAAAATGACCGCTGAACATCTGCTGCAGAACTGCCCGACATACGAGGATCAGAGAGAGCAGATGTGGCCATCACCAGTTGAACTGCAAGACAAGCTCTATTGCAGCGGCGACAGCCTCAGGATGACCGCCGCTTTTTTCGAAAAAAATAATGGTTACTGTCTGACTGCGTACGAAGAAGAAGAAGAAGAATATGGTCGTAGCTATTTGAGATGGATAATAGCATTGTAATACTGTGATTGGGTATACAGTAATCCCGATTTGATTTCTTCTTCTTCTGAGTTCAGGTTTTTTTGATAATGCTAAATCCTCAGTCCTATCGCCAGGATGAAGTCCATAGTTATTTCCATGTCTGAGACGTGACCCCATAGTTTTGGCCTCAGTCCTGCTCCATCTGGCCATGTCTTGTATCTTAGTTCATCGTGGACCGGGCATCCTTGAAGTACGTGTTCAGGGAACTCTTGTTCCACATGGACATTCATTTGTTTCGGAGCGATTTTATTTGAATGATGTCTCAGCTTTCGTCTTGAACGTGATTTCGCAAACGAAGAAATCCGATACACTGTATCGAAAAAAAAGAAAAAAAAATGGTCTGATATCTGACACGTACCCAACCTAAGTTACTAAATGCTCGAATCTATAATTCCAGCAAAGATGGCTTCATAACAAGAGAGAGACCAAGAAAACGATGGATGGTTGGTTAGTTATTGATCCAGTGGCCTATGGGCTCCTGCCTTTTCACCCAATGCCACATAGTGATATCTGCAAGTGTTTGTAAGCTGTTCTTTAGTTCGTGCAACCTGGCCCACTTGTCTGGCCTCGGAGGAAGAATCTCTTTCCTAACACCTGCAAGGCCGGACATTCAAAAAGATGATGTTCAACAGTTTCATAGGGATGTGGGCACAGCTGGCACTCTGGAGTATGTTCTGGTTGGATTCTGTTCAAGTGGCTGTTAAGTTGTATGTGTTGAGTGCGAAGTTAGAAAATGGTGCTTTGGTCTCTCCTTTTCAGGAGGATGATGTTGTCTTTGGGATTTGGGATGACCATATGTCTGTAGATTTTTCTCCCAGTATTTCCCATTGCCCATCTTTTTGGCGAGGCGTCTTTGTTCACAGTCTTCAGTAGTTGTTTTACTGTCTGTAGGGTTGTTGGTGTGTATTGTTGTTTTTGACTTGCTCACTTCTTAGCCAGCCTGTCTGCCTTGTCACTGCCAGGTGTTTTTGAGTGGCCAAGGATCCATTGTATAACTATTCTGACTTCATGGGATGTGAGAAGTTGGTTCGCATCTATTGATATTTTGGTATGTTCAGGCCTGCATTGACCACCGTCTTCCAGAGCTTGAAGGGCAGATAATGAGTCTGTAAAGATTACGATGCTTTGAGTTTTTGATGGGAAAGCATCAAATACATCCCTCAAGTGGTACAGATCTACTTCCAATGCTGTTATCTCTGCCTGATAATTTGAACATATCTCCCTATTGGCATCAAACAGCTCATCAGATGTTCTGTCTGGATACACTATATAGACTCCATATTCCGCTTTAATGGTGGCCTTAAAAGCGGATCCACCAGTATAGACATGTATCCATTCCTCTGCATAGGTGAAGACGATGGATAGACTGTACAAGTTAGACACTGGAGAAACATATAATGACAACAACATCGGCGGCACACCTGCCACACGGAAGAAAACATCCCCTGCCCACCTGGTCTACCGTCTCAAAGAGAAATACGATGTTGACGATGAACGCCTCTAGATGTTGACTATCTATTCTGCTCTTCAAGGACTGACATGATTCTTTTATTCTTCTAATGGCGAATGGTGTCCGTACGGAATAGAGGAGGCTCACACTAATCTTCCAACCTCGTTATAAAATGTGAATAAAGAAGGTTGTGCATGGAGCTAGCATCATCACCTTGTCAAATCAATGTTTTTAATGCTGCAAGTGCAAATTCTCGAATACATGTTTAACGTAAATTGATCAGAACTAGTGGTGGCTCATTGCTTCATTTAGATCGATAATGACAACAATCATCATCATTATGTTCAATGTGCAAACAGGACAATCATGCATTTTCTTCTGATGTAAATAGAACAATAATCCATTTTCTTCTGATGTAAATAGAACAATAATCCATTTTCTTCTGATGTAAATAGGACAATATTCCATTTTCTTCTGATGTAAATAGAACAATAATCCATTTTCTTCTGATGTAAATAGAACAATAATCCATTTTCTGCTGATGTAAATAGGACAATAATCCATTTTCATCTGACTTAAATAGAACACTAATCCATTTTCTTCTTCTCATGTTAATAGAACAATACTCCATTTTCTTCTGATGTAAATGTGACAATAATTCATTTTCTACTGATGTAAATAGAACTCCTGCATTTTCTTCTCATGTAAATAGAACAAACAATAATTCATTTTCTCCTGATATAAATAGAACAATAATACATTTTCTTATCATGTAAATAGGACAATAATCCATTTTATTTTGTTGTGAATACGACAAAAATCGCTTTTCGTCTATGTAGAGAGTACACTAAACCATTTTCTTTTGGTGTAAATAGGACAATAATCCATTGTCTTCTGATGTAAATAGCACAATTATCACTCAGTTTCTTATGTGAATAGGACAATCATCATTCACTTTCTATGTGAGAATAGGACAATCATTATTCATTTTCTATGTTAGAATAGGACAATGGTTATTTATTTTCTTTGTGAGAATAGGCCAATCGTCATTCGTATTCTATGTGTGAGTAGGATAATCATCATCTATCAATTTCTTTATGCAAATAGGACAATCATCATTCTGCTGGTGATGCAGATATGGCAATCATCCTTCTTCTCATGGAGTGAACAGAATAATCATCATTCTGCTCATGTTGCAGATAGGACAATCACAGTTCTGCTCGTGGTGTAAGCAGTACAATCCCCATTCTTCCCATGATGCAGATGTGACAATCATTATTTTTCACGTGACGCAAATCATCGCTCTTTTTGTGATGGAAATAGAACAATCGTACGACAATCATCGCTCTTCTTGTGATGGAAATAGAACAATCGTACGACAATCATCGCTCTTCTTGTGATGGAAATAAAACAATCATACGACAATCATCGCTCTTCTGGTGATGGAAATAGAACAATCACACGACAATCATCGCTCTTCTGGTGATGGAAATAGAACAATCATACGACAATCATCACTCTTCATGTGATGGAAACAGAACAATCATACGACAATCATCGCTCTTCTGGTGATGGAAATAGAACAATCATACGACAATCATCGCTCTTCTTGTGATGGAAATAGAACAATCACACGACAATCATCGCTCTTCTTGTGATGGAAATATAACAATCATACGCCAATCATCGCTCTTCTTGTGATGGAAATAGAACAATCATACGACAATCATCGCTCTTCTTGTGATGGAAATAGAACAATCATACGACAACCACCGCTCTTCTTGTCATGGAAATAGAACAATCATACGACAATCATCGCTCTTCTTGTCATGGAAATAGAACAATCATACGACAATCATCGCTCTTCTTGTGTTGGAAATAGAACAATCATACGACAATCATCGCTCTTCTTGTGATGGAAATAGAACAATCATACGACAATCATCAATCTTCTCGTGATGCAAATATGAAATGAACAGTTTTCGTTTTGATGTTAAATTCCAATTCATCATTACTCATCTGATTGGGAATAAAAAATAATTATTCAATTTCTTTATGACATTAGGACAATCCTCTTCTGCTTTCCACGAAAATAAGCGTTTAGTTGTATTAGATCTGTATCATATATGACATATTGTTTTTAAAGCTTTCTGTGTAACCAAATAAAATTCTTCACACTCTGCAAGCGTATGGACATAACAGATTGTATCAATTCATGAGCCGTATAGTCGTATATCTGGATTTGACTGCATTGATAAGAGTGTCTTGCCATACGCTCTCATCCTTACAGTGGGTCAAATCCTGTATCTGTTAGACGTGGTCCTCTGTGTGTATTGAACAGCACTGATAGGGGATTCCTGATTGCAGTGGGCAAATCCTGAATCTGTCAGACGTGGTCCTCTATGTAGATTGGACAGCACTGATAGAAGATTCTTCATTTCAGTGGGTCAGCTCCTGCATCTGTCAGACGTGGTCTTCTATGTGGATTGGAAAGCACTGATAGGGGCTTCTGGCTTTGCAGTGAATCAGTTTATGTATCTGTAAAACTTGGTATTTTCTGTGGATTTGGCCCTGCAGATAGTTGTTTTATGATTGAAGTGAGTCAATTCCTGTATGTATCAATCATTCCCAACTATGTGGATTGGAGTCACTGGCATGAACTTTTTGCGTCTCGCTCTCAGCATTGCATTGAGCTATTGTCGTCTTTTCATACAAAGACACTTTCTCAGGCTTACACAGGCAGCATGAGCAGGAAAAAGCGAAGTACAACAGGTTAAAGTTGCACATATTACATGGCGATGTTGCTTGCCCCGACTCCTTGTTCATAAACGTTCAATAGCTGCCCATCGGGAGCGAAGATGGTGACATAATCAGACTTGGGCTACGAGATCATTCATCCGTATGATTATACAGTCCAATCCGGGCATGGCCGACTCTGCCAGCACTTAGGGCACACATGTGAGGAGTCCGCCGTTCTTTCAATTCTTACGGGCATCTCGCTTTCTCTTAACCTCAGCGATGAAATGTAGCTCTGCTATTTGAGCACATTGTGCGATGCTAGTGTGCCAAGTAGAACGGTTGTGTGTAAGCATTTTCTAGGAGGTTGGCATCAATGTTGATGCTTTTGAGCGACATTTGCAAGGAGTCACTGTAGCGTTTTGTCTGTTACCTTCACGAGTACCTGCCTGCTCCGAGCTCACTGCTTGGAGAGGCGCTCATCAGATATGCGAACAGCATGTCCCTTTCATATAAATTTGGTGTTTTGTAGAACCATATGTCTGCTCAAGAAGGAAGACAACAATAAGGATTTTCCATTCAAATGTAAAGCCAGTCCTGCTGTATGGAGCGGAAACCTGGAGAATGACCAAAGGCAATGACAGGAGACTGCAGCGTTTCATCAACATATGCCTGAGAAAGATTCTTGGTCTAAAACGGTTTGACAAAATTACAAACGATAGACTGTGGGAAAGAGCGGGACAAGGTAAATTAGAACAGGAAATCTTAAGAAGAAATTTAAGATGGATGGGTCAAACATTAAGAAAGCCCCAGGCCAGAAAAGCTGGAGGAAAGCGGAAAAGATTGCACAGAACAGAGCTCCTTGGCGAGGGTTGGTTGATGGTCTATACACCCCTAAGTGATAGAAGGCCAATTGAGAGATGTCAGCTAAACATGTTTTAATTACGTACTTTATCCTACCACTTGATTACGGTCAGCTTGCACAGACATCTCATGTAGTTCCATTTTATATGCCTGGCATGTCCACTATACACTGTCCATGTGTTGCAAGTATACAACAGAGTGGCTAGCACTACGAGTCAACCTTTTTACCTTGTTCGCGACATTAATATCTTGTCGGTTCCAGACTTTCACTTGCATTTTGTCAAAGAGAGAGCTTGTCTTTCGAATCTTGTTCTTGAACATAAGTGTCGATTTTGACCTACTTAGAGATCATACGTCTAGGTAGGCGAAGCTTTAAAAGCATATGTTATATGACAACAAAAGAAAAATCCAAATCAATGACATCACAGGGAGTACCTGAAATTAATTTCCCTACCCTACGCCACTTTGTAAGGACGTACATGGACACCACTTCGTTCGTCCACCCATGGCCATCTCTAAACTACAGATGGTCATGGTGCAGCTCTGTACTTGTATTACTCGGGTATTCGGCTATTTTCGGTAGTTCTCGGTAATAGCCGTGCGGAGGTATCCTCCAAGCCGCATTTTTAGAGTTCATTCTAGATTTGTATGTTGTTCGCTGAGCAACATATAGACATGCTCCGTGGAACGGCGTTGTATCGTGTCTCTCAGAAAATCTATGGGTTTGAAGGTAGATGATGTGTGGTGTGAAGAAGTTAGTGGAACATTAGAAGAGTGAACTGACCACTGAAGAACTCAAATAATGCACATGAGTAGCAACAAAAAGTGAATTTTCAACTTCAGAAGAGGATATGGCTTGGCTTTGCTTCGTTCATTCTCAATCTCTCGCTACTAAACACTGAAAGCGCTTAACTACCAGAATGTAGTCCAGAGAACGGAATGCGTTGTGGTGTAGTTTACAGCTTGACTGCGATATTTGCACCTTTCGGTCCAACACATCCGACTTCAGCAAGCATTTTTTGAGTACCGTGTTAGCATTCCCTCTTCGATGTCTTCTCCTTAGCCAGTCTGCCCTGCTGCAGCCTGTTATCCAGGATCACCACGTGGAGGTGTAGAAGGGTCTTGGCAGCTCTAGTTCGCTGGTCCTGGCGCTCGCAGTCAGCTATGGGTCGCTGACCACGGCAGCTCATGCGCCGCTCATCATCTTGACCCCAGAAGAGGACATGAGTAAGGGGAGTATTTCCATTACACAAATTAAGGTACTGTGTTACCCATTGGGAGACGTATTTTAAAATGGCGTACTAACATTGCAGCAGTCAGAAGGGGCGTTGACCTGTTAATTAATAATGCAGTTGACCATTTTTTTAATGTGAAAAATCGCTGAGAAGCATGCAATCTTGGACAGGCTTTTAAGTTAAGAATAAATGCATTTGCATTTATTTCATACCAATTTGTTGTTTTATAGGTTTTATGTATGATTTCTATGCCTTAAGTATTACTAAGTAGACAATCATCTTGTTGTCTTGAGCGGATTAATCCAACTGACATTGTTTCTGTGTGAAAAAATTGATTCTGCATTCGTACAAATCGCTATTCGAACCGCCTCTTGGAATGGGCAAATGTACCGGTGGGTTCCAAGTCAAGAACTGCCGTCGGGGATGAAGACAACTCTTATATACTAAGCCGCAGCTTATGTGAGGTGGGGTGACTAGTCCCCTTCTTTGTTGTTTATACCTTCCCTAACTCAGGTACTCTTTTACAGCTAGGTCGACTGGAGGAGCGGTCGTACCAAAAACGAACAAAGCCCTCATGATTTTTCTATAGTTCGTGATTTCGAACCCTGGCGCGCTGTAATCTCATTCTTAGCAAGCCAGTTGATTGCCGACAAAGCTACAACGATCCACTCTTGGAACAAACTGTTTACGAGCTAAGTGTTCATGTACATGACAAAAGACAACTACAAAAAACAACAAAATGATGGAATACCAGAACGTACCTGAAAATACCTTCTGTCCCACTCGGCAGACTTGTAGTCTCTGCTGAGGTTGTTATAGTTAAGGTGAAATGAGACCACGCCCAAATCGCTGTCCTCACCTAACTTAACATTCCGCCCAGCCCTGGAAACCTGAGTATCTGAGACAGCATTAGTTAAAACAGCGTGACCGTTGGTCTGTTTGTTTGTGCAGCCACACCTGAAGTAGGTTGGACAGGGTACTTTCAAACGATCTGTTTGACCCCCTTCTTGGGTGAGGCTGCTTCTCCTTCTCTTACATCTCTTAGAGTATCGTTTCTTCTTTGATGGCCTCTTACCTGTCTTATAGCATTCTTTGGACGACGTCCTATGAAGCTTTTGAGCAGACGACGATGTGGACAATGATGGCGAGGTTGAGATGTTGCTATATAAAGGATGCTGAAGGGAATCCGAGTTAAACAGCGGAGAAGTTGGCGAATTTGGTAGTGAGTATGTACAGGGCTGCTTCTCTGAATGTTCATCGGTCGATTTCTCTTCAGGTGGAGATGGCGACAGAGAGGTCTCATCTTGCTTTGTGTGGTCTATCTCTTTCTGTTGATCATTTTCCTTGCGTAATGATTGCAGGTCTTGTTGCAGCTGCTGTTGGTACAGCTGCTTCTTCTGAAGTCTTCTATGTAGAGACTTTTCTGAGGTTGTCAGACTGATGGGAGTACAAAGAGACCGACACGATTGCCAGCTGTGAAGAAGGCTGAAGTAATTTGACTCACTTTCACTTTCATCGGTGTCAGAGTTCAGTGGCAGATTTGCTGAGATCGGAGACGACGATCCAGGCGTACATGCCTGAGATGAAGGGGGAGCAAGATATACCATCCCCATGTGGTTCCTGCCTCCGAACCCAGCACTTTCTTCACTTAAGTCAGCATCACTCATGATGTTGTCATTCCCAAAAGAATGGACGCTCATTCCACCAGAAAATCCTGATCCTTTTGGGCGTTTTCTTACCTTCAGTCTGGACAAAGTCACACGAGAAAATGACGTTCCAGACCTATTGGCTTTTCTAAAACTGGTAAACAATTTTGGAATTGCCAAACCCGTGCACTGGGCTGTTATCTGTGCAAGTCTCGGCTTAAGATCTGATCTCTCGATATGTTTCATACGCAGCTGGTTTGTCCAGAGTATCCTGATGGTTAGAACGTAAGTCACAATCATAATCAGTAGCGGGATGTAGAAAGCAAAAACGGAACCGTAGATAACAAAATTCTTCACATTTGGGACACACTCTCCATTTCTAAATACACTGGATGTATCCACAAAACCATGTATGCAAATAGGACTGGAAATCGCCACTGAAACGACCCAAACAAATAGGATCTTTCCTGCCACCATGCGCCGAGTTTTATTTCTACCATAACGCATGGGGTATTTGAGTGTGAAGTAACGGTCCATTGACATAGTGCACATATGCCAGATCGAAGCAGAACACATCAGAACATCACTCGCAACCCACAGTACGCAAACCTCTGAGTTCATTGGGAATCGACCTGAAAAAAGAATACAAAAACACATAAAACAATTAATTGATTGTTGAAAGAGGGAGTGCATTAATATAATTCTGTCAACACCCGTTCAGATGATCTGCCTGCCATTCAAACTGAAAACACCAGCAGTTTAACAATTTAAAGATTGACCCTTCCTACACCCATCCCCCGCAGCACATTCCACTTCTCCATACCCGCTCATCTCTTCCCCCTGAACCAATCAACCCACGCACACACTCTCAACTAACCAATATTTTCTTCCTTCAACCAGCCGATCACCCTGCATATTCCATCCACCCACCCCCTCTCTCTCATAGGTGTGAAATTTTAATGATCGCTAGCATTTTTCTTATCACTGTTTCTTTCCAGTTTCTTCGTATTTATCGTTGCCTTCTCTACACCTTTACCTACTTGCCTTTATCGTTGTCTTCTATGTGCCTTCATCTACTTACCTCTATCGCTGCCTTGTCTGCACCTTTACCTACTTGCCTCTATCGCTGCCTTCTGTGCACCGTTACCTACTAGCCTTTATCGCTGCCTTTTCTGCACATTTACTTACTTGCCTTTATCGTTGTCTTCTCTGCACCTTTACCAATCAGCGTAATTCAACAACAATATAAATATTCCAGTAAACAATTAAGACTTTTCTATATACTCTACAACTAAAAATAATTTAAAACATTTTTCAGTATAATTACATAAACCTAGGCCATTTTTCTTCGAAATCAAACTCACCAATTCCGCCCATTGTTCCAAAGACGTCATTGAGGCTGCTCAATTTCGTCAAAATAATAAATATATTTTTGTCTCAAAGATACATTCCAACAACTAAATTGAAAATGTAATATAAAACCTAATTTTAATTTCAGTACTACGTAGTCAACGGTCGAACGGAAGAAGCTTTGTTCACATTCTTAAGTTCCAAGAAAGCTGCTTTCATTAAATTTTAAAGGTCAATGAGTCAACTGAGCTGACTATAAATGACGTCTCAAATATCGTATTGGAAGTACGCGCTACTTCATTTCGTCAGTACTACGCAATGCTGACAATTTGAGAAGTTAGTTATGAGGCAATACACAATAATTGATTACATATTTGCAACTGATCTCAAAGATTTACAGGGTTTTCCCATTCTGACAGACCTAGAAAACTTGTATATTATATTATCGATAATACTCAATTTTACATAATATACGAGACGTGTTCAAATGAAAACGGACCAAACTGCAACAAGTGAACATACGTACGATGCACATGATGACGGCACTTCAGCTGTAAACAGCACATACCAACCGTCAAGTTTGCAAAATTTCATTATAACCCGACTCATAGTTTCTTCAGCAGACCGTTGAAAACATGGCGGGTGTGATACGGAATCCGTCCAGAGTTGATCAGTGCGCGGTGATTCGATTTCTAAAAGCCGAAGGATGTCGACCAGTTGACATTCATCGCAGAATGCAGGCAGTGTATGGTGACAAATGTGTGTCGAAGACAACAGTGAAGAACTGGACAACGATGTTTAAAGAAGGACGTGCACAATATGCACCTGACCTGGTCCCAGAAGATCCTTTATTAACGCACGTCCTTCTTTAACCGTTGCTGTCCAGTTCTTCACTGTTGTCTTGGACACACCTTTGTCACCATATAATGCCTGCTTGAAAAAGACGGTGGCAACGGGCAGAATCACTGACAATAGGGACGGAAGGAAGCAAATTGAAAACAATGGATAGCTTGAAGCGTGGCATGGGAGACGGTCAACGGCGGAACTAATAACCGAAACAGGTGATAAGAGGGAATGGAGGTCCATGATTGCCAACGCTAACCGGCAAGGCACTTAATGATGTACATTATTATTTATTATATTTCGTTAACATTGCCAGTCCCATCGATCTTACCATACTGTGATGTGTATACAGATGTACTCGACCAGTTGATCGAAAGGGACGTGTTCCGCCGAGATGTAAAAATCATTATCTTCTTCCTCTGAGTTGAGGAAGGAAGACTCTAACGACTGGTCAGGCAAAATCTACTGATGAGACATCTTAGTCAGATTCAGGAAAAACATACTTTGTCAGGGATCGGTGTGATCCCGTAGTAGTGAGCGAAACGCAGATGAAGCCAAGCATAGCACAACCGTGTGGAGAACCCCGGGCCACCTTCATCAGCACGCTCGGAATGTGAGGAAAGCTACTGAAACCAGACACGTATCGTCCTTTTCAGGGAGCACAACAAGAGTAAACCTACTCATTGTGAGCATTCGCAAACAAACAACAACAACAACAACAACTGCTTCTTCGGAGTTCAACCTGACAAATGCATTAGTGTAGTAGTTTGCAGCGAGGCTGTGATATTTGCGTTTTCCGACCAAACCCATCTTTTTCGGGTGAATTTTTGGACCCAATTGACTTATAAGAGCGCGGGCTAGAATGATTTTGATACCTTCCTGATAACAAGGAGGGTAGCAGATCGAGTCTTCGGTAAACCAAATCCTATTCTTCTGTTGGGATTAAATACACAGACAGCACACGACATGGAGATAACAGCGGTGGTGCGGTCTGTAGTCATCAGCCTTTAAAACTCTGACTACTCCAGCTGAAGGAACATAGTAGTATGATAGTTTAGTATTCTCTAAGCTAGGCTGCATTATTACATCCTGTTTCCAGGGCCAGTGCGTGTAGACGGAATAGAGTCACTGTGAGGAATAGTTCGCTGACACAAACAGCTGTGAGTCACTGACTGCAGTCAGCTCATTGACTGTACTGCATCTTCGACCGAGAAAACATATTTTATAATCAAACAACAAGCACAGGTCTCTATGATTTGTGTGATTGTTGACAACAATTTTCGTCACTTTTTTATTTCTACCTCTACGTCTTGTACCTATATCCAACTGGGTCGACTACGACGACATGATACATATCACCAAATAAATCATGATGTTAAAAGGTTAAAAGGTTAAAGGTGAGGACTCGACTTCATCGCCATGGTCTGCCCATGTGGCTCGGTCTCTCTCCGCTGGAAGATATCCCGCCTGCAGAGAGCATTGCACAAGGCACGAACTCCGCTGCTCCAGCTATGAACCCAGGGATCTCCGGCAAAGATTGCCACCATGAACCTAACGGTCGCAGTTCCAATTCGAGTCCCGACCTTCTGAACACGAGCCAAACGGTTTGACTACTTCGCCACGGAGACAAACATTTTTAAAATGTTCATTAGCCTATTTTATGGAAAGGCCTGCTTCCTCCTTCATTTTCTAAGGGTTTGCTTTCCCCGGGGTAACTACCGGTGCTGTGATGGGGATCGAACCCAGCACCTACTGGTTGTGAGTTGTGTCACTTAATCACTAGCCCGTGCCGTTCCCAATCATGATGTTAATATCATATAAAAGATCATCTTCTTGGTCACTCATCAGACATCCACGCAAATGACTTTAACAAATATAACAGTCAGTTCAAGGCTCAAGACACTGCCATACAGCTTCTCGTGCAGGGATTCCGGTTACGCTCATGTGCCCATTTTCAATAGTTTTGTCAATCATACGCCATACCGGTCTTGGATAACAACTTAAAACATAAGTGTGTGCCACAAAATTAATTTTGAGTATTCCTGCTCTACAAACTTGACTATCACAATCAATTCATAAATCAATCAAACAACCAATCAATTAATTCAACAAGTTCCCTGTTCACAATATATTGATGAAGCGAGAATCAATTGGTTTGGCCACCTAATGAGAATGCATTCTGATCAACTACCCATATGCGCCTATAACGCGCGACATTCTGGTTTTCGCAACCGTGGCAGACCGTGAACTAGATGGATAGGAAATGTTGCGGATATTCTAAATCCTCATGGGAAGACGACTACTTCAGCGGTCTGGCCCTGGACAGAAAACTGCGGCTCCCCATGGCTCCTTATGGCATATGTGGATAAGACAAGACAATCGCTACAAGTCACGCTTCTACATGTCCTTATTATGGAAGAAGGTTCTACCAACGTTTCCATGTACTGACCAATCCGTCCATATTACAAAAAAATATACACACGCATTCATACACTGATCAATACTTCCATGGTATCACCAACAGGGAAACGATCTTGGGTGGAAAGGACCGTGAGTCGCCAGTAGGATCCATAAAGAAAAACTATTAATCAAACGTCAAAGTTTGTTTCTATTTCCGAGGCCAGACGTTCAAATAAGGTGTCGTAATTGGCGTTGACGGAGACTGTAAACAAACTGGCATTCTTCTCGGAAATTTAACACCTCGCTGTGAGTTGCTTTGCTTTGTCTCTTCATGCAATTTCGAATATGCGTCTTAAACAGCGCATATGGCTTAGTTTGGCTTCATTCGTTCTCAATCTCCCGCTACCAAACCCTGATACGGGCCTAAGTAGCAGAATGTAGTCCAGAGAACGGAAAGTGTTGTGTCGAAGTGTACAGCTTGACTGCGATATTTACACCTGTCGGTCCAACACTCGGTACTAAAACAAATGCTTGCTGAAACAGCGCATATGAAACTAATTTGTTTGTATTTGTGTGTGTGTGACGCATACATGACTAATTATCTGTACCTTCACCCAGGCATAGTGATCTGCAAAAAATTGAAAATACCTACTACTTTTCGCCTTCGCCTACCCTGTAACAGATACTAACTTGCCTAATTGAATACCAGGATTCTAAGTATTTCAAACATACAGGGTCAACGATTGGCTGACGTAGAGTAGGGTACTAAGCACACATGATCTGTTCAAGTAAACCTTTGTGCAGATGGTCAGCATATTGTTTTTCCACATTCTCTGTAACAGTCTGGCAAGTGTTGCTAAGGCAAATACCCATTATCGTTTGCAGCTCTGCATCAAGTGAGATATTGTCGGTGATATGAAACCGAGAGTGTTAAAATGTCCTTCTACCTCTATAAATTGACCGCATAGGGCAATGTCTGGAGAATCTGCACCCTGAACCATCACCTGAGACGTTTGTATAACGATGGTATGGTTCAGAAACTAGGACCCAACTTAAACAGGACATATCAAGACTCGATGCATTTCATATCCGCAACCAGCAACACATCCTCGATATCCAATGATTCTTCTTCTTCTTCTTCTTCTTCGTACGCAGTCAGACAGTAACCATTATTTTTTCGAAAAAAGCGGCGGTCATCCTGAGGCTGTCGCCACTGCCATAGAGCTTTTCTTGCAGTTCCACTGGTGATGGCCACATCTGCTCTCTCTGATCCTCGTATGTCGGGCAGTTCTGCAGCAGCTGTTCAGCGGTCATTTTACCGGTACCGAACGGGCATTCGTCGGTACCACCTATCTTTAATTTGTTGAATAGATGGTACCTCAGTCTATTGTGGCCAGTGCGAAGTCTGAAGACAACGACCTGCTCTCTTATGTTCAACTTGTAATAGGCATCGTTTTTAGTGTAACCAGTATGTTCGGTTTCCCATTTGGTCATGTATCTGGCTTTGATAAGCCGTTTTGACTCTTCGTACGTCATACTAGTGTCTGTTTGTGGTAGTCTTGCACCTTCTTTTGCCAGTCTGTCTGCCTCCTCGTTGCCTTGGATGTTGCAGTGTGATGGGACCCACTGTACCACTACCCTTTTTGGTGCGGACTGCTGGCATAGTTTGCAGAGTGCTGCTCTTTAGTCATTAAGCTCAGTGTTTTTCTGGCTTTCTAGCGCTGTGACTACGACGAGAGCATCTGTAAGCAGGACTATATGGCTTTCATTTTCTGTATGTGTCACCATTTCTTCCACTGCAGCCCTCAGTGCCTCTGCCTCCGCTATGAAATTGCTTGTGTACTTACCAGTAGCGAATGACAGTGTTATTTTTCTGCCATTTGGTAGGTTCAGGAATGCTCCTGCCCCTCCGTTCTGTGTAGTGTTTGTTACAGAACCGTCGGTGTATGCATGGGTCCAGTCCATGCTTGGGTAGTTTTTCGATATAAAGCTTAGGGTAGTATCCCTCCTTTCTTTTTCAGTCTGGCAGATTTTGTTTCCAATACCTGGTATATTTTCTACCACCTCTGGAAATATAGCCTGCCTCCAGGTAGGTTTCCAACAGTAGGGATGGGTTTTGGTGTTGTTAGTGCGTTTATGGGATCTTCGTGCATCTTTGCTTTGGCTATTTCTGCAAAGTTTCTCCGCTTTAGTTTCCCATTTCCCAAATTGTTTAGTCTCTGGTGCATTGGATGGTCAGTCAGTCTTCGGAGTTTCTCTGACTGCAACTGGGCTATGCAGTCTCTTCTATCGGTCATGGATTGCAGTTTTGTAATCTTTTCAAGTTCTACAATTGGCGTTGACTTCATGCCTCCTGTTATAACTCTCATGGCTTGGTTTTGAAGTTTGCTAACTTTATCGAAGTTCGCCTTTGCTGCTGTTGTCCATGTCGCAATGCCATACTCGAGAACTGGTCTCACTCTTCCAGTGTACAGTTTTTTTAGTATGCTTTCGTCTGCTCCCCAGCTTGTGCCAGCAAGTTTCCTCATGATTGCCATTCTTTCTCTGGCTCTCATTCGGTTTTTCTCGATCTGACTTTTCCATGTCATGCGCCGATCAAATGTGACTTCCAGATAGTTTGGGTTGTCGTTTGGCTGCAGGAATTTGCCATTTAAACTTAATTTGGTATTTTGGGGTTTGATTGAAAGCGAGAATATTGTGCATGTGGTTTTCTCCTCGTTTATTTTGACCAGCCATGAGTTCGCCCACTCTTCCAGCGATGTCAGAACCTGCTGCATCCTATTTCTTGCTATGGTGAGATTCTTTTCAGAGGTCCACATAGCCAGATCGTCTGCAAACATTGAGCTATGGACTCTTCTTGGTATTTTCTCTGTAATGTCGTTTATATATACCAGGAAGAGTGTGGGTGACAGTACTCCCCCTTGAGGTACTCCCTGCTCAAGTGTCACCTTTTTGCTCATCTGCCCTTGTACTTGGACTCTAGCCGTTCTGTTTTTGAGGTAGTGGTTGATCCACTTGTACATTTTCCTACAAACATCACTTCTTCTTAGCTTGACTCTAAGTCCATCTTTCCAGACTTTGTCAAATGCCTTTTCCAGGTCCACCCACACCGCTACTGTGTGTTTCTGTGCCTGGTAGGCATCTTCTATTTCCTGGGCTATGAGGATGACCTGGTCCTCAGTGGATCTGTGTTGTCTAAAGCCGGCTTGCTGTGGAATTAGTATTCGTTTTTCTTCCAGATGCCACATCAGTCTGGTGTTTATCATACGTTCCATCAGCTTGCCGACACAGCTCAGTAGGCTGATAGGCCTGTATCCATTTGGATCTGTTTTGTCTTTTCCTGTTTTTTGGTACTGGTACAAGTACTGCGTCTTTCCATACCTGGGGTACAATTCCCCTTTTTCAGCTTTGGTTCAGGACCGATAGCAGTTTTCTCTTCGCTGTTTGGCCCAGCCCCATCAGCATTTCGTTTGTTATCCCGTCTTTTCCGGGAGATTTCTTTTTCTTTAATGTCCTCATGGCCTCTTCCCTTTCGCTCATTGTTAATTTCGCCATCATATGCTCTTCAGGTGCCGTATTGATGTTGTCGTGCCCCTTTTGTTCTTCACTAATGTCTGTATGCCTATCTGCAGGGACCTCGATGTGGTTTGCTCTGGCATAGTGATCGACAAAAGCGTTTGCGGCTTTCTTACCAGTGAGCAAGTTTTAGCCCTGCTTGATGGTAATTTGTTTGTTTGACGGGGTTTCGTCGTTCATGGCTCTGACTAGCTTCCATAGCTTGTTCCTTTCTTTGTCCAGGTTGAGGCTTTCCGTTTTCTTTTTCCAGCTCTCCAGCTGTTTGGTTAAGAGTGTATTTGTATTTCGCTGCGGCGGCTTTGAGGGCGATGTTTGCCTCCATAGACTGTTTTCGCTCTGCCATGTTCCTAGCATTTGTAACTGCATCTTCCACTTTTTGCAACTCATCATTCCAATAGGGCTTATAGTTTTTCCTAGCTCCTCTTGGGATGGTTTCAGTGGCGGCTTGCATTATTGCCTTGCTTAGGCTTTCCACCATGGGCTTCATTTTGTTGTTTCGTGTGTTGATGGTTTCACACAGCCCATCTGTCAGGATTGCAAATCTGTCCCAGTCGGCTCGTTTGTAATTCCAACGTGGGAGCGGTTTTGTTTCCTGTGGGCCTATTTCCATATCAATGTCTAGCCTGATCGACCTGTGGTCGCTACCTGCCAGTTGGTTTAGCACCTGGCGGTCTATTTTATGGTGTATGTCCTGTGTGGAGAAGGCCAAATCTGGAGTCGAGGTGGTACGCCATGTTCTAGAATAGAAACTAGGGCTATCCTCCGGCCTATTGATTAGGGAGAGATTTGTATATATCTCCCAATCTTCCACTTCGTCACCTCTGCTGTCTGTGTCAGAGTATCCCCATCTCTCCGAGTGGCTGTTGAAATCTCCAACTACTATGCAGTTGGAGTCTCTGACTTCCATACTCGAGAGCGATAGGTCTTTATTTGGTGGTCCGTACAGATTGAAAATGCGGAGCTTCGTCTCTTGAGCCATTATGTCAACTCCTACAATTTCTGCTTGTCCGGTGTGATTGACAGGTACCGCGCTACTCGGTATGCAGTTTCTGGTCAGTATCAGGACCCCTCCTTTGTGACCTTCTCCATCGAGACGGAAGGTCTGGTATCCTCTGATTGAGAATTTATGATTATTGTTGAGGTGCGTTTCCTGGATACATGCCACGTCAATCTTACCTTCATGCAGGTGATGTGTTAGGGAAAGTTTTTTGTTAATGACTCCCTCCGCATTCCACTGTAGTATTTTGAGGGTCTTGAGTTTTTGATCCAATGATTCGATACCGTCCGTAATGTCGAGGTATCTACAAAGACGAGTCTTCCCTTTATCTCAGACACTCTGGCCCACCGGCGCCTGTCTCTGTTTGGCCACGTGGTTCGACTGGACCAGGAAGCAACGGCTCACCAGATACTGTCCAAGTCTGCTATGTGTAACAACGGTCTCCCACCGGGCGGCTGGAGGCGTGGGAGGGGGTCGTCCACGTTCTACATGGCTCCGACAGATAGCAGTCTCTCCTTCGGCAGTAAACGAGGTGTGGCTATAAGCCTCAGCAGTTGAATATGGTAGTGGTCAGTCGACGCAACGGGCCCTAAATGCCTAGGTGAACATTATTATTATTATTATTATGCCGATGGTAAGTTGAAACACCTGACACGATTTTACAACCGATTTACGAAGGCATATAGCTCGGCTTGTGTGTTGATAATATGATGAAATCGTCTGGGAAGAGCATATCCCGAAAGACAATCTTCATTCTTTTACTTGTATCGCGTCAACTGGCTAGGCTGAATAACTCCCCCTCTAACCTAGTGTGTAGCAAGACCGTTGCTGTAGCAGTTCTGAAGGCGTGTTTTAGTCATGAGGAGAGAACTTTTGACAAACATTATAATTAGGCAAATCAAATAGTTTGGTAATTTAAAATAAACAACTTGATACTTTATATTGAAAAAAACAGTGGAGGGGAAGATTGAAGGTAGGCGGGCGTGAGGTGGGCAAAGATATAAGTGGGAAAGCAATGTCAACGGATGGACTAATGTCAGTCTAGCAGAGTTTCTAAATAAGAGACATCTAATATTTAAGGTCCATTGCAGCTGACCTTCGTAGCGGAGACGGCACTTAAATTGAATTTAGCACAATAGCAAATACAATGCCGTACAGCGTGGGAGATATGACAGAGCCTTGTTTAACTGCACTGCTCATGTCAAGGCTTCAGATTCATGTTGGTAATGTCGAACTGTACTTTCGGGATCAAGATGCTGAGCAGCACATGAGCTGCAGTGATCAGCGACCCGTAGCTGACTGCTAGCGTCAGAGCAAGCGAACCATAGCTGCCAAGACCCTTCTACCCCTCCACGCGGTGATCCTGGATAACAGGCTGCAGCAGGGCAGACTGGCTAAGGAGAAGGGATCGAAGAGGGAATGCTAACCCAGTACTCAAAAAATGCTTGCTGAAGTCGGATGTGTTGGACCGAATGGTGCAAATATCGCAGTCAAGCTGTAAACTGCGACACAACGCATTCCGTTCTCTGGACTACATTCTGCTACTTAAGCCCTTTCAGGGTTTGGTAGCGGGAGATTGAGAACGAACGAAGAAGAAGAAGAAGAAGAGGAGGAAGAAGAAGAAGAAGAACTGTACTTTCATACGTACACGTGAAAGGACTTAATGATGCTCGGTCGGTAGTCTATGTTGGCATAGGTATAACAAGGACAGTTCCCAGATTCTGTAAATAATTAAATATTTTTTACTTCCCTGGTAAAATAATCTCTAACACTTGCTTCTCGAGAACCATTTCTTGATCACAGACAACCTTTGCCCATTTAATTTTGGGACCACATTATATCACTTATGCTCCCTCTCACTGGACACTTAGGTCGGTATAATAACTCATCCTAATTTCCCTCAATTATAGGACTTATTATTTCTGTCCTTTTCCATTATTTCCTCTCCAACACAAACCTTGAACTGGATCGATTGTTCATTGGCGTTTCTCTTCCGTTCATTGTCCCAGATGTCTGTTCTGGCTCATTAAGAGGTGGTTTTTTTCTGGTTATCCTCTTAAGGATGTGAACCTCTCACAACAACCACAGCTATACTTTACTGCTGTTATATTAAGTGGCCCTTCGTTTAGACATCAGGGTCTCTTACAGAAGAAAGCATAGGGCCACTGCACTCACAATTACGTCGTAAAATGCGACTGAAGAAGACTGCCATGGGCAAGCACGACAGATAATTCCGGTAGTGTGTGTCAACAGAGCAACTTTGAATTGAACTAGAGCCAGGAGGACCCATGTTCATCTTCTTCAGTACATGCCGTGAACAAGTGTTGAAACCCCCCCCCCCCCCTCTCCCCTTGGGATGGGTTTGCTTCCACAGAGTAAAGGCAGTTGTTGTGATGGGGATCGAACCCAGCACCTTCGGGTTGTGAGCCGTGCCACTTAACCACTAGCACACGCCATCCTCGTCTGTTCAGTAATTAGTTATGCATTTATATTTTAGTCTTAGTCGACCTGTACTTCTACAGAGGCAGATGTCCATGCGCATGTCCCAGCTCTGTGGTGAATTGGATGTAGCCGGGAGAAGTATTTCTTGCTTAACGGGCTAGGTTCTAGTATCTTTTAACTCCGCGGCGTTGGGAGAAGTGCCGATCAGGGTGGTTAACCGGTGTGCGAGTGCATTTTAACAGACTCAAACACAGGAGCAAAGTAAACCCACAGCCTGTTAGGCGCCATCCACGCTGCTCTTAACAAACCACTAAACCATGGCCGGTGTTATGCCATGTCACCCAGCTAGTCATCTCTAACGAAATGCTCTCTGGGGGACAGAGGTGTTGTTCTTGTCCTTGTCCTACACAAAGATCCACGAGGACCACTCTGGTTATAACTGAAAACTATTTATATTTAAATTTTAAAATCCACCAACATTTTAAATTGCCATTAAATTTGTCAGATATTATTTGAAAAATCAAAGTAATTTTATATCTATTAATATATTAAATCTGGCAAAGATGGCGCCATAGCTGGCTGCGAGTCTACATTTCTCTACTGTTTTGGATCATTATGGATGCCGCCAGACCACGGATTTGCCTGGAATTCACACTACTCGACGACTTACACTTGTGTTCACGGAAACGTGGTGTTATTTTCCGTCTGGACTTGTTATTTCGTCCTTTTTTGTGATATCTTCCATCCGTTTATCGTGGTCTAGACGCCGGCTAAATGGGACTACGCTTATACCTGTGTCGTATTTCACGGGTTAGTTCTGCCGGTTCACCTTCACGAATTTGGCGTGTGGGAATTTTAGATGCTACTATGATGAACTGAATACAGCTGGGGAGAGATGCCAGACTCACGCACACGCTGAGTGTTGTCCATACGACCTCTTGTGGTTATCGAAAAGGCACGACAAACTGCGTTAGATGCCATCCCACCTTTCTACCCTGCGGGTTACATGTTTACGGACAGGCTTCGGTGGTAATCCTGAGGCAAAATCTGCATACTATGATATCTCCAGTCACCTCGATGAATGTCTTGCCACTGGCAAAAGGTAGCTTAGGCTCTGTGAGCGAGGTTGACAAAAGGCGCAGTTTCTTCCTCACTTCAATTCAAATCACCGCGCAAGTCACCCATTTCAGCGGACACAGCAAGAGATCCGACTGTCCACACGGCTGAACAAAGAGAGTGGTCTTCATCCCTTGTGATGGACAACTATTATTATATATTAAATTGAAGAAGAAAAATAATAATAATAATAAGAAGAAGAACAACAACAACAATAACAACAATAACAACAACAACAATAACAACAACAACAATAACAACAATAACAACAATAACAACAATAACAACAATAACAACACCAGGAAAAAGGATTACAACAAAATTTGAAGAGGGCAACGAAAAAGACACGTGTCTATTGCACCAGCAGTGCCCCGGTATACGAACACTCGCTTTGTGAATATCTGATGATACGAACGTTTCAAATTAATGCACAGCCCTTGCATTTGAAGACGAGTTCGCTTATACGATTTTTTTTAAGGATTATTTTTTAACCAACCAGTCAGTCCGTTTCAAAATTGACAGGACGTGATATCTTTCTTCAGTGACATTTCGAAAATCGTGCAGTTATTTGAAGGTGTTCATGTGCATCTGTTATATCTCTATTTATAATGAATTATTTTCCTTCTTCTTTTTTTTTCTCTTTCTTCTTTTTCTTCTTCTTCTTCTTCTTCTTCTTCTTCTTTTTCTTCTTCTTCTGCTAGTTCTTCTTCTTATTATTAATATTAATATTTCTTTTTCTTCTTCTTTGTCTTCTTCTTTATCGTCTGCTTCTTCTGCTTCTTCTTCTTCTACTTCTTTTTTTAATTCTTTTTCTTCTACTTCTTCTTCTTCTTTTTCTTCTTCTTCATTGTTGTTCTTCTTCTTTATCTTCTTATTCTTCATGTTTTCTTCTTCTTTTCTTCTTTTTCTTTCTTCTTCTTACTTTTTCTTCTTCTTCTTCTTTATCATCTTCTTTATCTTCTTATTTTTCTTCTTCTTCCTTTTTTCTCTTCTTTTTCTTCTTCTTTATCCTCTTCTTTTTCTCCTTTGTTTTCTTCTTCTTCTGCTGTTGGATTGGGTTAGGTTCATTGCTCCCGTCCATGTCTTTTATCCATTTCAAGTTGTATTGATTGCGGATTTTTTACATTTTTGCTTCTCTATAAGACACTGTGTGGATACATTGCTCCATCCTGCCCCTTCTTTGATCAAGGAATCAGTCCTCTCGCTCTCTGTGATTGCCGCATTAGAAGAGTAGCCAATGAGGAGCAACTGCTGAGGTTCTTTGGATTTTGTTGAGCTTGGGTTTGATCTCCTGCAGCACTGGCTCCTTTCTGTTACATTGCATTAATTCTAGTAGTAGTTTGCAATGTGAAGAAAATAATATTTCACTAAGCGGGTGTTCGTCGAATCTAGTGAATCTTCTTAGTGCATGTAGCAGCACCACAGATTACTGTACAACTAGACGATCCGATCCTCAGAGCCGATTTCGTCTCTGCGGGTTCTAACTTCACTTCCTTCGTATTCTGTCTTGTGTCGCGCTGAATAAGTCGGTGATAAGTTTTCCTTCTTCAGCATCATGTATGTTGTTTTTGAGTTAAAGGGAAGTCCGACCCGCGTGTAGGTGGGTTTTTCTGTGGTGGTTTTCTGTCTCGTGGGTACCGGGCTGGTGTCGCTGGGATCAAACGGTCATCAGTTCTCCGAAGCACGTGACAAGCCCAACAATGCTATACCTTGTCTTCGTGGGTAACTGCATCCATTATCAGTGACATTTGCTGTACGTAGGTGTTGTAAAGGCATTTCAAACGTTCCTTGTGGAGCATGAGATCAATCACAGATCACTGGATGGTGGCTTCGATCACTCTGAGTTTGAACTCCATTTATTTTGTAAGTGAACACGTTTCTGCGGCATAACACATTGGAGGGAGAACTGTGAAGTGGAGTATGGAGCCGCTCATTCTTTGGTTGTGGGCATATATCAGCGCTACAGATTCTCTAGGATGTCAGTGGTCTCGAGGTAATATGTCTGCCTCAAGTTCCGAAGGTTGCCGGTTCGAATCACAGTGGAGACAGTGATTTTTTTCACGTCGATTGTATGGTAAACATTTCCATAACCTCTGGGTAGTGAGATCGGACTCCCGTGGCCAGTGTCGAGCACGTTAACAATCCCTTGCGAGTTAGACATTGACAAGAGTAGGTGTAACAGCCGCTGCCTTGACAAAAATTATAGTGACAAATCTACCCAAATAATGCCTAGTAAGCCGCAGGAAGTTGTAAAATACCTACTACACATAGCAAGCCTTCGGCTACCTGGAAACAGACATTAACATGCCTATTTGAATACCAGGATTCCAAGTATAGATTCTACTCTGAAATAATCGGGTTGATTGACATTCCAATTTCAAAAGAAGCCGAGACGTGAATTTACTCCTTCAAATTTTAAATATCGTCCATACCTTTTCTTAAAACCTCATATTGGCCCCCATCTATTTGTCTTCCTTTGCCCCCTCCCCGTCTTATATCAGTCCTCGCCCCCTACCCCTTCTATATTAATCTCACCCCTCCCGGCTTATATCACCTTCTTTTTGTTCTACCTCCTTGATCACTACTTGGCCGTTTCCATATTTAGCCACCACTGGCTTATCCGGCGCATTCCTCCTCACTTCGTACACTCTCCTGGCCACCTTGTTTGACCGCTCCCCTTCATATTCAGTCACGCATCTGGCCCAACCGGTCGCGTAGACATACTGGGTCTTCTATCACATAAGTATACCATTTTTTCCTTATATGTTGATTTGTTATTTCAGTGTTGTTGTCCCCGATGAAGGCCCATTGGTCGTAACGTAGGTTTTGTTTGTGTTCTCGTCTCGGTGCGGTATCTGACCATACCCATTAAACAATTTTGATTAAAATCAACCTTAATCAACTTTTACATTTTTTTTCATTTTTTTTCCCCATTCAAATTTAAATAGCCCGTAACAGTGAAATGCTTCGAGACAGTCGACAGACCTCAAACGGACAATCTACATTTTATTTCCCTTTTTTCAGAAGCAGTCTTCATATATATCGCGTCAACCTAACCTTTCAGAATCCCAAACGTCTTGATATTTTTATGGAAGATCTACATCACATTCTCATGTTCCCCACACACACAAAATGGCATACGATACATTTTGCTTTTCGGATTAAATTGCATTTTACGGCCAGCGACCATATTCAAGATATATAAATCATTGTTATATTCATTCATCGTTCACTTTTGCAAGAATCAAAATATTGAAAGGTAAGAGTTTCTTTATAGATGATTATTTTTTGTAGTTTATCTCTATTCTTGTTTATTCAGCTATTGCACGAATTTTCAAACGATACATTGCTCATTATTAGCTTTTTTGTCGACAGTCAAATGCAGCTGCACACATAAAGAAGACTTAATTCCGCTTTGCGGCAAATCCGCTTTACGAAAACGATATGTTTTAATATTGATTCCTATAAGCGACGTATTTATGTATATAGGATTTATATGGTTTAATCTGTTTGTAATTGCGCATTAGAAGAAATGCGTTAAATGGAAGATTATCTCACGTTCTTCTTCAAACTGTTAACTTAACTTAACGTCTTTATACTGGCTTAGAAGACCCTGCAGAGTCTGTATACTTCTTCTTCTTCTTCTGCGTACACAGTCAGACAGTAACCATTATTTTTTCGAAAAAAGCGGCGGTCATCCTGAGACTCTCGCCACTACCATAGAGCTTGTCTTGCAGTTCCACTGGCAATGGCCACATCTGCTCTCTCTGATCCTCGTATGTCGGGCAGTTCTGCAGCAGATGTTCAGTGGTCATTTTACCAGTACCGCACGGGCATTCGTCGGTACACCCTATCTTCAATTTGTTGAATAGGTGGTACCTCAGTCTGTTGTGGCCAGTGCGGAGTCTGAAGACAAAGACCTGCTCTCTTCGGTTCAACTGGTAATAGGCATCGTTTTTGGTGTAACCAGTATGTTCGGTTTCCCATTTGGTCATGTATCTGGCTTTGATAAGCCGTTTTGACTCTTCGTACGTCATACTGGTATCTGTTTGTGGTAGCCTTGCACCTTCTTTTGCCAGTCTGTCTGCCTCCTCGTTGCCTTGGATGTTGCAGTGTGACGGAACCCAATGTACCACCACCCTTTTTGGTGCGGACTGCTGGCACAGTTTGCAGAGTGCTGCTCTTAAGTCATTAAGCTCAGTGTTTTTCTGGCTTTTTAGCGCTGTGACTACGGCGAGAGCATCTGTCAGCAGGACTATATGGCTCTCATTCTCACTGTGTGTTACCATTTCTTCCACTGCCGCCCTCAGTGCCTCTGCCTCCGCTCTGAAATTGCTTGTGTACTTACCAGTAGCGAATGACAGTGTTATTTTTCTGCCATTTGGTAGGTTCAAGAATGCTCCTGCCCCTCCGTTCTGTGTAGTGTTTGTTACAGAACCGTCGGTGTATGCATGGCTCCAGTCCATGCTTGGGTAGCTTTTCGTTATGAAGCTTAGGGTAGTGTCTCTCCTTTCTTTTTCAGTCTGGCAGTTTTTGTTTGCAATACCTGGTATATTTTCTACCACCTCTGGAAATATATCCTGCCTCCAAGTAGGTTTTAGTACAGTAGTGATGGGTTTTGGTGTTGTTAGTGCGTTTATGGGATCTTCGTGCATCTTTGCTTTGGCTACTTCTGCAAAGTTTCTCCGCTTTAGTTTCCCATTTCCCAAATTGTTTAGTCTCTGGTACATTGGATGGTCCGTCAGTCTTCTGAGTTTCTCTGACTGCAGCTGGGCTCTGCAGTCTCTTCTATCGGTCATGGATTGCAGTTTTGTAATCTTTTCAAGTTCTACAAATGGCGTTGACTTCATGCCACCTGTTATAATTCTCATGGCTTGGTTTTGAAGTTTGTTAACTTTATCGAAGTTCGCCTTCGCTGCTGTTGTCCATGCCGCAATGCCATACTCGAGAACTGGTCTCACTCTTCCAGTGTACAGTTTCTTTAGTATGCCTTCGTCTGCTCCCCAGCTTGTGCCAGCAAGTTTCCTCATGATCGCCATTCTTTCTCTGGCTTTCATTCGGTTTCTCTCAATCTGACTTTTCCATGTCATGCGCCGATCAAATGTGACTCCCAGATAGGTTGGGTTGTCGTTTGGCTGCAGGATTTTGCCATTTAGACTTAATTTGGTACTTTGGGGTTTTAATGAGAGCGAGAATATTGTGCACGTGGTTTTCTCCTCGTTTATTTTGACCAGCCATGAGTTCGCCCACTCTTCCAGCGATGTTAGGGCCGTCTGCATCCGATTTCTTGCTATGGTGAGATTCTTTTCAGAGGTCCACATAGCCAGATCGTCTGCAAACATTGAGCTATGGACTCTTCTTGGTATATTCTCTGTAATATCGTTTATATATACCAGGAAGAGTGTGGGTGACAATACTCCCCCTTGGGGTACTCCCTGCTCGAGTGTCACCTTTTTGCTCATCTGCCCTTGTACTTGGACTCTGGCCGTTCTTTGTTTGAGGTAGTGGTTGATCCACTTGTACATCTTCCCACAGACATCACTTCTTCTTAGCTTGACTCTAAGTCCATCCTTCCAGACTTTGTCAAATGCCTTTTCCAGATCCACCCAAACAGCTACTGTGTGTTTCTGTGCCTGGTAGGCATCTTCTATCTCCTGGGCTATGAGGATGACCTGGTCCTCAGTGGATCTGTGCTGTCTAAAGCCGGCTTGCTGTGGAATTAGTATTCGTTTTTCTTCCAGATGCCACATCAGTCTGGTGTTTATCATCCGTTCCATCAGCTTGCCGACACAGCTCAGTAGGCTTATGGGCCTGTATCCATTTGGATCTGTTTTGTCCTTTCCTGTTTTTGGTACTGGTACCAGTATTGCATCTTTCCATGCCTGGGGTACAATACCCCTTTTCCAGCTTTGGTTCAGGACTGATAGTAGTTTCTTCTTCGCTGTTTGGCCCAGCCCCATCAGCATTTCGTTTGTTATCCCGTCTTTTCCGGGAGATTTCCTTTTCTTTAGTGTTCTCATAGCCTCTTCCATTTCGCGCATTGTTAGTTTGGCCATCATGTGCTTTTCAGGAGCCGTATTTATGTTTTCGTGTCCCTTTAGCTCTTCGCTAATGTCTGTATGCTTATCTGCAGGGACCTCGATGTGGTTTGCTCTGGCATAGTGATCGACAAAGGCGTTTGCGGCTTTCTTACCTGTGATCAAGTTCTCGCCCTGCTTGATAGTAATTTGTTTATTTGACGGGGTTTCGTCATTCAGAGTCTGTATACAACCAGTTACATTTACATCACCTTGCTCTAAAAGCTATGCGCATACAGTTTATTCTTAAATGCATTAACTGTCCCTGCCTTCACTACCTCCCCTGGTAATGCATTCCAAGCAGACACCACTCTCTGAATAAAAAAAATATTTCCTAATATCTAATCTGGACCTCTCTTTAGTCAGCTCGTAGCTATGCCCTCGTGTTATTGTGGGTGGCTGTATTTAAAAAAAAACTTGTTATAGTCTAATTTATCCATTCCTCTGATCATCTTATAAACCTGTATTAAGTCACCACGAATTCTTCTCTCTTCGAGACACTGTAGGCCGGTTTTTCTGAGTCGTTCCTCATAACTGTAATTCTGGAATCCCACTACCACAGTTAGTCAGTTGCTTTCTCCATGTCCCCCCCCCCCTCCCCCCCTCCCCCCCAGCCCACCCAACCAACTTGCCAGCTTCCCCCAACTTGTAAATGTTCCCACTTCTCCTCGTCTACTGTCTCTCTGATTCGTCACCCGCTATTGAAAATATGTTCATTTTAAAGGGTTTTATAGTTTTCGGTTTTGAAACTGAAAATCGTTAAGGGTAAAACAAATAGTTCTTAAGTTGCGAGAAAATTGTTCCTAACTAAAATAAACGTAGAAGTAATTCTCAACTGACGAAGCAAGTTGTTCTTAACGTAGCAAAAAATAGTTCTTAAGTACTAACATTAAAAAGCTCTTAAGTAGCGAGACTAAATAGTTCGTAAATAGCGAAACTAAATAGTTCTTAAGTAGCGAGACTGAATTGTTCTTAGGTAGTGAAACTAAACAGTTCTTAAGTAGCGAAAGAAATCCATTTTAAGTAGCAAAACTAAATAGTTTGTTAGTAGCAAAACTAAATAGTTTTTTAGTAGCAAAACTAAATAGTTTTTTAAGTAGCATCTCAAAATAGTTCTTAAGTAACGAAACAAATCATTCTTCAGTAGCGGCACAAAAAGTTCTACAGTGACAAAACAAATAGAAACAAAAAAATTTCTTTATGCAACGACATGAACAAATCGTTCATAACTGAACAAATAACTCGTTCCAACTAAACACATCTTTCTTAACTGAAAAACAGATCATTCAAGAAAAACAAATCTTTGTTAAATGTAGAAACAATTCGTTCTAAATTGATGAAAAGGCTTGTTCTTAATTTATGAATCTAAGCGATCTTAACAGACGCAACAAATCGCTCTTAAACAAATCGCTATTAATTGACGCAAAAAATCGCTCTAAAACAAATCGCTGTTAACAGACGCAAAAAATCGCTCTAAAACAAATCGCTCTTAACTGACGCAACAAATCGCTCTAAAACAAATCGCTCTTAACTGACGCAACAAATCGGTCTAAACTGACGCAACAAATCGCTCTAAAACAAATCGCTTTTAACTGACGCAACAAATAGCTCTAAAACAAATCACTCTTAACTGATGAAAAAAAATCGCTCTAAAATAAATCACTCTTAACTGACGAAACAAACCGCTCTAAAACAAATAACTCTTAACTGGTGAAACAAATCGCTCTAAAACAAAGAACTCTTAACTGACGAAACAAATCGCTCAAAAACAAATAACTCTTAACTGACGAAACAAATCGCTCTAAAACAAATAACTCTTAACTGACGAAACAAATCGCTCTAAAACAAATCACTCTTAACTGAAGCAACGAATCGATCTAAGACAAATCGCTCTTAATTGATGATAGAAAATATTAACAGACGCAACAAAGCGCTCTAAAACAAATCGCTCTTAACAGACGCAACAAATTGCTCTAAAACCCATCGCTATTAACTGACGCAACAAATCGCTCTAAAACAAATCACTCTTAACTGACGCAACAAATCGCTCTGAAACAAATCACTCTTAATTGATGATAGAAAGTATTAACAGACGCAACAAATCGCTCTAAAACAAATCGCTCTTACCTGACGCAACAAATCACTCTAAAACAAATCACTCTTAACTGACGCAACAAATCGCTATAAAACAAATCACTCTCAAATGACGCATCGCTATAAACTGATGATTGAAAGTATTATTAACATACGCAAGAAATCGCTCTAAAACCAATCGCTCTTAACTGATGATGAAAAGTATTATTAACATACCCAACAAGTCGCTCTAAAACAAATGACTTTTAATTGACGCAACAAATAACTAGAAAACAAATCGCTCTTAACTGATGATAGAAAGTTTTATCAACAGACGCAATAAATCGCTCTGTAGTGACTAAACAGAAAGTTCTTCACTCCAAAATAATGCGTTCTTATTTGAAAAAGTACGTCATTCTAAAGTGACAAAAGAAGGGGTCTTAACTTATGAAGCGGTTCGCTATTTATTAATGACAGGTCGTTCTTAAAGGACGAAGGAACCGTTCTTAACTAAGGAGAGAAATGCTGTTTTGTTTGGTATCTCGCTATGACTTTACTGTGTTTTTCTTCACATCATCTCTCAATTTCTCACTGCTTTCTCCTTTTATTCATTTTTAATTTCATCTCGCTGAAGAATTTCATTTAAGATCCACCAGAATTTCACCTCTCATTTTCTCACTGCTATCTTCTTTTATTTGTCTTCAAATTTCATCTCGCTGAATAATTTCATTTGAGATCCACCAGAATTTCACCTCTCATTTTCTCACTGCTATCTTCTTTTATTTGTCTTCAAATTTCATCTCGCTGAATAATTTCATTTGAGATCCACCAGAATTTCACCTCTCATTTTCTCACTGCAATCTTCTTTTATTTGTCTTCAATTTCATCTCGCTGAATAATTTCATTTGAGATCCACCAGAATTTCACCTCTCATTTTCTCACTGCTATCTTCTTTTATTTGTCTTCAATTTCATCTCGCTGAATAATTTCATTTGAGATCCACCAGAATTTCACCTCTCAATTTCACATACCAGTACACCGTTTCCTACATCCCAACTTTCCTCGCCTCCAATCCTTCTTCACTCGTATAGTTTACACTAAATAATCTTGCCTCAGTTGCCCATCATCACCACTTATATAACATATTTGCCAACTCCCTCTCACATTGATTCTCCACTATCACCACAGACCATGTTCTATTTACTACAGAAAGGAGTTTGACAAGGTGGATCGACGCACTCTTTGGCAACTGTTGAGACAGCATGGAACACCAAAGTACTTACCACTCATACATGGCATGTAGGAACGTACAGTTAGTAGAGTGATACATGGAGGAGCACTGACTGACAGCTTCGGGGTGCAATTTCTTTTCTCTCTAGTCAGAAAGTGGTGAATACTTGGAATGATGCATTGCCACAGGAAGTAGTGGAGGCAGTGACAATTAATGCATTTAAGAATATATTGAATGCATCTAGCTTTCAGAAAAATGAAATGTAAATGAAACTATTTGTATACAGACTCAGCAAAGTCTTCAGAACAGGTATAAAGACGTTAAGTTAAATAAGGATGAGGCAGATATATCTTTTCTCACCCTTTCTATTCTTGTTGGCTGTAGATTGTATAGTGAGAACATCAAACTATGGCATGAGATCTGGTATTCAGTGGACACTATTGTCACAATTGGTAGACATGGACTACGTAGACGATCCGGTACTTTTGTCACACAGTCATAGCCAAATATAAGGTACATTTGATACGGTGAAAAAAACAATGAGCCAAATTGGGACTGTATCTCAACATAAAGAAAAACCAAACTGCTTAAAATGAACCAGATTGTCAAAGAACCAATCTTCTTCTTTTTCTTCTTCATCGCACGCAGTCAGACATCAACCTTTATTTTTTCGAAGAAAGCAGCGGTCATCCTGAGGCTGTCGACACTGCCATAGAGCTTGTCTAGTGTTGCAACTGGTGATGGCCACATCTGCTCTCTCTGATCCTCGTATATCGGGCAGTTTTGCAGCAAATGTTCAGCGATCATTTTCCCTGTACCACATGTGCATTCGTCAGTGCCACCTATCTTCAATTTATTGAATAGGTGGTACCTCAGTCTATTGTGGCCTGTGCGAAGTCTGAAGACCACCACCTGCTCTCTTCTGTTCAACTGGTAATAGGCATCGTTTTTTGTGTATCCAGTATGTTCTGTTTCCCATTTGGTCATGTATCTAGCTCTAATAATCCTGTTTGACTCTTCGTATGTCATACTAGTATCTGGTTGTGGTAGTCTTGCACCTTCTTTTGCCAGTCTGTCTGTCTCCTCGTTGCCTTGGATGTTACCAATCATGCTGGAAGAGGAGCCGTCGGAAGAAGTGGATGCCTTGACTTAATTGAGACGTCATAACGTACGGATGTAAAGACCGGAATTGGAATAGTACAAATGACATTTCGGACACTAAACAACAAATGGAGATCCAGATCAATCAAATTCATATCATAGTTGAAATATTCATCGACAGTTTTAAGTCGGTGTTGCTGCATGAGACCAAAACAAGCAGAACAATGAACTTGGTACAACAAAGGCTCCAGTCTTTCGTTATAGATGTCTACAGAGGATAATGGGCAGTACGTGGCAGGACATGGTGAGGACTGACGATTTGTGGGGGAAAAAAAACAAAAGTAACCGCTGGAGCACTACATTAAGGAGCAAATGGTGCTATACGCCGAGGAAGAAAATGTAAAATATAGACACGTCGGTTCTGGCATATAATCTTTAAAGAAAGAGACAGATGAGTAGATACAATACACCGAGAAGACATTGTAAAACAACAACTATTAAATGTTTACACATGAATGAAGACTGAAAGGGTAACACATGGCAGTGTATGCTAGCGATATGTCGTTAGCACCAAGAATAGCGATTGACTCTACTCTCTCATGTCATTTCTTCTATGTCATCACATAACATAACAAATCTCCCTCTCATGTCATTTCTTCTCTGTCATCACATAACATAACAAATCTCCCTCTCATGTCATTTCTTCTCTGTCATCACATAAACATAACAAATCTCCCTCTCGTGTCATTTCTTCTCTGTCATCACATAACATAACAAATCTCCCTCTCATGTCATTTCTTCTCTGTCATCACATAATATAACAAATCTCCCTCTCATGTCATTTCTTCTCTGTCATCACATAATATAACAAATCTCCCTCTCATGTCATTTCTTCTATGTCATCACATAACATAACAAATCTCCCTCTCATGTCATTTCTTCTCTGTCATCACATAATATAACAAATCTCCCTCTCATGTCATTTCTTCTCTGTCATCACATAACATAACAAATCTCCCTCTCATGTCATTTCTTCTCTGTCATCACATAATATAACAAATCTCCCTCTCATGTCATTTCTTCTCTGTCATCACATAACATAACAAATCTCCCTCTCATGTCATTTCTTCTCTGTCATCACATAATATAACAAATCTCCCTCTCATGTCATTTCTTCTCTGTCATCACATAACATAACAATTCTCTCTCTCAGGTCAATTCTCCATTACCGTCATTGGATATAACATAACTTCTATCATTCTGCCACCCACCTCTGTCCCTCCTCTACTCTCTCTGAACATAAAATCGCATTCCTAACTCCCTGTCTCTCACTACAATCCTTCTCTTCATTCCCTGAATATAAAAAAAACAAAAAAAAAACATCTCACCTCCGGCAAGTTCCCTCCCTCCTTCAATCCACCTGCCCTCCTTAAATTTATAAACCCACTCTCTTCTCTACTCCCACCTAAAACCTCCACTACCTTCCTTGAATACACCCACTCCTGCCTTAATCCATCCCCAAATACCCACCCCCCCCCCCCCCCCACCCCGCCCTTCCGTCTTTCCCTCAAAACTCCCCATCTTTCAGCAGCGTAATTCCGTCTTAAGAAAGCTTACGGCTATTATTATCAAACTGTCAGATAAAATATTAAAAGCCGGACCCTCAATGTCCTCCACGATGTCTGAGATGGAGACAGATTTTGAGTTCTAAAACACAGGATGTTATTGCATGTGTGTTAGACTCAGACACACACTAATGGATGTTTGTCCCCTGAAGAAAAAAAAATGATCAAACTTAGATGGTTACTTTACTTGGGTTATAATTGTGTTATATTTTGTTAGTATATTCTTTGTTATTTTGCTTTGGAAAGATTGAGAAAAGATTAACGGTTGCTGTCACCACTTTTCTTCCCTGCTTTAGGAAGATTAGGAGAATACGCAAAGGAGAAGACCTGTGGAGATTCAGGCAGGGTAAGGCAAAACAAACTATCAGACTATTTGTCAAGGGACCACCAAAACAAACTATCAGTCTATTTGTCAAGGGACCACCACAACAAACTGATCGGACTATTTGTCAAGGGACCACCAAAACAATCAGACTATTTGTAAAGGGACCACCAAAACAAACTGATCGGACTGTTCGTCAATGTCGACAAAACTAACTGATCTTACTATGTGTCAAGGTCCGGCAAAACAAACTGATCTTACTATGTGTCAAGGTCCGGCAAAACAACATGATCTTACTATGTGTCAAGGTCCGGCAAAACAAACTGATCTTACTATGTGTCAAGGTCCGGCAAAACAAACTGATCTTACTATATGTCAAGGTCCGGCATAACAAACTGATCAGACTGTTTGTCAAGAGACCACAAAAACTAACTGATCGGACTATGCGTCAAGGTCCGGCATAACAAACTGATCAGACTGTTTGTCAAGGGACCACCAAAACTAACTGATCGGACTATGCGTCAAGGTCCGGCATAACAAACTGATCAGACTGTTTGTCAAGGTCCGGCATAATAAACTGATCAGACTATGTTAGTGAAGTTCAATTAAAACATACTGATCAGATTTTATTAGTCAGGTTCAGACAATACATTCTGATCAGACTATGTTAGTTATAGTCAGACAATACATACTGATCAAGTCAAGGTCATGTAAAATATACTGATCAGACAATGTCAGTCAGGTCAGGTAAAATATACTGAATAAAACCCCACCTTATTTTAATGCAGTTCTCCCTGGAAAAAAGGCTTTTTCATCACAGACTGGTTAGCAAGTTGGATATAAGCGTGGTCCCAGTAGTAGTGAACGACGCTAAGATGAGGCTAAAAGTAGCAGAACATCCTGTAGTATACTGGTTAACGCTGGGAATGTGAGGAGAGCTACTATTGTAGCCTGCCACCTAATGCCCTTTATAAGACTCAAAAAGAGATTGAACGCGAAATGTAAATATGACTGAGATAACATCTCAAAGCTTATTATGCTGCAAGCATTGGCGCGCTGATAAAGCGTACGGATACGTGTATTAAGGCTGCTGGGGAACAAGACTTAGGTCTGGTTAATCACAATGTACTGATCAGACATGTTAGTCAGGTTCAGGCAAAACATACTTTGTCAGGGATCGGTGTGATCCCTGTAGTAGTAAGCGACACGCAGATGAAGTCAAGCATAGCCCAACCGCCCGGAGGACTTTGGTCCATCTTAATCTGGCCGCTCGGGATATGTGGAAAGCTACGACATCTCGCTACTTAATGTCCTTTTAAGGGTGCGTAACAGACTAATCCTATTCATTTTGGGCATTCAACAACAACAGAAACAACAATACGTGCTGCTAGAAGTAATATCGAGAAGTCATGGACAATATCAGTACAATTAATACAAAGTTACCAAATTTGTATCTGATTTAGTTTCTTTTAAAAAGTCCTTTGGAATCTATCTACTGAATTGCTGTAGTGTTATCAAGGAACAAAGCAAAGAATTTTTGAGCGAAGCTACTCTCGCTGTATTGACGTTTCTTTGGTAGTAGGTTAACGTGGTTCTTTTTATATCCCGAGGCCATCTTTAGAAGTTGAATCAGGCTACCAATGACTAGTGCACTGCGAGGGCCCACAGTACGCTATTCCCTATTATAATCCATCTGAGAAGAGCAGCAAAGAGAGTGCCGCATTGAAGAGTCTAATATTGCTCTAGTGTTTTAATTTTATTGATGCCGCCAGGCCACGTATTTACCTGAAATTCCTATTAGTTAACGACTTACCATTGTTTCCACGGAAACGTGTCGTTGATTTCCATTTAGACCAGTTAATTCGTTTATTTTTTGTGTTTTTGTCGCTGCGATTATCCTGGCATGGACATTGGTTTTATGAGTTAATTCTTCCGTTTCACCTAGGGAGAAAGACTAACGTTTGGTCAGGCAATATATACTGATCAGACATGTTAGTCAGGACCAGGTAAAATATACTGATCAGACATGTTAGTCAGGATCAGGTAAAATATACTGATCTGACATGTTAGTCAGGACCAGGTAAAATATACTGATCAGACATGTTAGTCAGGACCAGGTAAAATATACTGATCAGACATGTTAGTCAGGATCAGGTAAAATATACTGATCCGACATGTTAGTCAGGACCAGGTAAAATATACTGATCAGACATGTTAGTCAGGATCAGGTAAAATATACTGATCAGACATGTTAGTCAGGATCAGGTAAAATATACTGATCAGACATGTTAGTCAGGATCAGGTAAAATATACTGATCAGACATGTTAGTCAGGATCAGGTAAAATATACTGATCAGACATGTTAGTCAGGACCAGGTAAAATATACTGATCAGACATGTTAGTCAGGACCAGGTAAAATATACTGATCAGACATGTTAGTCAGGATCAGGTAAAATATACTGATCAGACATGTTAGTCAGGACCAGGTAAAATATACTGATCAGACATGTTAGTCAGGACCAGGTAAAATATATTGATCAGACATGTTAGTCAGGACCAGGTAAAACATACTGGCCAAAACCCTCACCTTGGCTTCCTCGTAGCCCTCCCTAGAAACGAGCTATGTTCATGGCAAGCTGACTAACGAGGGGAGGGATCGACGTGATCCCCGTAGTAGCATATGAATACAATAATAGCAAAACTCTGCGGGACCCCGGTAAACCTTAATTAGAACGCTCGGTAAGTGAAGAAAGCTACTGCAACCCGCTACTTAACATCCTTTTCAGGGCGCACAAAAGAGTAAACATACTTATTGTAGGCATTCAACAGCAACATCGGTTACACCTGTGTCGTATTTTCATCTTTTGTGCACACGGCTGAACTTCAGGAGATTTTTGCACTTCCGTCTAGCTGCAGACAGTTTCGTTTCGAAAATGGCTGTGAAATATATACACGGGACTAAAATAGACTAGAACACGTCGCCTGGCAGAGATGCCTAACACATCACTCACACGCTGAGTGATGTCCCTACGACTTCTTGTGGTTATGGGAATACCAGTTTATGGGAATCGCTACAGAAGTAAACCCTGAGGAAATATCTGCATCCTGTGTTATTTCCAGTCGTCTCGACAATATCTTGGCATTAGCCTAAGGTAGCTCAAGACCAGAGTGAGGTCGACAAAAGGTGCAGTTTCTTCCTCACTTTAGTCCAAATCACCGCGCAAGTCACCCATTTCAGCAGACACAACAAGAGAAAATATTATCCACACGGCTGAACCGAGAGAGTGGTCTTCATCACACGTGATGGACAAACCTCACCCACTAATGGGATCACAGTGTCTATCCCCACTTATTTTACCATAATGCTGTCACACATCCTTTTTCCAGGCGGGGTATTGATCAATATTGCTTCCAACCACATGACATTAACATCATCCATACCTTTTATTAAATTCTCATCTTATATCGTTTCATATTCATTTGCCTTCCTCTTTTACTTCCACCTATACCGCCATTTGTTCTTTTCCGTATGTGACCGTCACTGGCTTATCCAAAAGTTTTAATTTCCTACTCCCTTCTCGCCACTTCAACTGACTTTTGTCTGTCACTTGGTATCCGGCATCCGACCAAATAAGAAGTGATGTGTTCTCAGATAAGTACACGATGCTCTTCTTATATGTTGACTGCCCTCATTTATGTATTCTTTCCTTCTTCTTTGACTCGCTAGTTAATTATTGTTGTTTTTCGTAGTATTTGATGCAGACCTATTGATCGTAACGTAGGTTTCGTATGTTTTTTCGTTTCAGTGCAGTATCTGACCATACAGATTTTAAATTGTTTTTAACCAAATTTTTTCTTGATCAATATATATCACCTGACGCAGACGCGGTCTTGATTCCCTCACCTACGTAAGGGGGGCAGGAAATAGTAGTCAGATTCAGGAAACACCTTACTAAACGAACTGAAATTAGGAATGCTGAGGCAGTAACCTCAGACTACAAGGTTTGGGGAGCTCAAACTGTGGGCAGATAGTGATTTCGTATGAAGAAACAAATGTCAATAGCAGACGATTCATATCTTCTTTTTCTTCTTCGTACGCTGTCAGACGTCAACCTTTATTTTTTCGAAAAAAGCAGCGGTCATCCTGAGGCTGTCGACACTGCCATAAAGCTTGTCTAGTGTTGCCACTGGTGATGGCCACATCTGCTTTCTCTGATCCTCGTATGTCGGGCAGTTTTGCAGCAGATGTTCAGCGGTCATTTTCCCAGTACCGCATGTGCATTCGTCAGTGCCATCTATCTTCAATTTATTGAATAGGTGGTACCTCAGTCTATCGTGGCCAGTGCGAAGTCTGAAGACCACGACCTGCTCTCTTCTGTTTAATTGGTAATAGGCATCGTTTTTTGTGTAGCCAGTATGTTCTGTTTCCCATTTGGTCATGTATCTAGCTCTAATAAGCCTTTTTGACTCCTCGTATGTCACACTAGTATCTGGTTGTGGTAGTCTTACGCCTTCTTTTGCCAGTCTGTCTGCCTCCTCGTTTCCTTGGATGTTACAGTGGGATGGAACCCACTGTACCACTACTCTCTTTGGTGCGGACTGCTGGCATAGTTGACAGAGTACTGTACTTAAATCATTAAGTTCAGTATTTTTCTGGCTTGTTAGTGCTGTGACTATGGCCAGGGCATCTGTGAACAGAACTATCTGGCTTTCATTTCTTTTGCCTGTCAGAATTGATTCTGCAGCAGCCCTCAATGCCACTGCTTCCGCTCTGAAATTGCTTGAGTATTTTCCAGTTGCCGCTGATAGTGTTGTTTTTCTACCATTTTGTAGGTTTAGGAATACCCCTGCCACTCTGTTCTATGTTGTGTTTGTTACATAACCGTCGGTGTATGCATGGGTCCAGTCCATGCTTGGGTAGCTTTTCGCTATGTACCTCAGGGTTATGTCTCTTCTTTCCTTTTCAGTCTGGCTGTTCTTTTTTCCAATACCTGGTATATTTTCTACCACCTCTGGAAATAGATGCTGCCTCCAGGTAGAGTTGCGTACAGTAGGGATGGGCTTTTGGTGTTGTTAGTGCGTTCAGAGGGTCTTCGTTCATCTTTGCTTTTGCTATTTCTGCAAAGTTTCTTCGCTTTAGTTTCCCATTTCCAAAATTATTTAGTCTCTTATGCATTGGATGGTCAGTCAGTCTTCTGAGTTTTTCTGCTTGCTGCTTGGCTTTGCAGTTTCTTATGTCGGTCATGAATTGCAGATTTGTAATCTTTTCCAGTTCTACAATTGGCGTTGACTTCATGCCTCCTGTTATAACTCTCATGGCTTGGTTTTGGAGTTTGCTAATTTTGTCAAAATTCGCCTTTGCTGCTATTGTCCATGCCGCAATGCCATACTCGAGAACTGGTCTCACTCTTCCAGTGTACAGTTTCTTTAGTATACTTTCGTCTGCTCCCCAGCTTTTGCCAGCAAGTTTCCTCATGATTGCCATTCTTTCTCTGGCTCTCATTCGGTTTCTCTCGATCTGATATTTCTATGTCATGCGCCGATCAAATGTGACTCCCAGGAAGTTTGGGTTGTCGTTTGGCCGCAGATATTTGCCGTTAAGACTTATTTTGGTGTTTTGTGGTTTGTTTGAAAACGAGAATATCGTACATGTTGTTTTTTCCTCATTTATTTTGACCAGCCATGAGTTCGCCCACTCCTCCAGCGATGTTAGTGCCTGCGGCATCCGATTACTTGCTATGGTGAGATTCTTTTCAGAGGTCCACATAGCCAGATCGTCTGCAAACATGGAGCTGTAGACTCTTCTTGGTATATTCTCTGTGATGTTATTTATATACACCAGGAAGAGTGTGAGTGACAGTACTCCTCCTTGGGGTACTCCCTGCTCAAGTGTCACCTTTTTGCTCATCTGCCCTTGTACGTTAACTCTGGATGTTCTGTTTTTGAGGTAGTGGCTGATCCATCTGTACATTTTCCCACAAACTTCACTTCTACGTAGCCTGACTTTAAGTCCCTCTTTCCAGACCTTGTCAAATGCCTTTTCTAGATCCACCCAATCCGCTACTGTGTGTTTTTGCTCCTGGTAAGCATCCTCTATTTCCTGGGCTATGAGAGTGATCTGGTCATCAGTGGATCTGTGCTGTCTAAAGCCTGCTTGCTGTGGAATTAGTATGTGTTTTTCTTCCAGATGCCACATCAGTCTGGTGTTTCTCATACGCTCCATCAGTTTTCCTATACAGCTCAGCAGACTGATAGGCCTGTATCCATTTGGATCTGCTTTATCTTTTTCTTTCTTTTGTACTGGTACAATTACAGCATCTTTCCATGCCTGAGGTATAATTTCCCCTTTCCAGCTTTGGTTCAGGACTAATAGTAACTTTCTCATTGCTGTTTGGCCCAGCCCCATCAGCATTTCGTTTGGTACGCCATCTTTTCCGGGAGATTTCTTTTTCTTTAGAGTTCTCATGGCCTCTTCCATTTCATTGATAGACGATTCATATAAAAGAACATGTGTCGTTTTCCTTCACTGGTGAGCTGAAAGGTTTCGATGCCTGCCTGCCGAAAATAGGGCAAGGGTTCGAATCCCCGGTATCGCATGTGTTGTTTTTCTGTTGGGCGAGAAATAAATAAATATAGCCAACACACGAGGTGGCGATAGCAGTACCGAAGTGGCCTTTAGTCTGCAGCCTAATTTAAACCCTCGACTACGCCAGCAAATGGGAAAAAATCGTATTGACATTTACAACAAACAATTTTTTTAAAATGTATTTTGTTTGGTTATTGTGAAATCAGTGTTGTGATATGTGTCCGAAGCATGGAGAATACCTTCAATCGTCTTCTAGGAAAATACAAACATGTATAAATGGTTGAATGAGTCGCGGATGGGGTCTGGAATGGAACGATACGTTCACTAAGGGGGTGGGGGGCTGGGGGGGGGGTTGATGGTCCTTCATCATCTAGTGTCCTGCCGGTTGGCGTGGGTGATCATGGGACTCCATCCATTTCTATCACGTGTGTTGTTTGCCAACTCTGTTGTTGATTGTCACCAATGCCGTTCTCTTTCATGCTGTCCAACAAATTCTGTCTGGGACTTCCTCTATCTTTCTTTCAACCTATCTTTCCCGTTGTCACGACGTGCTGTAAGCCGCCTCTTCTCATAACATGCCCCCAAAAAGGATCGCTGTCTTATTGTGATTCTTGCAATACGTTGTCTTTGTGTTTGTGTCTCCTCTAGTACTGTATCATCAGTCTTCTTTGCAGTCCATGGGATCCATAGCATTCATCTGTAAAACCGCATCTCCGTTTGCTTCCAAAGATCTTGCTTGCTAATTGTCCATGATTTCACTGCTATGTGTCAGAACTGGTTCCACGTAGACTCAAAGGGCTCTCTTTCTCAGTTCCAGCGACAAGGTTTAGTTGCATAATATTTATTTCATGGTATGGAAGACCACATTTACTTGTGTTATTATGCTTTCTATTTCGTAATAGCATCTTCCTTCTTATCTTGTGTATCTGCAACGGTTCTATACTATATATATATTTGTTGATGTGCATGTTTGATGTGAAAAGTGAAGTGGCAGGGTTCGGTTTTGGGATCAATTTTATTCTTGATATATATACAAATTTGGATATTGATATCGGATTCATGATTACAAAATTCACGAATGCCACAAAACGTAGTGTCCCATCTAAACAGAGGTGTATTTATCGAGGCCAGATTTAGGTACCATTCGGACATGTCTGAGAGCTGACAAATGGAGTTTAATGTAGATTATTATAAGGTCTTCCCCATGGGTAGATCCAACATGTAAGATACTTATTGAACAGGTGAGAACATTGTTAGAAAGTTAGAAAATGGACTTAGGGGCTATAATAGATCATTAAGGTCAGGTGAGTGGACAAGTCTAGGTAGTGGTGAAAAAGGCAAAGGGCCAGGGGGGGGGGGAATAAGGGGCCAAGCGCATTATCTCTCAGCTATAGAGTACCGTTACGAATGAAGATCTCAGATCGTATAGCTTTGAACAATAACCATATGTCGCTAAGTATAAAATATTGTCATTAGCTAAGTCAGAAAGTCGATATATCTAGCGACAACCTTTCTAAGTTGGCAGGAAATCACAGAACCTTTCCTTATGACTCTTATCCGCTCTTCTTTGGTTAATTCTAGCACGTCTAGCCCAATTTATTTGAAGGTCAAATTCTATTCCCAGTACCACCCAGATATGCCAGCCTAAAACACGCCACACCTGAGATATCTTTTATCTTTCCTTACTTACTCTTTCATTCAATTTTGCAGTTACAAGAGGTTCAGAGTGTGTTTCCTTTTTGAGTAAAATATACTGCGTTGTAAGCACTTTCTGTTGCAAGATTTATGTTTTATCTTCTATCCATCTACCGAATAGTCTTCTTATGTTGTAAGCGTGCGATGGTAGTTGATCGGCTGCATTCTCATTGTATTTTCTGTCCTGAAATGTATTCACTCCCTCGCTCGAAATGGAGATAGATAATAAGATTGACACGGCAAGCACATGCACGGTCCAGCATGACAAAGAGAGTCTCGGAGAACAATAGGCTGTCTCACTTCACCAACGTCCACATCTATCAGACCTACTTGGTACTCTCGTGTACGGAAGCGAGACTTGGAGCCCTTACACTAAGCAGGAACGGCGGCTCAACACCTTTCACTTCAGGTGTCTTCTTGGGCATATTGGGGATTGGCTGGCAAGAGAGAGTACCACATATTGTAGTCTTTCAGAGAGTAAACACTCCCAGCATGTACTTGCTGTTGACCCAATGGCGATTTTGATGATTGGAACATGTTTACTGCACAGCAGATTAGAAGCTGCCAAAGGATATTCTCTATGGACAGCTGGCTATAGGAGCTAGAAGAATCGGCCAACCCACACTGCGATTCAAGGACGTATGCATTAGGGACATGTAGTAATGCGACATCCCTTCCGAGGGCTGGGGGAAACGATTGCTCAGGGTTGATATGTCTGGAGACAATCAGTCGGAAGGGGCATAATAGCTGGCGATGCTCGTTGACGCCTTCTGGTTGCAAAGAAAAAGACAAAGGCTGAATAGATGTGGGGGAAGGGGTGTGGAGGAGGCACTCAGGTAAGCCATCGTCCTCTCTTGTACGATTGAGACAGGCACTCATGGATCGGCCTTTACAGTCATAGCAGACAGTGTTGAAAAACACGCGACAGAACTGGACAAAACTCTCAGGTCACAGTGCACATGGTCTACAGAGACTACGACCCCAATGATGATGATGATGATGTACTCACCAGAAACAGCCCCAGAGATGGTTGTCCTCACATTTCTCATTCAATCAATCGTGAGTGTATCTTCTCTGGTGAATGTTGATGATTTTTCGTATGTGTTCCATTCTACACGCAGTAATCTTCTATATCCTATCTCGGAAATTGGACACGATTTGACGGAAGCACACAGTTGATTTCAATAAGCTGTTGTGGAATGGTTGTTATGGTGTTTAATTAGTGGTAATGGTTAATACGCCACAGCGGAGGCTTTCCGACCAATAGCTTTCTATCGTCCCCGAGTGGTTCACCGGTGATTTTTTGTGTATTCCAAAGACAAGAATAACATCACTGCCTCATAAAAAAAGCATGTCGTAAGAGGCGACTAACTGTGTGACATGCATCACGCCGGCCAAGATAAGGTGGTTTGTTTTAAGGGCAGCAAAGATGGCGTCTCATTATCGCCTCGGGGGTCGCTAAGGTCAGAAGTTTAAGACACTCGCCTCTCACAGTGATGAGGGGAAACGGGGGGGGGGGGGGGGGCGATGTAACCCTGCAAGTTTCAAGCGACCCTGGTTTCACGGAAGGTAAGGCCAGAGTGTCCGAGTGGGGTCGATTTTAAACATAATTTTGAATTTTGTCTGAGGCAGCGGCCGTAAAACTTATTATTTTCAATTTCCAACTGCCGGGAGATTTTATATGTGCGCGACACTGACCACGGGAGCCCGATCTTTACTAGCTGACAAATGGAGTTTAATGTAGATAGATGTACAGTCATCCACATGGGTAGATCCAATATGGAATATAATTACAGAATGGGAGAGAGCAATATTAGAAAGATATATAAGGAAAGGGACGTAGGAGTTAAAATAGAGCATATAGGAAAAGGCGAGTGAGCAAGTTAAGGTAGCCGTGAAAAAGGCAAATGCAATGTTAGGTATGATAAAAAGAAATATTAAACATAGGAGCAAGGAAGTGATAGTCAACCTCTATAAAGCTTTAGTTAGACCTTAATTGGAGTACTGTGTTCAGATGTGGAGTTCTTATCATAGAGGGGATATAAACATGCCGGGAAGAATACAAAAAAGAGCGACATAGCTGATAGTCGGATTCCAGAATTACAGTTATGAGGAAAGACTCAGAAAAACCGGCCTACAGTGTCTAGAAGAGAGAAGAATTCGTGGTCACGTAATACAGGTTTATAAGAACATCAGAGGAATAGATAAATTAGATTATAAACATTAAAAAAAAATATAGCCACCCACAATAACAAGAGGGAATAGCTTCAAGTTGACTAAAGAGATGTCCAGAGTAGATATTAGGAAATGTTTGTTTAGTCAGAGAGTGGTGAATGCTTGGAATGCATTGCCAGAGGAGGTAGTGGAGGCAGGGACAATCAATACATTTAAGAATAAATTGGATGCGCATAGCTTTTAGAGCAAAGTGATGTAAACGAAACTGGCTGTATACAGACTCTGCCGGGTCTTCTAAACCAGTCTAAAGACGTTTAGTTAAATTAGCCACCGATCCGGGAAAATACCAGGATGTCCACGTGACAAAAAATCCCAGCCACCACCGTGATTTGAACTCGCGACCTCCAGTACCCGAGGCGGACTTCTTATCTCGACACCACTCAGACCCTACCTGTGTTTTTATCGACTTTTAACCTTAAGTTTCGCTGCAGCTTCGTTCTGTTTATTTCTCTATAAATTAAACAACAAATAATTCGCGTGTCAGTTTTCCAGAGATAAATAAGACAATTTGTATTTGATGTCATTGCCCCTTCATATCTTCTTTGCTTCATTTCGCAACCAGTTAGGAGCAGACGTATCGATTACTCAACACTTACACTAAAACAGTTTCCATAGACTCGCTGAAAGAGAAAACAAAGCCCACGCTTGGTAACGCTGATCGACACGGCACTAATTGGCTTGGCTTGGCTTCGTTTGTTCTCAATCTCCCACTACCAAACACTGAAAGGGCTTAAGTAGCAGAATGTAGTCTAGAGAACGGAATGCCTTGTGTCGTAGTTTACAGCTTGACTTCGAAATTTGCACCTTCCGGTCCAACACATCCGACATCAGCAAGCATTTTTTGAGTACCGAGTTAGCATTCCCTCTTCGATCCCTTCTCCTTAACCAGTCTGCCCTGCTGCAGCCTGTTATCCAGGATCACTGCGTGGAGGCGTAGAAGGGTCTTGGCAGTTTTGGGTCGCTGGCCCTGACACTAGACGTTAGCTATGAGTCGCTATCCACTGCAGCTCATGCGCAGCTCAGCATCTTGATCCCTTACTGCATTGATTGATAATGACACATACAAAAACAGAGGAGAATCAAAGGGAGGAAACCACCTAAATGGTGCACATCGTGTGAGGAGTACGACCCCTGTAACCTTCATAGCTGATTGTAGTAAGGGATTCCTGAGAATTGTTCACGGGGCTAGCAACGTTCTCATGTAAATACCACCGCTAGTGAAGCCACAGCTGCAAGTGATCTGATCCAAGTTGCCTGTATATCAGCCATCGTTTATTTGTATGGGACTAGGCTGCACATTTAATGAGAAGCTGAAGGATGAGGAAGAAGAAAGAAAAACAGCCACTATTGATATCTGGACAAACATCTCTTCCAGTTACGGATGCTCCCCTCCCCCTCCCTATATTCCACACATATCCCTCACTTCAGCACCCCCCCCCCCCCCTCTCCTTTCACGCGCTCACATTATGTCCCTGTCTCCCTAATCCCTAGATAGCATCTTCTTTTCTTGAAACCCCCTCATTTTTTGCCCTTTTTTAATGAGGTGTTATTTTCTAACGTCTCGGTCTGAGAGGTCTTAGGGCGTTTATCGACATCCTTATGGCTCTTATACCCTTCCGTAGTTTGCTCAGTTTCTGAATCCTATGTGAGTCTAACAATCATAATTCAAGAGACCACACATGGAAGGACACGTGAATTTAGATATGCTATAGCAACATATACGCCGATATTAGATTGGCTATAGCAACATATACTATGATATTGGATTGGCTATAGCAACATATACTATGATATTAGATTGGCTATAGCAACATATTCTATGATATTAGATTGGCTATAGCAACCTATACTATGATATTAGATTGGCTATAGCAACACGTACTATGATATTTGATATCCTATAGCAACACATACTATGATATTTGATATCCTATAGCAACATATACTTCGACATTAGATATGCTTCAGTAAAATATATACACCCACAGCATCAATCCAGTCCACAACCACAATTTTTACCTTTATACATGAACAAACTGCAAAATGAGAATCCATCCAGACTACAACCTCAGCATGAAATTAAACTACAACTACAAACTGACTTTACTTACCTGCTACCCTTCTGCTACAGTGTGTAGAGGTATTTCTATGTTCTTGTAGTGTTTTCATGCGCAGAACAGACCCCGAGGACCCCAGAGTCACTCAGAGAGCAATGGAACAGCGCGTACTAAACATTTCGATCTGATTTAAGATCCGGAACGACGAAATTCGACATCAAAAATTTGTTCAAGTCTTTGTAGAAGAAGCGATTTTTTTAATTTTTCTGTAGCGTTCCAATGTTGGTTCAGGTTTTTTCTCATCCTTTGGTAGGATTGTAACTGAGCGCTTTGTACTTTCTCCATACATGGTTATGCAGTACTCTCTCCATCTATTCGGTATGTCTTTGGTTTCTGTTAATGTGTTATCCTCTTTGTCATTTATGACAAGTGGAACCAGACGGAACTCCCTTGTCAGTGTTCTTATTGCCTTAAATGCATCTCTCTCTCTGCCTTGTTGCTGTAGGTTTTCTATATCCTTACACGTTTCCATTATGTATCTTTCTATATCTTTTCTTATTTCTCTTCTAACTTTTCCTGCGCAGTTTTTATATGCTGTGTTAGTCTCCTTACTTCCCATTTGTTTTAATCGTTGCCTTTCCTCAATGCGTTTCTTTGTTTTCTCTGTTATATAGCTCTGTTTCTTGTGCGACATCTTGGGAATCATTTCTTTCGCTGTCGAGATCAAAATATCCCTTGATATATATATGCTACATGATGATGTTGCGTTCGCCTTATTTTTCGAATGCTAAAGGCGGTGTGCGTTGCACTGTGGTTTTAATTTCGCGCCTCTCGGCTCAGTGCTTCCGACTTCAGCATGCATTATATGTAAGGTTCTGCTTCCTCCTGTATTTTCTAAGGGTTTGCTTTCCCGGGGTAACGGCCGGTACTGTGTTTTGGGGATCGAACCCAGGATCTTTTGGGCTGGACATGTCCCGCTTGCCTGACAATATAAGCATGCGGAGAACAACGTTTTGGTGGCCATTTGCCTGTACACGTCCACGGGGTCACCCGCCGATGAGATGGCGATATGGACTAACTAAGGACTAAGACCCGCATTGGTACACTTCTGTAAAAGACAGGTACGCATGCAGAATATTGTTGGTTTCCTCGTATACAGGCACATCTGCCGGACCTAAAGTCGAGGATATTGTGATAATATGAAATATGTGTGGTCAGTTTCTTGATCAAGTGTCAGAGGGAACAAAAGTAAGATTAATAGATCAGACATTAATAGTGAGAAAAACTAAAACTAGAATAATTAGCAAAGCGGACTCAAATTGTGTTGAACAGACATAAATATACGATCAAATATAAGGACAAGTGATTCTCCTATTATGGCAAAATACTTGGAATACTTGGAATCCTGGTATTCTTCTTCTTCTTCTTCTTCTTCTTCTACTTCGAACGCTGTAAGACGTCAACCTGAATTTTTTCGAAAAAAAGCAGCGGTCATCCTGAGGCTGTCGACACTGCCATATAGCTTGTCTAGTGTTGACACTGGTGATGACCACATGTGCTTTCTCTGGTCCTCGTATTTCGGGCAGTTTTGCAGCAGATGTTCAGCGATAATTTTTCCGGTACCACAACTGCATTCGTCAGTGCCACCTATCTTCAGCTTATTGAATAGGTGGTACCTCAATACTGGTACCAGTACCAAAAACAGGAAAGGACAAAACAGATCCAAATGGATACAGGCCCATAAGCCTACTGAGCTGTGTCGGCAAGCTGATGGAACGGATGATAAACACCAGACTGATGTGGCATCTGGAAGAAAAACGAATACTAATTCCACAGCAAGCCGGCTTTAGACAGCACAGATCCACTGAGGACCAGGTCATCCTCATAGCCCAGGAGATAGAAGATGCCTACCAGGCACAGAAACACACAGTAGCTGTTTGGGTGGATCTGGAAAAGGCATTTGACAAAGTCTGGAAAGATGGACTTAGAGTCAAGCTAAGAAGAAGTGATGTCTGTGGGAAGATGTACAAGTGGATCAACCACTACCTCAAACAAAGAACGGCCAGAGTCCAAGTACAAGGGCAGATGAGCAAAAAGGTGACACTCGAGCAGGGAGTACCCCAAGAGGGAATATTGTCACCCACACTCTTCCGGGTATATATAAACGATATTACAGAGAATATACCAAGAAGAGTCCATAGCTCAATGTTTGCAGACAATCTGGCTAGGTGGACCTCTGAAAAGAATCTCACCATAGCAAGAAATCGGATGCAGACGGCTCTAACATCGCTGGAAGAGTGGGCGAACTCATGGCTGGTCAAAATAAACGAGGAGAAAACCACATGCACAATATTCTCGCTTTCATTAAAACCCCAAAGTACCAAATTAAGTCTAAATGGCAAAATCCTGCAGCCAAACGACAACCCAACCTATCTGGGAGTCACATTTGATCGGCGCATGACATGGAAAAGTCAGATTGAGAGAAACCAAATGAAAGCCAGAGAAAGAATGGCAATCATGAGGAAACTTGCTGGCACAAGCTGGGGAGCAGACGAAGGCATACTAAAGAAACTGTACACTGGAAGAGTGAGACCAGTTCTCGAGTATGGCATTGCGGCATGGACAACAGCAGCGAAGGAGAACTTCGATAAAGTTAACAAACTTCAAAACCAAGCCATGAGAATTATAACAGGTGGCATGAAGTCAACGCCAATTGTAGAACTTGAAAAGATTACAAAACTGCAATCCATGAGCGGTAGAAAAGACTGCAGAGCCCAGCTGCAGTCAGAGAAACTCCGAAGACTGACCGACCATCCAATGCACCAGAGACTAAACAATTTGGGAAATGGGAAACTAAAGCGGAGAAACTTTGCAGAAATAGCCAAAGCAAAGATGCACGAAGATCCCATAAACGCACTAACAACATGAAAACCCATCACTACTGTACGAAAACCTACCTGGAGGCAGGATATATTTCCAGATGTGGTAGAAAATATACCAGGTATTGCAAACAAAAACTGCCAGACTGAAAAAGAAAGGAGAGATACTACCCTAAGCTTCATAACGAAAAGCTACCCAAGCATGGACTGGACCCATGCATACACCGACGGTTCTGTAACAAACACAACACAGAACGGAGGGGCAGGAGCATTCCTGAACCTACCAAATTGCAGAAAAATAACACTGTCATTCGCTACTGGTAAGTACACAAGCAATTTCATAGCGGAGGCAGAGGCACTGAGGGCGGCAGTGGAAGAAATGGTGACACACAGTGAAAATGAGAGCCATATAGTCCTGCTGACAGATGCTCTCGCCGTAGTCACAGTGCTAAAAAGCCAGAAAAAGACTGAGCTTAATGACTTAAGAGCAGCACTATGCAAACTGTGCCAGCAGTCCGCACCGAAAAGGGTAGTGGTACAGTGGGTTCCGTCACACTGCAACATCCAAGGCAACGAGGAGGCAGACAGACTGGCAAAAGAAGGTGCAAGACTACCACAAACAGATACCAGTATGACGTACGAAAAGTCAAAACGGCTTATCAAAGCCAGATACATGACCAAATGGGAAACCGAACATACTGGTTACACCAAAAACGAGGCCTATTACCAGTTGAACCGAAGAGAGCAGGTCGTTGTCTTCAGACTTCGCACTGGCCACAAAAGACTGAGGTACCACCTATTCAACAAATTGAAGATAGGGTGTACCGACGAATGCCCGTGCGGTACTGGTAAAATGACCGCTGAACATCTGCTGCAGAACTGCCTGACATACGAGGATCAGAGAGAGCAGATGTGGCCATTACCAGTGGAACTGCAAGACAAGCTCTATGGCAGTGGCGACAGCCTCAGGATGACCGCCGCTTTTTTCGAAAAAATAATGGTTACTGTTTGACTGCAGAAGAAGAAGAAGAAGAATAGGTGGTACCTCAGTCTGTTGTGGCCTGTGCGGAGTCTGAAGACAACGACCTGCTCTCTTCTGTTCAACTTGTAATAGGCATCGTTTTTGGTGTAACCAGTATGTTCGGTTTCCCATTTGGTCATGTATCTGGCTTTGATAAGCCGTTTTGACTCTTCGTACGTCATACTGGTATCTGTTTGTGGTAGTCTTGCACCTTCTTTTGCCAGTCTGTCTGCCTCCTCGTTGCCTTGGATGTTATAATGGGATAGAGCCCACTGTACCACTACTCTTTTTGGTGCGATCTGCTGGCATAGTTGACAGAGTACTGCTCTTAAATCATTAAGTTCCGTATTTTTCTGGCTTTTTAGTGAACAGGACTATCTTTCTTTCATTTCGTATGCATGTCAGAATTTCTTCTGCTGCAGCCCTCAGTGCCTCTGCCTCCGCTCTGAAATTGCTTGAGTATTTTCCAGTTGCCAATGACAGTGTTATTTTTCTACCATTTGGTAGTCTCAGGAATACCCCTGCCTCTCCATTCTGTGTTGTGTTTGTTACAGAGCCGTCGGTGTATGCATAGGTCCAGTCCATGCTTGGGTATTTTTCATTATGCACCTCAGGTTTATGTCTCTTCTTTCTTTTTTCAGTGTGGCTGTTCTTGTTTCCAATACCTGGTATATTTTCTGCCACCACTGGAAATATATGCTGCTTCCAGGTAGTTTTGCGATGGGCTTTGGTGTTGTTAATGTGTTTATAGGTTCTTCGTTCATCTTTGCTTTGGCTATTTCTGCAGAGTTTCTCCGCTTTAGTTTCCCATTACCAAATCTATTTAGTCTCTGGTGCATTGGATGGTCTTTCAGTCTTCTGAGTTTCTCTGCTTGCTGCTGGGCTCTGCAGTCTGTTCTGTCTATCATGGATTGCAGATTTGTAATATTTTCAAGTTCTACATTTGTCGTTGAATTCATGCCTCCTGTTATAACTCTCATGGCTTGGTTTTGAAGTTTGCTAATTTTGTCAAAGTTCGCCTTTGCTGCTGTTGTCCATGCCGCAATGCCATACTCGAGGACTGGTCTCACTCTTCCAGTGTACCGTTTTTTTAATATACTTTCGTCTGCTCCCGAGCTTGTGCCAGCAAGTTTCCTCATGATTGCCATTCTTTTTCTGACTCTCATTCGGTTTCTCTTTATCTGACTTTTCCATGTCATGCGCCGATCAGATATGACTCCCAGGTAGTTTTGGTTATCGGTTGGCCGCAGATATTTGCCGTTAAGACTTATTTTGGTGTTTTGGGGTTTGTTTGAAAGCAAGAATATCGTACATGTTGTTCTTTCCTCATTTATTTTGACCAGCCATGAGTTCGCGCACACTTCCAGCGATGTTAGGGGCTTCTGCATCCGATTTCTTTCTATGGTGAGATTCTTTTCAGAGGTCCACATAGCCAGATCGTCTGCAAACATGGAGCTGTGGACTCTTCTTGTTATATTCTCTGTGATGTTGTTTATATACACCAGGAAGAGTGTGAGTGACAGTACTCCTCCTTGGGGTACTCCCTGCTCAAGTGTCACCTTTTTGCTCATCTGCCCTTGTACTTGAACTCTGGCTGTTCTGTTTTTGAAGTAGTGGCTGATCCATCTGTACATTTTCCCACAAACTTCACTTCTTCGTAGCTTGACTTTGTGCCTCTTTTCACACCTTGTCGAATGCCTTCTCTAAATCCACCCAAACCGCTACTGTATGCTTTTTCTCCTGGTAGGCATCCTCTATTTCCTGGGCTATGAGAGTGATCTGGTCCTCAGTAGATCTGTGTTGTCTAAAGGCTGCTTGCTGTGAAATTAGTATGTGTTTTTCTTTCAGATGCCACATCAGTCTGGTATTTATCATACGCTCCATCAGTTTGCCTACACAGCTCAGTAGGTTGATAGGCCTGTATCCATTTGGATCTGCTCTATCTTTCTCTTTCTTTGGTACCCTGTTATTCAAACAGGGATGTGTTAATGCATGTTGCTAGGTAGCCGAGAAAGCAATATAATAACGAAAAAAAGAAAGATATGAAAAGAAAATTTGGACGCGAAAAAGGATGGCCCAATCTTTTTTCCAACTTGAGTTAAAAATTGACATACACAAAATAACTCACAATTTAAAAGGACAGTGGCCAGGTGGTATGTGTAATCGTCTTTACTGTATGGAGTAGACGCGTGGACAATTAATTAATGGTTGGAGCAGAGATTTGATGTCTTTGAGGGACCACGATGCTGAGCAGCGCATGAGCTGCAGAGGTCAGCGACCCATTGCTGACTGGTAGCGTCAGCGAACAGGAGCTGACAAGACGCTTCTAACACCTCCACGGGGTGATCCTGGATAACAGGCTGCAGCAAGGCAGGGTGGCTAAAGAGAAGGGATCAGATAGGGAATGCTAACCCCGTTCTAAACAAATATCTACTGCCGCAGACGGATGTGTTCGACCGACAGGTGGCAGTATCGCAGCCAAGCTGTAAACTAGCGACATAACGCATTCCGTTCTCCAGACTACATGATGTTACTTGCCAAGCCCTGTTCAGGGCTCGGTAGCTGGGGATTGAGAAAGTTCGCAGAAGACGATGAAGATGTTTGCAATGTAGAATGTCCAAGAATGGAAAGCATTTAGTGGAAATATATAAACAAAATAATGAAGTCTGAAGAACTGAGAAGCGCAAAGGAAATTAATTTAAGAATAGTTAAGATATTTGTATTTGCGTCAAAAGCCATACCACCTTGACGAAAAGAATACGAAGGGAATGTGGCATGTATTTTTGTCAGAGTTATACAACGATGCAAGTGGGTGGATAACATCAAAAGATGGATCGGAAAAAGTCCAGCTGATTGCACTATCAATGCAAGAGACAAGGAATGTTGGGCATTCATTTCAGCGGACATTTGATGTCAACACGACACTTGAACTAAACTGAACGGGGTACCCGACCCCGTAAGCTGCACTTATACATCGTCATATGCGTTATGACCAGCACGTTACAGTGGTAGTATTCTTTGATCTTGTTTAGAGCACTGTGATACATGGTTGGCTAAGGTGACACATTACTATTGTATCCCATACCACAACTTCAAACTACACCAACAACATCGATCCCAACCAAAACTATACCAACAACATTGTCCACAACCAAAACCCTATCAACAACATCATATCTAACCTAGATCGCAAATACAACATCAATATCAACCTAGACCACAACTACAACATCAAAATCAACTTAGACCGCAACTACAACATAAATATCAACCCAGCCCACAACTACAACATCAATATCAACCCAGACTCCAACTACAACATCAACATCAACCCAAACAACAACTACAACATCAATATCAACGTAGACCACAACTACAACATCAAAAAATGAGAGACAGTGTCGTGGCAAACAGTTCTCATCTGGGTTCGAAGGACCCCGGCCGTTCGAGATCTCTGTACGTTGTGAGACCAGTCTCCCTATATCAGTCACTGTAGTTGTGAGCGTCGTGTTGAATACATCAGTGCGTAGATACAAATAGAAACGAAAACGCGGAGACACAAAAATGTACCAGAGAATTACAGCTTAAAAATGCCAGCAACATGCCATCGATGAATAATCTACTTTCAGAATGTCGATGTTTCCCTAAATTCTCTCCCTTGTTGCACCGCCATTAACAGAGTGTAAGTGACAAAGCTTATAAACGTGATTATCTTCCGTGGCAAACAAATTTGGTGTAATCCATGTCTCAGTCGGCTCTAGTTTACCCAGCTGTAAATGGGTAGGTACCTTGCTTACAGTTAGTGTAGACAATAAGACGATGAAGTAAACTGGGCACTCCACTTATGAACATATTGAGTAATATTTTACGAGGTCTTTTACCCTCCCCACCTTGCTGTAAAAAGGGGAAATCAGAATTGTATTGAGGCGTTCCACATGTGTAGCCAGAAATGCATTTTAGCGATCTATTAGTACGGTTTGGTCACAAACGACGAAGTCAACAGACGGACAGGCCACTATGATAAACCGTCGCCTTCGCTATTTGGAGATATGGCTTGCTTGACAGATGACGTTTTCACCCACCGGCAGTTAAAGCAGGTCAAGTATAACAAAGGATTGAAAACAGACGAAATCTTCATCAACATGTCACCTCTTTCTATTGCCAGCAACCTTGTTATAGTTGCTCCTGAGAACAAAATATCAATTCCTTCATGTCTAGGAACCAAACATAATCTGCATAGTAAATTCAACCATCAACCTAAAGCCTCGATGCCTCTTTTTCCGTTAACCACCCATGCCATGGCCAGCCCCTTAGGAAGAGGTGAGTGTCAGAGATGGTTACAACACTCATTAACAAAAATCTCAGATATCCACATCATAGCCACACCATAGACACGCCGCAGGAACATCATGTCCAGACCATAGCCACATCTTAGCCACACAATAGCCAACTAATAGATACACCATAGTTACATCATAGCCACATCAAAGCCAAATAAAAGCTACACCATTGCTACACCATAACCACATCATAGCCAAATAATAGCTACATCATTGCGACAACATAACCACAACGTAGCCACACCATATCCTCACCATATCCACATCATTGCCACACCATATCCGCATCATATCTACACTTTAACCACAGCAGAGGAACATCGTATCCCCAGCATATCCACACCATATCCACATCATAGCCGCATCATAACCACATCAGAGGAACACGCCATAGCCACACCATATCACTATTCCTATACTAAAAGATGTTGTCAGAGAACTACATTTCAAATACCACCCCCACTTCATCACCGACAACAGCATATACTATGCAACACATATATAAAGCGCTGAAACTAAATACACTCTAAAACACTTCAGCCACGACGAGGGGAACGAAGACGAACGTCTGATCAGGCACAACATTCTGATCAGACATGTTAGCCAGGGTCAGGCACAACATTCTGATCAGACATGTTAGCCAGGGTCAGGTACAACATTCTGATCAGACATGTTAGTCAGGGTCAGGCACAACATTCTGATCAGACATGTTAGTCAGGGTCAGGCACAACATTCTGATTAGACATGTTAGTCAGGGTCAGGCACAACATACTGATCAGACATGTTAGTCAAGGTCAGGCACAACATTCTGATCAGACATGTTAGTCAGGGTCAGGCACAACATTCTGATCAGACATGTTAGTCAGGGTCAGGCACAATATACTGATCAGACATGTTTGTCTGGGTCAGGCACAACAAACTGATCAGACATGTTAGTCAGGGTCAGGCACAACATACTGATCAGACATGTTAGTCGGGGTCAGGCACAACATACTGATCAGACATGTTAGTCAGGGTCAGGCAAAATATACTGGCCAAGACCCTCAACTCGACTTCCCCATACTCCTCCATGAAAACGGGCTGTTTTCTTGGCAGCGTGGCTAACGACGTCAGGGATCTACGCAATCTCCGTAGTAGTGAGCGTCAAGCAGATAATGCCAGGCATTGCACAACCATCTAGAAGACCACGGTCCACCTTCATCAGTACGCTCGGATGTCAGGAAAGCTACAACAAACCGTCACTTACCGACCCTTTCTTGGTGCACAAAAGAGTAAATCCACTCTTTGTTGGCATTAAACAACAACAGCAACATACCAAACCCTGAAACAGAATACGATAAGATAGCTTAGACTTCCTCCCCAACAGCATTACCTTCTATGCAACAGTCTACCTACCATATGACTGAAATCTTTTCATACAATAACATATCTAACACTCCATCCCCGACTGCAATTTCTGCTACGGGACCACCTTTGACAGTACTAAGTTTTTTCCCATTAACAAAGCCGGTCACTCGCTATTGTGTCGCTCTGAGGATTTTCGTCCAACAAATGTTCCATTAACGGAAATCCGGGATAATTAGGTAGCGCAAAAGAAAGTGTACTAAGCAGATGCTTGATCGGAACAATGTCGTGCGTCTGTCTTGTCTCGTCCCGTCTCACAGGTTGTCAAATAATCATAGGAACGACAAACTGTCCATTTTTATTTGTCCTCTAGTCTAGTTAATAGAGAGGCAGGAGAGTGATATATTAGAGAGAAAGAGAGAGATAGAGAGAGAGAGAGAGTGAGAATAATTGTAAGGGGATAAAGGACATAGAAAGGGGATAGAGAGTTAATAATTGTAAGAGGATGAAGGATATAGAGAGGGGAGAGAGAGTGAATAGTTGTAAGGGGGTGAAAGATATATATATATAGAGAGAGAGAGAGAGAAAGAGAGATATCAATAAACCCATTATACAAGAGGGTTGCCATAAGTCTTTACCCTGACTATGAACGAGTAGGAGGAGAAAGTTGAAATTTGGCAAATAGGTAGCTCATTCAATGTCTGCTGGACTTGAGAAGTATGAATTTCCCTCCTTGACGGGTTTACCCAGTATGGTGCATGGCGCAATACACCTTATTGACCGTATCTGCTACTCTAACGGTTTGTCAGAACAATGGAAAAATCAGAGACCAGAACTGCGATGCAATTCTTAATGTTGCAGGGAAAATAACCTACAGAAATACACAGGAAGATGAAACCAGTGTTTGAGGAATTATGTCCTTCGTTTACTTCTGTAAAAAACTGGTGTAGGCAGTTTAAGTGTGGCCGTTTCCATGCTGCTGATCTTCCATAATCAGGAAGACCATCATTAAGAGTGCAGCGATGAAAATGCTGCAAAAGTGCAGAACATCATTGACCAGGATAGGAACATTACAATTGCAGAGATATCTAGGTCAGCAAAACTGAATGAAACATAGTTTTTATAATTTTACACAACAGACTAAACATGAGAAACGTGTGTGCCCGCTGGGTCCCGCGTCTGCTGACATGTGAACAGAAACAAACGAGGGTTGATTGCTGTGGCCAGTTGCTCAAAATGTGTCGGTCGAAAAACATATTGCCGACCATGGTGACAGTAGATGAGACTTAGGTTCACCATTATGACTCAGAATTCAAAATGTCCAGCATGCAGGGGAAAACCCTGGCTCACCAACACATGTCAAGCCAAGAGAACAGAAATCTGCAAGAAAAGGGATATTGACTGTTTTTTTGGGACGTCAAAGTTGTCATTTTGAAAGATTACCTGCCTAATGGCAAGACAGTTAATGGGCAATATTATGCAGATCTCCTTACCAAACTAAGAAAGACTGTGACAAGAAAACGAGGGATAAAGCGAACTCAAATTCTGCCTTTGCTTCAATACAACGCGCCCTCCAATCAAGCAGGGCTTGTGCTGCAAACAGCCAACAATTTGAATATTGAAATTCTTCCACAACCACCATTCTCCGGATTTAGCTCTGTTAGACTTTTTTCTTTTCCTAAAACTTAAAAAAAAACAGCTGAAAGGAAATCATTTTGACAGTGACGAAGATGTCATACTGGCCTGTGATAACTGGCTTAGTTAGAAAAGTAGGCTATTTTATTCTGAAGTTTTTTTCAAAGTTACGCAGAGATGACATAAATGTATAAATGCACATGATGGCTACATTGAGAAGGAATAAGAACTGTGCCAAATGTCAACTTACTCCTCCTATCCCTTTGTGGTCAGGGTAAAGACTTATGATTAGCACTGTGTTTTTATATATATATATATATAGTAAAAAAAAGGAAACTCGCTTGGTACAGTCACATATCAAGATCAAATGGTCTTGCAAATACGATCCTCCACGGAAAGGTGCAAGGTAGACGACGAAGAGGCCGGCCCAAAAAAAGATGGAAGGATAACATAAGAAATGGACCAATCTCCGACCAGAAGAGGCACAGGCAGCGGCCGCTGACAGAGAAGGGTGGCGTGGTGTTGTGAGGATGTCTTCATGTGTGCCCCAACGACCTCACCGGTTACGGGATGACCTGACCTGATATATATATATATATATATACAAAAGTTACTTCTTTTTACAATCGTCGGTTACAAGATCCCAGAGCTAAGATACGTAGATATTGCTACTATTAAACAGTGCATGGGGGTTATAGCATTTAATAGCAGTCGCATGCTGTGTGCGGCAAAGATCAAAACCTTTTCGTAAACACACCAAACTGAAAGAAAATGACCACCGACAAAACAAGAAGTCAACATAACATCAAAATCGAAGATGGGGAAATAGAATAGGTCACAAACTTCCAATATATGGGCTCTAGAATTGACAGAAATGGCGACATTAAAAGAAACCAGAGAATATTGGCAACGATAATAAGAGCTACACATACTGAAGAAAACTATTGCAGAAAAGCAGCACACCAACAAAAGTGACATTTACGAGATCCTGAGTTTTTCACGTGGTAGCTTACGGCTGCGAAACATGGATACTTCTTCTTCTTCTTCTTCTGCGTACACAGTCAGTAACCATTATTTTTTCGAAAAAAGCGGCGGTCATCCTGAGGCTCTCGCCACTGCCATAGAGCTTGTCTTGCAGTTCCACTGGTAATGGCCACATCTGCTCTCTCTGATCCTCGTATGTCGGGCAGTTCTGCAGCAGATGTTCAGTGGTCATTTTACCAGTACCGCACGGGCATTCGTCGGTACACCCTATCTTCAATTTGTTGAATAGGTGGTACCTCAGTCTGTTGTGGCCAGTGCGAAGTCTGAAGACAACTACCTGCTCTCTTCGGTTCAACTGGTAATAGGCATCGTTTTTGGTGTAACCAGTATGTTCGGTTTCCCATTTGGTCATGTATCTGGCTTTGATAAGCCGTTTTGACTCTTCGTACGTCATACTGGTATCTGTTTGTGGTAGTCTTGCATGGATACGCGAGACATGACCTTAAAGATTAAAATCGAGTCTTTCGAGTCGAAATGTTATAGAAGGGTCCTCAGAATACCATGTATAAAAAAAAAAGAAGAATACAGACATTTGACAAGAGTTGGGCAAAGAGGAGAACTGGTTTATAAATTCTATCATAAACAAGCAATTTCAAATGCTTTGGTCACATCAAAAGAAACACCAGTCTCGAGAGAACGGTAAAGAAAGGTATGGTTTCGGGCCAGCGGGACAGAGGCAGATCAAGAAGGTGATAGCATTAAGATGTCATGGAATGCTTGCGCTTGACTGGAGTTGGCTTTAGATTTGACAAGATATCGAATTTATTTTTGACGGGCTGTAATGATAGCGACGTTCTGAAAGAGACATGCTGTGGTTTTTATTTTGCATCCAACTTCAGCATGCATTTTATGTAAGGATCTGATTTCTTCCTGCATTTTCTAAGGGTTTGCTTCCCCGGGGTTACGGCCGGTGCTGTGATGATGATCGAACCCAGCACTTTCTGGTTGTGAGCCGTGCCACTTAACCACTAGGCAACGCCGTCCCCACTAACATGTATGATCAGTATATTTTGGGTGACCCAGACTAAATGTCTGATCAGTATATTTTGGGTGACCCTGACTAAATGTGTGATCAGTATATTTTGCCTGAACCTGACTAACATGTCTGGTCAGTATATTTTGATTCTGACTAATATTTTCTATCATTATATTTTGCCAGGCTCTGACTAACATGTCTGATATAAGTATATTTTGCCAGACTCTTTCTAACATTTCTGATCAGTATATTATGCCTGATCTTTTCTAACATGTCTGATCAGTATATTTTACTTGACTAGACGCTAGTCTTCCTCCCATCTATAATTCTTAAACAGTTGTTTCACATCACGGTAACAGAGTTAACAAAGAACGTGCATGTTTCTAGACAGTTTTATGATGTTAAGAACTAAAATATTGTCAATACTCATCGAATTATAATTAACTAACCATCTTGCAAAGGAATATATTCACACTGTATTTGCTATATTACTATTTACTTCCCCACAATATACCGGTTTCACTGTCAAATGTGAATAAAACAGAGAATGATTTCTCTCTCACAGTGTCGGCCATTACAAGGGACATCACTCTTAGCAATAGTTCGCTCACGTTATATCAAAATGTGTGTATTTCTGAGGATGCCATATTGATTAATTGATTGATTGGTCGATATTTAGAATACTAACAGCGCTAGATTACAGGGGCGATGGGGAAGGGAGGTGACGTAGGATTTGAGAACAAAATGCTACCAGAAATGGACTGAAAATGTTTGTTTATGTTGTTGTCAGTCTCGTCTGCTCTAAAAATAATTTCAATACCAGAATTCGGTCACAAACAGTCTAAACTATAGCATTTTCCCCATCATCTCCCCCACTCACTTACAAGCAGTCCAAACCATAGAAGTCTCCCCTCCATCTCCCAAACACAGTCTGGATCTTGACCACCTCGCTCCTGCCCTTATTCGAACACATCCTGATACATGGAAGCTCACCACCCACCTCACTCATCCGAACACATCCTGATACATGGAAGCACACCATCCACCTCACTCATCCGAACACATCTTGATACATGGAAGCACACCACCCACCTCACTCATCCGAACACATCCTGATACATGGAAGCACACCATCCACCTCACTCATCCGAACACATCCTGATACATGGAGGCACACCATCCACCTCACTCATCCGAACACATCCTGATACATGGAAGCACACCACCCACCTCAATCATCCGAACACATCCTGATACATGGAAGCACACAACCCACCTCACTCATCCGAACACATCCTGATACATGGAAGCCCACCTCACTCGTCCAAACACATCCTGATACATGGAAGCCTACCACCCACCTCACTCGTCCAAACACATCCTGATACATGGAAGCCCACCATCCACCTCACTCGTCCAAACACAGCATTTCACCCTAAAAAGGTCTGATTCATGGACCCTCTCCACCACAACTCAACCACGAACGGTTTGAAATATGAACCTTGCCCCCTACCACACGTACACAAACGGTCTGAACCATGGATCCCCCTACCACTCGTACGTCTGAACCATGGATCCCCCTACCACTCGTACGTCTGAACCATGTATACCCTCCCTCCCCCACCACCACACGTACACAAACGGTCTGAACCATGGATCCCCCTACCACACGTACACAAACGGTCTCAACCATGGATCCACTTCCTCCCTCACCCCCACACGTACACAAACGGTCTAAACTATGGATCCCCCTACCATTCGTACGTTTGAACCATGGACCACATATGGGGGACACAGTTAGACCTCCCCCACCGCCCTCTCCTCCTACCTCATTCACACAAAAACGGTCTGTACCATGGACCACAAATGGGAGAGACAGTGGGACCACCCCTAGTGCCCTGCGCTCCTACCCCATTCACACACACACGGTCTGTACCATGGACCACATATGGCGGACACAATTTGACACGGTAAATTCTAATAGCGAAATTGTGTTATCTCTGCTATATCGGAGTTCGTTGACGTCATGTTAGTAAATATTTTTATACGTACATCCTTATTTGAAATAACCAATTTGAAATAATAATGTAACATCTAAATGTGTTTTTTGTTATGTTTTTTTTTCTGCAACGCATTATCGCAGCCTATCTAATAACTGCCACTGCATCAAATCAAAAAGGAATCCAGTAGCTGTCTGGCATCACTCAAGTCAATGGTAGATACTTCTTCTTCTTCTTCTTTTTCTTCGTACGCTGTCAGACGAAAACCTTTATTTTTTCGAAAAAGGCAGCCGTCATCCTGAGGCTGTCAACACTGCCATAGAGCTTGTTTTGTGTTGCCACTGGTGATGGCCACATGTGCTTTCTCTGATCCTCGTATGTCGGGCAGTTTTGCAGCAGATGTTCAGCGGTCATTTTCCCGGTACCGCACGGGCATTCGTCAGTGCCACCTATCTTTAATTTATTGAATAGGTGGTACCTCAGTCTATTGTGGCCTGTGCGGAATCTGAAGACCACGACCAAGCTCTCTTCTGTTCAATTAGTAAAAGGCATCGTTTTGTGTGTAGCTTGTATGTTCTGTTTCCCATTTAGTCATGTATGTGGCTCTAATAAGCCTTTTGGACTCTTCGTAGGTCACACTAAGATCTGGTTGTGGTAGTCTTGCATCTTCTTTTGCCAGTCTGTCTGCCTCCTCGTTGCCTTGGATGTTACAGTGGTATGGAACCCACTGTACCACTACTCTTTTTGGTGCGAACTGCTGGCATAGTTGACAGAGTACTGCTCTTAAATCATTAAGTTCAGTATTATTATGGCTTTTTAGTGCTGTGGCTACGGCCAGGGTATCTGTAAACAGGACTATATGGCGTTCATTTCTTTTGCCTGTCAGCATTGCTTTTACTGCAGACCTAAGTGCCTCTGGGTCCGCTCTGAAATTGCTTGAGTATTTTCCATTTGCCACTGACAGTGTTATTTTTTTACCATTTGGTAGGCTCAGGAATACCCTGCCACTCCGTTCTGTGTTGTGTTTGTTACAGAACCGTCGGTGTATGCATGGGTCCAGCCCATGCTTGGGTAGCTTTTCGTTATGTACCTCAGGGTTATGTCTCTTCTTTATTTTACAGTCTGGCTGTTCTTGTTTCCAATACCTGGTATATTTTCGACCACCTCCGGAAGTAAATGCTGCCTCCAGGTAGGTTTGCGTGTAGCAGGGATGGGCTTTGGTGTTGTTAATGAGATCATAGGGTCTGCGCTCATCTTTTCTATGGCTATTTCTGCAAAGTTTCTCCCCTTTAGTTTCCCATTACCAAATATATTGAGTCTCTGATGCATTGGATGGTCTGTCAGTCTTCTGAGTTTCTCTGCTTGTTGCTGGTCTCTGCAGTCTCTTCTGTCGGTCATGGATAGCAGATTTGTAATCTTTTCAAGTTCTACAATTGGCGTTGACTTCATACCTCCTGTTATAACTCTGATGGCTTGGTTTTGGAGTCTGCTAATTTTATTAAAGTTCACCATTGGTGCTATTGTCCATGCCGCAATGCCAAACTCGAGAACTGGTCTCACTCTTCCAGTGTACAGTTTCTTTAGTATGCTTTCGTCTGCTCCCCAGCTTGTGCCAGCAAGTTTCTTCATGATTGCAATTCTTTCTCTGGCTCTGATTCGATTTCTCTCTATCTGACTTTTCCATGTCATGCGCCGATCAAATGTGACTCCCAGGTAGTTTTGGATTGTCGTTTAGCCGCATATATTTGCCGTTAAGACTTATTTTGGTATTTTGGGGTTTGTTTTAAAGCGAGAATATCGTACTTGTTATTTTTTCCTCATTTATTTTGACCAGCCATGAGTTCCCCCACTCCTCCAACGATGTTAGGGCCTGCTGCACCCGATTACTTGCTAAGGTGAGATTTTTTTCAGAGGTTCCACATAGCCAGATCGTCTGCGAACATGGAGCTGTGGACTCTTCTCTGAGATGTTGTTTATATACACCAGGAAAAGTGTGGGTGACAGTACTGCCCCTTAGGGTACTCCCTGCTCAAGTGTCACCTTTTTGCTCATCTGCCCTTGTACTTGAACTCTGGCTGCTCTGTTTTTGAGGTAATGGCTGATCCATCTGTACATTTTCCCACAAACATTGCTGTTGTTGTGGCTCTTTTGTTCTTCGTTAATGTCTGTATTCGTATTTGTAGGAGCATCAATGTGGTTTTCTCTGTCATAATGTTTAATAAAGGTTTTTGCAGTTTTTTTTCCAGTGAGCATGTTGTCACCCTGCATTATGGTATTTTTTGTTTTTAATGGAGTTTCGTCATTCATGGCTCTGACTAACTTCCATAGTTTGTTCCCTTCATTGTCTAAATTGAGGCTTTCTGTTTTGTTTTTCTAACTGTCTCTTGTTATTTGGTTTAGTGTTCTTTTGTATTTCGCCGTGGTGGCTTGAAGGACCGATATTTGTCTCCATAGATTTTTCTCTCTCTGCCATGTTCCTAGCATTTGAGACTTCGTCTTCCGCTTTCTGCAATTCCTCATTCCAATAAGGCTTGTAGTTCTTCCTTGCCCCTCTTGGGATGGTTTCGTCTGCTGCTTGCATTAATGCTTTGCTTAGACTTTCCACCATGAGTTTCATATTGTTATTCCGTGTGTTGATGGTTTCACACAGTCCATCTGTCAGGATTGCAAATCTGTCCCAGTCGGCTCGTTTATAGTTCCAACGTGGGAGCGGTTTTATTTTCTGTGGGCCTACTTCAATATCAACTTCTAACCTGATTGGCCTGTGGTCTCTACCTGCCAATTGGTTTAGCACCTCGCGGTCTATTTTGTGGTGAATATCCACCGTGGAAAAGGCCAAGTCTGGAGTAGAGGTGGTATGCCATGTTCTAGAATAGAAGCTAGGGCTGTCCTCCGGCCTATTGATAAGATAGAGATTTGTGTCTATCTCCCAGTTTTCCACTTCATCACCTCTGTTGTCTGTGTCCGAGTATCCCCATCTCTCCGAGTGGCTGTTGAAGTCTCCAACTACTATGCAGCTGGGGTCCTTGATTTCCATACTCTAGAGCGACAGGTCTTTGTTTGGTGGGCCGTACAGGTTGAAGATGCGGATCTTCGTCTCTTGAGCCATTATGTCGACTCCTACATCTTCTGCTTGTCCAGTGTGATTAACAGCTACCGCGCTATTGGATATGCAGTTACGTGTCAGTATCAGAACCCCTCCTTTGTGACTTTCTCTATCCAGACGGAAGGTCTGGTATCCTCTGATTGAGAATTAGAGGTGCGTTTCTTAGATACATGCCACGTCAATCTTACCTTCATGCAGGTGATGTGCTGTCTGGCATCACTCAAGTCAATGGTAGGTACAAGTCTGGACTTCTTCTCATTCCACGTGTGTGCTCCTGCCATTGCTATGAGACGTCACAGAGAGGCGGGATGCGTATATTTCTTGTTATCTCCAGATGGAAGAATTGTGCTGTCATTATGTGTAACTTTCTGAGTGTGTCAGAGACCTCCTCGATCCCCTACGTCGATGTCGGCCCCTTGCACGTTAGCCAGACACCTGAAAAGCATATTGTTTCGCTGCATGCTGATCATAATGCATTCTGACTTCTTTCTTCTTTCTTTGCGTTCAGGAACTTTTGGTTATGCTATATATCTGCAGGCCAGTCGCCATGATGAAGTATGTAGTCTTCATCGGGTCAGAGCGGCTGGCCTACAACTTGTGTCTCAGCTCCGCACCCTCTGGCCAGGTCTGGAATCTCATTTCCCTATAGATTAGGTATTCCCGTAGAATATGCTCAGGCTTCTGACCTCCTGTTCCACATGGGTACACATCGGTGTGTGAGATCTAAATAACAATAATTTTTGTGAGCGTCAATGTAGGCACTAGCTGGTTATGTTCCTACTATCTCCATCAGCCTGGGGTTGCGGATTTGGTCATGGATTGTCTGTCCAGCTGCACTTCTCACACAGCGCATCTCACAGCTCTGGATATTACTCTTTTGTGTGTCAGTAATTCCCAAGATTGGCATTGGTAACACCATGTAGGAATAAACAGTGTATTTATCAGCCTCCTCTTAGTTGAGAGAAGCACTATGATATTTCACAATCGGTACAATTTGACAGTGGACCCTGTTCGCCTTCTGAATTCTATGTGCGATCTCTCTGCCCACTCTGTCGGAGTAAGTGAACATACTACCTAGGTATTTGAACTCCCGTACTTGCTTGATACTTTTATCACTGCTGTGTGACCTTATCTGCCCCCTATTCACGCGATATCATCATAAACCTTTACTATTTGTTGCTTTTTATCTTAAGCGATTGATTACTCCTGTGAGTTACCGACGACGGACTGGGCATCATCGCACTGTCAAGGTCACAGTGTGACAGGCTGTGACACATTCACAATCAGGTGGTATGACTAGTCTTTAGTTACGCTAGGGGCATGGAGGATAATTGGAGACAAGACTAAGGGAGGTGGCGTTTTATTATACTGTATAAATTCTGTTAATTTAACGATCAAAGATTATTTATCATGTGGTAACAAAAATGAAAGTGTATGGGGAGAAATAGAAAGTGGGGGTGAAAAAACAGTGATTGGAGTGTGCTATAGATGTCCATCAAGTCAAAAAGAGGAAGATGAGGAGCTGATTAGTAGTATAGCAAAGGCAAGTAAAGGGAAATTATTATTAATGGGAGATTTTAACTATCCAGAAATAAAATGGGATATGGCAGAAGCACTTGTAGAGTCAAAACCTTTTGTTACGTGCATAACTGACAATTTTTTAATTCAACATGTAGAAGCAGCCACCAGAGGCAAAAACATACTCGACCTAGTTTTTACCACAGAGGAAAATATGATTGAAAACGTTACCGTTGGGGAACTGTTTGGCTCAAGTGACCATCAAATCATCCGTTGGGATCTTATTGCAGGGAAAGAAGTAAACATAAATACGCGAACATACGACTACTCTAAGGCAGATGTTAAGAGGATGAAAGAGGCAGCGAACCACATAATCTGGAAATATATTATTGTAGGAACAGATGTTGAACAGGAGTGGGAAAGTTTTAAAACAGTTCTAGAAACGCTAAAAGAGGAATGTGTTCCATGTAGGGAGGTAAACCCCAAGCGTAAAAAGTGGATAACTAGATTTGTAGTGAAATGTAGAAGAGCAAAAAATAAAGCATGGCAAAAATATATAGAGGCAGGTAAATCAAAAGAAACATATGTAAAATATTTGGACAAGCAGAACATATCTCAGAAAGAGAATAAAACAGCAAAAATAGACTTTGAAAAAAAACTTGCTCAGAGGATCAAGACTGACAGTAAAAGCTTCTTTTCTTATGTTAGAAATAAACAAAGAACGAAAGACAAAGTAGGCCCTCTCATAGACAGTACAGGGAAAATAATAAGTGAGAATAGGGAGGCTGCTAATCTGCTCAATCAGTACTTTGGCACAGTCTTCACAAAGGAGGACTGCTCCGAGATCCCAGAGCCTATAGATATTTTTCAAAGAGACATGGATACAGCGGGATTAAGATCAATCTGTATTACAGAGGAAATGGTTTTTAAAAAATTGGAGGGGTTGAAAGTGAATAAATGTCCAGGTCAAGATGGTATTCACCCAAAATTGCTGTATGAAATTAGAAACCAACTAGCAAAACCATTGGCTATATTATGTTCTCAATCACTTACAAAAGGGATTGTTCCACGGGATTGGAAAGATGCAGGAGTGATCCCCTTATTCAAAAAAGGCAAAAAATCAGATCCGGCAAATTATAGACCGGTGAATTTAACGAGCATAGTCTGTGAATTGTTAGAGTCAATAATCCAAGAAAACATTGTAATGCATTTAGAAAAATTTAATCTAATTAGAAATAGTCAGCATGGGTTTACTAGAGGGAGATCATGCTTAACAAATCTATTAGAATTCATGGAGGAGGTTACTAAAATCATAGATAAAGCGGAGCCAGTAGATGTTATTTATCTAGACTTTGCAAAGGCCTTTGATAGAGTACCTCATCAAAGATTATTTCGAAAGTTAAAATCACATGGAATAGGTGGCGAAGTTGCCAAATGGATTGAAAATTGGTTAACGGGAAGAAGGCAGAGGGTGGGCATAAATAAGGAGTACTCTGAGTGGAGTGAAGTGAAAAGTGGTGTGCCACAGGGCTCGGTTTTGGGACCAATTTTTGTTCTTGATATATATAAATGATTTGGACATTGATATGGGATCCATGATTGCAAAATTTGCTGATGACACAAAACTATGCAGTAGTGTCTCATCTAAAGCGGAAGTGGATATATTGATGTCGGATTTAGATAAAATTCGAGAATGGTCTGTAAGCTGGCAAATGGAGTTTAATGTAGATAAATGTACAGTCATCCACATGGGTAGATCCAATATGGAACATAATTACAGAATGGGAGAAAACAATATTAGAAAGATAGATAAGGAAAGGGACCTAGGGGTTATAATAGATCATACAGGAAAGGTGAGTGAGCAAGTTAAGGTAGCAGTGAAAAAGGCAAATGCAATGTTAGGTATGATAAAAAGAAATATTAAACATAGGAGCAAGGAAGTGATTGTCAAACTGTATAAAGCTTTAGTTAGACCTAGATTGGAGTACTGTGTACAGGTGTGGAGTCCTTATTATAGAGGGGACATAAACATGCTAGAAAGAATACAAAAAAGAGCGACAAAGATGATAGTGGGATTCCAGAATTACAGTTATGAGGAACGACTCAGAAAAACCGGCCTACAGTGTCTCGAAGAGAGAAGAATTCGTGGTGACTTAATACAGGTTTATACGATGATCAGAGGAATCGATAAATTAGACTATAACAAAAACACTGCAGATTTGAATGGATAAATAATAAATAGAAAGATGTCATGGATGGTACAGGCAGAATGGACAATTGTCCTGTGATGATAGTTTGGAACATAACCAAAGACAAATAATGAATTCCAATTTAAATTAAAATGACAAATCTACAACCAGGTCACCACCTCCAACGGAAGGGAGTGCAAATAGTAGAGCAGTAGCAAAGCATACCTCCAAGTGAAACTATGCCAATAGTAGAGCAGTAGCAAAGCATACCTCCATGTTAAACTATGCAAATAGTAGAGTAGTAGCAAAGCATACCTCCAAGTGAAACTATGCAAATAGTAGAGCAGTAGCAAAGCATACCTCCATGTTAAACTATGCAAATAGTAGAGCAGTAGCAAAGCATACCTCCAAGTGAAACTATGCAAATAGTAGAGCACTAGCAAAGCATACCTCCAAGTTAAACTATGCAAATAGTAGAGCAGTAGCAAAGCATACCTCCAAGTGAAACTATGCAAATAGTAGAGCAGTAGCAAAGCATACCTCCAAGTTAAACTATGCAAATAGTAGAGCAGTAGCAAAGTATACCTCCAAGTGAAGCTATGCAAATAGTGAAGCAGTAGCAAAGCATACCTCCAAGTTAAACTATGCAAATAGTGGAGCAGTAGCAAAGGATATGTCCAAGTTAAACTATGTAATTAGTGGAACAGTAGCAAAGTATACCTTCAAGTTAAACTATGCAAATAGTGGAGCAGTAGCAAAGGATATGTCCAAGTTAAACTAAGTAATTAGTGGAACAGTAGCAAAGCATACCTCCAAGTTAAACTATGCAAATAGTGGAGCAGTAGCAAAGGATATGTCCAAGTTAAACTAAGTAATTAGTGGAACAGTAGCAAAGCATACCTCCAAGTTAAACTATGCAAATAGTGGAGCAGTAGCAAAGGATATGTCCAAGTTAAACTATGTAATTAGTGGAACAGTAGCAAAGTATACCTACAAGTTAAACTATTCAAAGAGTGATGCATTGAGAAAGTGTACCTCCAAAGTAAACTATTCAAAAAGCGATGCAATGAGAAAGTATACCACCAAAGTAAACTATTCAAAAAGTGACGCAATGAGAAAGTATACCTCCAAATTAAACTATTCAAAAAGTGACGCAATGAGAAAGTATACCTCCAAATTAAACTATTCAAAAAGTGACGCAATGAGAAAGTATACCTCCAAATTAAACTATTCAAAAAGTGACGCAATGAGAAAGTATACTTCCAAATTAAACTATTCAAAAAGTGACGCAATGAGAAAGTATACCTCCAAATTAAACTATTCAAAAAGTGACGCAATGAGAAAGTATACCTCCAAATTAAACTATTCAAAAAGTGACGCAAAGAGAACGCCAACATTGAACTTAAACAACTGATAAGTGATGATGCTCAGGATAATGATACTGACATATATATCAACACATCTTGGTAATCTTCAGTAAAGCAGTGTTCGCTATTAAAGAAGTTTTCCCACACCACTTCATGTTATTCCATCAATTGTCGACTGTGTAGCCCACGTCGTGCCAAGGCGCCGCCGCTTGTTCTTCTTACGATCGTCATTGATTCGCACTTGAAAATAAACCGATCCTGATGCCTTCAGCCGCATGGTATAAATATTTTTTTCTCACCTTTAAATAGGCATTTTCGCCTCCCGCCTTTCTTCCCTGCCTCCATCAGTCTGTCTTCCTCTTTTTTTTTCTTTCAATTCGGCTCTTCACTTGTTCCCATATCATCATTTGGTCATCCCATGTTTGGCAGCTTCGGCTTATCTGGCATTATCCCATTTCCTAAGCCTTCCTGGCCATGCCACTTCCGTTCACATGTTTCACGCACTTTTTAATCGGCCTCCGTTATATTATGTGCTATCGAGATTTCCATTTTTGTACTCCTACTAAATAATGTACTTCTACATGTGTTCATATCTCTATTTTATGATTTTCTAGACCATCATTTTGTTGTTCGTTGTTGCTGGTGAAGACAATTTGGTTGTGACGTGGGGTTAGTTTCTGTTTTTTTTTCTTAGCACAGTGCCTGACCATAGCTATAAATGTGATTTACATACATACCAATGGTTCCATATCGCGGCAAGAAATTAGAATGATGCTTATCTCCTAGAGTGAGTGGCGCAAGAAAAGTTAGAAGAGAAATAAGAAAAGATAAAAGAAGATACATAGTGGAGACGTGTAAGGATATAGAAAACCTACAACAACAAGGCAGGGAGAGAGATGCATTTAAGGCAATAATAACACTGACAAGGGAATTCCGTCCGGTTCCACATGTCATCAATGACAAAGAGGATAACATATTAACAGAAACCAAAGACAGACTGAATAGATGGAGAGAGTACTGTAGAACCATGTATGGAGATAGCACAAAGTGCTCAGTTACAATCCTACCAAAGGATGAGAAAGAACCTGAACCAACATTGGAAGAAGTACGCTCTGCAATTAAAAGCCTGAAAAAGGGAAAGTCCCCAGGATGCGATGATATCCAAGCAGAGCTAAAACAAGCAGGAGGGGAGGCAAGTATATCACAAGCTGTGTAAACAGATATGACACAGCGCAGAGTGGCCAGAAGCATGGAATAAATCAATTTATATTCCCCTCCCTAAAAAAAGGCAACCTGAAGCTGTGCACGAACTACATAACTATCGTGCTGATCAACAACGCTAGCAAGATACTCTTGCGAATCCTATTAAGAAGGATAGAGAAAAGGTTTAAATCTGAAATTCATATAGTCCAGGCAGGTTCTAGGAAAGACAGAGGGACCAGGGACCACATATTCAATTTGAGGAATATCTACAAAAAATGTAAGGAGTTTAATGTAGACCTTTAAAGATGTTTCATTGATTACACTAAAGTCATCAATACGGTTAAGCTTCAACATATGTGGAGAATCATAAAGGAAATGGGGTTTCCTTTGCATATAGTCCATCTCATCGAAACATTGTACCAAGATAAATAAGCCGATGTCCGAGTATCTGGGCAAACATCAGAATGGTTTGCAGTACAAAAGGGAGTAAGACAGGGATGTATCCTCTCATCTTATCTGTACAACATATATGCGGAATGTATAATTAGAAATGTTCGAGAAGACGAGATCAATGAAAGTTTCGACCCATTTACGATTCGTAGGTACGAGATTCCAGAGTTACGATTGGCAGATGACACAGTGATACTATCAAGTGGTGCAGAATGGCTAGAGCAGCTACTTTCAGCCGTTAATGGACATAGTGAAGATCAAAACCTGTTTATAAACATCAATAAAACAAAGATAATGACCACGCACAAAAGACAATGTCAGCATACATTTACAGTGGGTGGTGAGGAAATAGATCAGGTTAAATATTTTGAATATCTGGGCTCCAGAATTGACAAAAATATCGACTACTCGAAAGAAATCAGAAGAAGACTAGCTATGACAATGCAGAGACTGAACAGACTGAAGAAATTATGGCAGAGCACCAACAAAATGATAAAAGTAAAAGTCTTGAGAGCCTGTGTTATTCCTGTGGCAGCTTATGGCTGCGAATCATGGACGATTACCAAAACGTCTAGACAAAGAATCGAATTGTACGAGTCAAAATGTTACAGAAAGATCATCAGAATACCCTGGACAGAGAAAAAAAATAAATGTAGACATTCGGCAAGAGTTGAGCATAGAGGAGAACTGGTTTATCAATTCTATTTTGACTAGAAAATGCAAATACTTTGGTCACATCAGAAACACAACGATCTCGAGAGAACAGTGATGGAAGGGATGGTGCCAGGCAAAACAAAAGAGGAAGGGGTAGACCAAGAAGGCGATGGCACCAAGATATCCAGGAATGCCTGAGTATGACTGTGACGGAGGCTGGAGTTTTAAAAAAGAAGAACGAGTTTCTTTTAGACAGACTGTGATGGGAGCGACGTTCTACAAAGGACATGCTACATGCTGATGACCAATGGATCCACAGCGCAGTAAGAAATTAGAATGATGCTTTTCTCCTAGATAGAGAGGCAAGGTCGCTGTCGAGTAGAGCGGTGCATACATGACAAGAACCTCCAGTATGGTCATGAATATTGAGGAAATGACTTAGCTTTAGAGTTGGCTATCATGATCCAAGTTAATGAAGATAATCATCTTCTTGTCCAACTGTCAATCTTTGCCTCAAAAAGCATAACAGGACTGGTTAAGGCATGTGGGGGTACGGACATAGAGGAGTCAACTATATGGGGGCTTGTGTGAAATGTCTGCCCTGGCCATGATGGGGTTTACAAAAACATCCGAACCTCAAAGAGACTTGCAGTATTTACATTCTTCTTCTTCTTCATCGTACGCTGTTTACAGCGATATTTACGTTGCACTGTTTTATTTTGTTAAGCCTGTGGCTCAGTGCATCCGATTTCTACAGGCGTTTCTGTAGGGTTGCCCTCCTTAGCCTTTGGCTGTCCCCTTCCTAACTGCAAGGCAGCAGTTGTTTTTGGTCAGAGTTGTCTCTCTTGGGAAGTTGTCTTGCAGGACTATCGAGTCTTCCCTACTCGTGTCTATAGGGTTTGGCAATGATATGATGGACTATGTACTAGTTTGTACTAACCCGGAAGAGAGGCAGTCCAGTGTGACTTTGTCCCAGGATCGTCACGTCCTGCCAGAAACGTAGCATATGCATGTGAGTGAGGTATCTCTTTGCTCCCTTTATTTTCTCGGCTCATCTGCAGTGATGGTACGCCTAACATTCCCCGCCACCCGGGAGGTTGTCACAATAGGACAGGAGGTGCAATGTCCGCTGGACTGCATCTCTTCTGCGTCTATTGGGATGACTGATAGCAGACAGAGGCAAAGAGCGAGGCAGGAGTGCATTTTACCAGGTGCATTTCTGCGGCTCGACCGGGCCGGGCTGAGACGCAAGCCCCAGCCATGTCGTAGCCTCCCATCACAGCGGTGCTGAGATTTAGGGCGGGATTCTGGCTTAGAGGCGTTCGGACGTAGTCCCTCAGACGGTAGCTTATCAGCAAGCACGTGGACCAAATGTCATCGATCTGTGATTCCTCTCGAAATAGTGCATTTGATCAGGGACAAGCCTGGTCATTGCACGGAGATGTTGTTCGCCTGGTGTGCGGACATATCTCATGGTCAAGGGTTGAGTCTCAGCAGTTCGCAGTGAGGTAGCTGATCTACTGCTTAGGGCACCCCGACCGAGAACTAAGTCTTCTACAAATGGTTTCATACCTCATCGCCGTATGGGGTGAATATCGAGCAGCTTCCCGCCCGCTTTGATCGGCGGACGGCAGAGACCTCATTCTTCGGCTCGACCGGGCGGGGCTGGAGCGCGAGCCTCAGGTCCCCACCATGTCGAAGCCTCCCTTTGCAATCGTGCTGAGCTTTTGGGCGTGATTTTGGCTTAGAGGCAATCGGCCGTAATCCCTAACCTTGTAGCCTCGCGCCGTTGGATTATCAGCCTAGTACGTGAACCAAATGTCTGCGGCTCCTCGAGTTGAGCAGAATTACCGTAGCAGCGCCCTGTTATTAGTAGGGTAAAACTGAGCTGTATTCCGAGGGCCTATTTCCAGCACCCGTTCAATATTAGAACGGACGTATCAAATAGAGGGCTTTTTAGTTTGTCAATGGCCAAGTTTCTGGAACCTGCGATTTCTGCAGGGTTAAGACCAGATTACCATAGCAGACGCTTTTTCATTAGGGGGTTAAGAGACTGACCTGTCTTCCGTGGGTCTAATACCAGCACATGTTCACTATTAGACCCCACGAAGGTGCTCTCGATTTAACTAATTCTACAGTATTGGCGTGTCAAGTCAATTTAAGCCGCATGCTCCACTCCTGGTAGTGCTCTTCCGTCAACTCCTTTATCAAACACTGAATGCAGACCAACCGAGCCACAGAGGGCATAACCCCAGATTTCTGAAAGTCTAAATCCAGCACCCGTTCCATATTAGACCCAAGGAAAGTGGTCTAGGCATGTCAGTCATTTCAGTGTTGGCCGTGTTGAGTCGAATTAAGCCGCAGGCTCCACTCCTGGTGGTGCTCTTCCGTCAACTCCTTTATCAAACACTGAATGCAGACCAACCGAGCCACAGAGGGCATAACCCCAGATTTCTGAAAGTCTAAATCCAGCACCCGTTCCATATTAGACCCAAGGAAAGTGGTCTAGGCATGTCAGTCATTTCAGTGTTGGCCGTGTTGAGTCGAATTAAGCCGCAGGCTCCACTCCTGGTGGTGCCCTTCCGTCAATTCCTTTAAGTTTCAGCTTTGCAACCATACTTTCCCCGAAACCCAAAAACTTTAGTTTCCCGGAAGCTGCCCGCTGGGAATCGCTAGTCGGCATCGTTTATGGTCAGAACTACGACGGTATCTGATCGTTTTCGCGCCTCTGACTTTCGTTCTTGATTAATAAAAACATTCTTGACAAATGCTTTCGCAGTAGCATATGACTACTGACAGGATCAACCAGATATCTGTCGGAGACGTACGTGCCGCACACACCGGTCGGCGAAGGATGGGTGTGTAAAAAAAAAGCCTCACTGGGACGGCCGCAGGGACCGACTGACGAACGGACGGACGGTTGTTTTCCCCGTCCCTCACTCCGTCGACCTAGGACCTCCTGACAGGGGCCCCTACACGCACCAGACGACCGACCGACCGACCGGGCGCGCTCGAGGAGGGATGGCAGCGCTCTGTGCAGAACGGATCCCAACGACCCTGGCGATGAATTTCACTGGGACTAGAGACAATTTGGCCTGCCGGCCTGCCCTTCTCCCGAGGGTTGGTCCCCGGGAGAACACAGGGCCTTCAGGCACGATTCCTACTTTTAATTTGCCGGTCACACGCTATTTGCGAGAGTCTGACCACCAGCGAGACGAACTGTTGAGCTCTGCTATAAGCTTTAGATAAATCACCACCGACTGACAACGTTTCTCGATACGGACCAGAGCAGCGCACCTCGGTGGAGGAGACGCCAAAATAAACCGCATCCCGATACCTCTACGGGGAAAGGCGAGCAAGCGTTTTCGGCAAGCCCGCGCTATCGCTCCGCCTGGCGGGACTGAGATCGCTTTACGAACACTGGCTGATATTGAATCGCGGCTGCGAGACAACTACCCCAGATAGTATTTACATTCGACATGCAGAGGTGTCTCATCTAAAGTAGAGGTGGATAAATTTAGATCGAATTCAGATTTATATAAATGACCTTACTAAACATATAAATACTAAACATCTAAATACTAAACATATAAATATTTCAAAGGAGCTGTTTGCCGGTGAACTCGAGATCTGGGCGACGGAGACATTCTCATTTAAACTGAACAACGTTTTTATACTAGTTTAGAAGACTATGCAGAGTCTGTAAACAACCAGTTTCATTTATACTTCTTTGCTCTAAAATCTATGTGCATCCAATCTATTCTGAAATGCATTAATTGTCCATGCCTCCACTACTTTCTGTGGCAATGCATTCCAAGCATTAAAAAATATTTTCTAATATCTAATCTGGTTCTTTCTTCAGTTAATTTGTAGCTATTTTCCCTAGTTCTTTGTAGGTGTTTTTGTTTTAAAAACTTGCTAAAGTCTAATTCATCCGTTCCTTTGGTTATCTTATAAACATGAATTAAATCACCTTGAATTCTACTCTTTTCTAGACACTGTAGGTTGGTTTTTCTCTTTCCTCATAATTGTAATTCTTGAATCCCACTGTCAGATTTGTTGCTCTTTTCTGTATCCTTTCCAGCATGTACATATCACCTCTACGATAAAGACTCCACACCTGTACACAGTACTCCAATCTAGGTTTAACTAATACTTTGTATAGTTTGACTATCACTTCCTGGCTCCTATGTTTAATATTTCTTTTTATCATACCTAACATTGCCTACCATTTCCTAACATCACCTACCATCACTTAACATTACCTATCATCTCCTAACATTATCTAACATTACGAATTAGCAATACTGTCCAAGTTAATTCATAAAGACCAACTGATATATGAAAAGCCTTGTACAGTTTGACTATCACTTCCTTGCTCCTATGTTTAATATTTTTTTATATCATAGCTAACATTTCATGTGCCTTCTTCATTGCAACCTGGACTTGCTCACTCACTTTACCTGTATGATCTTTTATAGCCATTAGGTCCTTTTCCTTTTCTTTCTTTCTAATTTTGTTCTCGCCCATTCTGTAATTATGGTCGATATTGGATCTACCCATGTGGATGACTGTACATTTAACTTAACTTAACTTAACTTAACATCACGTCTTTATACTGGTTTAGAAGACCCTGCAGTCTGTTTACAACCAGTTTCATTTACATCACCTTGCTCTAAAAGCTATGCGCATCCAATTTATTCTTAAATGCATTAACTGTCCCTGCCTCCACTACCTCCTCTGGCAATGCATTCCAAGGATTCACCACTCTCTGACTAAAAAAGTATTTCCTAATATCTAATCTGAACCTCTCTTTAGTCAACTTGTAGCTATGCCCTCGTGTTATTGGGGGTGACTGTATTTTTAAAAAAAACACCTTGTTATAGTCTAATTTATCCATTCCTCTGATCATCTTATAAATCTGTATTAAGTCACCACAAATTCTTCTCTCTTCTAGGCACTGTTGGCTTATCTACATTAAACTCCATTTGTCATCTTGCAGACCATTCTCGAATTGTATCTAAATCCGACCTCGATATGTCCACTTCTGCTTTGGATAAGACACTTCTGCATTTTGGAAAAGGCCAAGATCAACTGAGCGATACTCAGAAGATAAGTATACTGGGATCTGTGGGAAGTACAAATTAATACACAGACACCATTAAACACCATCTTCTCCCACAGCCACAAAGAAGCAAACAGATCCATTAATTTTAAAATGAATGGAGAATTACTAGTAAAATATGATACCTCAGTTTATCTGGGAGTAAACATTTAGAGGTCATACAAAATTATACAGGTGAGGTGAATGAGCAAATCCAGGTAGAAGTGAAAAAGTGAAATACAACGTTAGATATGATACAAAGTAGTATTCAACATAGAAGCAAGGAAGTGATTGCCAAACTGTATTAAGTTTTATTATACCTAGATTGAAGTACTGTGTACAGGTGTGGAGTCATTATCGTAAAGGGGTAATAAACATGCAGGAAAGGATACAAAGAAAAGCGACATAACTGATAATGGAATTCCTGAACTGTAGTTATAAGGAACGACAGAAAAAAAAACGCCCTACAGTATGTAGAAAAGTGAAGAATTCGAGGATGGTTTAACACAGACTTGTAAGATAATCTAAGGATAAATTAGACTATATCAAGTTTTTCAAAGTACATCCGGCTACAAGGACAAGAAGGCACACCTCCAAATTCATTAAAAAAAGATACAGATTAGAGATTGGGAAATGATTTTTTAGTCAGCGTGTGAGGAAATGGATTGCCAAAGAAAATAGTGGGCACGGTTTTTTTAATACATTCAAGAATAGACTGGATGCAGATAGTTATTTTTTGATCAAGTGAAGTAGAAGAAACTGGTCATATCAAGACTTTGCAGAGTCTTCTAAACCAGTGTAAGGGAGTTGAGATTAGGATGACACTTTAAATGCAATCAATGACAGTCTCTTGGAAGACCACACAGTAATTGTTTATCCACAAAATCGACATATTGCTGTTCTGTTACGAATCGGAGTCACTACACTCCGACAGACCCATAGACCGGTCAGTTCACCATAGTAAATAACGATGGGTGAAGATGATGGTTGTTCACGTAGCTCGCTAGTATCACACACTCCATATTCGTCATTTAAGACACTTCTATGTGCTGTATCCACTTACGATTTCAACGATTTCAGGCGATGGTAGAAGCTCTGATGTGGCTGTCTGAGACATCTACAACAGGAGCAGCCATCGTGTCAGACTCCCAAACAGTACTTTGGAAGGTGCGGAATGGGTGGCTCCGACATGAGTAGATAGTAGCGCTGGAGAACTCAAAACTCCAGGGGCTGGTGTGGATCTACTGTCCTGGTCATGCGGGGGTTCCGGGCAACGAGCGAGCTGATTTTTTGGCTTCACACTCATCCATAACAGACACAGTGGAAATGGATTGAGGTGAAGGTTTTCAAGGACCACCTGCTGGAAAACAACACTGCTTTGGATGAGTCTGCAAGGCACAGGCTGCGGACCTTTGTAATCAAATTAGGATCCAGTGGATCAGAGAACCTGAGAGGACGGAACAGGAAGGTGTACAACCAACGGGCTACTGGGACCATCAGCATTCACACTTTGCGCCATCTGCTGAGAGAGACTGAGCACCTATGGGTATGCCCGGAGTGCAGTGAGTTTGACTCCTAGAACATACCAGAACGATGTCAACGATGTCCAAACAGATTTGGATTGAACAAGGAGTGGGGCATGTAGGGACTGGAGCAGAATTATCTACAATCTGCGAGCTACGGGAACCAAACACAAGTATCCACACCCTTTCAGGCGTAATGAACGATTTAGATAATGCGAAACGATGACATTACAAGTATTCTCAGAACTACGCCTTGTGCATAATACATTTCCAGGCACAAAATACTCTTGTTTGGTTTTCTCATGGGAATGCATCCTCATCACCTTCCTCTGAATACTTACAATGCTGGCGTATCTGGCTACAGGGCAAGGGTGCAGTCACGAGGCAGGTGGATAGATGGCAATAAAGTAATTTTACAGTGACACTGGCTCAAATTGACCGACCCTACGCACTTAACGCAATACATACGACTTAAGCTTAACATGACGTTTGGCTTGGCTTTGTTCGTTCTCAATCTCCCGCTAACAAACCCTGACACGGGCCTAAGTAGCAGAATGTAGTTCAGAGAACGGAATGCGTTGTGTCGTAGTTTACAGTTTGAATGCGATATTTGCACCTTTTCCGACTTCAGCAAGATTTTTTTGAGGACCGGGTTAGCATTCCCTCTTCGATCCCTTCTCCTTAGCCAGTCTGCTCTGTTGCAGCCTGTTCATCAGGATCACCGCGTGGAGGTGTAGAAGGGTCTTGGCAGCTCTGGTTCGCTGGCCCTGACGCTAGCAGTCAGCTATAGGTCGCTTACCGCTGCAGCTCATGCGCTGCTCAGCATCTTGATCCCACGACATTTAACGGATTGTGCAAATAAAACAAACTATAGATAACCTATGGGTCTGCCGGAGCGTAATCACATCAATTTTTAATTGAACAAAAAATAACTGATATGAATTATTTAAATTAACAAAACATAACTGATTTGAATTATTTAACTGAACAAAACATAACTGATATGAATTATTTAACTTAACAAAACATAACTGATTTGAATTATTTAACTAAACAAAACATAACATATGAATTATTTAACTGAATAAAACATAACTGATATGAATTATTTAACTAATTTACTAGAGGTGTGTGGGCATGTTTTTTTAAATTTACCTTAGCAAAGCGCGTGTGGAGCGGAAGGGCCATTTCGAACCACCAACAGCTTCACACTGTACGCGATCTGCTTAAAGTTCGGCTATCATCGAGTTAAGACGTCCCATTCTCAGGTCCTACCCAACTACTTATTATTCACATATGAATGACTTCCGCCCACTGGCGTTCCCACACAGTCAGACAACATGGCTTCATTTCCGGTGTAGGAACAATCCTACTCAGATGTCCCTCTCGCTCGAAAATGAAGCTACTTAGTTGAATATATTTACGTATTTGTGAGCTCTTTTCATTCTCGCATTATTTTCCCGGGTTTTTCTGTCTCTCTTCCTTTGGACTTCAGTATTTTTAAAATGGTTATTATGTTGTTACATCGGTCTTCCTTTAGATTTCATAATTCTTGCATCAATAGCTTATTCATTTATGTCTAGATTTACGCATTCTTGCGTCAGTTTGTAATGCATTCTGTCTAGATTGATACACTCTTGCGTCTGTTTCTTATTCATTTATGTCTAGATTTACGCATTCTTGCGTCAGTTTGTAATGCATTCTGTCTAGATTGATACACTCTTGCGTCTGTTTCTTATTCATTTATGTCTAGATTTACGCATTCTTGCGTCAGTTTGTAATGCATTCTGTCTAGATTGATACACTCTTGCGTCTGTTTCTTATTCATTTATGTCTAGATTTACGCATTCTTGCGTCAGTTTGTAATGCATTTTGTCTAGATTGATACACTCTTGCGTCTGTTTCTTATTCATTTATGTCTAGATTTACGCATTCTTGCGTCAGTTTGTAATGCATTCTGTCTAGATTGATACACTCTTGCGTCTGTTTCTTATTCATTTATGTCTAGATTTACGCATTCTTGCGTCAGTTTGTAATGCATTCTGTCTAGATTGATACACTCTTGCGTCTGTTTCTTATTCATTTATGTCTAGATTTTTACATTCTTGAGTCTGTATATTTTTAATTTCTGTCTAAATTGATACATTCTTGCGTCAATTTCTGATTAATTTATGTATATATTTACACATTCTTTGCTAGCTCATTATGTTTATTTGTCTAGATTTATAGATGCTTGCATCAGTTCTGTATGTGTTTCAGTCTAGATTTGTACATTATTGCGTCAGTTCTGAATTAATTTATATTTAGATTTATATATTCTTACGTCAGTTCCCTATTCATTTCTATCTAGATTTGAACATTCTTGCGCCAGATTCGTATATGCATCTTTCATGATTTATATATTGTTGCATGAGCTCGTTATGTTTATCTGTCTGAATTTAACCATTCTTTCACAGTCCCGTACGTTTTTTATGTCTAGATTTTTAAATTATTGCATGCGTTTCTTTAGTGTTTCTGGCTAGATCTATAGATTCTTGCACAAGTTTCTTATGTGTTTCTGTATAGATTTATAAGTTCTTACATCAGTTTCTTTCGTGTGTCTGTCTGGATGCATACATTCTTGCCCACGTCTCTCATTAATGAATGTCTATAGTTATACATTCTTGCACCAGTTCCGTTTACATTTATGTCTAGATTTATTTATTCGTGCATCAGTTTCTTATTAATGAATGTCTGTATTTATACATTATTGTATCAGTTGCTTTTCAGTTTATATCTATATTTATACATTCTTGCGACAGTTCATTATTAATTATATATCTAGATTTCTAGTTTTTTATGAGCTCATTATGTTTATCTTTCTAGATTTATATATACTTGCATCGGTTTCGCATGCTTCGGTCTAGATTTGTGAATTTTAGTTTCTTATTTTATCGGTGTAGATTTATACATTCTTGCGCCAGATCCGTATGTGCTTTGGTCTAGATTTATACATTCTTTCATCCATTTATTATGTTTCTGTATAGATTTATGCATTCTTGTGTCGTTTTTGTTGTTGTTGTCTAGATGCATACATTCTTGCGTCAGTTTGTTGTTGTTGTTTTTGTCTGGATTTATACATTCTTGCATCAGTTCCTTATCAATTAATGTTTAGATTAATACATTCTTGCATCAGTTCCTTGGTAATTTATATCTAGATCTATACATTATTTGATGAGCTCATTATGTTTATCTGTCTAGATTGATAAATTCTTGCATCAGCTTCTTTTTTTTTTCTTTTTTTTTAAATTTTACATTCTTCTTTTAATTTCTAAGGTTTTGTTTCTTGATTTATGCATTCTTGCATCAATTCCTTGTGTTTTATCTAGATTCTATATTCTTCCTTTAATTTCTCAGGTTTCTTTTGGTCTTGATTTATGAATTCCTGCATTTGTTCCTTACTAGTTGTTGTCTAGATGTATACATCCTTGCGTCATATTTTTTTATATTTATCTGTTTAGGTTTATACATTATTGCATGTTCCGTATGTTTTTTTCTGTCTAGATTTATACATTCTTGCATCAGTTCCTTTTTTCTGTCTACTTTTAGATGTCTTCATATCAGCATTCTTTTCGCTTGTTTAATGCTGGTGTATTTCTGTAGTTGTTTATTAGTGCATCAATTTCTTATGTGGGAATGATGGTGCTCATTCGCTTCTGAGCTGTAGTGGCCAGCAACTCAATGCTGATTGCTAGTTTCAGCTGCAGCGATCCAGAACTGCCGAGACCCTTCTCAGCCCCCACGTAGTGATCCTGGATACAGGCTGCAACAGGTTAGACTGGCTAAGGAGAAGGGATCGAAGAGGAAAGACTAACCCGGTACACCAAAATGCCATGCTGAAGTCGGATGTATCTGACAGAAATGTTGAAATATCGGAGTCAAGCTGTAAACGACGACACGACACATATCATACTCTGAATAACATCCTGCTACTTGGACAGTCTTTTCTTGGTTTAGTAGTGGGAATTTGAGAGCGAATGATGGAGAAGAAGATTTCCTTATGTGTCTGTCCTTGAGTTTTCTTCTCTTTCTTGAACGATTTTCTTATCAGGTCATCCCGTAACCGGTGAGGCCGTTCGGGCACACATGAAGACATCATCACAACCCCACGTCACCCTTCTCTGTCAGATGCCGCTGCCTGTTACTCTTCTGGTCGGAGATTGGTCCATTCTTTTATGTTGTCCTCCCACCTCTTTTTGGACCAGCCTCTTCGTCGTCTGCTTTGCACCTTTCCGTGGTGGATTGTATTTGCAAGACCATTTCACCTCGTTATGTGACCGTACCAAGCAAGTTTCCTTCTATTGACAGTAAATAAGAGGTCTTCAAAAGGCCTTATTGCTGTTGTAATTCTATCTCGTATTTCCTCATTTGTAACTCGATCTTTGTACGTGACATTTAAAAGTCTTCTGAAACATCTCATCTCCAAGGCATGTATCCTCCCCTGAACGTCAGCTGTAACTATTCATGTCTCATAAGCATAGAGAAATATTGACAGGACCAGTGTACGGTATAATCTGATTTTAATAGTTCTTCAATCTCACATTTTTTCTCAATGTATTTATGTTTTCTATTAGATACCTTCATTATTGCATTCAATTCGCATGTTATTACTTCTATCTTTCTTTACAGCTTGTTGAATATCACTGTCCTTAAAGTGTATTTTTTTTGTTTTGTCTGCCACTCTATTTTTGCTATTTTGGCCAACACCTCACATTTTGATCCTTCATCACTAATAATCGAAACCATATATTTAATACGGTCAACTACTTTTTAGAATAGAACAGACAAAAGCGGCGCTTGCACAGCTTAACACAATCTGGGTAGATAAACGGTTAGCACTATGCACGAAAATAAGATTAATGCGTACACTGGCCTTGTCAACATTTCTCTATGCTTGTGAGACATGGAGAGTTACAGCTCACCTTCAGCGAAGGATACAGGTCTTGGAGATGAGATGTTTCCGAAGACTTTTAAACGTCACGTACAAAGATCGAGTTTCAAATGAGGAAATAGGAGATAGAATTACAACAGCAATAGGGCCATTTGAAGACCTTTTGGTAACTGTCAAAAAAGGGAAACTCTCTTGGTATGGAAACATAAGGAGATCAAATGGTCTTGCATATATGATTCTCCACGGAAAAGTGCAAGGCAGACGACGAAGAGGCATGCCCAAAAAGAAGTGGGAGAACAAAATAGAAGAATCTCTGACCATAAGAGGCACAGGTAGCGGCCTCTGACAGAGAAGAGTGGCGTAGGGTCGTGAGAATATCTTCATGTGTGCCTCAACGACCTCATCGGTTTCGGGATGACTTAACCTAAACGATTTCTACGTCATTCAATTCTTGCTATTGTGCTTGATGGTTTTCTAACAGCATTATTGCTTTCATATTTCTTTCTCTCGACATCTTCTGGGTGTTTTTCTTTCCTTACAAAGTTGTATATCTATTTTTTTTCTCCATACCTTGCCCGTTCCTATTTCAATTTGAGCTCTTTTCTATCTCGGTCTCTTTTTTATTTTCTTCCCATATTCTAATGTTTTTTCCCATGTAAAGTTCTGTACATCATCTCTTCTCTTTATATTCTCATGCGTGTTTTCACATGTAAAGTTCTGTATATCCTCCCTTTTCTCCAAAATGTGATGTTCTTTCCCATGTGAAGTTCCGTGTATCTTCTTCCTCTCCTAGTTTGACGTACTTTTCCCACGTGAAGTTTTGCGAAACCTCCATACTTTCTTAGTTTGACGTACTTTTCCCATGTGAAGTTCCGTGTATCGTCTTCCTCTCCTAGTTTAACGTACTTTTCCCATGTGAAGTTCCGTGTATCTTCTTCCTCTCCTAGTTTGACGTACTTTTCCCATGTGAAGTTCTGTATATCCTCCTTCAACTCGATATCCTGAAGCGTTTTTTTCTTCATGTGAACCTCTATTTGCTTTCCTTCTCCAAATTTTGATATGTTTTACTGCTTATGAAGTCATTTCGTGTGCGTCTTCTTCTCAATATCTGGTCATGTTTCTGTCTTTCTGCCTTTCTATCTTCTTTGCTATCTTCCTTTCTATTTTCCTTTCTATCTACCTTTCTATCTACCTTTCTGTCTTCCTTTCCATCTACCTTCCTATCTTCCTTTCTATTTTTCTATCTTCCTTTCTCTCTGCCATTCTATCTGCCTTTCTCTCTGTCTTTCTCTCTCCCTTTCTCTCTGACTGTGTATCTGCTTTTCTCTTCTTTTCTTTCTTCCTCTCTATCTTCCTTTGTATCTGCCGTTTTATCTCATTATCTACCTGTCTCTTTCTTTCTATTTTCCTTTCTATCTATCTTTGATTCTTCCTTTATGTATTACGTTCTTGATTTCTTCTTTACATTTATTTATGTCTTTTCTCTGACCTTTGATATGTCAGAGACTCTTCTTTTTGTCTGTTTTCTCTCTTTCATTTTGACTGATTTCTTGACTCATTATCTTCAATATATTAGTTATTTTATTCTTGATTTCTATATGCCTATCTTTCTATGTCTCTCTATGCTATGTGTTCTTACGTTTTTATTCTTCGCTGCATGTCTTTTTGTATGTTCCTCTGTCCTTTTGTCAGTCAGTATTTATGTCTTTTTGAGTGTCGTTATTCTGTCTCTTTCTTTCGTATTTTCATTTGTCTTTTATTGTATATTTTTCTTTTGATCTTCATTTCTTTCTCTATTTCTGTACTTTCAAATGAAATATGCATTAAAACAAATCCGTTCTTTGTGAGGCATATCTTTTCAACAGACACACGCCAAGTTCTCCTGATCTTTTCCCTCTGTTTCTGCTCTCTCTACATATTTCTCCCGCGTATGGCTGTCTTATGTCCACATCTTCAATCGTATTTATTTTGTTTCCATCTATTTCTCTCACAACGAGAATTCAAGAATAGAAACTGTTCTGCAACTCTAAAAACGTTTTATTTCAGCCATGTGTATTATGTCCAATGCAGAGCGTTTCAACTTCCTGTCTAATGTTGTTTGTATAGTTTGCGATTTCTGAAAGTGTGTTACCCAGAACACTGGCGGTCGGCTACATGCACGGCTGAATACCAGCGATGGTTAGGTGGTTTGTTAATAGCAGCATGAGTGGCGCCTAACATGCTGCAGGTCTACTTTGCTGTAGTGTTTGAATCTATTAAAATGGACTAGCATATCAGTTAGCAACCCTCCACAGTGGAGTAATAAGTTGATTGAGCCAAGCCCACTAAGCAAGAAATCCTCCTCCTGGCTAGATACAATCTGTACCAGAGATAGCACCTGCACAAGGGCTTATGCCCTTGTAGAAGTACATGTCGACTAAGACTAAGCTATGGGTTTTGTGACAGGTCGAATCTGGGTTTTGTGACATGCTGAATCTGGGTTTTGTGACATATCGCTATGGGTTTTGTGACTGGTCGCTATGGGTTTTGTGTCAGGTTGATTCAAGATTTTGTGACATGTTGTTATAGGTTTTGTGACAGGTCGAACCTGGGTTTTGTGACATGTCGTTATGGGTTTTGGGACAGATCGCTATGGGTTTGTGACAGGTCGCTAGATGTTTTGTAACAGATCGCTATGTGTTCTGTGACAGGTTGCTATAAGTATTGTGACAGATGGCTATGGGTTTGTGATAGATCGCTATGGGTTTTGTGGCAGGTTGCGGTAAGTTTTGTGACAGGTGGCTATACGTTTTGTTATAGGTTGTTATATGTTTTATGACAGGTCGCTGAAAGTTTTGTGACATATCGCTATCGGTTTTGTGACGTGTTGCTCTAAATTTTGTGATAGGCGCTATAAGTTTTGGGACAGATCAATATTGGTTTGTGACAGATCGCCATGTGTTCTGTGACAGATCGCTATGTATTCTGTGACAATACGCTTTGTGTTCTGTGACAGGTCGCTCTAAGTTTTATGACAGGTCGCTATAGGTTTTATGACAGGTCGCTATTGGTCTAGTGACAGGTCGCTGTGGGTTTTGTGACAGGTTGCTATAAGTTTTGTGACAGGCGCTATATGTTTTGCGAGAGGTCGCTAAAAGTTTTATGACAGATCGCTATGTGTTTGTGACAGGTCGCTATAAGTTTTGTGAGAGGTCGCTATAAGTTTTTAAACAGGTCGCTGTAAGTTTTGTAAGATCTCATTTTTGGTATTGTGACAGGTCGCTATGGGTTTTGTGAAAGGTTGCTATGCGTTATGTGACAAGTAGCTATACGTTTTGTGACAGATCGCTTTAGGTTTTGTGGTAGGTTGCTATGGGTTTTGTGACAGCTCGCTATTGGTAATGTGACATGTAACTATGGGTTCCGCAACATGTCGCTAAGGGTTCTGTAACAGGCGTTTCTGAGTATCGCTGGAAACAGTGAGCATTTCTAAAACAAATCTGTTGAAACTTTCCTAGCTATATGTAAATTAGAACTGTTAGGCAGCCCATAATTTCAGTTCCTCGAACGTCATAATCCATGAGGTTCTCGTGGTAGTTAGAATAGGACCACTACTTCCGTTCCAGGAATTCGAAATAGTCGATGGAAGAGAGAATGACTACCACAACATGCAAAAAGGCATCACTTCTGTAAATAACTAAAATCAGAATTTGCTTTAAGTTGGTTAGTATAATTCAATGTAATGTTTAACCAAGGCTTCAATAAATGATTTGTATCAGTCCTTTCTTTAAGTCGGTTAGTGTTAATTCAATGTAATGTTTAACTCAAACTTCAACAAATTAATGGAATTAAGTGTTCCTATAAACTTCATAGTTTAAACCAAATGTAATGTTAGATGTACACAATAACATCGTGGATGATAGGAAAGAAACACAAAATTCCTCCTGCTACTGATCCCTTATGAATCGAGTTATTCTCTATTGCTCCTATGTCACATATGGAGGTGTTGTTTTTAGAGCTGTTTTTTCTCCAATCCCAGAGGGTTATCTTCATTATGTACGAGTGCGTGCTCTGAACCCGGCCTAATAATTGACGTCAATCACAAGATCTTTAAAAATTATTATTTTAATTACTGAAGTGCCCGGCATTGCCCTGGATAATTAGGCAGGTGTTGAATTATAATTAAAATTGGGTGTAATAAGGAGAGACATGATCACAAATGATGACATCGGGACACTGGTGGGAACAACACCGGTATTAGACTACTTCAAACGACGCCAAATACATGGTTTGATGAAGTAACAAGGCTACCGCACTAACAGAACTGCCACCCTCCCCCAACAAGCAATGCTATTTAGATAAAACTGATTCAAGGCCAAACTCCGACCTCGAAAAAAGGTGGCTTACGGAAATGTATGAAGCGGTGAATGTCACTGTGCATGTGGCACGCAGTCGGGATCGCTATAGAGGGGGTTTCCTAGGCTGACGCTGATGTGCAAAATAAGATAAATGAAAAGAAAGAAATGTAATTGCTAGCATTACTTTTCTCTCCCTCACTGCTTTCACATTCCTACCCTCCCCCCCCCCCCTCTTTCCCCAAACAACCTCCTCCCTTTTTCCTTTTTTCCAATGTGTGACCTTTTGGCACGGTGGTGCATGTTGCGCACCACTTCGACCGAGTGTAATGCCGCCATTACATTAACTCACTTCACTTCATCATTACAATTGTTGAAGTGTAGGCCCAACACTACACTTCAGTTCCAGTCGTTACAATTATTGAAGTGTAGGCCCAACACTACAATTGAGTCATATTTCAGACTTTACAACAGAAAAGTGACGTCACACTGTGGAAAACATGGACGTGCAATAAAACAGTCAACGCTCCTGAAAACTTATAAAGAATCTAAGCAATGACCAAGCTAGGTCTCCTGCAGGGATACTGTAGCTTATCCTTATCCAAAATGCCCATCAATTTCTGCTGAACGGGAAAACCCTTAAAAAAACTGCCTACCAAAATATATCGGGATTTTAAAATTGGTAATGACTAACTCACTACTTCCTTATCCACACAGGAACGAAATAATGCAGAACATTAATTTAAAAACAGCAAAGACCCTGATGATCTGAGGACAGAGTAAGTTTGAAAATTGGAATAAGAAAACTAATAAATGACTGCTCCAGCTTTTTTTAAACAGATGTATCGAATCTATGCAAATCTTTCAAAGCTAGAGCCAATCCCACGTGTTTACGTAAATAAAGCCAAGGTAAAGCTCAGAACATAACCCACGAATTCCCAACCATTGTAGTTACTATGCCATCCGTATAATGTTTATCAATGAATTAACTTGGACAGTATTGCTCCTTCGTAATGTTAGTTAATGTTAGGTGATATTAAGTGATGTTAAGTGATGGTAGGTGATGTTAGGTAATGTTAGCTAATGGTAGGCAATGTTAGGTATGATACAAAGAAATATTAAACATAGGAGCCAGGAAGTGAAAGTCAAACTGTTTAAAGCATTAGTTAGACATAGATAGGAGTACTGTGTAAAGGTGTGAAGTTCTTATCATAGAGCGGATATAAACATGCTGGAAAGGGTACAAAAAAGAGCAGCAAAGCTGATAGTGGAATTCCAGAATTACAGTTATGAGGAAAGAGAAAAATCGGCCTACAGTGTCTAGAAAAGAGAGGAATTCGAGGTGATTTAATACAGGTGTATAAGATAATCAAAGGAACGGATAAATTAGACTATAACACGTTTTTTTTAAAAAATACAGCCATCTACAAAAAACAATAGGGAATAATGCAAATTAACTAAAGAAAGATCCAGATTAGATATAAGGAAATATTTGTTTTTAGTTAGAGAGCGGTTAGTGTTTGGAATGCCTTGCCACAGGAAATAGTGTAGGAACGGACAATTAATGCATTTAAGAAAACATTGGATGCGCATAGCATTTAGAGCAAGGTAATGCAAATGAAACTGGTTGTATACAGACTCTGCAGAGTCTTCTAAACTAGTATTAAAGCGTTAAGTTACGTTAGACAAGAAGATCATCAAGAAACTACATCAAGAAAGTCATGCTACAATGAACTGCTTAACCTGGGACAACTAATCGAAGACGAGAACTAACGCACCAGATTAGATCACATGAGTGACATGTATGGATCTACAACTAAATAGGAAACTCACTATAGCCACCAGAATCCCCTGACAAATTTATACTCTATGACAAATGATTGACGTGAAACTCACCAACGATCTATTGCAGAATAAGCGGTTACTTTTGAGCAGGAAAGGGATGACCAGGTGGGAGGTATCTAGAGAAGCGAACGAAATATAATGTCCTAGCACCTTGGTTGTATACAGCGACGACCAAACTATAGGCATAGTCTTAGTTTTTGTCTTAGTAATATAGTTATAGTCATAGTTATAGTCATAGTTATAGTTGAAGTTATAGTTATAGTTATAATTATAGTCATACTTATAGTCATAGTCATAGTTTTAGTCACATCCATAGTTATAGTTATAGTCATAGTCAGTTATAGTCATAGACAGTTATAGTTATAGTCATAGTTATAGCTATATTCATAGTCATAGTTTTTTTTCATAGTCATAGTTATAGTCATAGTTTTTGTCATAGTCATAGTTATAGTCTTAGTCGACCTGTAATTCCACAGAAGCGAATTCCCCTCTGCAGGTTCCAGTTCTGACGTGAGCTGGATGTAGCCGGAGGGAGTATTTCCTGCACTAACTTAACTTTTTTATACTGGTTTAGAAGACTCTGAAAAGTCTGTAAACAACCTGTTTCTTTAACATTGCCTGTCTCTAAAAGCTATGTGCATGCAATCTATTCTTAAAGGCATTAATTGTCCCTGCCGACACTACTACCTGTGGCAATGCATTCCAATCATTCACCACTATTTGGCTAAACAAATATTTCCTAATATCTCATCTAGACCTTTCTTTAGTTAATTTGTAGTAATACCCTCCTGTGTGGTTGTATTTTGAAGAAAAAAACTTGTTATAGTCTAATGTATCCGTTCCTTTGATTATCTTATAAACCTGTATTAAGTCAACTAGAATTCTTTGCCGGCTATGCTCGAGCAGCTTATTAAGGACAACTCAGTGGTCTCGAGGTAAGGTGTTCGCCTCGGGTGCCGGAGATCGTGTGTTCGAAACACGGTGGAGACCGGGATTGTTTCATGTGGATCTTCTGGTAAACAATTTCCCTGATTTCTGGATAATGAGATAGGACTCCCGTGTTCAGTGTCGAGCATGTTAAACATTCCTCGGCAGTTATAAATCGAAATAGATAGGCTCAACGGCCAGTGCCCGGATAAAATTCAAATAAAAATCTACCCAAGTTATGTGTACCTTTCCCCAGTTGGTTTGTTTAGCGCCTGGCTGACTATCAGTCTGCATAGTTGTAGTGTTAGAGTCTATTACGATGGAATTGCACGTCAATAAAACCACCCTACAAGAAACTGGTTGTATACAGACTCTGTAGAGTCTTCCAAACCAGTACAAAGACGTCGGGTTAAGTTATTACTCATTGCGTTGGGACAAGTGCCACAGAGGATGGCTAGCCGATCTGCGAGTGCATACTAATAAGTAAAGGCCACCTTCCATCGCAGAAGATGATGGCATAATTTATCACCTAGAGCTATTTTTAGCAAGGATTAACTGTGCTAATTTTTATCCTCACTCTCTGGTTTCGAGCAGTCTGACCCCAGTGGCAAGTCAACGACAAGACGACTAGGGGGCGGCTACGAGATGACGGGGACTCCGCATCAAGCACCCGTTAAAAAAAACGGGGGAGTCCGGAGTCGAATCCACACCACCTGATCACGAGGCGGACGGCTTAACCACTTCGTCACGGAATCCCTAATGCATCTTCATATATTCTAATAAACACTAGAGCAAAGTAGACTAGCAGCCTGCTAGGCGCCATCTATGCTGCTCTAAAACCACATAACCATGGCCGGTGTTATGCCATGTCACACAGTTAGTCGCCTCTTACAACATGCTCTCTGTGGGGCAGTGGTGCTATTCTTGTCCTTGTCAAATACTAAGATCCCGCCGGACCACTTATAGCAATAAAAAATTCATTTATGATGACACAGCAGAAGATGACCAGGACAAATGTTTTGAAGGTGTGGAACACAAACTGACGCTCTTCTGGTTTTATTATATTATATACTGGATATGTGTATATAAGGAAGTCACTAAATAGAACCCCATCGCCGTATAAGGTGAGTATCAAGCAGCTGTCCGCCCGCTTTGATCGGCGGACGGCAGAGACCTCTTTCTGCGGCTCTACCGGATAGGGCTGGGGCGCGAGCCCCAGGTCCCGAACATGTAGGAGCCTCCCATTGTAGTGGTGCTGAGATTTTGGGCGGGATTTCTGCTTACAAGGGTTCGGCCGTAATCCCCCACATGGTAGCCTCGCGCCATTGGCTTATCAGCCTGGTACGTGTACCAAAGTGTCTGCGGCTCCTCTCGATATGAGCTGATTTTCCGTAGCAACGCCCTGTCATTAGTAGGGTAAAACTGACCTGTCTTCAGATGGTCTATTTCCAGCACCCGTTCACTATTTTGCCAGACGAATTTATTGAGGGCTTTTGTTTGTCAGTGACCAGGTATTTGAAATCTGCGGTTTCTGCGGGGTTAAACACGATTTCCGTAGCGTTCTTTCATTAGGGTGTTAGAGAGCTGACTTGTCTTCCGTGAGTCTAATACCAGCGCACGTTCATTATTAGACCCAACGGTAGTGCTCTCGATTTGTCAGTCGTTCTACAGTATTGGCGTGTTCAGTCAAATTAAGCCGCAGGTTCCACTCCTGGTGGTGCCCTTCCGTCAATTCCTTTAGCGAGACAATCAAGATACTTAGAGGTTAGCCTCAGATTTTCGAGGGTCTAATTCCAGCACCCGTTCCATATTAGACCCAACGAAAGTTCTCTCGACATGTCAATCATTTCAGTGTTTGGCCGTATTGAGTCAAATTAAGCCGCAGGCTCCACTCCTGGTGGTGTCCTTCCGTCAATTCCTTTAAGTTTCAGCTTTGCAACCATACTTCCCCCGGAACCCAAACACTTTGGTTTCCCGGAAGCTGCCCGCAGAGTCATCGAAGCAACTCCTGCGGATCGCTAGTCGGCATCGTTAATGGTCAGTACTACGACGGTATCTGATCGTCTTCCCGCCTGACTTTCCTTCTTGATTAATGAAAACATTCTTGACAAATGCTTTCGCAGTAGCTCGTCTTGCGGCGATCCAAGAATTTCACCTCCAATGCCGCAATACGAATGCCCCCGTTTGTCCCTGTTAATCATTACCTCCAGTTCCAAAAACCAACAAAATAGAACCGAGGTCCTATTCCATTATTCCATGCACCATTATTCAGGCAGCCGAGGCCTGCTTTGAACACTCTAATTTTTCAAAGTAAACGCGCCGGCCACCCAGGACGCTCAGCGAAGAGCACCCGTGGGAGAGAGCCGGCAGACGGTAGGACAGGAGACAACGGGCAGTGAACCGGCGCGAGCCGGACCGCCCGCCTGCGCCTGAGATCCAACTACGAGCTTTTTAACTGCAACAACTTTAATATACGCTATTGGAGCTGGAATTACCGCGGCTGCTGGCACCAGACTTGCCCTCCAATAGATCCTCGTTAAAGGGTTTAAAGTGTACTCATTCCAATTACGGGGCGTCGAAAGAGTCCCGTATTGTTATTTTTCGTCACTACCTCCCCGTGCCGGGAGTGGGTAAGTTGCGCGCCTGCTGCCTTCCTTGGATGTGGTAGCCGTTTCTCATGCTCCTCCAAATGAGGAAATACGAAATAGAATTACAACAGCAATAGGGCCTTTTGGGGACCTCTTGGCGGCTGTTAAAAGAAGAAAACTCACTTGGTACGGTCACATATCGAGATCAAATGGTCTTGTAAATACGATCCTCCACAGAAAGGTGCAAGGTAGACGACGAAGAGGCGACCCCAAAAAGAGTTGGGAGGACAACATACAAGAATGGACCAATCTCCGACCAGAAGAGGCACAGTCAGCGGCCGTTGACAGAGAAGGGTTGCGTAGGGTTGTGAGGATGTCTTCATGTGTGTCCCAACGACCTCACCGGTTACACGATGACTTGACCTGACCTGATATATATATATATACATGATTTGGATAGTGATGTTAGATCAATGATTGCAAAATTCGCGGATAACACTAAACTACGGCATAGTCTCACCTCAGGCTGAGGTGAATCGATTGAGATTTGATTTCGAAAAGATTAAAACATTGTTTGAGAGCTGGCAGATGGAGTTTAATGTAGACAAATTTAAATGAGAGGATTTAAAAAAAGTGAACATACATTATGGGACACACAATATTAGGAAAATAGAAAAGGAAATGACCTAGGTGGTATAAAGTGCAGGTAAAGTGCCAATGCAATGAAAAATGTTTATGCAATGTTGTGTATTATGAAAAGAAATATTACACATAAGAAAAAGGAAGCGATAGTCAAACTATATAAATCATCGGTGATACTTGATTTGGAGTATTGTGTTCAGCTGTGGACTCCTTATCATACACTGGATAATAGACATACTAGAAAGGATACAAATAAAAGCTACACAACTGATCGTAGGATTCCAGATTTATAGTTATAAGGAATGACTAAACAATTTTTCTATCGAGTCCTAAAAATTTGAGGTGAGTTAATACACGTTTATAAATTAATCAATGAAAAAAATTAATTAAACTAAACCACGTTTTTCAAAGTTCAACCAGCTACAAGAACAACACGATACACCTGCAAATTGTTTAAAGACAAGGAATTGACAGAAGTGCACCACCAGGAGTGGAACCTGCGGCTTTATTTGACTGAACACGCCAATACTGTAGAACGACTGACAAATCGAGAGCACTACCGTTTGGGTCTAAAAATGAACGTACGCTGGTATTAGACTCACGGAAGACAAGTCAGCTCTCAAACACTCTAATAAAAGAACGCTACAGAAATCGTGTTTAACCCCGCAGAAACCGCAGATTTCAAATACCTGGTCATTGACAAACAAAAGCCCTCAATAAATTCGTCTGACCAAATAGTGAACGGGTGCTGGAAATAGACCATCTGAAGACAGGTCAGTTTTACCCTACTAATGACAGGGCGTTGCTACGGAAAACCAGCTCATATCGAGAGGAGCCGCAGACACTTTGGTTCACGTACCAGGCTGATAAGCCAATGGCGCGAGGCTACCATGTGGGGGATTACAGCCGAACCCTTGTAAGCCGCAATCCCGCCCAAAATCTCAGCACCACTGCAATGGGAGGCTCCTACATGCTCGAGACCTGGGGCTTGCGCCCCAGCCATATCCTGGTAGAGCCGCAGCAAGAGGTCCTTGCCGTCCGCCGATCAAAGCGGGCGGACAACTGCTTGATACTCACCTTATACGGCGATGGGGTGCAAAACCACCAATTGAAGACTTAGTACCTGGTCGGGGTGTCGAAAACAGAAGAGCAGCCACCTCACTGTGAACTGTCGAGACTCAACCAATGACCATGAGAGCTGTCCGCACACCAGGCGAACAACATTTCTGTGACATTACCAGGCTTGTCCTCTGGCTAATTGCACGTCGGCTACGATATCTACCTCTGTACGTTTTCAGCCAAATAACTATCATGCTGGACGCAGAAGAGATGCAGACCAGCGGACATTGCACACCTGCCCCACTGTGTCAACACCCCAGGTGGCGGGGAATGCTAGGCGTACCATCCCTGCATAGAAGCCAAGAAAATTAAGGGAGAAAGAGGTGACGAAGTGGAAGATTGGGAGATAGATGCAAATCTCTCCCTAATCAATAGGCCGGAGGATAGCCCTAGCTTCTATTCAAGAACATGGCATACCATCTCGACTCCAGATTTGGCCTTCTCCACACAGGACATACCATAAAATAGACCGCCAGGTGCTAAACCAACTGGCAGGTAGCGACCACAGGCCGATCAGGCTAACCATTGACATGGAAGTAGGCCCACAGGAAAAAAACCGCTCCCACGTTGGAATTACAAACGAGCCGACTGGGACAGATTTGCAATCCTGACAGATGGGCTGTGTGAAACCATCAACACACGAAACACCAAAATGAAGCCCATGGTAGAGAGCCTAAGCAAGGCAATAATGCCAGCCGCCACTGAAACCATCCTAAGAGGAGCTAGGAAAAACTATAAGCCCTACTGGAATGATGAGTTGCAGAAAGTGGAAGATGCAGTAACAAATGCTAGGAACATGGCAGAGCGAGAAAAATCCATGGAGGCAAACATCGCCCTCAAAGCCGCCGCGGCGAAGTACAAATACACTCTAAAGCAAACAGCAAGAGAAAGCTGGAAAAATAAAAGGGAAAGTCTTAACCTGGACAAAGACGGGAACAAGCTATGGAAGCTAGTCAGAGCCATGAACGACGAAACCCCGTCAAATAAATAAATTACTATCAAGCAGGGCGAGAACTTGATCACAGGTAAGAAAGCCGCAAACGCCTTTGTCGATCACTATGCCAGAGCAAACCACATCGAGGTCCCTGCAGATAAGCATACAGACATTAGCGAAGAGCTAAACGGACACGAAAACATGAATACGGCTCCTGAAGAGCACATGATGGCCAAACTAACAATGCGCGAAATGGAAGAGGCTATGAGAACACTAAAGAAAAGGAAATCTCCCGGAAAAGACGGGATAACAAACGAAATGCTGATGGGGCTGAGCCAAACAGCGAAGAAGAAACTGCTATCGGTCCTGAACCAAAGCTGGAAAAGGGGAATTGTACCCCAGGCATCGAAAGACGCAATACTGGTACCAGTACCAAAAACAGGAAAGGACAAAACAGATCCAAATGGATACAGGCCCATAAGCCTACTGAGCTGTGTCGGCAAGCTGATGGAACGTATGATAAACACCAGCCTGATGTGGCATCTGGAAGAAAAACGAATACTAATTCCACAGCAAGCCGGCTTTAGACAGCACAGATCCACTGAGGACCAGGTCATCCTCATAGCCAAGGAGATAGAAGATGCCTACCAGGCACAGAAACACACAGTAGCTGTTTGGGTGGATCTGGAAAAGGCATTTGACAAAGTCTGGAAAGATGGACTTAGAGTCAAGCTAAGAAGAAGCGATGTCTGTGGGAAGATGTACAAGTGGATCAACCACTACCTCAAACAACGAACCGCCAGAGTCCAAGTACAAGGGCAGATGATCCAAAAGATGACACTCGAGCAGGGAGTACCCCAAGGGGGAGTATTATCACCCACACTCTTCCTGGTATATATAAACGATATTACAGAGAATATACCAAGAAGAGTCCATAGCTCAATGTTTGCAGACGATCTGGCTATGTGGACCTCTGAAAAGAATCTCACCATAGCAAGAAATCGGATGCAGACGGCCCTAACATCTCTGGAAGAGTGGGCGAACTCATGGCTGGTTAAAATAAACGAGGAGAAAACCACATGCACAATATTCTCGCTTTCAGTAAAACCCCAAAGTACCTAATTAAGTCTAAATGGCAAAATCCTGCAGCCAAACGACAATCTAACCTATCTGGGAGTCACATTTGATCGGCGCATGACATGGAAAAGTCAGATTGAGAGAAACCGAATGAAAGCCAGAGAAAGAATGGCAATCATGAGGAAGTTTGCTGGCACAAGCTGGGGAGCAGACGAAGGCATACTAAAGAAACTGTACACTGGAAGAGTGATACCAGTTCTCGAGTATGGCATTGCGGCATGGACAACAGCAGCGAAGGCGAACTTCGATAAAGTTAACAAACTTCAAAACGAAGCCATGAGAATTATAAAAAGCCAGAAAAACACTGAGCTAATGACTTAAGAGCAGCACTCTGCAAACTGTGCCAGCAGTCCGCACCAAAAAGGGTAGTGGTACAGTGGGTTCCGTCACACTGCAACATCCAAGGCAACGAGGAGGCAGACAGACTGGCAAAAGAAGGTGCAAGACTACCACAAACAGATACCAGTATGACGTACGAAGAGTCAAAACGGCTTATCAAAGCCAGATACATGACCAAATGGGAAACCGAACATACTGGTTACACCAAAAACGATGCCTATTACCAGTTGAACCGAAGAGAGCAGGTCGTTGTCTTCAGACTTCGCACTGGCCACAACAGACTGAGGTACCACCTATTCAACAAATTGAAGATAGGGTGTACCGACGAATGCCCGTGCGGTACCGGTAAAATGACCGCTGAACATCTGCTGCAGAACTGCCCGACATACGAGGATCAGAGAGAGCAGATGTGGCCATCACCAGTGGAACTGCAAGACAAGCTCTATGGCAGTGGCGACAGCCTCAGGATGACCGCCGCTTTTTTCGAAAAAATAATGGTTACTGTCTGACTGCGTACGCAGAAGAAGAAGAAGAAGAAGAAGAAGAAGAAGAAGAAGAAGAAGAAGTTTAAAAACAGGTCCAGAGTAGATATTAAGAAATACTTTTCTTAGTCGTACAGTGGTGAATACTTGTAATACATTTTCCAGAGGATGTTGTGCAGGCAGGATCAGTTGATGCATTCAGAAGAAGATAGAATACTCAGAGCTATTTTTAGTATCGGTAGAATGCAATAAACTGGTTGTATACAGACTCTGAAGTATCATGTTAAGCAGCAATCCATTCGACCATAGAACATAGTTTTGGAGATTGAGCTTTTTGTAACCCCGTAATTGGGGGGGGGGGGGGGGGTCCAGAGAACCACTCTAGAATGTACATTGACATGTCTGACACGATTCCGGTATGTTATTCCAAGTATTTCATCCCCACCGCTCGGATTTTGCGCTACAAAACAGCAGTCAAAGCAATGTTCCACAAGCGTATTCCACACAGAGAGGACTAATGCTTGCATGAAACTAGTTCTAGTTATAAAGGCGATTTGTTCACATCTTTTCACAATAGTCGCAATGATATTAGAATTGTTCATACTTGTGCAGCTTTCGTTCTTTGTTCCCCTTTTGGTCGCTGTAGAATCATTTCCATGTAAATTGTCTCCGCAGACTGCTCAGGGTCGGTTGACAGGAAAGTGTGCCCAACTCTGAAGTCCTCAGCAGGGCGAGACTCTCTGACATTCACATGCTGCTGCAGAGAGCTCAGATCAGATGGACTAGGCATGTTGTTCGCATGTCAGATGATCGATTCCTTTAACAACTGTTGTATGGTGAGCTCAGGAAAGCACTCGACCGGCGGGAAGGGGGGGGGGGGTTATAGAGGGGAAGATTGAAGAAACGATACAGACACTCTAAAGGTTTCTTTGAATAGTGCTTCCATCGATGTTCCTGCTTGCTCCTAACTGGCGCACTGTCATACCACACGGTGCTTGCACCGCTGAGCAGAGATCCGTTACGGAGGCCCAGGAAAAGCAAGCTACACGAAGAGACAGAACGCTGTTCACGGGTGCCGTACGTGCGGTAGTTTGTCACGCTCATTTCGGATTGTGCAGTCATATGTAGTCACATCTGACTAAACACGTTTGACGCAGTCGACATCTTTGCTTGCGATCGGCAAATAATGACCTAATGAAGGCACTCGCTTTAAAGAGATAACGGGACATGGTTGGCGATCAAATCCTTCAAAGGTCTCGTGACCCCTGGTCTCAAGGGAGGTGGGACCAGAGTGCCTGCATCCTGAGTTACACGCAGTCGTCTTAACATCCAAAGCTCTCAAAGAAAATACATTTTGTGACTCGTGAAAGATACGTATGTGAAGTTGGTTGACCTACAGGTCGTACAATGGCCATCAACTTTCTACTTCACCACAGAGTGGTATATTACAATAATTATTTTCATTTTTTTAAGCGTTGTGCAGCCACAGCCTCGCCTTATTTTAACTATGTATCTTCTCCGCTCTCTTGTGTGAGTGTATTTCAAGGATAGCCCCAAAAGTGAATAACTGCAAATGATCGGAAACAGGCCTCCTTTAAAATAGATTAGGTTTGTGCTTCAGATTGAAGTAAAAATTGGATCGAATGAAGGCAATTAGCAAAACCACGCCCAGTTTATACGAATGTGTCGATATTTCTCTTTCTGTTTTGCGAAAACGAACTACGCACAGGGTAAACATTATATATATATATATATATATATATATATATATATAGATATATATATATATATTTAATTTCTGTTCGTATTTTCCTTCTTAAACGACACATAGTGTACGTTATTTTGCGCTTAATGGCCCAGTGCAACGTTTTATGGATTTACTGCCCATAAGAGTAAAGTTAGAAGTAAAAGTAGTCCGATATCAGACACTGCTATCACGGATTAAGTGTTGCAGACCTCATTGTACTAGGCAACTTCTTGAATATGAGGAAGAGCTGACAACTCTTTTCCTCACTGACTTTCTTTTACTACCAGTAAGTTGGGTATAAACGAGTACAGCCTTTATGTTTCGGGAATTCTTTTTGTTTTCTCATTATTTCGTTATTTTTTTCATCGTCTTTTCCCCTTCTTCTTCGTTTTCTTCTTTGTCGACTTCTTTTTTTCTTCTTTTTCTTCTTAATTTTCTTATAATTTTGATTGCTGAAAATACACTTTTATTTTTCTTTTATTCTTTTTCTTCGTTATCTTGTACTTCTTCTTCTTTGTTTTCTTCTCCTTCATCTTCTTCTTCTTCTTTTTCTTCCTATTCTTTTTCTTACTCTTCTTTTTCTTCTTCGTTTTTCATACTGTTCTTCTTCCATTTCTTCTTCTTTTTCGTCTTTTTCTTCTTCCATTTCCTCTTCTTCTTCTTCTTCTTTGTCTGCTTCTATTTAATCTTTTTCTTCTTCTTCTTCTTCTTCCTTGTCTTCTTCTTTTTCTTCTTTTTTTCTTCTTTTTCTTTTTCTTGTTCTTCCTCTTCATCTTCTTCTACTTCTTCTTCATCGTCTTCTATTTCTTTGTCCTTTCCTTCTGCTTCTCTTCTCTTTGTTCTGATATTACTTCTGTCAGGTCTTCTTCGTCTTCCTCTTTTTCTTCGTTTGCTTTTCTTCATCTGCGTCTTATTTTCTCTATTATTCTTCTTCCTCTTCTTCTTTTTCTTCTCCGTTTTTCCAGTCTACCTTATCCGGTCTTCGGTACCCATATGAAAACGTGTCCACTGCTGTCCCACGAAGAGAGTGACGCCCGAGCTGATGGGGTACACCATCCAAAGTCTCCGACTTGTGAGAAACGGACATTTAGTTCCTTTCGTTACGGTCACCGTGGAACTCGTTTACATATTTGTAAATTATAAGCGGTGTCAAAACTGAGAATCGAACCCGGGCCCTTTGTCACGTGACAAACAAACACATTAACGACTCTGCCACTTTGATATTGAATACTGTTTGTACAGCTTTTAAAAAAAATAAAAAAAAAAAGCGAGGCCTCGACTTCATTGCCTCGGGTTTTCCCCATTTAGCTCGGTCTCTGTCGAGAGCATCGCACAAAGAACGAACTCCGTAGCTCCAACGATGAACCCAGGGATCCTCGGGGAAAAATTGACATCATGGACCGACCGTCGCAGTTCGTATTCAAACCCCGACCGTCTGAACACAAGGAAAACGGCTTGACCACTTCGCCACAGAGACCTCCCACATGATTTTAAAAAACTCAAGTTTTAAAAAAATATTTTAAAAAAGATTACAACTCAAATTTCCCTATTCAGCTCTCCGCCTCTCCTTCACTGAACAGTTACCTCAATATACCGATGCAGATAATGGTTCGTTTTACGAAGCGCCTAGGCGGAACTGAGACGCTAGTCCGGTCAGGCACAACAGACTGAGCAGTAAACAGGCTGTTTTCAAGGCAGCCTAGCTGACGAGATGTGGATCGATGTTATCCCCGTAGTAGCAAGCGCCACGAAGATGAAGCCAAGCATAGCACAACCGTCTAGAGGACCAAGTTCCACCTTCATTAGCATGCTCGGGATGTGAGGAACGTTACTACAACCCTCCACTTAACCTGCTTGACAGGACTACAACCCTCCACTTAACCTCCTTGACAGGACTACAACCCTCCGCTTAACTTCCTTGACAGGACTACAACCCTCAACTTAACCTCCTTGACAGGACTACAACCCTCAACTTAACCTCCTTGACAGGACTACAACCTTCCACTTAACCTCCTTGACAGGACTACAATCCTCCACTTAACCTCCTTGACATGACTACAATCCTCCACTTAACTTCCTTGACAGGACTACAACCCTCCACTTAACCTCCTTGACAGGACTACAATCCTCCACTTAACCTCCTTGACATGACTACAATCCTCCACTTAACCTCCTTGACATGACTACAATCCTCCACTTAACTTCCTTGACAGGACTACAACCCTCCACTTAACTTCCTTGACAGGACTACAACCCTCCACTTAACTTCCTTGACAGGACTACAACCCTCCACTTAACCTCCTTGACAGGACGCACACAGAGTCAACTTACTCACTGTCGGCCTTGAACAACAGCAAGGAAGATCCTGATTGCTGAATCTATAATGGAGGAACGATACGCAACTCTGGGTCTGAGGCTGTGTCTTCATTGACGTCAATCTTTGTTCATCGTAACGACAGATTAGCTTAGCTAATGAGTTTCTGATAAGTTTTCTCTGTGTCTCTCTCACACACTCTCTCTCTCTCTCTCTCTCTCTCTTGATCTATCTGTTATTGTTTATCTCGATCTTGCTGCACGTCTCTTGCATTGCTTCTTATTTAATCATGCAATCGTTCTCTCATTGTATTTTTTAAACTGTCTCTCATTGTCCCACTTTGTCTTTTGTTTCTCCCTCTATTTGTCAATGATAAAACAGGATCTCTTTCTCTCTCTCTCTATCTCTCTCTCTCTCTCTCTCTCTCACACATACACACATATACACATATACATTCCGTGTCACACTCTCACTCATACTCTCTCTCATTGTCACTCAATCTATCTATCACTAAGAAACACATACTGGCTCTCTGACATACATACTCTCTCACATTCACTCTCTTACATTCTCTCTTTCTATATTTGTTTATTGTTATATCACTCACTCTCTTAGACATGCATACTGTCTCTATCTCATATATACTATCTCTCTTATATACACACTCTCACAATATCACTCTACTCTCTCTTTTTATTACCACATTTTCTTTCGGTATATCAACATTTCATATGCTCCGTGCCTACCCAAATAGTTTGTCCTGCCACTCAGGGTAATTTGTCTATGGGTTTCTCTGTTTCTCTTGCTTTTTCAAACTGTCCCGTTGTTGTTGTAATATTTAACCATAGCGACACAGACCGGTCAAGACCCTTCTCCAAGTCCCCGTGGTGATCATGGATAACAGGCTGCAACAGAGCAGACTGGCTAAGGAGAAAGGATAAAAGACACAAGAATAACTCAGTACACAAAAATTCTCTGCTGAAGTCGGATGTGTCAGACGGAAAAGTGCAAATATCGCAGTCAAGCTGTAAACTACGACACAACGCATTCCATTCTCCGGACAACATCCTACCACTTGCCAAACCCTTTTCATAGCTTGATTGCAGGAGTTTGAGAACGAATAATAATAATAATAATAATAATAAGGCAATGACTACAAGATCCCTATTGTTCTATTTAACTCCTTTACTACGGACTATTTTAACTTGTAATAGGAAATATAAATTCATGTATACATTCATGAATATGTGTGATTGAGAAACTTCCAAATATCAATGTGACAATAGTATATCAGCTCTGTAGCATTGATACACTTTTGAAAGCCGAATTATCGGCTCTGCTGAACTAACCGTAAAGAATAGACCCATTCAACTGTTCCAAACATCCTCCTGTTTTGTTAAGCGTGGACTTTTGATACTGCTTGCCTGCCACATACTTTCCTCTGATGACGTAATTGTCCAGTGTGAACTTTACAAAATAGAATACTAGATATCAACCGGATCTTCCAAAAAAAAAAGGATTCTTCGTTTAAAAAAGAACATAACTTTCTTCTACTTCCTGGAAACCAAGGACATATAAATTATTCACTCTTCATTTCTTTGTTTAGTCATTGCTAAACTAATCTTTGTGAGACTTGCACATTTTAAACGAAACGCAATTTTCAACTGCCTGAAGCCACCAACTGATAGGGTTGAGTCTGAAGTTCGTCCTTAGTTGAATTCTAGGAATTATGGCGTTACGGGCAAATTGCCGGATTTGGATCATCTGTTTTGAGTTGGTTGATATAGCTCGTGTCGTTGTAGTATTTCTTTTATGTTATCTGTCTATCTGCCAACTTCCTTTCTTCGTGTACTGTAACTAGTTCTTCTTGTATTGTATATGTGCAATGGTTCTTGATCGGGTTGAAATCTCATGCGATGACAATACAATCGTCATTTCTCTATTGTTATATGACTTGAAAGTTTACAAAATGTAAATGTATTTACTTGATTCACAGAATATAATCATTTTGTCAATATTTATTAAGATAATATGTCATACTAATATCATTATTCTAATTATCAGGTGTGTCATATTAATATCTTTTTTTATTACGAGGGACGTTCAAATCAAACGGGGACTTTTTGTTCTAGTTCTACAGAAATGGGTTATAGCGATCTGGAACTAGTATAATTAGTCAAGGGCACGTCTGCCCTATTACTACTAGGTTTCTCACGTGCCATGGGCTAGTCACGAGATCTGTCAGAGAACTAAAAACTGATTTTTGTTTTCTCATCACAATGTACGAACTTTGTATGACCAACGAGTTTCCCGTAATAGATTCCATAGATTTTAAACATAATTTGGAATGTAACCCACACATGGGCCGTTAAGCCTCTTTTTTTCGATTTCCAACCGCCGATAGATTTTTAACGTGCGCGACAGTGGACATGGGCGTCTGATCTCTATAACCTAAAAATCTGTGGAAATACCAGAACAATGACTATCTCCACCGAGATTTAAACCCGCGACCTCCAGCACCCAAGGCCGACGTCTTACCTCGAGACCACTCAGTCTCTTTTTTATGTATATTGTGCAAGTAAATGGTAAACAACCCACATTATTTCGAAAATTCTCTTCTTGTTGTTTGAATAGCTTCAGTGATGCATTCTACATTTGTATTTATGCTGTTCAGCGTACGTGCATTATCTTATTAGTTACACCGCATCAACAAAATCACATGACGTATCATTTGTGCTGAACTTTCAAAACAATGAGATTTTTATGTATATTCCGTTGTCTCATGAATAGCCGGCGAATTGAACTTTATTGATTCATGTTGCACCTTGGAGCCGAAGCAGTTGGGCCACCCTGTTATAGATCCATTGATCTGCTCGACAGAAACCTCTCTGGAAAGATCCAATCAAGAAAATGGAAACACAACAGGCCCGATAAACACATTTGCAGGTCTTCTTTCCCAGAACGCAATCATGGCTGCTAACTATGTCCCAGAATCTGAGGCTTCTCTACCGTTTAGCCGAGTGGTTGTCAGCCTGTTCCAAATCGCGAGTCTGCATGATAAATAAAACATTTGCAGCTCCCAGTAGAGCACACGTCTTCAAAAAATACACGCATGTCTTCCTTTCATGAACCATCCGTTCCAGCACTGTCCACATATTTCTGGTTTCCTTCTCTTTTGTCTCAAATTCTCTTCTCCGTGCGTTTTTTGTTTTGTTCTTACTCTCTTTGCCCTGGGGATGCCAGAATACAGAATTATGTCTAATGTTATCAGCTGCTGTCCTTAGACAATGTACACATCGTCTCCTCATGAAATGTTCCACTAATATCTTGCTGGTTCTTGTCAACAGTTCCACTTTAGTTATCTTATCGTACTATTTACATCTCTCTATTCTGTGCCAGCCCTCATTTATGAAAGTCTGTACCGTTTTGGCTGCTGTTTGTGATGTTCTCTGTATTTCAAAGCCCTACAAAAAGCACAGACTTTACATTCGATTTGAAGACTGTTAAGTGCAAGTTGGGATTAATTGTTTGAATTAACGAAAGGAATACAAGTTCATCGCGCCTTTTGCATTCTTATTTCGCTATTTTAATATGTACCTCTACTTATCTGAACCAAGATCTATTAACGTTACCACATCTTGTAGAAGTGGGACTACGAACACAATTTGAGTCCTACATCTTGTAGGAGTGTAACTAGGAACACAATCTGAATATCGTCAATTTATCTTTTCACGGAGATAAATATTCAAAATTATTTTAAAAAACCAAGATTGAGTTTGCTAAACACTAAATGCGACATGAAAGTCTTTTTTCAGAAGATAATTGAAGGCTCGATCGGGGTACACAGAGGAAGTGGGTGAGTAAGACTCACCTTTATATCTCAGGCATGCACTACATTAAAATAAGAACCTATGCCGAAATAAACCCCAAACATGCTCAAACAATCTCACAAGCACTCTCAGGACTGAGCAACCCGAGGGTAGGGTCAAATAGAGAGACATGCTCAAACAGCCTCACAAGCAGTGCCACGACTGACCAACCCGAGGGTAGGGTCAAATAGAGAGACATGCTCAAACAACCTCACAAGCAGTGCCACGACTGAGCAACCCGAGGGTAGGGTCAAATAGAGAGACATGCTCAAACAGCCTCACAAGCAGGCTCAGGACTGAGCAGCTCGAGGGTAGGGTCAAATAGAGAGACATGCTCAAACAGCATCACAAGCAGTGCCACGAATGAGCAATCCGAGTGTAGGGTCAAATAGAGAGACATGCTCAAACAGCCTCACAAGCAGGCTCAGGACTGAGCAGCTCGAGGGTAGGGTCAAATAGAGAGACATGCTCAAACAGCATCACAAGCAGTGCCACGACTGAGCAACCCGAGGGTAGGGTCAAATAGAGAGACATGCTCAAACAACCTCACAAGCAGTGCCACGACTGAGCAATCCGAAGGTAGGGTAAAATAGAGAGACATGCTCAAACAGCATCACAAGCAGTGCCACGACTGACCAACCCGAGGGTAGGGTCAAATAGAGAGACATGCTCAAACAACCTCACAAGCAGTGCCACGACTGAGCAGCCCGAGGGTAGGGTCAAATAGAGAAACATGCTCAAACAACCTTGCAAGCAGTCTCATAACTGACCAACCAGATGACGTGATGTTTCTTCTCATGTCAACGTATCCTGTATGGCCAGGGGCCTTCTGTATTGTCACGGTATTGTCACTATATTGTCACTGTATTTATGGGTTCTGTGTGGTGCTTCTGGAAGCCAGAATTAGCTCCAGGGTCAGGTGGAACATATTATCACGAAAAGCATGAATGATATACATGAAGCCGGCTGTGCCGGTTTGAGTGACGAATACGGATACATGGACATGTATGCTGACGTAAGCCTTCCTGTAGAAACTTTAAGTGACGTTAATGTCAACTGATATAGACAGGTCACTCACTACACGGCATTGGGCCGAAGGACGAGAGCTCGGATGCTGCTGGATCAGTAAAAGCCACAACAACAACCAACATGTTGATAAGTGAAAATTAGATGCCTGTATTAGTTTCTCCTCTTCTTCTTCTTCTTCTTCTTCTTCTTCTTCTTCTTCATTTGCAAGTAGATGGATATTGTCCGGAGAACGCAATGCGCTGTGTCGATAGTTTACAGCTTGACTGCGATATTTGCTCCTTTCGGTCCGACACACCCGTATTTGGCAGGTGTATTATTTTCAGACGTCTACACCACGGCATGCTGAACATTTTCTGACTGTCTTGCCGATAAATACGAATATAGCTGGAAACAATACATCTATCGGAAATCACTCGTCGCTGTGAGTGCTTTTGACAGGTTGCCTAATTCGTTCCTTTTTTTGGTTTCTGTGCCCCATTATGGACTGATAGGGAATCTATGTATGTGATCTCAACAAAACAGCCTAAGTGCACGCAGGATGATGCTCAGTTAAGAAAATGAAATCCGCTAAAAGTGGTACTCGTAGTCTTAAATTAGACACTAAATTTGAGGAGGAAGTGTTAATGTCTCAGCTTCTACTCTGATGAAATTAACACGTGTCTATTTGACCATCTAGGCGTCTTTAGCTGTAAGGAAGTTAATAATTTACAATTGAATATTGGTATAGTTATATCAACTCTGTGATACTAGGGCAGAATCTTGTCTTTGTCAAAAACATGTCATAGCAGAATTGATACGAAATACTTGGAATGCTTAGAATCCTTATATTTAAACATGCATGTTAATGTCTGTCAGGTAGCTGAAGGCTTCGGCTATACTTGGTAGGTATTTTACAACTTCCTGCGCTTACTAGACCTGGGGAAAGGTAAACCAAGTTTGAGTGGATTTTTAACAAGAATTTTTTAATGATTGTCCGGACAGCGGCCGTTAAGCCTACTTTTATCAATTTCTAACAGCCAAAGAATTTTTAACGTGCTCGACACTGAACACGGGAGTCCGATCTCACTATCCAGCGATCAGGGGAATTTTATCAGAAAATTGTTACCAGATCCACGTGAAAAAATCCCGGTCTCCGCAGTGATTCGAACCCGCGACCTCCGGCATTCGAAACGGAGACCTTACCTAGAGACCACCGAGACGCCCCACACACCCAATTTCTACGTGTGACATGAAGTGTTTGTGAAAGGTCATCGGCGTCATCAACAAGGATATTTTGCAAAATGAGAGCACTATAAATTTGTTTGGAATTAGCTCTTGTGCTGAATACAATTCATACATAAAGTACCCTAGTTTAGACGTCTCATGAGAATTTCTCCAATATCAATTTGGAAGAACGATAGATGGAGAGACGATAGAATGAGAGACGATAGATTGAGAGACGATAGATGGAAAGACGATAGCATGAGAGACGATAGATGGAGAGGCGATTGACAGACGATAGATGGAGAGACGATAGATTCAGGGACGATAGATGGAGAGACGATAGATGCAGAGACGATAGAGGGAGAGACGATAGATGGAGAGACGATATATACATATAGATAGACAGACGATAGATGGAAAGACGATAAATGGAGTAACGATAGAGGGAGAGACGATAGATGGAGAGACGATATATGGAGAGACGAAAGATGGAAAGACGATAGATCGAGAGACGATAGGTGGAGAGGCGATATATGGAGAGACGATAGATGGAGAGACGATAAATGGAGAGACGATATAATGACGTTTGTGTACCGGCACTGGCTTACGACGATCAACGTAAAGCACTTAGGCCTCGACAATCCTCACGTCGCTCAACGGCAGAGTTGGATGAGCAACTTACAAGTACGAGAACTCTAAGACATAGGAGCGAACCCATTCACTTGTCAGTGATATACATGCGTTTGAAGCTCTCAGTCAAGTCGACCTTAACAAAAATCGATTTTAAAAATAATGATAAAGAAGATATAGTTACATCATCACGTGCAGAACGTCGTTCTCGTGACAACCGATCTGTAAGACACTCGATTCCAGGCCAGCTCTTTCGTCTCTTCCGTCTGCATCAACCTCAGACCTTACGTAATACTGCTTGTCCATCTCTTTTGCTAGATATCATACTTCCAGTATAGTTCTTTTTATACCACTGTGACGTTTGATGTTGCCAATATATACTAATTTCATAGAAGTAAAGCTGTGGCTTAGTCCACTGAAGGCTTTAACATGTTATCCCCGACGGCAGTGTCTGCTATGGAACTACCTTTACCTGTACCTAATGTGGTTTACTAGCTAGTTGTGTATTTTATCAATCTCGTGAAGGATTTCTAAGGTTTTATGATTCGCTATTAAGCGTACTTTGAGGATCATTTTGTTAAATTTTTGCTCGAAGAATTAAATCTTTTTTCGAAAGGTGTGTGTGGTTGACCGTGTCGTGCATCCGTACGTTGCCATTGGGATAATGCGAGTTCTCATCATCTTTTTTAATTTTGTCATTTTGTGAGTTTTTCATTTTAGTTAATCTATGTATTGCCGAGGGGCGCGTTAGCTCAGTTTATAGCAAGCAATTACCTGTTTTCTGTTTTAACATCGTGCCAAGGTTCGAATCACGTCCGGGGCACTAAACAAATCTGGGTCGCGATTTTAATAGGAGACTGCTTCTCCAGTCAACCCACCTGTAAATGGGTACTTAACGCAATATTTAGGGAAAGTAAACACAGCAAGGAAGGGCACTTGTCACCCCACCTCTCACAGGCTGCAACTTAGTACAATTGAGTCTTCACAAACTCCATTTCCAACCAGCGGTTAATTCTGCTGAATTTCCACTTTACTTTGTTATGTATTGTCGTGGTCATTCTGCTCCTTGTTACCTTTCTTTCAATCTCCGCTCTTGCTTACAGTCGGGCCGAGATATTCAAAACTCGCGACGTTCTGAATTAGTTGCGTCTCTAGTAACAATGTACATATGGTTTTCCGCTTTATCAGTGTTAATTGTTTTAATCTTAAGGTGTTCGTTAATACCAGTATATATTGTCCCTCGCTGAATAATGAAAATGACATGATCGTCGGTTCCAGTCCTAGATATAGTTACAGTTATCTGAAAATAAAATCCACATTCTAATTGCATTGAATACAATTCAAGACAGAACATACTTTGGCTCAGTCATTTCATGAGAATGGAGCCTGGTCAACTCACACTGCGCACTTATAACACAAGCGCTTCCGGCCATAAACATAGAGGGAGACCTCGCTGTAGATGGATAAATAACATAAGAACAATCCATCAACAGTATGAACTTACAACGACCGGCGGAACTCAGACCAGGAAAGAAGACCTACATTACTCATGTTTCTCACTGGCACGAGTGGAGGGGCAACTTAGCTGAATACTGCTGCTGTACGACCGACTTGGGGCCTTATATGGCTGAGGAAAAAAAACCGATAGCATCTGCATCCCTTGTTTGGAGCAAAATGGTAAAGACTTGGATACTGATATACCAAGGTGGCACAATTTCATAAAGTCGATAGGCTGTATGTTTTTCTCAAGTATTGAAATGCTACATTAGCCTCTACCTCATGGCGTCTTCATGGATGGAGAACTGGTATCTTCATCTGACATCCTGAAAATAAGTATGAAGCAAGAAGTATTCTCACTGGTAAATTATGTTCTAACTATACAGCTGAGGTTCAAGCGCTAGAGCAAGCTGTGAATATGATTTAGTTTAGTTTAGTTGAGTGGAAGAATTAATGTCATTGCACACGGTTGAACCACAGCCTACTGTAGATACAGGCCGTCTCACTCACGGAGGAATCCATTTGAAACGTCACATTCCAAGGCTGAATAAATAACGAAATTTACCTGTGTCGACTATCAGTGCAACTTAAAAACATGTTTGGGAAACAAAGATGGATATGCAGTTTGTTTCAGGACAGGATTATGTGAAAGGACCACTCCCAACAGGGATGTGTTGTGTATTGTACCGTGAATTTGTTTTACCAAGAGAACATACATACGATGCGCATGGTAACATCACTTCTGGTGTAAACAGCACATACCAGCCGTCAAGTTTGCAACATTTAATTATCATCTGGCTCATAGTGTCCTCAGCAGACCGTTGAAAACATGGCGGGTGTGATACGGAATCCGTCCAGAGTTGATCAGCGAGTGGTTATTCAGTTTCTAACAGCTGAAGAATGTCGACGAGTTCACATAAATCGCAGAATGCAGGCATTGTATGGTGACAAAAGTGTGGCGAACTTAAACCCCGGCGACGGTTCACTCGAATTGCTGCTTCGGTTTTGACGATGGCAGCTTCTGACTCAACAATATGCGCCTGACTTGGTATCGCATATCTTTCCTTAACTCACGTCCGTCTTTAAACACCATTGTCCAGCTCTTCACTATTGTCTTCGATACATTTGTTGTCACCGATACACTGTCTGCACTCTGGGATTAATGTAAACTGGTCGACATCCTTCAGCTATTAGAAACCGAATCACCACTCGCTGATCAACTCTGGACGGATAATGTTTCATACACACCATGTTTTTTTCAACCGTCTGCTGAGGAAACTTTGAGTCTGAGGATAATTAAAGTTTGTAGACTTGACGGTTGGTATATTCTGTCTACATTAAGTGATGTATGTTCCCTTGGTGCAGTAGGTCAGGTTTCATCTGCACACGCTTTGTATGTCAGGTCGAAGTTTGTTTCATTGTTGTTGTTGTTGTTGTTGCTGTTGTTAAATTATTACGATGAATTAAGTATGTTTACCATTCTGTATGTCACTAGTCCGGTTAGGCACAACATTCTGACCAGGACGTCGTGTCAGGGTCAAGCACACTATACCAACCAAGACCACTATCTCTCTTCCATGCAGCGTCCCCTGGGATCAGACTGACGAGAAGTGGGTTAACCAGATCGCCATAGTAGTGAGCGTCATGGAGATCAAGCCAATCATAGCACAACTGCCTGGAAAACCGTGGTCCACCTTCACCAGCACGCTTGTGATGTGAGGAAAGCTACTGCAACCCGCCAGTTTACAAACTTTTCAGGGCGCACAAATGAGTGAACTTACTCATTGTGGGCATTAAATAACAATCACAACCCTTTTCGCGTTGTAGTCAATCCACATTATGTCATAGGAACGGTTCAAAGAGGGTCGCTCCACTAGTGACATGCACCAAAAGAAGAGTATCACTAGCAGCCACATGGCATATACGCTGTGGAGCTGGAACACATCGTAGTAGATGTGGTTTGTTGGGCCTAGACTGATGTCCAGAATTGTGGCTTTTCACTCCACAGCCACTCACAATTTTTTCATTGAATGCATTCAGCTGTTGTAGTCTACTCTGGTTTCATTAATCGGTGTGTCTGACCTGGTCGAAAACAATCTTTTATTGAGCTCACGTCGTTTCTGAACTTCCTACTTCGTATGTTCAATTGCTTGAGTGACATGCAAGCATCACCGCACTGAACTTTTATTCGCCGATGCATTTTTAAGGGCAACCACATTGCTACACTATTTTAAAAAACTGCTAATAGAATGATGCTGTTCTTTGGTGCGTGTCACTAGTGAGGCGGCCATCTTTAAACTGCATTGACGTAATGTGGAGAGTCTGCACTGAGATACCATAAGCAGAAAACCATTGAATTCATTAGCAACGATTCTGCCAACGTACACAACAATGACACGTAGTTTGGAATGTTCATCTTCTTTTTCGGTTTTCATTATTATTAATCTTCATTAATAATCAGACAACCACATCTGTGAATTTAACAAAGCCAGTTCTGTGTCTTCTCTGTATGAGGCACGTAGAACTGCACTGTGCTCTGTGCCCGGAGGATCAGTCCATTTCTTTTTAGAATGCGTGCTAGCCTCGGGCTAGCCCTCTCCTTTTTGTAATGTTGTAATATTTGAGGTTAGAGGAGTTTCTGGTGTGAAAGTTGTCTTTCTGGACTACAACATATACCCTACCCGGTCAAGATGATGGCTTGGCTTCGTTTGTTCTCAATCTCCTGCTACCAAACTCTGACACGGGCCTAAGTAGCAGAATGTAGTCCAGAAAACGGAATGCGTTGTTTCGTAGTTTACAGCTTGACTGCGATATTTGCACCTATCGGTCCAACACATCCGATTTCAGCAAACATTGTTTGATTACCGGGTTAGCATTCCCTCTGCGATCCCTTTTCCTTGGCCAGTCTGCTCTGTTGGAGCCTGTTATTCAGGATCACCGCGTGGTGATGTAGAAGGGTCTTGGCAGCTCTGTTTCTCTGGCTCTGACGCTAGCAGTCAGCTATGGGTTACTGATCGCTGTAGATCATGCGCTGCTCAGCATGTTGATCCCTGGTCAAGATGATAAAGACATACAGTCCTTGTTCTAATGAATATATATAAAACATCTGACGATCAGATTATCTCCTATTTCAACGCATTTGATAAATGTCACTATTTCTTGAGCACTCTGTTAGAGTGAGAGGTCTGGCTGCTGTCGAGCGAAACGGTTCATGCAGGAGATGATGTAGATGGAAACAGTGAACGCAGCTCTGAGATGGATATCTGAGACCTCGTTAACAATGGCAGTCGTCGTGTCACTCAAGTTCTTACTTTGGAAGGCACATAACAATTGGCTAAAGCTTTGGTGGATAGCTTCTTCTTCTTCTTCTTCTTCTTCTTCTTCTTCGTACGCAGTCAGACAGTAACCATTATTTTTTTCGAAAAAGCGGCGGTTATCCTGAGGCTGTCGCCGCTGCCATAGAGCTTGTCTTGCAGTTCCACTGGTGATAGCCACATCTGATCTCTCTGATCCTCGTATGTCGGGCAGTTCTGCAGCAGATGTTCAGCGGTCATTTTACCGGTACCGCACGGGCATTCGTCGGTACCACCTATCTTCAATTTGTTGAATAGGTGGTACCTCAGTCTATTGTGGCCAGTGCGAAGTCTGAAGACAACGACCTTCTCTCTTCTGTTCAACTGGTAATAGGCATCGTTTTTGGTGTAACCAGTATGTTCGGTTTCCCATTTGATCATGTATCTGGCTTTGATAAGCCGTTTTGACTGTTCGTACGTCATACGAGTATCTGTTTGTGGTAGTCTTGCACCTTCTTTTGCCAGTCTGTCTGCCTCCTCGTTGCCTTGGATGTTGCAGTGTGATGAGACCCACTGTACCACTACCGTTTTTGGTGCGGACTGCTGGCACAGTTTGCAGAGTGCTGCTCTTAAGTCATTAAGCTCAGTGTTTCTCTGGCTTTTTGGCGCTGTGACTACGGCGAGAGCATCTGTAAGCAGGACTGTATGGCTTTCATTTTCATTGTGTGTCCCTATTTCTTCCACTGCCGCCCTCAGTGCCTCTGCCTCCGCTCTGAAATTGCTTGTGTACTTACCAGTAGCGATTGACAGTGTTATTTGTCTTCCATTTGGTAGGTTCAGGAATGCTCCTGCCCCTCCGTTCTGTGTAGTGTTTGTTACAGAACCGTCGGTGTATGCATGGGTCCAGTCCATGCTTGGGTAGCTTTTCGATATGAAGCTTAGGGTAGTATCTCTCTTTTCTTTTTCAGTCTGGCAGTTTTTGTTTCCAATTACTGGTATATTTTCTACCACCTCTGGAAATATATCCTGCCTCCAGGTAGGTTTTCGTACAGTAGTGATGGGTTTTGGTGTTGTTAGTGCGTTTATGGGATCTTCGTGCATCTTTGCTTTGGCTATTTCTGCAAAGTTACTCCGCTTTAGTTTCCCATTTCCCAAATTGTTTAGTCTCTGGTGCATTGGATGGTCAGTCAGTCTTCGGAGCTGGTCTCTGCAGTCTCTTCTATCGGTCATGGATTGCAGTTTTGTAATCTTTTCAAGTTCTACAATTGGCGTTGACTTCATGCCTCCTGTTATAACTCTCATGGCTTGGTTTTGAAGTTTGCTAACTTTATCGAAGTTCGCCTTTGCTGCTGTTGTCCATGCCGCAATGCCATACTCGAGAACTGGTCTCACTCTTCCAGTGTACAGTTTCTTTAGTATGCCTTTGTCTGCTCCCCAGCTTGTGCCAGCATGTTTCCTCATGATTGCCATTCTTTCTCTGGCTCTCATTCGGTTTCTCTCGATCTGACTTTTCCATGTCATGCGCCGATCAAATGTGACTCCCAGATAGGTTGGGTTGTCGTTTGGCTGCAGGAATTTGCCATTTAGACTTAATTTGGTATTTTGGGGTTTTGTTGAAAGCGATAATATTGTGCATGTGGCTTTCTCCTCGTTTATTTTGACCAGCCATGAGTTCGCCCACTCTTCCAGCGATGTTAGGGCCGTCTGCATCCGATTTCTTGCTATGGTGAGATTCTTTTCAGAGGTCCACATAGCCAGATCGTCTGCAAACATTGAGCTATGGACTCTCTTTGGTATATTCTCTGTAATGTCGTTTATATATACCAGGAAGAGTGTGGGTGACAGTACTCCCCCTTGGGGTACTCCCTGCTCGAGTATCACCTTTTTGCTCATCTGCCCTTGTACTTGGACTCTGGCTGTTCTTTGTTTGAGGTAGTGGTTGACCCACTTGTACATTTTCCCACAAACATCACTTCTTCTTAGCTTGACTCTGAGTCCGTCTTTCCAGACTTTGTCAAATGCCTTTTCCAGATCCACCCAAACAGCTACTGTGTGTTTCTGTGCCTGGTAGGCATCTTCTATTTCCTGGGCTATGAGGATGACCTGGTCCTCAGTGGATCTGTGCTGTCTAAAGCTGGCTTGCTGTGGAATTAGTATTCGTTTTTCTTCCGGATGCCACATCAGTCTGGTGTTTATCATACGTTCCATCAGCTTGCCGACACAGCTCAGTAGGCTTATGGGCCTGTATCCATTTGGATCTGTTTTGTCCTTTCCTGTTTTTGGTACTGGTACCAGTATTGCGTCTTTCCATGCCTGGGGTACAATTCTCCTTTTCCAGCTTTGGTTCAGGACCGATAGCAGTTTCCTCTTCGCTGTTTGGCTCAGCCCCATCAGCATTTCGTTTGTTATCCCGTCTTTTCCGGGAGATTTCCTTTTCTTTAATGTTCTCAAAGCCTCTTCCATTTCGCTCATTGTTAATTTGGCCATCATGTGCTCTTCAGGTGCCGTATTGATGTTGTCGTGCCCCTTTAGCTCTTCGCTAATGTATGTATGCTTATCTGCAGGGACCTCGATGTGGTTTGCTCTGGCATAGTGATCGACAAAAGCGTTTGCGGCTTTCTTACCTGTGAGCAAGTTTTCGCCCTGCTTGATGGTAATTTGTTTGTTTGACGGGGTTTCGTCGTTCATGGCTCTGACTAGCTTCCATAGCTTGTTCCCGTCTTTGTCCAGGTTTAGGCTTTCCGTTTTGTTTTTCTAGCTTTCTCTTGCTGTTTGCTTGAGAGTGTATTTGTATTTCGCAGTGGCGGCTTTGAGGGCGATGTTTGCCTCCATAGATTGTTCTCGCTCTGCCATGTTCCTAGCATTTGTTACTGCATCTTCCGCTTTCTGCAACTCATCATTCCAGTAGGGCTTATAGTTTTTCCTAGCTCCTCTTGGGATGGTTTCAGTGGCGGCTTGCATTATTGCCTTGCTTAGGCTTTCCACCATGGGCTTCATTTTGTTGTTTCGTGTGTTGATGGTTTCACACAGCCCATCTGTCAGGATTGCAAATCTGTCCCAGTCGGTTCGTTTGTAATTCCAACGTGGGAGCGGTTTTGTTTCCTGTGGGCCTACTTCCATATCGATGTCTAGCCTGATCGGCCTGTGGTCGCTACCTGCCAGTTGGTTTAGCACCTGGCGGTCTATTTTATGGTGTATGTCCTGTGTGGAGAATGCCAAATCTGGAGTCGAGGTGGTATGCCATGTTTTTGAATAGAAGCTAGGGCTATCCTCCAGCCTATTGATTAGGGAGAGATTTGTATCTTTCTCCCAATCTTCCACTTCGTCACCTCTGCTGTCTGTGTCAGAGTATCCCCATCTCTCCGAGTGGCTGTTGAAATCTCCAACTACTATGCAGTTGGAGTCTCTGACCTCCATACTCGAGAGCGATAGGTCTCTATTTGGTGGTCCGTACAGATTGAAAATGCGGAGCTTCGTCTCTTGAGCCATTATGTCAACTCCTACAATTTCTGCTTGTCCGGTGTGACTGACAGGTACCGCGCTACTCGATATGCAGTTTCTGGTCAGTATCAGGACCCCTCCTTTGTGGCCTTCTCTATCGAGACGGAAGGTCTGGTATCCTCTGATTGAGAATTTATGATTATTGTTGAGGTGCGTTTCCTGGATACATGCCACGTCAATCTTACCTTCATGCAGGTGATGTGTTAGGGAAAGTTTTTTTGTTAATGACTCCCTCCGCATTCCACTGTAGTATTTTGAGGGGTGGATAGCAGTTGTATGGACCTCAAACCTCCATGGCATTGTGTGGGTCTACTTCCCTGCTAATTATGGGGTTTTGGTCAATGAAAGAGATTCGGAAGCATCCATTATGGGCACATTGGGTATGTATAGGGGTGTTATTTTCAAGTCTATCTTCTTCTTATTTTTCTTCTTCTTCTTCTTCTTCTTATTGTTCTTCGTCTTCTTCTTCTTTTTCTTCTTCTTCATCTTCATTTTCTTCTTCTTATTATTATCCGATCAATTGCTGTTATGCTTTTAGCCCGATAATGAGACCGTGCGTTTCAGGTTTTCACTGGTACCCAACTATTTTTCGAACATGGTCGCTTCTCCGGGTCAGACTGGATATCTTTGGTCTACATTAGTTGAGTAGTCCTGCAGAATATATTGTGGTGTCTGTTTGGGTGATTTGCAATTGAGATTGGGTGTGTTTCTAAAACCCATTCTGTGAAGATGGCCCTTGCGTCAGCAATATCCCGCTCTGAATCTAAAGATGTTTGCCTGCCCATCTCTGGCAAGTTTGCCTATGTCATTTTCTGGTTTGTATTCTCTGTGCTGGTCTCTCCACTCTCCATTCCGCCCTCACGGATCGTTTGATGGGTGTCTGCTTCTCTATAGCTATGTGGATAGCGAGTCTGCGTGTCTCCAATTCCGGCTTTTTAGAGCTCATTTTCCCTCTTGTTTCAAAGAATGCCACAGTGGTTCGGAATCTAAGACCAAATCTGCTGTTTCTATTTGGACTGCAACCCGATGTTATATTTGATTTCATTTAAGTGTCTTTTTTTTTTTTTGAAGGCTTGAAATGGCTTGGAGTACGCACATGTATTCTGTTAGAATGACTGTTTCTTCGTGTAATTGTCTTTTGTGAAGTCTATCAATGACCACCCGTTGAATGGTGAACTTTGAGATCAAGTTTATGGGGTGAGGTGTATGAGAGAACGGGACAGGAGAGCGTAAAACCAACTTGCTACATGAACCATCCGTATCGCCACCCTTTGTCATCAATATCTGACGACCTAAGGGTATGCCTGGAGGGCAGTGAAGTCGAATATTAAAAACATAAAATATCCATTATAGGGGTTGAAAGTGCCACACCTAATCATTAAGTCACACACAGATAATGAGCAATGTTTGATCTCTGACACACCCGTTAAATGTACATATAACGCGACTTAACTGGCTAACGCATTTGATGGATATCAGCTGTAGAGGATGTTAACCACCTTAGGCTGATAGGGATCTGCTTTTCTGTTCATTCTTGGGATCAGGGTAACGAAAGTATCCATTATGGGCACAATGGATATTTAGGGGAATTATTTTACACGTCTATCTTAAGACCTATGGGTATGGCTGGAAGGCAGTGAAGTCGAATCTTAAGTACATACCAGAACCAGTAAAGAGGTTGAAAGAATCACACATCGTCATTAAGACACACATCTATATTGAGCATCGTTTTCTATCAAACAAACCCATTAATAGTACATATACCGCAACTTTCCATTATCACACCAGCCCCGTCGAATCTTCAAATCCATTAAACAGCTACCATTTTCCATAAAGGTCAGTCTTTCTTGTCATCTTAGCTTGGACACTAACAGCCCTCCCGAGGGACGGTCATTCAGTTTAAATGAGAGGCGTACTAGAGATATCGTTCTAAGCTGGACAAAGCTTTCATCAACCACGGAGCCTAAATTGTTCTGTGATAACCTCTTGGATTTGACGGAAGACAAGACCACTTGAGCGAACAACAGATGTAGGGGAAGCTGTCGCGTGTCCCAGTGGGAGATGACTGTAGTTTCCAGGCAGTGGACGAGGGGACAATGAAACATCTTCTAGAACTCTTGATTAAGGAACACTGAGTTGATTTATCTACTGGAGCACAGTCATACATGTTCTGAAATTATGACTAAGAAACACTGAGTTGATTTATCAACAGGAGAACAGTCATACATGTTCTGAAAATATGACTAAGAAACACTTACTTGATGTATCTACTGGTGGGCATTGAAACATGTTCTATAACTCTGACTAAGGATTGCAGAGTTGATATATCTACTAGAGAACAAAGACACATCTTCTATAACTCTGATTAATGATCGCAGAGTTGATATATCCACTAGAGAACAAAGACACATCTTCTATAATTCTGACTAATGATCGCAGAGTTGATATATCTACTGCTGGACAGTGAAACATGTTCTAGAGGTCTGACTAAAGAATATTGAGTTGATATATTTACATGGGGACAATGAAACATATTCTAGAACTGTGACTAATGAACACTGAGTAAATATATATGCTTTTTAATGCACAAGTGTTACCCGGGTTGAGAAGAATAGGACAACTGTAACGTGCCTAATGTGCTGCGTTGAGATAATTATTTACGTTTCTTTAGCAGCATGTTACAGTGGGCCATTCTTACATCCTGACGCGTACTTAATAAGGTGGGCTGAATTCGTCCTGGCTTTAATGCAAGGCAAAGCTCCTCAGTAAGCTGAGTACTATGAGAAATACAAGGTCAACCCCTACTTCGTAGGCTAGACAGATATGTCCCAACCTGTGTCCAAGAGCACGAACAAAGACGTGAGGTAGACTCCTTATCATCGTCTCATAGAATCCACATTGCCCGTCCCTGCTTGCTGTTGTGGAAGTATGAATACGTGCCCTAATTTCGTAATAGACGACTAAAGAGCGATGTGCATTGGGCTAGCAACTTCATCATGTCAAACCATCACTATTGTAACAGACCGCACTTTTTGCCCTGGCCGTTATTCTAACTTTGAACATTCTCACACTCATCCACATCATCATGACCACAAACTGCAAATAATATAGCACACAGCAGATGGCATATTTATCACATAACATTCATATCATAAAAATGAGTAGTGAAATTACAAACACAATACAATACATATCATCTTAACTAATTATTCCTATGTTATATATAAGTTAATACAAATATTAAATAAAGCGGAAATTTTAAGCATAAGCTATTGATGGAATTCCCAACTATCTAAACCCAGTTCTATTGTTTTGCAATTACATCACGCACACCTCGCCTTAACTGCGTCCTCAACACACCTTATAAAATACTCTTCCTCACTCAAATCCCCTCAGGCGGGCGATCTGGACATACCTCGTTCACATTGTGTCCTGCTCACAACACAACGTTCCGATTATCACTTAATACAAAACTCACACACCTACTTGAGCGATCCTGTTCTATCACTAACATTCGTGCAACAGTCTATCAATCGCTCTTCTATCTAAGTCGGTGAGCTAAACATACTATATAAATTCAGTCTCTCTCTCTCTCTCGCTCTAATCTCTCTATCCGTCCTCTTCATCCCGCCTCCTGAGCTAAACTTTGTCTCGAGTTATATCGGAGCTTGACCAATGGATCTCAGGGGATGGCTATATTCAGTCTTATTGGAACGAAACACTTTGCCCACCTGTCATTCATTCTCTCGCAGCAAGCCCCGCTGCCAATCCGTCTGTCAATAATTCTCTCCCTACCCAAATCGGAAGGCCAGTTGTCAGCTCCTACCTGTCCACATTCTTTGCCCCGACTCTGTTCTCCTTTGTTGAGAGGGTGAGTGACCTTGACACGCATTTAGGTATATTTGTTATCAGCAACCACATCACCCCTGTCCTAAACTCTCTGCTCCGACGGGAACTGTTTCAATATTGCTACTGCCATTGCAAAATGCTCAGAAACAAACTCCTTTTACAGGCCTGCTGTAGCAATAACCTTGTGCTTCACTTGGAGCGAAAAAGCAAATAATCATGTCATGTCATATATAATCGGCATCATTGCGCACCAGGCAAGTCCATAGGTCTCTCTCTGCAAATGGTGAAACGTTTGTCTAATAATGATCTCTGTCATTGGCTGGGTGTTCAAACTTCTGTTATGTGAACACATATGTCAGCTATCAACCTGCAGCTAGTATTGAACTCGTGCAATGCTTAAATTATCAATCATTGGCTAATATTGGCATAATCTAACAACCAGTTATTGATTGTTATCACTGCTAATTCGCTTCATCATCTTTATCTACACAGGAAAACTCAATTTATACGAACAGATAGACATCGGAAAACGTTTGTAAATAGAAAATGTTTGTAAATCGGAATTCAACCATTTGTTAGCTTGCAAATGCATTTTGGCGATTGAACATAGTACAAAATGCACTTTTTAGCCTTTAAAATGCGTGCACTAACTAAATAGACACGAATGAGCATAAATAAACATAAATAATTAGAAATAAACAGAAATAAACACAACAAAATATAAAGAAACACAATCTAACCTTTAGATTTGTTGAGACAAATTTAATATAAATGTATAGAATTAATGTGGGATCAAGATGCTGAGCAGTGCATGAGCTGCAGCGACCAAACGCTGACTACTAGAGTCAGGGCCAGCGATCCGAGGTGCAATGTCCCTTCTCCACCTTAACTTAACTTAACATCTTTATACTGGTTTAGAAGACCCTGCAGAGTCTGTATACAACCAGTTACATTTACATCACCTTGCTCTAAAATCTATGCGCATCCAGTTTATTCTTAAATGCATTAACTGTCCCTGCCTCCACTACCTCCCCTGGCAATGCATTCCAAGCAGACACCACTCTCTGACTAAAAAAATATTTCCTAATATCTAACCTGGACCTCTCTTTAATCAGCTTGTAGCTATGCCCTCGTGTTATTGTAGGTGGCTGCATTTTAAAAAACTTGTTATAGTCTAATTTATCGATTCCTCTGATCATCTTATAAACCTGTATTAAGTCACCACGAATTCTTCTCTCTTCGAGACACTGTAGGCCGGTTTTTCTGAGTCGTTCCTCATAACTGTAATTCTGGAATCCCACTATCATCTTTGTCGCTCTTTTTTGTATTCTTTCTAGCATGTTTATGTCCCCTCTATGATAAGGACTCCACACCTGTACACAGTACTCCAATCTAGGTCTAACTAAAGCTTTATACAGTTTGACGATCACTTCCTTGCTCCTATGTTTAATATTTCTTTTTATCATACCTAACATTGCATTTGCCTTTTTCACTGCTACCTTAACTTGCTCACTCACCTTTCCTGTATGATCTATTATAACCCCCAGGTCCCTTTCCTTATCTATCTTTCTAATATTGTTTTCTCCCATTCTGTAATTATGTTCCATATTGGATCTACCCATGTGGATGACTGTACATTTATCTACATTAAACTCCATTTGCCAGCTTACAGACCATTCTCGAATTTTATCTAAATCCGACATCAATATATCCACTTCCGCTTTAGATGAGACACTACTGCATAGTTTTGTGTCATCAGCAAATTTTGCAATCATGGATCTCATATCAATGTCCAAATCATTTATATATATCAAGAACAAAATTGGTCCCAAAACCGAGCCCTGTGGCACACCACTTTTCACTTCACTCCACTCAGAGTACTCCTTATTTATGCCCACCCTCTGCCTTCTTCCCGTTAACCAATATCCAATCCATTTGGCAACTTCGCCACCTATTCCATGTGATTTTAACTTTCGAAATAATCTTTGATGAGGTACTCTATCAAAGGCCTTTGCAAAGTCTAGATAAATAACATCCACTGGCTCCCCTTTATCTATGATTTTAGTAACCTCCTCCATGAATTCTAATAGATTTGTTAAGCATGATCTCCCTCTAGTAAACCCATGCTGACTATTTCTAATTAGATTAAATTTGTCTAAATGCATTACAATGTTTTCTTTGATTATTGACTCTAACAATTTACAGACTATGCTCGTTAAACTCACCGGTCTATAATTTGCCGGATCTGATTTTTTGCCTTTTTTAAATAAGGGGATCACTCCTGCATCTTTCCAATCCCGTGGAACAATCCCTTTTGTAAGTGATTGAAAACATAATATAGCCAATGGTTTTGCTAGTTGGTTTCTAATTTCATACAGCAATTTTGGGTGAATACCATCTTGACCTGGACATTTATTCACTTTCTTCTTCTTCTTCTGCGTACACAGTCAGACAGTAACCATTATTTTCTCGAAAAAAGCGGCGGTCATCCTGAGACTCTCGCCACTACCATAGAGCTTGTCTTGCAGTTCCACTGGCAATGGCCACATCTGCTCTCTCTGATCCTCGTATGTCGGGCAGTTCTGCAGCAGATGTTCAGTGGTCATTTTACCAGTACCGCACGGGCATTCGTCGGTACACCCTATCTTCAATTTGTTGAAGAGGTGGTACCTCAGTCTGTTGTGGCCAGTGCGAAGTCTGAAGACAACGACCTGCTCTCTTCGGTTCAACTGGTAATAGGCATCGTTTTTGGTGTAACCAGTATGTTCGGTTTCCCATTTGGACATGTACCTGGCTTTGATAAGCCGTTTTGACTCTTCGTACGTCATACTGGTATCTATTTGTGGTAGCCTTGCACCTTCTTTTGCCAGTCTGTCTGCCTCCTCGTTGCCTTGGATGTTGCAGTGTGACGGAACCCACTGTACCACTACCCTTTTTGGTGCGGACTGTTGGCACAGTTTGCAGAGTGCTGCTCTTAAGTCATTAAGCTCAGTGTTTTTCTGGCTTTTTAGCGCTGTGACTACTTCGAGAGCATCTGTCAGCAGGACTATATGGCTCTCATTTTCACTGTGTGTTACCATTTCTTCCACTGCCGCCCTCAGTGCCTCTGCCTCTGCTCTGAAATTGCTCGTGTACTTACCAGTAGCGAATGACAGTGTTATTTTTCTGCCATTTGGTAGGTTCAGGAATGCTCCTGCCCCTCCGTTCTGTGTAGTGTTTGTTACAGAACCGTCGGTGTATGCATGGGTCCAGTCCATGCTTGGGTAGCTTTTCGTTATGAAGCTTAAGGTAGTGTCTCTCCTTTCTTTTTCGGTCTGTCAGTTTTTGTTTGCAATACCTGGCATATTTTCTACCACCTCTGGAAATATATCCTGCCTCCAAGTAGGTTTTCGTACAGTAGTGATGGGTTTTGGTGTTGTTAGTGCGTTTATGGGATCTTCGTGCATCTTTGCTTTGGCTATTTCTGCAAAGTTTCTCCGCTTTAGTTTCCCAGTTCCCAAATTGTTTAGCCTCTGGTACATTGGATGGTCCGTCAGTCTTCGGAGTTTCTCTGACTGCAGCTGGGCTCTGCAGTCTCTTCTGTCGGTCATGGATTGCAGTTTTGTAATCTTTTCAAGTTCTACAATTGGCGTTGACTTCATGCCACCAGTTATGATTCTCATGGCTTGGTTTTGAAGTTTGTTAACTTTATCGAAGTTCGCCTTCGCTGCTGTTGTCCATGCCGCGATGCCATACTCGAGAACTGGTCTCACTCTTCCAGTGTACAGTTTCTTTAGTATGCCTTCGTCTGCTCCCCAGCTTGTGCCAGCAAGTTTCCTCATGATCGCCATCCTTTCTCTGGCTTTCATTCGGTTTCTCTCAATCTGACTTTTCCATGTCATGCGCCGATCACATGTGACTCCCAGATAGGTTGGGTTGTCGTTTGGCTGCAGGATTTTGCCATTTAGGCTTAATTTGGTACTTTGGGGTTTTAATGAGAGCGAGAATATTGTGCACGTGGTTTTCTCCTCGTTTATTTTGACCAGCCATGAGTTCGCCCACTCTTCCAGCGATGTTAGGGCCGTTTGCATCCGATTTCTTGCTATGGTGAGATTCTTTTCAGAGGTCCACATAGCCAGATCGTCTGCAAACATTGAGCTATGGACTCTTCTTGGTATATTCTCTGTAATATCGTTTATATATACCAGGAAGAGTGTGGGTGACAGTACTCCCCCTTGGGGTACTCCCTGCTCGAGTGTCACCTTTTTGCTCATCTGCCCTTGTACTTGGACTCTGGCCGTTCTTTGTTTGAGGTAGTGGTTGATCCACTTGTACATCTTCCCACAAACATCACTTCTTCTTAGCTTGACTCTAAGTCCATCCTTCCAGACTTTGTCAAATGCCTTTTCCAGATCCACCCAAACAGCTACTGTGTGTTTCTGTGCCTGGTAGGCATCTTCTATCTCCTGGGCTATGAGGATGACCTGGTCCTCGGTGGATCTGTGCTGTCTAAAGCCGGCTTGCTGTGGAATTAGTATTCGTTTTTCTTCCAGATGCCACATCAGTCTGGTGTTTATCATCCGTTCCATCAGCTTGCCGACACAGCTCAGTAGGCTTATGGGCCTGTATCCATTCGGATCTGTTTTGTCCTTTCCTGTTTTTGGTACTGGTACCAGTATTGCATCTTTCCATGCCTGGGGTACAATACCCCTTTTCCAGCTTTGGTTCAGGACTGATAGTAGTTTTTCCTTCGCTGTTTGGCCCAGCCCCATCAGCATTTCGTTTGTTATCCCGTCTTTTCCGGGAGATTTCCTTCTCTTTAGTGTTCTCATAGCCTCTTCCATTTCGCGCATTGTTAGTTTGGCCATCATGTGCTCTTCAGGAGCCGTATTTATGTTTTCGTGCCCCTTTAGCTCTTCGCTAATGTCTGTATGCTTATCTGCAGGGACCTCGATGTGGTTTGCTCTGGCATAGTGATCGACAAAGGCGTTTGCGGCTTTCTTACCTGTGATCAAGTTCTCGCCTTGCTTGATAGTAATTTGTTTATTTGACGGGGTTTCGTCGTTCATGGCTCTGACTAGCTTCCATAGCTTGTTCCCTTCTTTGTCCAGGTTTAAACTTTCCGTTTTATTTTTCCAACTTTCTCTTGCTGTTTGCTTGAGAGTGTGTTTGTACTTCGCCGCGGCGGCTTTGAGGGCGATGTTTGCCTCCACGGATTTTTCTCGTTCTGCCATGTTCCTCGCATTTGTTACTGCATCTTCCACTTTCTGTAACTCATCATTCCAGTAGGGCTTATAGTTTTTCCTAGCTCCTCTTGGGATGGTTTCAGTGGCGGCTTGCATTATTGCCTTGCTTAGGCTCTCTACCATGGGCTTCATTTTGGTGTTTCGTGCGTTGATGGTTTCGCACAGCCCATCTGTCAGGATTGCAAATCTGTCCCAGTCGGCTCGTTTGTAATTCCAACGTGGGAGCGGTTTTGTTTCCTGTGGGCCTACTTCCATGTCAATGGTTAGCCTGATCGGCCTGTGGTCGCTACCTGCCAGTTGGTTTAGCACCTGGCGGTCTATTTTATAGTGTATGTCCTGTGTGGAGAAGGCCAAATCTGGAGTCGAGGTGGTATGCCATGTTCTTGAATAGAAGCTAGGGCTATCCTCCGGCCTATTGATTAGGGAGAGATTTGCATCTATCTCCCAATCTTCCACTTCGTCACCTCTGCTGTCTGTGTCAGAGTATCCCCATCTCTCCGAGTGGCTGTTGAAATCTCCAACCACTATGCAGTTGGAGTCTCTGACCTCCATACTCGAGAGCGATAGGTCTCTGTTTGGTGGTCCGTACAGATTGAAAATGCGGAGCTTCGTCTCTTGAGCCATTATGTCAACTCCTACAATTTCTGCTTGTCCGGTGTGATTGACAGGTACCGCGCTACTCGGTATGCTGTTTCTGGTCAGTATCAGGACCCCTCCTTTGTGGCCTTCTCTATCTAGACGGAAAGTTTGGTATCCTCTGATTGAGAATTTATGGTTTTTGTTGAGGTGCGTTTCCTGGATACATGCCACGTCAATCTTACCTTCATGCAGGTGATGTGTTAGGGAAAGTTTTTTGTTAATGACTCCCTCCGCATTCCACTGTAATATTCTGAGGGTCTTGAGGTTTTGGCCAATAGTCGTTTCCCCATAGCCATGTGCCTTGACTCCACGACACATGGGTGGGTGACCACCAGTAGTTAAGGGTGGGCCCCTTCGAGGCGTGGGGCCAGGCGCTATCGCTGCCTGGCGGGTCTCCTCAGGATGAGCGCCATACGTTTTTCGAATAGGTTGTGCTGCCATCATACTGTGATTTACGTTGCACTGTTTTGTTAGGCTTGCGGCCCCGTGCATCCGATTTCAACAGGCGTTTCTGTAGGGATGCCCTCCTTAGCCTTTGGCTGTCCCCAGCCTATCTGCAAGGCAGCAGTTGTTTACGATCAGAGTTTTCTCTCCTATGGAAGTTGTCTTTCCAGACTATCGAGTCTTCACTACTCGTGTCTATAGGGTGCAATGATGATATGTGATGATATATGAGATGGACTGGTTTACCCGGAAGAGAGGCAGTCCAGTGTGTCTGTATCCCAGGATCGTCACGTCCTGCCAGAAACGTAGCATTTGCATGTGAGTGTGGTATCTCTTTTTCCCTTTATTTTCTTGGCTTCTATGCAGGGATGGTACGCCTAGCATTCCCCGCCACCTGGGGTGTTGACACAGTGGGGCAGGTGTGCAATGTCCGCTGGTCTGCATCTCTTCTGCGTCCAGTATGATAGTTTTATGGCTGATAACGTACAGAGGTAGATATCGTAGCCGGAGTGCATTCAGCCAGGGGACAAGCCTGGTAATGTCACAGAGATGTTGTTCGCCTGATGTGCAGACAACTCTCATGGTCAGTGGTTGAGTCTTGACAGTTCACAGTGAGGTGGCTGCTCTACTGTTTTCGACACCCCGACCAGGTACTCAGTCTTTGGTTGGTGTTTTCGCACCCCAACGCCGTATAGGGTGAGTATCAAGCAGTGGTCCGCCCGCTTTGATTGGCGGACGGCAAGGACCTCTTACTGTGGCTCTACCTGATAGGGCTGGGGCGATAGCCCTAGGTCCCGAGCATGTAGGAGCCTCCCATTGCAGTGGTGCTGAGATTTTGGGCGGGATTGTGGCTTACAAGGGTTCGGCCGTAATCCCCCACATGGTAGCCTCGCGCCCTTGGCTTATCAGCCTGGTACGTGAACCAAAGTGTCTGCGGCTCCTCTCGATTTGAGCTGCTTTTCCGTAGCAACGCCCTGTCATTTGTAGGGTAAAACTGACCTGTCTTCAGATGATCTATTTCCAGCACCCGTTCACTATTTGGTCAGACGAATTTATTGAGGGCTTTTGTTTGTCAATGACCAGGTATTTGAAATCTGCGGTTTCTGCGGAGTTAAACACGATTTCCGTAGCGTTCTTTCATTTGGGTGTTTGAGAGCTGACTTGTCATCCGTGAGTCTAATACCAGCGTACGTTCATTATTAGACCCAAACGGCAGTGCTCTCGATTTGTCAGTTGTTCTACAGTATTGGCGTGTTCAGTCAAATTAAGCCGCAGGTTCCACACCTGGTGGTGCCCTTCCGTCAATTCCCTTAGCGAGACAATCAAGTTTCTTAGGGGATAGTCCCAGATTTTCGAGGGTCTAATTCCAGCACATGTTCTCTATTAGACCCCACGAAGGTGTACATTTGGTAGTCATTCTGCAGTATTGGCGTGTTAAATTAATTTAGTTCTCAGGCTCCACTCCTGATAGTGCTCTTCCGTCAATTCCTTTATCAAACACTGGATGCAGACAAAACCGGGCCACAGGGGGCATAACCCCAGAATTCTGGGGGTCTAAGTCCAGCACCAGTTCAATATTAGACCCCAGAAGAGTGGTCTCGGCATGTCAATCATTTCACTGTTTCCCGTGTTGAGTCAAATTAAGCCGCAGGCTCCACTCCTGGTGGTGCCCTTCCGTCAATTCCTTTAAGTTTCAGCTTTGCAACCATACTTCCCCCGGAACCCAAACACTTTGGTTTCCCGGAAGCTGCCCGCAGAGTCATCGAAGCAACTCCTGCGGATCGCTAGTCGGCATCGTTTATGGTCAGAACTACGACGGTATCTGATCGTCTTCGCGCCTCTGACTTTCGTTCTTGATTAATGAAAACATTAAATTTGTCTAAATGCATTACAATGTTTTCTTTGATTATTGACTCTAACAATTTACAGACTATGCTCGTTAAACTCACCGGTCTATAATTTGCCGGATCTGATTTTTTGCCTTTTTTAAATAAGGGGATCACTCCTGCATCTTTCCAATCCCGTGGAACAATCCCTTTTGTAAGTGATTGAAAACATAATATAGCCAATGGTTTTGCTAGTTGGTTTCTAATTTCATACAGCAATTTTGGGTGAATACCATCTTGACCTGGACATTTATTCACTTTCAACCCCTCCAATTTTTTAAAAACCATTTGCTCTGTAATACAGATTGATCTTAATCCCGCTGTATCCATGTCTCTTTGAAAATATCTATAGGCTCTGGGATCTCGGAGCAGTCCTCCTTTGTGAAGACTGTGCCAAAGTACTGATTGAGCAGATTAGCAGCCTCCCTATTCTCACTTATTATTTTCCCTGTACTGTCTATGAGAGGGCCTACTTTGTCTTTCGTTCTTTGTTTATTTCTAACCTCCGCGGGATCATCCTGGATTTCATTCTGCATCACGGTTTACTGACTAAGGAAAAGAAATCGAAATGGGTTTCTAGCCCGTTACACAACAATATCGCCCTGAAATCGGATGTATGGCACCGAAAGGCCACATTTTGCAGTCAAGTAGTAAACGAAACGCATTCAGTACTACGAACTACATCCTGCTACTTGCAAAGTCGTTTTCAGGGTTTGGTAGTGGAAGTTTGAGAACGAACGACGAAGAAACAGAGAATGAATGACTGAGATTCAGGTGTCTTGAATTCATTAGTCAGCCTCACGATCATATGAGAATTGTGTGAATGTTAATATGTTCTTAGTGTTCAGGGATACAATCACCAGAAAAGTCAATCACCGTGAAGATTCCCTCAACGAATCGATTTTGGCAGACGACCAGAGCCTCTTCTACAATAGGATTGACAGCATCTCATCTGCCTCGACTCTGCCGGCCTAGAGTGTAACATGAAGATCAGCATCGACAAAATAGAAATATGACAGTTAACTGTCAACCGACAGATAGTTTCCACATCGACGGAAAAACCCGCAAACAGGTACGGGAATTTCCGTACCAGGGAAGTGTCTTCGCTGAGGATGGCAGACCGGACATATATATATATATATATATATATATATATATATATATATATATATATATATATATATATATAAATATATATATATGATATATATACATAGAGAGAGAGACAGAGAGAGAGAGGGACAGAGAGACAGAAAATTTAATTCAAAATGCAAACAAAGTGCACACTAGCTGACACCAATGATAAAACATCCAAGTGTCATTACCCACTAAAAAGACGCTGATAAACGCAATGATCATACACCCGTTATGTTATCAGTGTAAAATTTGAGGTTTATTATATAGGCATTCACGCTAGATCAAGACCTGTGAGGCGCTCTGGGTACTAAGTGCAGCATGAAAGACAATTCGCAACACATTTCGCAACAGCAATTTGAGGAAAGTAGCGAAGACTACATCGGTTAATTACTATATTGAAGCACAGAAAATAAAGTGGTTTAGACATTCAACAAGGATACGGTTTGATAAACTCACAGCGAGGTCATACTACGCGCAGGTTTCAGGGTAACGAGCAAGCTATCGACCCCAGACACGATGGATCAATGAAACCCTTCAAAAGTACAACACTTCGGCAGGACAGACCTCCCTCCTAGGAAACACCAAATGTCTACGCAGAACTCCTCTCTGAGACGTCGTCAGGCAAGAGCAGTAGGATAAAGGAAGAAAAGACGAAGAGATCAGTTTGATCTTTTTGGAGAAATGCAACTTCAGTGTGGTCTTAGAGGGGTTGATAATAATATTTCTTTTCTGAATAATAATAATAATAATGATGTTCACTTAGACAACGGAGACCCATTGCGTCGGTCGGCCACATACATGATCCTCTGCTGTGGCGTGGTCCAGGGCGGAGGGGGAGGTTGGTATCTGCCGGACCCATACTATGCGGGGACGACGTCTTCTGCGCCGCCTCCAGCCGGCCGGGGAAAGACTTTTTTCGCTGAGCGATGACTTGTGTAGTATCCTGTAGGCCGGGGTTTCCTTGTCCAGCTGTACAACATGATCGAAAAAAGAAACTCGACGGCCGTCAAGTGTTTATGAGATTGGGTTGAGGCCTGTTTCAGTAGAGACCTTAACGTTGCGGATGTAGTCATGCCATCGGATGCCCAGGATACGCTGTAGGTTTCTCATGTGGAAGGCCTCCAGTCTCAACATGTCATGTTTCAGCAATGTCCAGGTTTCAATACCGTAAAGCAGGACTAGGATCACGTAGTACTGGTAGAAGCTGGTATTTGTCCCAAGGAAAATCTTACCGTTATTCCACACACGTCGGAGGTTGTGCATAGCTACGCAGCTAGTCATATCCGTGTTGACACATCGGTCTGAATGGTTAGGGTTGAAAATAGAATACCTCTTTCAGATGTATCAACACACTTAGTTTCCATTAAGAATATTATGAAAACAAATAGAACATATCCACATGAGCGATGTCAAAAAGCTGTGATACGAATTTCGAGATGAAACTAACAAATAACATGACGAGCAATCAGTTTTGAAACGGGCCAACTGGTTTGAATAACAATCTATAAAAAGGTTGCAAGAGCGAATTCGAGTTCGTATGCAAGAACTTTTGTTGTAAATGACGTTTTTCGTCTGAACAGGTGTTCGTAAAGCGCTGGCTCGTTTATGCGGGTCTTCGTAAGGTTAGTGTTCGCTTTAGCGGGTGTTCGTAAGGTTAGGGCTCCTTTTAGCGGGTGTTTGTAAGGTTAGGGCTCGTTTTAGCGGGTGTTCGTAAGGTTATGGCTCGTTATAGCGGGTGTTCGTAAGGTTAGGGCTCGTTTTAGCCGGTTTCGGAACAAGAGGGATCGTATGAGCCGGTGTTTGTACGACTAGGACTTATTTGAGCTAGTGTTCGTAATACGGGGGCTTGTGTGAGCGGGCGTTTGTAAGGCCAGTGCTCCTATGAGCGGATGTTCGTAATGCGGGTGTTCGTAATGCGGGTGTTCGCATGAGTGTGTATTTGTGAGAGAGTGTTTGTAAGGCAAGTTTTTGTTTAGCGTGGCACCACAACACCTATGTCGACGCATTGACTAATGAGATGGTGATAGACGAGATTCCCGTAGTTAGTGAGGGACACGCAGATGAAGAGAATCATAGCACAATAGTAGGGAACGACGTGGGCTAGTGGTTAAGTGACGTGGCTCACAAGCCGAAGGTGCTAGGTTAGATCTCCATCACACCACCGGCCGTTACCCCGGGGAAGCAAATGCTGAGAAAATGCAGGGGAAAGCAGACCTTACATAAAATGTATGCTCAAGTCGAATGCACTGGGCTGATAGGTGCATAATAAAAACAACAGTGCAACGCACACGGCTTTAGAAATTTGAGCGTGGAGCCGTGTTTCGCAACCTTTTTACACATACGGATAAATGCAAATTGGAAACGTTTTTCACCGACCGGTGAAAATAGGAAAACATTGGAAGAAAGTAGTTAAACGGTGGATTTAGAGAAGGCATTTGACTAGGTGTGGAAAGAGGGACTTAAAGTCAAGATATGAAGAAGTGAGGTTTGTGGGGAAAATGTACAGATGGATCAGCCACTACCTTGAAAACAGAACAGCCAGAGCTCAAGTACAAGGGCGGATGAGCAAAAAAGGTGACACTTGAGCAGGGAGTACCCCAAGGGGGAGAACTGTCACCCTCACTTTTCCTGGTGTATATAAACAACATCACAGAGAATATACCAAGAAGAGTCCACAGCTCCACAGACGATCTGGCTATGTGGATCTCATAAAAAAATCTCACCATAGCAAGCAATCGGATGCAGAAGGCCCTAACATCTTTGAAGGAGTGGGCGAACTCATGGCTGGTCAAAATATTTGAGGAAAAAACAACATGTACGATATTCTCGTTTTCAAACAAACCTCAGAACACCAAAATAAGTTTTAACGGCAAATATATGCAGCCAAACGACAACCCAAACTACTTGGGAGTCACATTTGATCGGCGCATGTCATGGAAAAGTCAGATCGAGAGAAACCGAATGAGAGCCAGACAGAGAATGGCAATCATGAGGAAACTTTCTGGCACAAGCTGGGGAGCAGACGAAAGTATACTAAAGAAAGTGTACACTGGAAGAGTGAGACCAGTTCTCGAGTATGGCATTGCGGCATGGACAACAGCAGCAAAGGCGAACTTTGATAAAATCAGCAAACTTCAAAACCAAGCCATGAGAGTTATAACAGGAGGCATGAAGTCAACGCCAATTGTGGAACTTGAAAAGATTACAAATCTGCAATCCATGACCGACAGAAGAGACTGCAGAGCCCAGCAGCAAGCAGTGAAACTCCGAAGACTGACAGACCACACAATGCATCAGAGACTAAATAGATTTGGAAATGGGAAACTAAAGCGGAGAAACTTTGCAGAAATAGCCAAAGCAAAGATGAGCGAAAAGCCTATGAACACATTAACACCAAAGCCCATCCCTACTGTACGAAAACCTACCTGGAAGCAGCATATCATTCCGGAGGTGGTATAAAATATACCAGGTATTGGGGACAAGAACAGCCAGACTGAAAAAGAAGGAAGAGACATAACCCCGAGGTACATAACGAGAAACTACCCAAGCATGGACTGGACCCATGCATACACTGACGGTTCTGTAACAAACACAACACAGACGGAGGGGCAGGAGTATTCCTGAGCCTACCAAATGGTTAAAAAAATAACACTGTCAGTGGTAACTGGAAAATTCTCAAGCAATTTCAGAGCGGAGGCAGAGGCACTGAGCGCTGCAGCAGAAGAAATGCTAACTGGTAAAAGAAATGAACGCCATATAGTCCTGTTTACAGATGCCCTGGCCGTAGTTACAACACTAAAAAGCCAGAAAAATGCTGAACTTAATGATTTAAGAGCATTACTTTGTCAACTATGCCAGCAATCCACACCAAAAAGAGTAGTGGTAAAGTGGGTTCCATCCCACAGTAACATCCAAGGCAACGAGGAGGCAGACATACTGGCAAAAGAAGGTGCAAGACTATCACAACCAGATTCTAGTGTGACCTACGAAGAGTCCAAAAGGCTTATTAGAGCCAGATACATGGCCAAATAGGAAACAGAACATACTGGCTACACAAAAAACGATGTTTATTACCAATTGAACATAAGAGAGCAGGTCATGATCTTCAGACTCCGCACAGGCCACAACAGACTGAGGTACCACCTTTTCAATAAACTGAAGATAGGTGGCACTGACGAATGCACTTGTGGTACCGGGAAAATGACCGCTGAACATCTGCTGCAAAACTGCCCGACATACGAGGACCAGAGAAAGCACATGCGACCATCACCAGTGGCAACACTAGACAAGCTCTATGGCAGTGTCGACAGCCTCAGGATGACCGCTGCTTTTGTGAAAAAATACAGGTTGACGTTAGACAGCGTACGAATAAGAAGAAGAAGAAGAACGGTTTTGCTGTTTGACTTTTTTGTCTTTATGATGTAGGGATTCGATTTTACAATCCAAATGCCACCGACATACGCCCAAAAACAATAACTTACCTTACAGAATACAGCAACATGTAATTAGTAGATATTTACTAACATGTAAAATTATTCTAACAATTTAAGAATGTCCTGATTTACGGTTCGCAATATTTTCGATATTTCCTCTCAAAAACCTGACTTCTTCTTCTACTTCTTCTTCTTCTTCTTCTACTCCTTCTTTTTGTCGTCTCATCTTCTACCAGTGTCGTGGTATGTATTTGTCGTGTGTCGTCTCATCTTCTACCAGTGTCGTGGTATGTATTTGTCGTGTGTCGTCTAATCTTCTACCAGTGTCGTGGTATACCTCTCGTGACCCGAGCAACACTTTTTTCTCCAATTTACGGCAGGTCTCGTTTACCCTGTCTATCCACCTTTTCCTCGGTCTACCTCTAGCTCTTCTTCCTGATGTTCACCTATAGAAGGTTGCACGAACAATGTGGTGTGGTTGCATTTTTACAATGTGGCCAAACCAATTCATTCTCTGTAGCTCGATGTACAGTAGGCAGGGAATTGTTATAGTCTTCTCCCGAATACTGATATTTGTGATTCTTCTGTGTTGTTAGTGATCGTTTGTAGGTACCGCATTTCCCAGGTGGATACCTGTTGTTCCTGGGCCTTATACAATGCACATGTCTAGCACTGGTAACACAGGGTTAGAATGAAGAGGAAGATACTATTTATCATCTTGTTTTTTGATTGGAGGGAAATCTTGGGGTGTCTTATTGGTAGAGACAGCTGGTATGTGACAGCGTTAGCCCTCTGCCCTCTCGTCTCTTTCTCTTTGTCGAGTCTGCCATCCTCAGTAAGAACAGCTCCCAAATACCAATATTCTTGTACCTGTTTTATTTTTGTTTTTTAATCCCGTGAATAACAAGTTTGGGTGTGCTTTCTACCGATATTCATTACCTCTGTTTTTAATGTATTGATATTCATGTTGTACTTTTGACAGTTCAAGTAGAGTGAGTCAATATGACTTTGTACGTTCTGTTTATTGAGGTGGATCAAACATTGGTCGCCAAATATAGATGAGCTGTTGTGTTCGAATTACTTGTTCACGGACCGGCAGGAAATTTCTGCGTACCAGCATCGGTTCAGGGACCGGTGTTTGGGAAACACTGGTCTAGAGAACTCTGGTCTACTTTCATCAGTAAGCTCCTGATGTGAGGAAAGCTATTGCAACCGGCTACTGAACGTGTCTTTCAGTTCTTACATAAGGGTAAACTTACTCATCGTGGTATTCGACAACAACTACAATAACACGTATTGTAAAATGCGTACCAAGCTTCATCTACTATCTGCAGTTGGTCTTTTTAAATGAAGCCCAACCGTGGCATAACACGAAAATCAAAATTTAGAGGTAAAGTGCCTTCATCAACAAGTCCTCCAAAAGAGTCGTATCCTGTAATGGCTTGATAGAGTTCCCAACTAAAGTTTAAGGAACAGAACAGAACATAGGTAGGTTGATAGGTAAAACATTGCGAAAGCTCCAAGTTAGTATCACCACGCAATCTCTGTCGTGAACTTCCTGATCCAGGACAGAAATAGACAAAGGCAGGGTAAAGTACACACGAAGAAGAGATCTTGAGGCCATACAAGAAATTGTGCCAAGCCGAGGTACTAGCTTTCCCGTCTTTTATGAGAAATAGTACGCACACATATAGCGACTTGTCGTGATGAATTAGTTAAAATGTCAAGATTTGATGAAAAGTATACACAAATGTCATTATATGATGAAAAGTATACACACATGTTATGAATTGATGAAACGTATACACACATGTCATGAGTTGATGAAAAGTATACACAAATGTCAAGAGTTGATGAAAAGTATACACGAATGTCAAGATTTGATGAAAAGTATACACGAATGTCATGATTTGATGAAAAGTATACACAAATGTCATGATTTGATGAAAAGTATACACAAATGTCATGAGTTGATGAAAAGTATACACGAATGTCAAGATTTGATCAAAACTATACACAAATGTCATGATTTGATGGGTTAGTTAGTTGCTAATCACAAGCGACTTTTGCATCATCATCAGACGCGGTTTGGCTTGATGATGTAACTTACACTCTATTTGGATTATTGTGAGAAACAAACTGCTCTGGTCATCAACTTTACTGTCTCGTCACCAGTTACCAAGAGGCAAAGTCGAACAGTCGAGATGACTGGATGGTAACTTAGAATGCAGGCACTCTGAGACCATGGGTCATTTGAAATTTCCGGGATTTGATCGCGCACCGTGTCGGACCATTGCTTTGAGAGACGAGTGCCGTACCTACCACTCGACATCAGCGATGAAAAGTTAATATAAAAATGTCATTATTCCCGGTAGAAAGTATCTAAAAGATCATGATGGGATGAAGTGTTTATTGTAATGTCATGATTGAATGAGATATTTAATAATGTGATGGTTCGATGAAAGGAGTTTAAAAATGTCATAAATGAAAATATTATTAAAAAGTGTTATTTTGATGACAGTTACATTAAAAGATTCTGATTTTATGAAAAAGTGTATTAAGAAGTAATAATTTGATGAAAAGAATATTTTTAAATATCACGATTTGACAAAAAGTATATTTAAATGCAAAAAAGTTATTGAATAAAAATGTCACGGTGGCTTAAGAAATTTGTATTATAGTGAAGTGATTTGGTAACATATGCAAGGTCTCCACAATTTTGACAAAAGACAATTGTCCCTAGTGCATCATAAGGTAATACACGCAAACAAGGCAAAACATAGAAGGGCAGGTCACATGTTACGACGAAACGGTGGTTCAATGGAGCACAGTCTTGTTCCAACGAGGCAACAAGAAGACCGCGGGGAAGACCTCAAATGCGTTGGTCTGACTCCCTAGCTGCATGCTGCAACATCCGAGTTGCCTCTAGAGGAGTACTTACCACGCATTAATGTTCAGTGGCCCAAAACAGTGTCCGCTGAAGACGAAGTTGGGACCCGCTGCTACGCAGGGGAACGGTCATCAAGATCAAGATCAAGATTTGGTGACAATTTTATTAAAATTTGATAATTTAATGAAAAGTATATTCAAATGTAACACACAGATACATTCGCTTATGGTAGAAAACAGAACAAAGACTAATGTAATATGACATCTTATGAAGAAGGTATGACTAGATATGCAAAACATCATAAAAGACGCAAAGTTAGTATCACCATGCAATCTCTGTAGTAAAACCCTCATGAAATAAATAGAAGAAGTAATGGGGAAAGGAAACAAAAAGAAGAGATCTTGAGGCAGATATAAGCATAAAACAAACATGCTGAATAAACCTGGAGAAAATAACACAGAAAAGATATGCTTGGAGAAGATTGAAAGATGACATATGCCCCTCAACGGGTTGAGATGAAGAACAAGTTGAATAAGTGTTCTTACATTCTGACGGCAGGCCAGAGCAAGGAATCCACGAGTCACATACAAGGGTTTAGTGAACGCGTTGTTGACGATCTGATAACAATTTTATAAAATTATTATTTCTCTTTATCATCGTCCTTTCTACTTTCAGCTCCACACGAAGTATAAAGTGACACGCGCAGCTGTCCCTCTTTTAGATTAGATTTTAGATGATGGTGTAAAATCCATTACGTGCACTCTAAAATTGGTGGGGTTATTAGATATTATTTTTCCCACGATAAGGGGTGAGGGTGTGTAGAGAAAGGGGGAGGGGGGAATAACAGCATGAAAAAAAACACTGCTCAGTAGCTTATCAGTAAGCGCTTGGAAGGTTGCAGTAGTTCTATTCTATCATATATAGTGGGGAACTGATACCCTATTCCGGCCAGAAACAACAAACTGACCAGGACGACGTGTCAGGGTCAGGCACAATACACTGATCAAGACCACACTCTCTCTTCCATGTAGTATTCACTGCAAACAGATTGTTTCAAAGGCAGTCTGACTGATAAGATGTGGATGGTTGTGATCCCCGTAGTAGTGAGCTTCACGCAGATGAAACCAAGCATAGCACACCCGCCTAGAGAACCGCGTTCCACCTTTATCAGCACACTCGCAATGCGAGGAAAGCTACTACAACTCGCCACTTGACGCCGTTTTCAGAGCGCACAAAAGGTAAACTTATCCAATGTGGACATTAAACAACAACAATAGCAACAACAACAACAACAATACTATCTTCTTCTTCTTCTTCTTCTTCGTACGCAGTCAGACAGTAACCATTATTTTTTCGAAAAAAACAGCGATCATCCTGAGGCTGTCGACACTGCCATAGAGCTTGTCTAGTGTTGCAACTCGTGATGGCCACATCTGCTCTCTGTGATCCTCGTATGTCGGGCAGTTTTGCAGCAAATGCTCAGCGGTCATTTTCCCGGTACCACACGGGCATTCGTCGGTGCCACCTGTCTTCAATTTGTTGAATAGGTCGTACCTCAGTCTATCAACAATACTATCTAAATATCAGGATAACGAACATTGGAACATTTGACACATACGTTAAATTATATGCCAAAAATATTTGTTAAAAATAATTATGCCTAAAAACTCAGCCTTCAGCAGTGAAATATTGTCAGGTGTTGGATTTAATGTTCGGCATGTTATCACATAAGGTCAACTCAGGTGAAAATCAATTCCCGGAAGCGAAACTTGACAACAGTAGTGTCTCCAAACCTGTTTAGACATGACCACTGCCGAAAATTTGAAACATTTTGTGCGGACCGCTCAGACAGACGCGAACAGGTGACAATAGGAACTATTTTTTGAGGACCGGTAGACAGACGGGGACCGATGAAAATAGGAAACATATTTTGAAGACCGGTCAGACAGACGTGGACGGATGAAAATAGGAAACATTTTTTGAGGACCGGTCAGGCAGACGTGGGCCGATGAAAATAGGATACATGTTGTGCGGACCGGTCAGACAGAAGCGGGCCGGTGACAATAGGAAACATTTTTTGAGGACCGGTCAGATAGAAGTGGACCGATGAAAATAGAAAACATTTTTTGAGGGCCGATCAGACAGACGTGGACTGATGAAAATAGGAACAATTTTTATCTGACCGCTCAGACAGAATAAAAATAACACTGTTTAATTATTATTTTGTGTACTTATTTCTAAATCTAATATTACACAAGGACAATGTTACAGGTATTTAAAATAGCCATAAATCGAGCAGTACATAAAAGTGCTGGTAATAAAATGTCTTGAAATTTGGAAAAAAGCACTCATTGCCTTCATGTAGCAGACGTCGCTCTCATGACAGTCGATCTGAAAGACAATCAATCTTTAGCCAGCTCTCCCGCGTCTGCCACTGTCAATCCCAGACCCTCTGTAATGTCCCTTGTCATCTTCTCATTGGTCTGCCTCTACCTCTTTTACCAGGTGCAATACCCTCTAGTATCGTTCTTTATAAGCATGTTTGGCGGTTGATGTGACCGAAGCATGTTAGTTTCAATGTTTCATTCGAGTAAAGTTGGTAGGAAGTCTGATATTGCTTCAATGCTAGAATTTTTAGAGAAGGAACCACAGGTCTAGTAACTATAACAAAGGGAGTAAGACAGTCGCTTAGAGAAGGAACCACAGGTCTAGTAACTATAATAAAGGGAGTGACACAGACGCTTAGAGAAGGGACCACAGGTCTAGTAACTATAATAAAGGGAGTAAGACAGTCGCTTAGAGAAGGAACCACAGGTCTAGTAACTATAATAAAGGGAGTAAGACAGTCGCTTAGAGAAGGAACCACAGGTCTAGTAACTATAATAAAGGGAGTAAGACAGTCGCTTAGAGAAGGAACCACAGGTCTAGTAACTATAATAAAGGGAGTAAGACAGTCGCTTAGAGAAGGAACCACAGATCTAGTAACTATAATAAAGGGAGTAAGACAGTCACTTAGAGAAGGAACCACAGGTCTAGTAACTATAATAAAAAGAGTAAGATAGTCGCTTAGAGAAGGAACCACAGGTCTAGTAACTATAATAAAGGGAGTAAGACAGTCGCTTAGAGAAGGAACCACAGGCCTAGTAACTATAAGAAAGGGAATGACACAGACGCTTAGAGAAGGAACCACAGGCCTAGTAACTATAAGAAAGGGAGTAAGACAGTCGCTTAAAGAAGGAACCAATTCCTAGTAACTATACAAAAGGGAGTAAGACAGTCGCTTAGAGAAGGAACCACAGGTCTAGTAACTATAATAAAGGGAGTAAGACAGTCACTTAGAAAAGGAACCACAGGTCTAGTAACTATAATAAAGAGAGTAAGATAGTCGCTTAGAGAAGGAACCACAGGTCTGGTAACTATAATAAAGGGAGTAAGACAGTTGCTTAGAGAAGGAACCACAGGCCTAATAACTATAAGAAAGGGAATGACACAGACGCTTAGAGAAGGAACTATAGGCCTAGTAACTATAAGAAAGGGAGTAAGACAGTCGCTTAGAGAAGGAACAATAGGTCTAGTAACTATAATAAAGGGAGTAAGACAGTCGCTTAGAGAAGGAACCACAGGTCTAGTAACTATAATAAAGGGAGTAAGACAGTCGCTTAGAGAAGGAACCACATGTCTAGTAACTATAATAAAGGGAGTGACACAAACGCTTAGAGAAGGGACCACAGGTCTAGTAACTATAAGAAAGGGAGTAAGACAGTCGCTTAGAGAAGGAACCACATGTCTAGTAACTATAATAAAGGGAGTAAGACAGTCGCTTAGAGAAGGAACCACAGGTCTAGTAACGATAACAAAGGGAATAAGACAGTCGCTTAGAGAAGGAACCACAGGTCTAGTAACTATAATAAAGGGAGTAAGACAGTCGCTTAGAGAAGGAACCACAGGTCTAGTAACTATAATAAAGGGAGTAAGACAGTCGCTTAGAGAAGGAACCACAGGTCTAGTAACTATAATAAAGGGAGTAAGACAGTCGCTTAGAGAAGGAATCACAGGTCTAGTAACTATAATAAAGGGAGTAAGACAGTCGCTTAGAGAAGGAACCACAGGTCTAGTAACTATAATAAAGGGAGTAAGACAGTCACTTAGAGAAGGAACCACAGGTCTAGTAACTATAATAAAGGGAGTAAGACAGTCGCTTAGAGAAGGAACCACAGGTCTAGTAACTATAACAAAGGGAGTAAGACAGTCGCTTAGAGAAGGAACCACAGGTCTAGTAACTATAACAAAGGGAGTAAGACAGTCGCTTAGAGAAGGAACCACATGTCTAGTAACTATAATAAAGGGAGTGACACAGACGCTTAGAGAAGGGACCACAGGTCTAGTAACTATAATAAAGGGAGTAAGACAGTCGCTTAGAGAAGGAACCACAGGTCTAGTAACTATAATAAAGGGAGTAAGACAGTCGCTTAGAGAAGGAACCACAGGTCTAGTAACTATAATAAAGGGAGTAAGACAGTCGCTTAGAGAAGAAACCACAGGTCTAGTAACTATAATAAAGGGAGTAAGACAGTCGCTTAGAGAAGGAACCACAGGTCTAGTAACTATAATAAAGGGAGTAAGACAGTCGCTTAGAGAAGGAACCAATTCCTAGTAACTATAAAAAAGGGAGTAACACAGTCGCTTAGAGAAGGAACCACAGGTCTAGTAACTATAATAAAGGGAGTAAGACAGTCACTTAGAAAAGTAACCACAGGTCTAGTAACTATAATAAAGAGAGTAAGATAGTCGCTTAGAGAAGGAACCACAGGTCTAGTAACTATAATAAAGGGAGTAAGACAGTTGCTTAGAGAAGGAACCACAGGCCTAATAACTATAAGAAAGGGAATGACACAGACGCTTAGAGAAGGAACTATAGGCCTAGTAACTATAAGAAAGGGAGTAAGACAGTCGCTTAGAGAAGGAACAATAGGTCTAGTAACTATAATAAAGGGAGTAAGACAGTCGCTTAGAGAAGGAACCACAGGTCTAGAAACTATAATAAAGGGAGTAAGACAGTCGCTTAGAGAAGGAACCACAGGTCTAGTAACTATAATAAAGGGAGTAAGACAGTCGCTTAGAGAAGGAACCACATGTCTAGTAACTATAATAAAGGGAGTGACACAAACGCTTAGAGAAGGGAGCACAGGTCTAGTAACTATAATAAAGGGAGTAAGACAGTCGCTTAGAGAAGGAACCACATGTCTAGTAACTATAATAAAGGGAGTAAGACCGTCGCTTAGAGAAGGAACCACAGGTCTAGTAACTATAACAAAGGGAGTAAGACAGTCGCTTAGAGAAGGAACCACAGGTCTAGTAACTATAATAAAGGGAGTAAGACAGTCGCTTAGAGAAGGAACCACAGGTCTAGTAACTATAATAAAGGGAGTAAGACAGTCGCTTAGAGAAGGAACCACAGGTCTAGTAACTATAATAAAGGGAGTAAGACAGTCGCTTAGAGAAGGAACCACAGGTCTAGTAACTATAATAAAGGGAGTAAGACAGTCGCTTAGAGAAGGAACCACAGGTCTAGTAACTATAATAAAGGGAGTAAGACAGTCACTTAGAGAAGGAACCACAGGTCTAGTAACTATAATAAAGGGAGTAAGACAGTCGCTTAGAGAAGGAACCACAGGTCTAGTAACTATAACAAAGGGAGTAAGACAGTCGCTTAGAGAAGGAACCACAGGTCTAGTAACTATAATAAAGGGAGTAAGACAGTCGCTTAGAGAAGGAACCAGATGTCTAGTAACTATAATAAAGGGAGTGACACAGACGCTTAGAGAAGGGACCACAGGTCTAGTAACTATAATAAAGGGAGTAAGACAGTCGCTTAGAGAAGGAACCACAGGTCTAGTAACTATAATAAAGGGAGTAAGACAGTCGCTTAGAGAAGGAACCACAGGTCTAGTAACTATAATAAAGGGAGTAAGAAAGTCGCTTAGAGAAGGAACCACAGGCCTAGTAACTATAAGAAAGGGAGTAAGACAGTCGCTTAGAGAAGGAACCAATTCCTAGTAACTATAAAAAAGGGAGTAAGACAGTCGCTTAGAGAAGGAACCACAGGTCTAGTAACTATAATAAAGGGAGTAAGACAGTCACTTAGAAAAGGAACCACAGGTCTAGTAACTATAATAAAGAGAGTAAGATAGTCGCTTAGAGAAGGAACCACAGGTCTAGTAACTATAATAAAGGGAGTAAGACAGTTGCTTAGAGAAGGAACCACAGGCCTAATAACTATAAGAAAGGGAATGACACAGACGCTTAGAGAAGGAACTATAGGCCTAGTAACTATAAGAAGGGGAGTAAGACAGTCGCTTAGAGAAGGAACAATAGGTCTAGTAACTATAATAAAGGGAGTAAGACAGTCGCTTAGAGAAGGAACCACAGGTCTAGTATCTATAATAAAGGGAGTAAGACAGTCGCTTAGAGAAGGAACCACATGTCTAGTAACTATAATAAAGGGAGTGACACAGACGCTTAGAGAAGGGACCACAGGTCTAGTAACTATAATAAAGGGAGTAAGACAGTCGCTTAGAGAAGGAACCACATGTCTAGTAACTATAATAAAGGGAGTAAGACAGTCGCTTAGAGAAGGAACCACAGGTCTAGTAACTATAACAAAGGGAGTAAGACAGTCGCTTAGAGAAGGAACCACAGGTCTAGTAACTATAATAAAGGGAGTAAGACAGTCGCTTAGAGAAGGAACCACAGGTCTAGTAACTATAATAAAGGGAGTAAGACAGTCGCTTAGAGAAGGAACCACAGGTCTAGTAACTATAATAAAGGGAGTAAGACAGTCGCTTAGAGAAGGAACCACAGGTCTAGTAACTATAATAAAGGGAGTAAGACAGTCGCTTAGAGAAGGAACCACAGGTCTAGTAACTATAATAAAGGGAGTAAGACAGTCACTTAGAGAAGGAACCACAGGTCTAGTAACTATAATAAAGGGAGTAAGACAGTCGCTTAGAGAAGGAACCACAGGTCTAGTAACTATAACAAAGGGAGTAAGACAGTCGCTTAGAGAAGGAACCACAGGTCTAGTAACTATAACAAAGGGAGTAAGACAGTCGCTTAGAGAAGGAACCACATGTCTAGTAACTATAATAAAGGGAGTGACACAGACGCTTAGAGAAGGAACCACAGGTCTAGTAACTATAATAAAGGGAGTAAGACAGTCGCTTAGAGAAGGAACCACAGGTCTAGTAACTATAATAAAGGAAGTAAGACAGTCGCTTAGAGAAGGAACCACAGGTCTAGTAACTATAATAAAGGGAGTAAGACAGTCGCTTAGAGAAGGAACCACAGGTCTAGTAACTATAATAAAGGGAGTAAGACAGTCACTTAGAGAGGGAACCACAGGTCTAGTAACTATAATAAAGAGAGTAAGATAGTCGCTTAGAGAAGGAACCACAGGTCTAGTAACTGTAATAAAGGGAGTAAGACAGTCGCTTAGAGAAGGAACCACAGGCCTAGTAACTATAAGAAAGGGAATGACACAGACGCTTAGAGAAGGAACCACAGGCCTAGTAACTATAAGAAAGGGAGTAAGACAGTCGCTTAGAGAAGGAACCAATTCCTAGTAACTATAAAAAAGGGAGTAAGACAGTCGCTTAGAGAAGGAACCACAGGTCTAGTAACTATAATAAAGGGAGTAAGACAGTCGCTTAGAGAAGGAACCAGATGTCTAGTAACTATAATAAAGGGAGTGACACAGACGCTTAGAGAAGGGACCACAGGTCTAGTAACTATAATAAAGGGAGTAAGACAGTCGCTTAGAGAAGGAACCACAGGTCTAGTAACTATAATAAAGGGAGTAAGACAGTCGCTTAGAGAAGGAACCACAGGTCTAGTAACTATAATAAAGGGAGTAAGACAGTCGCTTAGAGAAGGAACCACAGGCCTAGTAACTATAAGAAAGGGAGTAAGACAGTCGCTTAGAGAAGGAACCAATTCCTAGTAACTATAAAAAAGGGAGTAAGACAGTCGCTTAGAGAAGGAACCACAGGTCTAGTAACTATAATAAAGGGAGTAAGACAGTCACTTAGAAAAGGAACCACAGGTCTAGTAACTATAATAAAGAGAGTAAGATAGTCGCTTAGAGAAGGAACCACAGGTCTAGTAACTATAATAAAGGGAGTAAGACAGTTGCTTAGAGAAGGAACCACAGGCCTAATAACTATAAGAAAGGGAATGACACAGACGCTTAGAGAAGGAACTATAGGCCTAGTAACTATAAGAAGGGGAGTAAGACAGTCGCTTAGAGAAGGAACAATAGGTCTAGTAACTATAATAAAGGGAGTAAGACAGTCGCTTAGAGAAGGAACCACAGGTCTAGTATCTATAATAAAGGGAGTAAGACAGTCGCTTAGAGAAGGAACCACATGTCTAGTAACTATAATAAAGGGAGTGACACAGACGCTTAGAGAAGGGACCACAGGTCTAGTAACTATAATAAAGGGAGTAAGACAGTCGCTTAGAGAAGGAACCACATGTCTAGTAACTATAATAAAGGGAGTAAGACAGTCGCTTAGAGAAGGAACCACAGGTCTAGTAACTATAACAAAGGGAGTAAGACAGTCGCTTAGAGAAGGAACCACAGGTCTAGTAACTATAATAAAGGGAGTAAGACAGTCGCTTAGAGAAGGAACCACAGGTCTAGTAACTATAATAAAGGGAGTAAGACAGTCGCTTAGAGAAGGAACCACAGGTCTAGTAACTATAATAAAGGGAGTAAGACAGTCGCTTAGAGAAGGAACCACAGGTCTAGTAACTATAATAAAGGGAGTAAGACAGTCGCTTAGAGAAGGAACCACAGGTCTAGTAACTATAATAAAGGGAGTAAGACATTCACTTAGAGAAGGAACCACAGGTCTAGTAACTATAATAAAGGGAGTAAGACAGTCGCTTAGAGAAGGAACCACAGGTCTAGTAACTATAACAAAGAAGGTAAGACAGTCGCTTAGAGAAGGAACCACAGGTCTAGTAACTATAACAAAGGGAGTAAGACAGTCGCTTAGAGAAGGAACCACATGTCTAGTAACTATAATAAAGGGAGTGACACAGACGCTTAGAGAAGGAACCACAGGTCTAGTAACTATAATAAAGGGAGTAAGACAGTCGCTTAGAGAAGGAACCACAGGTCTAGTAACTATAATAAAGGAAGTAAGACAGTCGCTTAGAGAAGGAACCACAGGTCTAGTAACTATAATAAAGGGAGTAAGACAGTCGCTTAGAGAAGGAACCACAGGTCTAGTAACTATAATAAAGGGAGTAAGACAGTCACTTAGAGAGGGAACCACAGGTCTAGTAACTATAATAAAGAGAGTAAGATAGTCGCTTAGAGAAGGAACCACAGGTCTAGTAACTGTAATAAAGGGAGTAAGACAGTCGCTTAGAGAAGGAACCACAGGCCTAGTAACTATAAGAAAGGGAATGACACAGACGCTTAGAGAAGGAACCACAGGCCTAGTAACTATAAGAAAGGGAGTAAGACAGTCGCTTAGAGAAGGAACCAATTCCTAGTAACTATAAAAAAGGGAGTAAGACAGTCGCTTAGAGAAGGAACCACAGGTCTAGTAACTATAATAAAGGGAGTAAGACAGTCGCTTAGAGAAGGAACCACATGTCTAGTAACTATAATAAAGGGAGTAAAACAGTCGCTTAGAGAAGGAATCACAGGTCTAGTAACTATAATAAAGGGAGTAAGACAGTCACTTAGAGAAGGAACCACAGGTCTAGTAACTATAATAAAGAGAGTAAGATAGTCGCTTAGAGAAGGAACCACAGGTCTAGTAACTATAATAAAGGGAGTAAGACAGTCGCTTAGAGAAGGAACCACAGGTCTAGTAACTATAAGAAAGGGAGTAAGACAGTCGCTTAGAGAAGGAACCACAGGTCTAGTAACTATAATAAAGGGAGTAAGACAGTCGCTTAGAGAAGGAACCACATGTCTAGTAACTATAATAAAGGGAGTGACACAAACGCTTAGAGAAGGGACCACAGGTCTAGTAATTATAATAAAGGGAGTAAGACAGTCGCTTAGAGAAGGAACCACATGTCTAGTAACTATAATAAAGGGAGTAAGACAGTCGCTTAGAGAAGGAACCACAGGTCTAGTAACTATAACAAAGGGAGTAAGACAGTCGCTTAGAGAAGGAACCACAGGTCTAGTAACTATAATAAATGGAGTAAGACAGTCGCTTAGAGAAGGAACCACAGGTCTAGTAACTATAATAAAGGGAGTAAGACAGTCGCTTAGAGAAGGAACCACAGGTCTAGTAACTATAATAAAGGGAGTAAGACAGTCGCTTAGAGAAGGAACCACAGGTCTAGTAACTATAATAAAGGGAGTAAGACAGTCACTTAGAGAAGGAACCACAGGTCTAGTAACTATAATAAAGGGAGTAAGACAGTCGCTTAGAGAAGGAACCACAGGTCTAGTAACTATAACAAAGGGAGTAAGACAGTCGCTTAGAGAAGGAACCACAGGTCTAGTAACTATAATAAAGGGAGTAAGACAGTCGCTTAGAGAAGGAACCACATGTCTAGTAACTATAATAAAGGGAGTGACACAGACGCTTAGAGAAGGGACCACAGGTCTAGTAACTATAATAAAGGGAGTAAGACAGTCGCTTAGAGAAGGAACCACAGGTCTAGTAACTATAATAAAGGGAGTAAGACAGTCGCTTAGAGAAGGAACCACAGGTCTAGTAACTATAATAAAGGGAGTAAGACAGTCGCTTAGAGAAGGAACCACAGGTCTAGTAACTATAATAAAGGAAGTAAGACAGTCGCTTAGAGAAGGAACCACAGGTCTAGTAACTATAATAAAGGGAGTAAGACAGTCGCTTAGAGAAGGAACCACAGGTCTAGTAACTATAATAAAGGGAGTAAGACAGTCACTTAGAGAGGGAACCACAGGTCTAGTAACTATAATAAAGAGAGTAAGATAGTCGCTTAGAGAAGGAACCACAGGTCTAGTAACTGTAATAAAGGGAGTAAGACAGTCGCTTAGAGAAGGAACCACAGGCCTAGTAACTATAAGAAAGGGAATGACACAGACGCTTAGAGAAGGAACCACAGGCCTAGTAACTATAAGAAAGGGAGTAAGACAGTCGCTTAGAGAAGGAACCAATTCCTAGTAACTATAAAAAAGGGAGTAAGACAGTCGCTTAGAGAAGGAACCACAGGTCTAGTAACTATAATAAAGGGAGTAAGACAGTCGCTTAGAGAAGGAACCACATGTCTAGTAACTATAATAAAGGGAGTAAAACAGTCGCTTAGAGAAGGAATCACAGGTCTAGTAACTATAATAAAGGGAGTAAGACAGTCACTTAGAGAAGGAACCACAGGTCTAGTAACTATAATAAAGAGAGTAAGATAGTCGCTTAGAGAAGGAACCACAGGTCTAGTAACTATAATAAAGGGAGTAAGACAGTCGCTTAGAGAAGGAACCACAGGTCTAGTAACTATAAGAAAGGGAGTAAGACAGTCGCTTAGAGAAGGAACCACAGGTCTAGTAACTATAATAAAGGGAGTAAGACAGTCGCTTAGAGAAGGAACCACATGTCTAGTAACTATAATAAAGGGAGTGACACAAACGCTTAGAGAAGGGACCACAGGTCTAGTAATTATAATAAAGGGAGTAAGACAGTCGCTTAGAGAAGGAACCACATGTCTAGTAACTATAATAAAGGGAGTAAGACAGTCGCTTAGAGAAGGAACCACAGGTCTAGTAACTATAACAAAGGGAGTAAGACAGTCGCTTAGAGAAGGAACCACAGGTCTAGTAACTATAATAAATGGAGTAAGACAGTCGCTTAGAGAAGGAACCACAGGTCTAGTAACTATAATAAAGGGAGTAAGACAGTCGCTTAGAGAAGGAACCACAGGTCTAGTAACTATAATAAAGGGAGTAAGACAGTCGCTTAGAGAAGGAACCACAGGTCTAGTAACTATAATAAAGGGAGTAAGACAGTCACTTAGAGAAGGAACCACAGGTCTAGTAACTATAATAAAGGGAGTAAGACAGTCGCTTAGAGAAGGAACCACAGGTCTAGTAACTATAACAAAGGGAGTAAGACAGTCGCTTAGAGAAGGAACCACAGGTCTAGTAACTATAATAAAGGGAGTAAGACAGTCGCTTAGAGAAGGAACCACATGTCTAGTAACTATAATAAAGGGAGTGACACAGACGCTTAGAGAAGGGACCACAGGTCTAGTAACTATAATAAAGGGAGTAAGACAGTCGCTTAGAGAAGGAACCACAGGTCTAGTAACTATAATAAAGGGAGTAAGACAGTCGCTTAGAGAAGGAACCACAGGTCTAGTAACTATAATAAAGGGAGTAAGACAGTCGCTTAGAGAAGGAACCACAGGCCTAGTAACTATAAGAAAGGGAATGACACAGACGCTTAGAGAAGGAACCACAGGCCTAGTAACTATAAGAAAGGGAGTAAGACAGTCGCTTAGAGAAGGAACCAATTCCTAGTAACTATAAAAAAGGGAGTAAGACAGTCGCTTAGAGAAGGAACCACAGGTCTAGTAACTATAATAAAGGGAGTAAGACAGTCACTTAGAAAAGGAACCACAGGTCTAGTAACTATAATAAAGAGAGTAAGATAGTCGCTTAGAGAAGGAACCACAGGTCTAGTAACTATAATAAAGGGAGTAAGACAGTTGCTTAGAGAAGGAACCACAGGCCTAATAACTATAAGAAAGGGAATGACACAGACGCTTAGAGAAGGAACTATAGGCCTAGTAACTATAAGAAAGGGAGTAAGACAGTCGCTTAGAGAAGGAACAATAGGTCTAGTAATTATAATAAAGGGAGTAAGACAGTCGCTTAGAGAAGGAACCACAGGTCTAGTAACTATAACAAAGGGAGTAAGACAGTCGCTTAGAGAAGGAACCACAGGTCTAGTAACTATAATAAAGGGAGTAAGACAGTCGCTTAGAGAAGGAACCACAGGTCTAGTAACTATAATAAAGGGAGTAAGACAGTCGCTTAGAGAAGGAACCACAGGTCTAGTAACTATAATAAAGGGAGTAAGACAGTCGCTTAGAGAAGGAACCACAGGTCTAGTAACTATAATAAAGGGAGTAAGACAGTCGCTTAGAGAAGGAACCACAGGTCTAGTAACTATAATAAAGGGAGTAAGACAGTCACTTAGAGAAGGAACCACAGGTCTAGTAACTATAATAAAGGGAGTAAGACAGTCGCTTAGAGAAGGAACCACAGGTCTAGTAACTATAACAAAGGGAGTAAGACAGTCGCTTAGAGAAGGAACCACAGGTCTAGTAACTATAATAAAGGGAGTAAGACAGTCGCTTAGAGAAGGAACCACATGTCTAGTAACTATAATAAAGGGAGTGACACAGACGCTTAGAGAAGGGACCACAGGTCTAGTAACTATAATAAAGGGAGTAAGACAGTCGCTTAGAGAAGGAACCACAGGTCTAGTAACTATAATAAAGGGAGTAAGACAGTCGCTTAGAGAAGGAACCACAGGTCTAGTAACTATAATAAAGGGAGTAAGACAGTCGCTTAGAGAAGGAACCACAGGCCTAGTAACTATAAGAAAGGGAGTAAGACAGTCGCTTAGAGAAGGAACCAATTCCTAGTAACTATAAAAAAGGGAGTAAGACAGTCGCTTAGAGAAGGAACCACAGGTCTAGTAACTATAATAAAGGGAGTAAGACAGTCACTTAGAAAAGGAACCACAGGTCTAGTAACTATAATAAAGAGAGTAAGATAGTCGCTTAGAGAAGGAACCACAGGTCTAGTAACTATAATAAAGGGAGTAAGACAGTTGCTTAGAGAAGGAACCACAGGCCTAATAACTATAAGAAAGGGAATGACACAGACGCTTAGAGAAGGAACTATAGGCCTAGTAACTATAAGAAAGGGAGTAAGACAGTCGCTTAGAGAAGGAACAATAGGTCTAGTAACTATAATAAGGGAGTAAGACAGTCGCTTAGAGAAGGAACCACAGGTCTAGTATCTATAATAAAGGGAGTAAGACAGTCGCTTAGAGAAGGAACCACATGTCTAGTAACTATAATAAAGGGAGTGACACAGACGCTTAGAGAAGGGACCACAGGTCTAGTAACTATAATAAAGGGAGTAAGACAGTCGCTTAGAGAAGGAACCACATGTCTAGTAACTATAATAAAGGGAGTAAGACAGTCGCTTAGAGAAGGAACCACAGGTCTAGTAACTATAACAAAGGGAGTAAGACAGTCGCTTAGAGAAGGAACCACAGGTCTAGTAACTATAATAAAGGGAGTAAGACAGTCGCTTAGAGAAGGAACCACAGGTCTAGTAACTATAATAAAGGGAGTAAGACAGTCGGTTAGAGAAGGAACCACAGGTCTAGTAACTATAATAAAGGGAGTAAGACAGTCGCTTAGAGAAGGAACCACAGGTCTAGTAACTATAATAAAGGGAGTAAGACAGTCGCTTAGAGAAGGAACCCCAGGTCTAGTAACTATAATAAAGGGAGTAAGACAGTCACTTAGAGAAGGAACCACAGGTCTAGTAACTATAATAAAGGGAGTAAGACAGTCGCTTAGAGAAGGAACCACAGGTCTAGTAACTATAACAAAGGGAGTAAGACAGTCGCTTAGAGAAGGAACCACAGGTCTAGTAACTATAACAAAGGGAGTAAGACAGTCGCTTAGAGAAGGAACCACATGTCTAGTAACTATAATAAAGGGAGTGACACAGACGCTTAGAGAAGGGACCACAGGTCTAGTAACTATAATAAAGGGAGTAACACAGTCGCTTAGAGAAGGAACCACAGGTCTAGTAACTATAATAAAGGGAGTAAGACAGTCGCTTAGAGAAGGAACCACAGGTCTAGTAACTATAATAAAGGAAGTAAGACAGTCGCTTAGAGAAGGAACCACAGGTCTAGTAACTATAATAAAGGGAGTAAGACAGTCGCTTAGAGAAGGAACCACAGGTCTAGTAACTATAATAAAGGGAGTAAGACAGTCACTTAGAGAGGGAACCACAGGTCTAGTAACTATAATAAAGAGAGTAAGATAGTCGCTTAGAGAAGGAACCACAGGTCTAGTAACTGTAATAAAGGGAGTAAGACAGTCGCTTAGAGAAGGAACCACAGGCCTAGTAACTATAAGAAAGGGAATGACACAGACGCTTAGAGAAGGAACCACAGGCCTAGTAACTATAAGAAAGGGAGTAAGACAGTCGCTTAGAGAAGGAACCAATTCCTAGTAACTATAAAAAAGGGAGTAAGACAGTCGCTTAGAGAAGGAACCACAGGTCTAGTAACTATAATAAAGGGAGTAAGACAGTCGCTTAGAGAAGGAACCACATGTCTAGTAACTATAATAAAGGGAGTAAGACAGTCGCTTAGAGGAGGAATCACAGGTCTAGTAACTATAATAAAGGGAGTAAGACAGTCACTTAGAGAAGGAACCACAGGTCTAGTAACTATAATAAAGAGAGTAAGATAGTCGCTTAGAGAAGGAACCACAGGTCTAGTAACTATAATAAAGGGAGTAAGACAGTCGCTTAGAGAAGGAACCACAGGTCTAGTAACTATAAGAAAGGGAGTAAGACAGTCGCTTAGAGAAGGAACCACAGGTCTAGTAACTATAATAAAGGGAGTAAGACAGTCGCTTAGAGAAGGAACCACATGTCTAGTAACTATAATAAAGGGAGTGACACAAACGCTTAGAGAAGGGACCACAGGTCTAGTAATTATAATAAAGGGAGTAAGACAGTCGCTTAGAGAAGGAACCACATGTCTAGTAACTATAATAAAGGGAGTAAGACAGTCGCTTAGAGAACGAACCACAGGTCTAGTAACTATAACAAAGGGAGTAAGACAGTCGCTTAGAGAAGGAACCACAGGTCTAGTAACTATAATAAAGGGAGTAAGACAGTCGCTAAGAGAAGGAACCACAGGTCTAGTAACTATAATAAAGGGAGTAAGACAGTCGCTTAGAGAAGGAACCACAGGTCTAGTAACTATAATAAAGGGAGTAAGACAGTCGCTTAGAGAAGGAACCACAGGTCTAGTAACTATAATAAAGGGAGTAAGACAGTCGCTTAGAGAAGGAACCACAGGTCTAGTAACTATAATAAAGGGAGTAAGACAGTCACTTAGAGAAGGAACCACAGGTCTAGTAACTATAATAAAGGGAGTAAGACAGTCGCTTAGAGAAGGAACCACAGGTCTAGTAACTATAACAAAGGGAGTAAGACAGTCGCTTAGAGAAGGAACCACAGGTCTAGTAACTATAATAAAGGGAGTAAGACAGTCGCTTAGAGAAGGAACCACATGTCTAGTAACTATAATAAAGGGAGTGACACAGACGCTTAGAGAAGGGACCACAGGTCTAGTAACTATAATAAAGGGAGTAAGACAGTCGCTTAGAGAAGGAACCACAGGTCTAGTAACTATAGTAAAGGGAGTAAGACAGTCGCTTAGAGAAGGAACCACAGGTCTAGTAACTATAATAAAGGGAGTAAGACAGTCGCTTAGAGAAGGAACCACAGGCCTAGTAACTATAAGAAAGGGAATGACACAGACGCTTAGAGAAGGAACCACAGGCCTAGTAACTATAAGAAAGGGAGTAAGACAGTCGCTTAGAGAAGGAACCAATTCCTAGTAACTATAAAAAAGGGAGTAAGACAGTCGCTTAGAGAAGGAACCACAGGTCTAGTAACTATAATAAAGGGAGTAAGACAGTCACTTAGAAAAGGAACCACAGGTCTAGTAACTATAATAAAGAGAGTAAGATAGTCGCTTAGAGAAGGAACCACAGGTCTAGTAACTATAATAAAGGGAGTAAGACAGTTGCTTAGAGAAGGAACCACAGGCCTAATAACTATAAGAAAGGGAATGACACAGACGCTTAGAGAAGGAACTATAGGCCTAGTAACTATAAGAAAGGGAGTAAGACAGTCGCTTAGAGAAGGAACCACAGGTCTAGTATCTATAATAAAGGGAGTAAGACAGTCGCTTAGAGAAGGAACCACATGTCTAGTAACTATAATAAAGGGAGTGACACAGACGCTTAGAGAAGGGACAACAGGTCTAGTAACTATAATAAAGGGAGTAAGACAGTCGCTTAGAGAAGGAACCACATGTCTAGTAACTATAATAAAGGGAGTAAGACAATCGCTTAGAGAAGGAACCACAGGTCTAGTAACTATAACAAAGGGAGTAAGACAGTCGCTTAGAGAAGGAACCACAGGTCTAGTAACTATAATAAAGGGAGTAAGACAGTCGCTTAGAGAAGGAACCACAGGTCTAGTAACTATAATAAAGGGAGTAAGACAGTCGCTTAGAGAAGGAACCACAGGTCTAGTAACTATAATAAAGGGAGTAAGACAGTCGCTTAGAGAAGGAACCACAGGTCTAGTAACTATAATAAAGGGAGTAAGACAGTCGCTTAGAGAAGGAACCACAGGTCTAGTAACTATAATAAAGGGAGTAAGACAGTCACTTAGAGAAGGAACCACAGGTCTAGTAACTATAATAAAGGGAGTAAGACAGTCGCTTAGAGAAGGAACCACAGGTCTAGTAACTATAACAAAGGGAGTAAGACAGTCGCTTAGAGAAGGAACCACAGGTCTAGTAACTATAACAAAGGGAGTAAGACAGTCGCTTAGAGAAGGAACCACATGTCTAGTAACTATAATAAAGGGAGTGACACAGACGCTTAGAGAAGGGACCACAGGTCTAGTAACTATAATAAAGGGAGTAAGACAGTCGCTTAGAGAAGGAACCACAGGTCTAGTAACTATAATAAAGGGAGTAAGACAGTCGCTTAGAGAAGGAACCACAGGTCTAGTAACTATAATAAAGGAAGTAAGACAGTCGCTTAGAGAAGGAACCACAGGTCTAGTAACTATAATAAAGGGAGTAAGACAGTCGCTTAGAGAAGGAACAACAGGTCTAGTAACTATAATAAAGGGAGTAAGACAGTCACTTAGAGAAGGAACCACAGGTCTAGTAACTATAATAAAGAGAGTAAGATAGTCGCTTAGAGAAGGAACCACAGGTCTAGTAACTGTAATAAAGGGAGTAAGACAGTCGCTTAGAGAAGGAACCACAGGCCTAGTAACTATAAGAAAGGGAATGACACAGACGCTTAGAGAAGGAACCACAGGCCTAGTAACTATAAGAAAGGGAGTAAGACAGTCGCTTAGAGAAGGAACCAATTCCTAGTAACTATAAAAAAGGGAGTAAGACAGTCGCTTAGAGAAGGAACCACAGGTCTAGTAACTATAATAAAGGGAGTAAGACAGTCGCTTAGAGAAGGAACCACATGTCTAGTAACTATAATAAAGGGAGTAAGACAGTCGCTTAGTGAAGGAACCACAGGTCTAGTAACTATAATAAAGGGAGTAAGACAGTCACTTAGAGAAGGAACCACAGGTCTAGTAACTATAATAAAGAGAGTAAGATAGTCGCTTAGAGAAGGAACCACAGGTCTAGTAACTATAATAAAGGGAGTAAGACAGTCGCTTAGAGAAGGAACCACAGGTCTAGTAACTATAAGAAAGGGAGTAAGACAGTCGCTTAGAGAAGGAACCACAGGTCTAGTAACTATAATAAAGGGAGTAAGACAGTCGCTTAGAGAAGGAACCACAGGTCTAGTAACTATAATAAAGGGAGTGACACAGACGCTTAGAGAAGGGACCACAGGTCTAGTAACTATAATAAAGGGAGTAAGACAGTCGCTTAGAGAAGGAACCACAGGTCTAGTAACTATAATAAAGGGAGTAAGACAGTCGCTTAGAGAAGGAACCACAGGTCTAGTAACTATAATAAAGGGAGTAAGACAGTCGCTTAGAGAAGGAACCACAGGTCTAGTAACTATAATAAAGGGAGTAAGACAGTCGCTTAGAGAAGGAACCACAGGTCTAGTAACTATAATAAAGGGAGTAAGACAGTCACTTAGAGAAGGAACCACAGGTCTAGTAACTATAATAAAGAGAGTAAGATAGTCGCTTAGAGAAGGAACCACAGGTCTAGTAACTATAATAAAGGGAGTAAGACAGTCGCTTAGAGAAGGAACCACAGGCCTAGTAACTATAAGAAAGGGAATGACACAGACGCTTAGAGAAGGAACTACAGGCCTAGTAACTATAAGAAAAGGAGTAAGACAGTCGCTTAGAGAAGGAACCAATTCCTAGTAACTATAAAAAAGGGAGTAAGACAGTCGCTTAGAGAAGGAACCACAGGTCTAGTAACTATAATAAAGGGAGTAATACAGTCGCTTAGAGAAGGAACCACAGGTCTAATAACTATAATAAAGGGAGTAAGACAGTCGCTTAGAGAAGGAACCACAGGTCTAGTAACTATAATAAAGGGAGTAAGACAGTCGCTTAGAGAAGGAACCACAGGTCTAGTAACTATAATAAAGGGTGTAAGACAGTCACTTAGAGAAGGAACAACAGGTCTAGTAACTATAATAAAGAGAGTAAGATAGTCGCTTAGAGAAGGAACCACAGGTCTAGTAACTATAATAAAGGGAGTAAGACAGTTGCTTAGAGAAGGAACCACAGGCCTAATAACTATAAGAAAGGGAATGACACAGACGCTTAGAGAAGGAACTACAGGCCTAGTAACTATAAGAAAGGGAGTAAGACAGTCGCTTAGAGAAGGAACCACAGGTCTAGTAACTATAGCAAAGGGAGTAAGACAGTCGCTTAGAGAAGGAACCACAGGTCTAGTAACTATAACAAAGGGAGTAAGACAGTCGCTTAGAGAAGGAACCACAGGTCTAGTAACTATAATTAAGGGAGTAAAACAGTCGCTTAGAGAAGGAACCACAGGTCTAGTAACTATAATAAAGGGAGTAAGACAGTCGCTTAGAGAAGGAACCACAGGTCTAGTAACTATAATTAAAGGAGTAAGACAGTCGCTTAGAGAAGGAACCAAAGGTCTAGTAACTATAACAAAGGGAGTAAAACAGTCGCTTAGAGAAGTAACCACAGGTCTAGTAACTATAACACAGGGAGTAAGACAGTCGCTTAGAGAAGGAACCACAGGTCTTGTAACTATAATAAAGGGAGTAAGATAGTCACTTAAAGAAGGAACCACAGGTCTAGTAACTATAATAAAGGGAGTAAGACAGTCGCTTAGAGAAGGAACCACAGGTCTAGTAACTATAATTAAAGGAGTAAGACAGTCGCTTAGAGAAGAAACCAAAGGTCTAGTAACTATAACAAAGGGAGTAAAACAGTCGCTTAGAGAAGTAACCACAGGTCTAGTAACTATAACACAGAGAGTAAGACAGTCGCTTAGAGAAGGAACCACAGGTCTAGTAACTATAATAAAGGGAGTAAGATAGTCACTTAAAGAAGGAACCACAGGTCTAGTAACTATAATAAAGGGAGTAAGACAGTCACTTAGAGAAGGAAGCACAGGTCTAGTAACTATAGGAAATGGAGTGACACAGACGCTTAGAGAAGGAACCACAGGTCTAGTAACTATAATAAAGGGAGTAAGACAGTCGCTTAGAGAAGGAACCACAGGTCTAGTAACTATAATAAAGGGAGTAAGACAGTCACTTAGAGAAGGAACCACAGGTCTAGTAACTATAATAAAGGGAGTAAGACAGTCGCTTAGAGAAGGAACCACAGGTCTAGTAACTATAATAAAGGGAGTAAGACAGTCGCTTAGAGAAGGAACCACAGGCCTAGTAACTATAAGAAAGGGAATGACACAGACGCTTAGAGAAGGAACCACAGGCCTAGTAACTATAAGAAAGGGAGTAAGACAGTCGCTTAGAGAAGGAACCAATTCCTAGTAACTATAAAAAAGGGAGTAAGACAGTCGCTTAGAGAAGGAACCACAGGTCTAGTAACTATAATAAAGGGAGTAAGACAGTCACTTAGAAAAGGAACCACAGGTCTAGTAACTATAATAAAGAGAGTAAGATAGTCGCTTAGAGAAGGAACCACAGGTCTAGTAACTATAATAAAGGGAGTAAGACAGTTGCTTAGAGAAGGAACCACAGGCCTAATAACTATAAGAAAGGGAATGACACAGACGCTTAGAGAAGGAACTATAGGCCTAGTAACTATAAGAAAGGGAGTAAGACAGTCGCTTAGAGAAGGAACCACAGGTCTAGTATCTATAATAAAGGGAGTAAGACAGTCGCTTAGAGAAGGAACCACATGTCTAGTAACTATAATAAAGGGAGTGACACAGACGCTTAGAGAAGGGACCACAGGTCTAGTAACTATAATAAAGGGAGTAAGACAGTCGCTTAGAGAAGGAACCACATGTCTAGTAACTATAATAAAGGGAGTAAGACAGTCGCTTAGAGAAGGAACCACAGGTCTAGTAACTATAACAAAGGGAGTAAGACAGTCGCTTAGAGAAGGAACCACAGGTCTAGTAACTATAATAAAGGGAGTAAGACAGTCGCTTAGAGAAGGAACCACAGGTCTTGTAACTATAATAAAGGGAGTAAGACAGTCGCTTAGAGAAGGAACCACAGGTCTAGTAACTATAATAAAGGGAGTAAGACAGTCGCTTAGAGAAGGAACCACAGGTCTAGTAACTATAACACAGGGAGTAAGACAGTCGCTTAGAGAAGGAACCACAGGTCTAGTAACTATAATAAAGGGAGTAAGACAGTCACTTAGAGAAGGAACCACAGGTCTAGTAACTATAATAAAGGGAGTAAGACAGTCGCTTAGAGAAGGAACCACAGGTCTAGTAACTATAACAAAGGGAGTAAGACAGTCGCTTAGAGAAGGAACCACAGGTCTAGTAACTATAACAAAGGGAGTAAGACAGTCGCTTAGAGAAGGAACCACATGTCTAGTAACTATAATAAAGGGAGTGACACAGACGCTTAGAGAAGGGACCACAGGTCTAGTAACTATAATAAAGGGAGTAAGACAGTCGCTTAGAGAAGGAACCACAGGTCTAGTAACTATAATAAAGGGAGTAAGACAGTCGCTTAGAGAAGGAACCACAGGTCTAGTAACTATAATAAAGGAAGTAAGACAGTCGCTTAGAGAAGGAACCACAGGTCTAGTAACTATAATAAAGGGAGTAAGACAGTCGCTTAGAGAAGGAACAACAGGTCTAGTAACTATAATAAAGGGAGTAAGACAGTCACTTAGAGAAGGAACCACAGGTCTAGTAACTATAATAAAGAGAGTAAGATAGTCGCTTAGAGAAGGAACCACAGGTCTAGTAACTGTAATAAAGGGAGTAAGACAGTCGCTTAGAGAAGGAACCACAGGCCTAGTAACTATAAGAAAGGGAATGACACAGACGCTTAGAGAAGGAACCACAGGCCTAGTAACTATAAGAAAGGGAGTAAGACAGTCGCTTAGAGAAGGAACCAATTCCTAGTAACTATAAAAAAGGGAGTAAGACAGTCGCTTAGAGAAGGAACCACAGGTCTAGTAACTATAATAAAGGGAGTAAGACAGTCGCTTAGAGAAGGAACCACATGTCTAGTAACTATAATAAAGGGAGTAAGACAGTCGCTTAGTGAAGGAACTGCAGGTCTAGTAACTATAATAAAGGGAGTAAGACAGTCACTTAGAGAAGGAACCACAGGTCTAGTAACTATAATAAAGAGAGTAAGATAGTCGCTTAGAGAAGGAACCACAGGTCTAGTAACTATAATAAAGGGAGTAAGACAGTCGCTTAGAGAAGGAACCACAGGTCTAGTAACTATAAGAAAGGGAGTAAGACAGTCGCTTAGAGAAGGAACCACAGGTCTAGTAACTATAATAAAGGGAGTAAGACAGTCGCTTAGAGAAGGAACCACAGGTCTAGTAACTATAATAAAGGGAGTGACACAGACGCTTAGAGAAGGGACCACAGGTCTAGTAACTATAATAAAGGGAGTAAGACAGTCGCTTAGAGAAGGAACCACAGGTCTAGTAACTATAATAAAGGGAGTAAGACAGTCGCTTAGAGAAGGAACCACAGGTCTAGTAACTATAATAAAGGGAGTAAGACAGTCGCTTAGAGAAGGAACCACAGGTCTAGTAACTATAATAAAGGGAGTAAGACAGTCGCTTAGAGAAGGAACCACAGGTCTAGTAACTATTATAAAGGGAGTAAGACAGTCACTTAGAGAAGGAACCACAGGTCTAGTAACTATAATAAAGAGAGTAAGATAGTCGCTTAGAGAAGGAACCACAGGTCTAGTAACTATAATAAAGGGAGTAAGACAGTCGCTTAGAGAAGGAACCACAGGCCTAGTAACTATAAGAAAGGGAATGACACAGACGCTTAGAGAAGGAACTACAGGCCAAGTAACTATAAGAAAAGGAGTAAGACAGTCGCTTAGAGAAGGAACCAATTCCTAGTAACTATAAAAAAGGGAGTAAGACAGTCGCTTAGAGAAGGAACCACAGGTCTAGTAACTATAATAAAGGGAGTAATACAGTCGCTTAGAGAAGGAACCACAGGTCTAATAACTATAATAAAGGGAGTAAGACAGTCGCTTAGAGAAGGAACAACAGGTCTAGTAACTATAATAAAGAGAGTAAGATAGTCGCTTAGAGAAGGAACCACAGGTCTAGTAACTATAATAAAGGGAGTAAGACAGTTTCTTAGAGAAGGAACCACAGGCCTAATAACTATAAGAAAGGGAATGACACAGACGCTTAGAGAAGGAACTACAGGCCTAGTAACTATAAGAAAGGGAGTAAGACAGTCGCTTAGAGAAGGAACCACAGGTCTAGTAACTATAGCAAAGGGAGTAAGACAGTCGCTTAGAGAAGGAACCACAGGTCTAGTAACTATAACAAAGGGAGTAAGACAGTCGCTTAGAGAAGGAACCACAGGTCTAGTAACTATAATTAAGGGAGTAAAACAGTCGCTTAGAGAAGGAACCACAGGTCTAGTAACTATAATAAAGGGAGTAAGACAGTCGCTTAGAGAAGGAACCACAGGTCTAGTAACTATAATTAAAGGAGTAAGACAGTCGCTTAGAGAAGGAACCAAAGGTCTAGTAACTATAACAAAGGGAGTAAAACAGTCGCTTAGAGAAGTAACCACAGGTCTAGTAACTATAACACAGGGAGTAAGACAGTCGCTTAGAGAAGGAACCACAGGTCTTGTAACTATAATAAAGGGAGTAAGATAGTCACTTAAAGAAGGAACCACAGGTCTAGTAACTATAATAAAGGGAGTAAGACAGTCGCTTAGAGAAGGAACCACAGGTCTAGTAACTATAATTAAAGGAGTAAGACAGTCGCTTAGAGAAGAAACCAAAGGTCTAGTAACTATAACAAAGGGAGTAAAACAGTCGCTTAGAGAAGTAACCACAGGTCTAGTAACTATAACACAGAGAGTAAGACAGTCGCTTAGAGAAGGAACCACAGGTCTAGTAACTATAATAAAGGGAGTAAGATAGTCACTTAAAGAAGGAACCACAGGTCTAGTAACTATAATAAAGGGAGTAAGACAGTCACTTAGAGAAGGAAGCACAGGTCTAGTAACTATAGGAAATGGAGTGACACAGACGCTTAGAGAAGGAACCACAGGTCTAGTAACTATAATAAAGGGAGTAAGACAGTCGCTTAGAGAAGGAACCACAGGTCTAGTAACTATAATAAAGGGAGTAAGACAGTCACTTAGAGAAGGAACCACAGGTCTAGTAACTATAATAAAGGGAGTAAGACAGTCGCTTAGAGAAGGAACCACAGGTCTAGTAACCATAACAAAGGGAGTAAGACAGTCGCTTAGAGAAGGAACCACAGGTCTAGTAACTATAACAAAGGGAGTAAGACAGTCGCTTAGAGAAGGAACCACAGGTCTAGTAACTATAATAAAGGGAGTAAGATAGTCGCTTAGAGAAGGAACCACAGGTCTAGTAACTATAATAAAGGGAGTAAGACAGTCGCTTAGAGAAGGAACCACAGGCCTAGTAACTATAAGAAAGGGAGTAAGACAGTCGCTTAGAGAAGGAACCAATGCCTAGTAACTATAAGAAAGGGAGTAAGACAGTCGCTTAGAGAAGGAAACACAGGTCTAGTAAATATAATAAAGGGAGTAAGACAGTCGCTTAGAGAAGGAACCAACGCCTAGTAACTATACGAAAGGGAGTAAGACAGTCGCTTAGAGAAGGAACCACAGGTCTAGTAACTATAATAAAGGGAGTAAGACAGTCGCTTAGAGAAGGAACCAACGCCTAGTAACTATACGAAAGGGAGTAAGACAGTCGCTTAGAGAAGGAACCACAGGTCTAGTAACTATAATAAAGGGAGTAAGACAGTCGCTTAGAGAAGGAACCACAGGTCTAGTAACTATAATAAAGGGAGTAAAACAGTCGCTTAGAAAAGGAACCACAGGTCTAGTAACTATAACAAAGGGAGTAAGACAGTCGTTTAGAGAAGGAACCACAGGTCTAGTAACTATAATAAAGGGAGTAAGACAGTCGCTTAGAGAAGGAACCACAGGTCTAGTAACTATAACAAAGGGAGTAAGACAGTCGCTTAGAGAAGGAACCACAGGTCTAGTAACTATAATAAAGGGAGTAAGACAGTCGCTTAGAGAAGGAACCACAGGTCTAGTAACTATAATAAAGGGAATAAGACAGTCGCTTAGAGAAGGAATCACAGGTCTAGTAACTATAACAAAGGGAGTAAGACCGTCGCTTAGAGAAGGAACCACAGGTCTAGTAACTAAAACAAAGGGAGTAAGACAGTCGCTTAGAGAAGAAACCACAGGTCTAGTAACTATAATAAAGGGAGTAAGACAGTCGCTTAGAGAAGGAACCACAGGTCTAGTAACTATAATAAAGGGAGTAAGACAGTCGCTTAGAGAAGGAACCACAGGCCTAGTAAATATAAGAAAGGGAATGACACAGACGCTTAGAGAAGGAACTACAGGCCTAGTAACTATAAGAAAGGGAGTAAGACAGTCGCTTAGAGAAGGAACCACAGGTCTAGTAACTATAGCAAAGGGAGTAAGACAGTCGCTTAGAGAAGGAACCACAGGTCTAGTAACTATAATAAAGGGAGTAAGACAGTCGCTTAGAGAAGGAACCACAGGTCTAGTAACTATAATAAAGGGAGTAAGACAGTCACTTAGAGAAGGAACCACAGGTCTAGTAACTATAATAAAGAGAGTAAGATAGTCGCTTAGAGAAGGAACCACAGGTCTAGTAACTATAATAAAGGGAGTAAGACAGTCGCTTAGAGAAGGAACCACAGGCCTAGTAACTATAAGAAAGGGAATGACACAGACGCTTAGAGAAGGAACTACAGGCCTAGTAACTATAAGAAAAGGAGTAAGACAGTCGCTTAGAGAAGGAACCAATTCCTAGTAACTATAAAAAAGGGAGTAAGACAGTCGCTTAGAGAAGGAACCACAGGTCTAGTAACTATAATAAAGGGAGTAATACAGTCGCTTAGAGAAGGAACCACAGGTCTAATAACTATAATAAAGGGAGTAAGACAGTCGCTTAGAGAAGGAACCACAGGTCTAGTAACTATAATAAAGGGAGTAAGACAGTCGCTTAGAGAAGGAACCACAGGTCTAGTAACTATAATAAAGGGTGTAAGACAGTCACTTAGAGAAGGAACAACAGGTCTAGTAACTATAATAAAGAGAGTAAGATAGTCGCTTAGAGAAGGAACCACAGGTCTAGTAACTATAATAAAGGGAGTAAGACAGTTGCTTAGAGAAGGAACCACAGGCCTAATAACTATAAGAAAGGGAATGACACAGACGCTTAGAGAAGGAACTACAGGCCTAGTAACTATAAGAAAGGGAGTAAGACAGTCGCTTAGAGAAGGAACCACAGGTCTAGTAACTATAGCAAAGGGAGTAAGACAGTCGCTTAGAGAAGGAACCACAGGTCTAGTAACTATAACAAAGGGAGTAAGACAGTCGCTTAGAGAAGGAACCACAGGTCTAGTAACTATAATTAAGGGAGTAAAACAGTCGCTTAGAGAAGGAACCACAGGTCTAGTAACTATAATAAAGGGAGTAAGTCAGTCGCTTAGAGAAGGAACCAAAGGTCTAGTAACTATAACAAAGGGAGTAAAACAGTCGCTTAGAGAAGTAACCACAGGTCTAGTAACTATAACACAGGGAGTAAGACAGTCGCTTAGAGAAGGAACCACAGGTCTAGTAACTATAATAAAGGGAGTAAGACAGTCGCTTAGAGAAGGAACCACAGGTCTAGTAACTATAATTAAAGGAGTAAGACAGTCGCTTAGAGAAGAAACCAAAGGTCTAGTAACTATAACAAAGGGAGTAAAACAGTCGCTTAGAGAAGTAACCACAGGTCTAGTAACTATAACACAGAGAGTAAGACAGTCGCTTAGAGAAGGAACCACAGGTCTAGTAACTATAATAAAGGGAGTAAGATAGTCACTTAAAGAAGGAACCACAGGTCTAGTAACTATAATAAAGGGAGTAAGACAGTCACTTAGAGAAGGAAGCACAGGTCTAGTAACTATAGGAAATGGAGTGACACAGACGCTTAGAGAAGGAACCACAGGTCTAGTAACTATAATAAAGGGAGTAAGACAGTCGCTTAGAGAAGGAACCACAGGTCTAGTAACTATAATAAAAGGGAGTAAGACAGTCACTTAGAGAAGGAACCACAGGTCTAGTAACTATAATAAAGGGAGTAAGACAGTCGCTTAGAGAAGGAACCACAGGTCTAGTAACCATAACAAAGGGAGTAAGACAGTCGCTTAGAGAAGGAACCACAGGTCTAGTAACTATAACAAAGGGAGTAAGACAGTCGCTTAGAGAAGGAACCACAGGTCTAGTAACTTTAATAAAGGGAGTAAGATAGTCGCTTAGAGAAGGAACCACAGGTCTAGTAACTATAATAAAGGGAGTAAGACAGTCGCTTAGAGAAGGAACCACAGGCCTAGTAACTATAAGAAAGGGAGTAAGACAGTCGCTTAGAGAAGGAACCAATGCCTAGTAACTATAAGAAAGGGAGTAAGACAGTCGCTTAGAGAAGGAAACACAGGTCTAGTAAATATAATAAAGGGAGTAAGACAGTCGCTTAGAGAAGGAACCAACGCCTAGTAACTATACGAAAGGGAGTAAGACAGTCGCTTAGAGAAGGAACCACAGGTCTAGTAACTATAATAAAGGGAGTAAGACAGTCGCTTAGAGAAGGAACCAACGCCTAGTAACTATACGAAAGGGAGTAAGACAGTCGCTTAGAGAAGGAACCACAGGTCTAGTAACTATAATAAAGGGAGTAAGACAGTCGCTTAGAGAAGGAACCACAGGTCTAGTAACTATAATAAAGGGAGTAAAACAGTCGCTTAGAAAAGGAACCACAGGTCTAGTAACTATAACAAAGGGAGTAAGACAGTCGTTTAGAGAAGGAACCACAGGTCTAGTAACTATAATAAAGGGAGTAAGACAGTCGCTTAGAGAAGGAACCACAGGTCTAGTAACTATAACAAAGGGAGTAAGACAGTCGCTTAGAGAAGGAACCACAGGTCTAGTAACTATAATAAAGGGAGTAAGACAGTCGCTTAGAGAAGGAACCACAGGTCTAGTAACTATAATAAAGGGAATAAGACAGTCGCTTAGAGAAGGAATCACAGGTCTAGTAACTATAACAAAGGGAGTAAGACCGTCGCTTAGAGAAGGAACCACAGGTCTAGTAACTAAAACAAAGGAAGTAAGACAGTCGCTTAGAGAAGAAACCACAGGTCTAGTAACTATAATAAAGGGAGTAAGACAGTCGCTTAGAGAAGGAACCACAGGTCTAGTAACTATAATAAAGGGAGTAAGACAGTCGCTTAGAGAAGGAACCACAGGCCTAGTAAATATAAGAAAGGGAATGACACAGACGCTTAGAGAAGGAACCACAGGTCTAGTAACTATAAAAAAGGGAGTAAGATAGTCGCTTAGAGAAGGAACCACAGGTCTAGTAACTATAAGAAAGGGAGTAAGACAGTCGCTTAGAGAAGGAACCAATGCCTAGTAACTATAAGAAAGGGAGTAAGACAGTCGCTTAGAGAAGGAACCACAGGTCTAGTAACTATAATAAAGGGAGTAAGACAGTCGCTTAGAGAAGGAACCAATGCCTAGTAACTATAAGAAAGGGAGTAAGACAGTCGCTTAGAGAAGGGACCATGGATCTTGTTTCTAAAATAAAGAGTGTGAGATGGTCGCCTAGAGAAGGAACCATATACCTTGTTCCTATAATTAAGGGAGTGAGACATGGGCGTCCACTTTCACCTGCACTGTTCAATGCATATTCAAAGGCAATAAATATCACAGCCTATGAAGAAATGCAGCCGGGAATTTAAAATGAATGACTACAAACTGCAGGTAACCATGTTGCTGATGACCAAGCCGTTATAGCAGAAACAGAGGAAGAGATACAAACACAATACAAGCACTGCTAAAATATAATCGAAGCAGCAGAAGCCCATAACATGAAAATAAACATAGAACAGACTAAAAGATTGACCATAGCCAAAGAACAACCGGAAGCAACGGTAATAAGGAAATGGAAACACTTCCATGAATTATCGCAATTAACAATCTGGGTCAAATCATAACAGACGATTCATGATGTCACATATCTGGGTCAAATCATAACAGAGCAATAGTGATGTCACATATCTGGGTCAAATCATAACAGACGATTCATGATGTCACATATCTGGGTCAAATCATAACAGAGCAATAGTGATGTCACATATCTGGGTCAAATCATAACAAAAGATTCATGATGTCACATATCTGGGTCAAATCATAACAGAGCAATAGTGATGTCACATATCTGGGTCAAATCATAACATAAGATTCGTGATGTCACATACCTGAGTCAAATCATAACAGACGATTCATGATATCACACATCTGGTTGAAGTCATAAGCAACGCTTCGTGACGCTACATATCTGGGTCAAATCATAACAGAAGATTCGTGACTCTACATATCTGGGTCAAATCGTAACATAAGATTAGTGATACCATATTTATGGGTCAAGTCATAACCAACGATTCGTGACGCCACATATCTGGGTCAAATCATAACAGAAGATTCGTGATGACGCAAAGAAACCAAAGCCAAATTTCAGTTAACAAAGAAAACGTTTAGAGAGAAGCACAAAGTACTATTGTCATGTCGCATTAGTATGAAGCTACTAAAGAGAAATCTGCACAAATATATCTGGTCTGTATTATTGTACGATCCTGAAGTATGGCAATAAATAACAGTGAAGAGGAAAATGCTTGTGGGGGGGGGGGCGTGGGGGGCAGGCTTTCGAGGCATAATATTACAGAAAGATGAATAAGGTGAGCTGGGCAAAGATAAAAATCAAATTAAAAGGTTTCTCGAAGCAGTGCGAAAGGACGAAAAGTTTCTAAAAAAAGATGCAAATACAAAGACTAGACTGAGTGGACCACAACTCACGTCATAGAAGCCCAATGGCAAAAAATCTTGGAAGACAGAACGCAAAGAAAAATAGGAAAGGGAGGCAAACCAAAAAAAACCCTTGTGACACAAGCGTGCAGAGACACGTCGGTGAAGACTTACGCTGATCCCCAGATGACAGGCAGAAATGGAATACCAGAATCCTGAGCTTGCAAACCAGGCCTAGTATCATCCTAGGATTGAATCACGATGGAAATTTGATGAAAAATGTAATAGAATGTGATGGTTTTTTGACAACTGTGTCAATTGTTGAAGTGTCAATTTGGATGATTGGATTGTCCGTTTCGTCGAGTTGTACAGCTCAGATGATGCTTCACTGTCATATAAGTAGAATCCTGACGAAGTCGGATGTGTTGGACCGAAAGATGCAAATATCGTAGTCAAGCTGTAACCTACGACACAACGCTGCTTGCAATGACCTTTTTAGGGGCTTAGAAACGGGAGATTGAGAACGAACAAAGATGAAGAAGAAATAGAGAGAATACTAGCTTATAGCTTAATGGTACATTCCTGAATGTGCTGAGACCCACTTACTCCTTTAATATCCTCTCCCCAGCACCACTCTCTCACCTCTTCTCAACTACCTCTCACCATCACCCTAGGTCACCCCCGTCTCAACCACCCCTCATCACCCTCCTTCACCTTTTCTCAATCACTTCTCATTACCCTCCCTTACCTCTTGCCAACCACCCCTGACCATCACCCTCCCTCACCTCTTCTCAACAACCTCTCACGATCACTCTCCTTGGTTCTTCTCATCCACCTATCACAGTGACCCACCCTCACCCCTTCTCAAACCCATCTCTCACCCTCTCTCATCTCTTCTCAACCATCTCTTACCAACACCCTCCCCTGTCAATTCGTATCCACCTCTCACCATCACCCTCCCTCATCCCGTCTCAACCACATCACATCATCTCTCTCTCACCTCTTCTCAACCACCTCTCACCATCACCCTTTCTCATCCCGTCTCAACCACATCACACCATCTCTCTCTCACCTCTTCTCAACCACCTCTCACCATCACCCTTTCTCATCCCGTCTCAACCACATCACACCATCTCTCTCTCACCTCTTCTCAACCACCTCTCACCATCACCCTCCCTCATACCGTAAAAACCACATCACACCATCTCTCTCTCACCTCTTCTAAATCACCTCTCACCATCACCCTCCATAAACTCTTCTGAACCACCTTTCACCATCACCCTACCTCACCACGTTTCAACCACATCCCACCATTACCCTACGTCACCCCGCCTCAACCACCTCTCACCATTACCCTACGTCACCCCACCTCAACCACCTCTCACCATTACCTACGCCTCCCGCCTCAACTACCTCTCACCATTACCCTACGACACACCGCTTCAATCATCTCTCACCATTACCCTACGTCAGCCTGCCTTAACCACCTCTCACCATCACTCTCCCTAACCCCATCTAAACCACTTCTCATCACCCTACCTAAAACCGTCTCAAACACATCACACTATCACCCTTCGTCACCCTGTCTCAGCCACATCTCACCATTTACTCTACATCATCCCGTCCCAACAACCTCTCACCAACACCCTCCTTCACCTAATCTCAACTACCTCTCACGATCACTTTACATCACCTCTTTTTAACCACCTCTCACCAGCACTCTTCTCAACCACCTCCCACCATCACCTTCACTCACCTCTTCTCAACAATCTCTCACCAGCATTAATTCTCAACCACCTCTCAGCATAACCCTCCCTCACCTCCTCTCAACAATCTCTCACCAGCATTAATTCTCAACCACCTCTCAGCATAACCCTCCCTCACCTCTTCTCAACAATCTCTCACCAGCATTAATTCTCAACCACCTCTCAGCATAACCCTCCCTCACCTCTTCTCACCAGCATTAATTCTAAACCACCTCTCAGCATAACCCTCCCTCACCTCCTCTCAACAATCTCTCACCAGCATTAACTCTCAACCACCTCTCAGCATAACCCTCCCTCACCTCCTCTCAACAATCTCTCACCAGCATTAATTCTCAACCACCTCTCAGCATAACCCTCCCTCACCTCCTCTCAACAATCTCTCACCAGCATTAATTCTCAACCACCTCTCAGCATAACCCTCCCTCACCTCCTCTCAACAATCTCTCACCAGCAGTCTCCTCAACCACCTCCGACCGTCACCCTACCTCACCCATCTCAACCACTTCTTACCATCACCCTCCCTCACCTCTTCTCAAAACCCCTCTCACCAGCACTCTCCCCATCAAACGAGCTTCAAACCGACCCTCCTCACCAACTCACCTCCCGTCCCCACCTCCACACAAACTACAAAGAAGGAAGCCGACCGACCATGAAAGAGATAAACATTAAAGAGGGCAGTTCTGATCAGAAATAGAATAATTATTCCAATAGTTCCAAAAGGCAAGTGCGCACACCAATTCGTTTTTCCTCTTATGTTACGAGCATCTCACCTGTGTGGTTCATGGGGCAAACGATACATCATCACTGTTTTCTTCTTTGTATATCGTAGCATGTGAGTAAAGAAGGTTGCGTTTGTAGCTGGCAGCTCAACAATGTAAAAATCAATGCTTTATAATTGCACTACACAAAAGTTAAGGGATTCAAATACAAGTTTGGGCCTTGGAAAGTATATGTTGAAGACGGAAAAGACGAAGGAAAAGAAGAAGAAAAGGGAACAGAGGGGAATAAAGGAGGCGGAGAATAAGAAGAAAAAGATGAAGAAGTAGTAGAAAATGGAAGAAAAAGAAACACAAAAAGAAGAAGAAAAAGAAAAAAAGAAGAAATAACAGGAGGAGAAAGAAGACAACAAGAAAAAGCAGAAGAAGAAGAAGAAGAAGAAGAAGAAAAAGAAGGAAAAGAAGTGAAATAAGAAGAAGGAAAATAATAATAAGAAGAAGAAGAAGTAGAAAAAAAAGAAGAATACAAAGTAAAAACAAAAGAAACAGCAGATGAAGAAGAAAAAGAAGAAGAATAATAAGAAGAAGAAGAAAGAGGAAAAGAAGTAGAAGAAGAACAAAAGAAAGTAGAAGAAGACGAGGAAGAAGAAGTGTAGGATAAACACCTGCATGGGAGACATAGAACTATGAGAAAGTAATGCAAAATATAATAATAATGTAACAATTAAACTAATCAGGTATTATGTATATGTAAATATATATATATATATATATATATATATATATATATATATATTTATATATATATATATATATATATGTATATATATATATATATACATTATATATATATATATATATATATATATATATATATAAATTATATATATGCATATATATTCAACACTATTATACGGTGCAAAAACATGAACTATGAACAAACAGTGGAAATACAAAATAAAGTTTCTCGAAATATTGTTATGCAGAAGAATGTGTCGCATTTCCTGGAAAGAGAAACAAACAAATAGAGACGTCCTGACGAAAGTATGCAGGATTGGAGAATTATTGACATATATTACTTACAATACAAGTGGACTATTTTGATCATGTATAAAAACACGATTCTTTATTGAAAGCAATACTGGGGGGGGGGGGAAAGTTGTAGATCGGCGGATAAAAGGCCTTCAGCGATGTAAATGGGAGAGCAGCATCAAAAGATGTACTTATGTCAGTCTGGTAGAGTGCACCGTCAAGACAAAAGTAAAGTAACACATAGCATTACTGCCATAGGGGTGTGAGGTGTTAGCGATCTCACACTTTAAAGGCTCGGCTATATGAAGGCGGTAGCCATCTCCTCTCCCTCGCCGCTTTTACTTCTCAGACTGAACCGGTACCTATTTAAGACTCGGTCGACCCGAGACTCATTAAGGTCTGAAAAAAACATTACCGCCTCAGCTGGGGAATGAACCCAGGACCACTCAGATGCGAAGCTTGTGTGCTAACCACTGCGCTACGCGGCTCCACATAAGACAAAAGACAGATGATATTTTGAGTCCATTGCATCCAACCTTCGTTGGAAACCAAGACGGCATTTGCATTTATTGACAGCGGCTGTTCTTACATTCTGAGGCCTACTTGAGGAGGTGTACTTTCTGATTATCCTGGCTGTAATGCAAAACGAGTGTCCTCAGTAAGTTAACCAATATAGAGACTGCAGTGTCGATTCCCAAAAAGCGTGTTTCCTGGATGTCCGGCTGGTCTAAGACAGAGACATGAACGCACTCAAAATAGATTACGATCATCAGAGGAGGACGCTGTTGACAGCACCAAACGGAACACTTGCCTGCAGCTCTACCTCAAGAAACTATTACAACAGGCAGTCGAAACAAGGACAAACGGAAAAGAACATCAAATACTACCTCAATGCTGCATCATGCCACAATCAGTAATAACTGATGTAGGCTATCCATTCATTCTAATACTCTAATTAATCCTTCTCTTGTAATGACTGATGTAGGCTATCCATTCATTCTAATACTCTAATTAATCCTTCTCTTGTAATAACTGATGTAGGCTATCCATTCATTCTAATACTCTAATTAATCCTTCTCTTGTAATGAATGATGTAGGCTATCCATTCATTCTAATACTCTAATTAATCCTTCTCTTGTAATGAATGATGTAGGCTATCCATTCATTCTAATACTCTAATTAATCCTTCTCTTGTAATGAATGATGTGGGCTATCCATTCATTCTAATACTCTAATTAATCCTTCTCTTGTAATGAATGATGTAGGCTATCCATTCATTCTAATACTCTAATTAATCCTTCTCTTGTGGCAAGGCGCTCTCATTATCTGGAGGTCATCATCATCATGAAGCATGTCCCACGTAAAACGTCTCTCTCATCACAGTCAGCCGATATGGATCTCGGTCTGCAGTCAATCCCCCCGCCTGCTCCATGTTCATGTTTAGAGTATCCTTGATATCTTGTATCCACCTTCGCCTTCCCTGCGTCGCCTTTCAGGTACCATGCCCTCTAGGACCGTTCTTTCCAGTCCATCATGACGTTTGACGTGATCGAAAAAAAATCTATTTCCGAAACATACCATTGTTTATGAGCCAGTTTCCTTCAACATTCAGGTCTTCTAGGATAGTTATATTTGTCACTTTCTGCATGGATTTCTGAGAATTTTTTTGTAACAATTTGCTTCGAATGCTCCCATTTTCTTCCTTGCTACTTGTATTCTGATGTTCGTCCATCACAATCGATGAAGACCACTCTCTTCTCTTGATGTGTAAGCTGAAATGGGTCTTGCACGGTGATTTGGATTAAAGTGAGGAAGTAACAGCGTTTTTGTCAACCTCACTCCTTGATTCTGAGCTTCCTTAGGCTAGTGGCAAAATATGTATCGAGACGACTGGAGATAGCATAGGATGCAGATTTTTCCTCACTGCTTACTCCCGAAGCCTTTCACCTAAACAGGTATCCCACAAGGCAGGGGGGGGGGGGCGGGATTGACATCTACAGTTGTGTCTCGTGCCTTTTGCATAACTACAAGAGGTCGTAGGGACGTGTTTCCTGGATATCCACCTGGTCTAAAACAGAGACATGAACGCACTCAAAATAGGTTCCGATCATCAGAGGACGACGCTGTTGACAGCACCAAACGGAACACATTCCTGTAGCTCCACCTCAAGTTGAATGAAAAGAAACTATTACAACAGGACAGATTGCTGTCGCTGTGCTCCATCGACCATCGTTTCGTCAAAACATGCGACCTGCCCATTTATGTTTTGCCATATCGACATAGATTACCGCAACATTCCCCAAGGACAATCGTGGCATGTCAGATTTAATTCACATTTTATTAACTTTATCACATTATTCATAATTTTACTCATTTAATGACATAAATTTCGCCTATGTAACAGAAAATAATAGGATCACTGCATCTCCATATGCGTCGTAAATGGGAACTACACCGGTTTAATTTGGCTGACGTAAGAAGTTGGTGTCTTAACCTGTCGTGTCTCATAAACACTCCATCTCACAGACTTATCGTTCTAAAGTCTTCTGTCCGGTATTGAGGCCAGTGAGGTTATCATATTTATGCAAGCCACTGTCAAGGCGATTACTAATTAGTTGTAGAGGATGGCGTTGGTGATGGTGTTAGGAGGGGTATTATGGAACATGAACTACTTAATTCTAACATCAATGGATTGTCCAACAACGCCAAGGACTTCAACAGCAGGATAAAAGCAAGCTAACGGTCAGGAACTCGAAGTGGTTGACACTTTTAAATAGCTTGGGTCGATTGTCAGTGATGAAGGATCAAAATGTGAGGTGTTGGCCAGAATAGCACAGATAATAGCGGCGCTTGCATGGATTAACAAAATCTGGTAAGATAAACGGTTAGCACTATGCACGAAAATCAGATTAATGCATACACTGGTCCTGTCAATATTCCTCTCTGCTTGTGAGACATGGACAATTACAGCTGACCTTCAACGAAGGCCTTGGAGATGAGATGTTTCCGAAGACTTTTAAACGTCATGTACAAAGGTCGAGTTACGAATGAGGAAATGCGAGAAAGAATTACAACAGCAATAAGGCCTTTTGAAGATCTCTTGGCAACTGTCAAAAGAAGGAAACTCGAGATCAAATGGTCTTGCAAATACAATCCTCAACGGAAAGGTGCATGGCAGACGACGAAGAGGCCGTCCCAAAAAGAGATGGGAGGACAACATAAAAGAATGGACCAATCTCCGACCAGAAGAGTCACAGGCAGCGGTATCTGACAGATAAGGGTGGCGTGGGGTTGTGAGGATGTCTTCAAGTGTGCCCCAACGACCTCACCGGTTACGGAATGATCTGACCTGACCTGACCAATGGTATGGGGGTCATTATGTCCCTTTGTTTTATTAATTGTCTGTTTCCACATGTGTCTGTCTATTTCTGCAGTGTCTGCCCCCTAACCTGTCGTTACATCTCTTTGAATTATAAAATGTATGTTCCCACGTATGTCTGTTTTCACATTTACCTCTATTGTTTTTTATCCTCGAACCTAGGAGGTCGTTAGAGAAGCACATCTGACTATATGATGAAATATAAATTTCCACTTGTCTCTGTCTATCGCTAATGTTTCAGTTCCCCAACCATAGATGTTGCTAACGTAGCACATCTGACTGTGTCATGAAATGCCTGTTTCTATGTTGGTCGATCTATCGCTTTTGTTTCTCTCCGTGTAACTAATCTGTTGTTATAGTACAATATCTGACTGTGTAATGAAATGCCTGTTTCTACTGTTGTCTATCGCTAGTATTTCTCTCCCTTAAACTAATATGTCGCTATAGTACAATATACCTGACTGTTTCATGAAATATCTTGTTTCCACTTGTGTATGTCTATCGCTAGTGTTTCTTTTCCAAATCTAACAGGTCATTAGAGTAACACATCTGACTGTTTCATGAAATGTCCTTTTTCAACTTGTGTCTGTCTATCGCTAGTGTTAACTGTCCAAATTAACAAGTCGTTATAGTACCACATCTGACAGTTTCATGAAATGTCTTATTTCCACTTGTGTCTGTCTGTCGCTAATATGTCTGTCTCGTAGCCTAGTGGGTTGATAGAGCTTCATATCTCAAAGTATAAAGAATTGTGTGCTTTCACCTGCTTCTGTCTCTAATTGCTGTGTATATGTCACACAACGTTTTTCTCCATCTTCCAGAAAATAATCCATCCACAGAATGTAAGATCTTCTTGTCTTTTTCATTCCAGAGACATGTTTCCTTGTGCTTTGTATCGACCAGCCCATTTGATCTTGACACGTCACCACACCTTTGGCGTCTGTACCTCTCCACGTAGTCTGACAATCTTATTGATGGTATTTCGTATGTAAATATTTGAAATATGATCGTTGTATGTTATTCTGGGAATGGAATGGTTCAACAAGGTTCAAGCGGAAGCTTATGAAGGCAGACCAGAAACAAAGGCAGGTGGAAAAGAACAAAGATAGTTGAAGCAGAACATTTTAGGACAATGGTGGCTTTCGGTACGCTACGTACTTCAAAAGCCTACAAGCTAATTATGTTCTGTTCTGAAGAATTAACTTTACTGCATTCCGGGCATACACATATGTGCTCAAGTCGTCATCAGCAGGGAATGTGAGAAAGGGTGCACGGGGTATATTTTACCCCGGCCCAAGGGGTGGTGGTGGGGGGGGGGGGGGGTTGAGTGTGGAATTAAAGAATTAATTGTCGACTGTTATTGAACGTTTACTAATACTAGTACTACTGCTGCTTCTGTTACTACTACTAATACTAATACTGCTGATTCTATTACTACTGCTAATACTACTACTACTACTACTACTATTACTAACGTTACTTCTGTTACTATTACTAATACTACACTACTGCTAATACTACTACTACTATTACTACTACTACTACTGCTGCTGCTTCTGTTACTACTACTAATACTAATAATACTATTACTACTACTACTACTACTACTACTGCTGCTTCTATTAATACTACTGCTACTACTACTAGTCATACACTACTAATACCAATATGACTCCTGCACTACTACTACTACTTCTATTACTATTCCTACATTACTACTACTATTATTACTTATACTATTAGTACTAGTAGTACTACTGCTTCTGCAACCATAACTGCTACTACTACTTTAACTATTGCTTTTACTACTTCTACTATTACTGCTACAACTACTACTACTACTATTATTACTTTAACTAGAGCTACTATCGTTGCTTTTACTATTACTACTACTAATTTTGCTACTTCTACTACTATTACTAAACCTACTACTTCTACTTTTACTACTACCATTGCTCCTCATACAACAACAACAACAACAACACCTACAACTATTACTGCTACTACTACTGCTACTACTACAATGGCAGGTCATGTCTATTACTTTATATTATAGGAAGTAAAATGTCAAGTGCTGTTGTGTTCTTGAACGAAGTATTCTTCCAGATGACAATATTAATTGACCCATGAAGTACGTGAGAGATAGTATTAACCCTGGATGACAGAGCTAATATTCTGTGGAGCAGACTTAGAGGGGCTAGCAAGAGCCGGATTAGGCAGATTAACCATTGCCTAGTTTCTTTGATCTAACCAAATGTGAACAGAATGTGTAAATATAAAAATGCGAAACATTAAAAATATAAATATATAATAAATTTGGCGGCTGAAATAAAGCTTAAACGGCAAAACTAAAGACACAACTTCAACAAACAACTAGGAAGCCAATGAACAATTGCCATTTGACGTTCTACATATGTACTTAACAAGAGGAACACGAGCTCAGAACGAGAGTATCTTCTTCTTCTTCTACGTACGCTGTCAGACGTCAACCTGTATTTGTTCGAAGAAAGCAGCTGTCATCATGAGACTGTCGACACAGCCATAAAGCTTGTCTAGTGTTGCCACTGGTGATGGCAACACATGCTTTCTCTGGTCCTCGTATATCGTGCAGTTTTGCAGCAGATGTTCAGCGATCATTTTCCCTGTACCATAGGTGTATTCGTCAGTACCACCTATCTTCAGTTTATTGAATAGGTGGTACCTCAGTCTGTTGTGGTCTGAGCGGAGTCTGAAGACCACGACCTGCTCTCTTCTGTTCAACTGGTAATAGGCATCGTTTTTTGTGTAGCCAGTATGTTCTGTTTCCCATTTTGTCATGTTTCTGGCCCTAATAAGCCCTTTGGACTCGTTGTAGGTCACACTATAATCTGGTTGTGGTAGTCTTGCACCTTCTTTTGCCAGTCTGTCTGCCTCTTCGTTGGCTTGGATATTATAGTGGGATGGAACCCACTGTACCACTACTCTTTTTGGTGCGGACTGCTGGCATAGTTGACAGAGTATTGCTCTTAAATCATTAAGTTCAGTATTTTTCTGGCTTTGTATTGCTGTAACCACGGCCGGGGCATCTGTAAACAGGGAACGAGAGTATGATTGCCAGAGAGAATAGCAATGAATGGTCCTTCACATGAACGTAGCTTGTTACAACCGCCCACCTATTTGTCTGTTATAAGTTTCTTGGCAAATCTACAGCATGGCATGTTGCCATTACTTTCCGTACGTGGTGGATCAAAAGAAAGCATTTTTTGCCTAACTGAACACGAGCGTGATTCGAACCGGGTGCTTTGCAAACGCGAAACGGATGCTTCACCCCTAGGCCTCGCAGCCACATTTCATAAATCAAAAAACCAAAAGAAACACAACAAAAGGAAAAGGAAAAATGCGCTCAATAAATACTTTCAATTTGGAATAAGTACAGTTTAAAAGAATGTATCACTTTTTAAATTAAAGCAAGGTATATGTATATATATATATATATATATATATATATATATATATATATATATATATATATATATATATATATTATCAATCTATGTGTACGTGTATGTGTGTGTGTGTGTTCGTATGCGTGTGTGTGTTCGTCTGCGCGTGTGTGTGTGTGTGTGTGTTCGTCTGCGTGTGTGTGTGTATGCGCGCGCAAGATCTCGAGCTGTATGACTTCGTACGGATTAAAAATCCATTGTTATATAGTTATTTTCGAGCTAATTCGTCCAAGCTTTTTTAGACATAAAGATACGTAACGACATTTTGATGCAAATAAAGAGCGACTATTTGATAAAACCTAATGAAACGGGCAGACGGAAACCTTAACAGGCAGACCAAAAAAGTAACCAGGAAGGTTGGAAAATACATGAACAGAATAAACTAATTAGCAGCCCAGACCTAGACAAATTGGACTCATCACAGACGCCCCTGGAGTCAAACCTCACTGAGACAGATTTGTGGGAAGACGACCATATTTGGTGGATGGTTGCTTTTACCCACCCTTACTCCAACCTCGACAGCCTGAAAGCGTCAGACACCAGGATATCTTTAAAAGTAATCGTTACACTCAGGTCATGGAATAGTAGACGGGTCATAATCCTTATCAAGAACTGTGCCGACTGCCGTAGGCGACAAATGGGCCTACACAATGTCATGCCCAAAAGGTTGTTAATTAAATCGTACGCAAAGATATGGGAAAACTCTAAGGCAGTGAAATGTAAACAGTCATCTTTTCCTACTGAGGAAGGCGTAGCGTAGCTGTTAGGGACATGGATCACAAACCAAACTTGTGTGTTCTGATCCATGAATCAGTAAGGTCGTGCCAGAATGAGATGTCAACCAATTAAAAAATAGCGTTGAAGTCGGATGCAGTTGACAGTACGGCAAACCACATACTACAGCGAAGTCATTCTAAGGAAATAAAACGAGCAACAATAAAACAAAGTCTAACCGTTTGGGTAGACAGACAGCGAGGAAAGGTCCTGATGACAAGCAGTGAACAAGACAAATGCAATGTGAAGTAAGATACAAAGAAATATTAATCATAGGAACAAGGAAGTGATAGTGAAACTGTATATAGCATTAGTTAGACCTAGATTGGAGTACTGTGTACAGGTGTAGAGTCCTTATCGTAGAGGGGGTAGAAACATGATGGAAAGGATACACAAAAGATCGATAAAGCTGATCGTAAGATTCCAGAATTACAGATAGAGGAAAGACTCAGAAAAACCGGCTTACAGAGTCTAATAAGAAGAATTCGAGGTGACCTAACCAGATTTTAACGATAATCAAAGGAACGTATAAAATTAGGCTATAACATGTTTTTTTTTCTTCAACATTCAACCACCTACAAGAACAGGAAGGCATATCTACAAATTAACTAAAGATAGGCCCATATTATATATTAGAAAATACATTTTTTAGTCAGTGAGTGGTGAATGCTTGGAATGCATTGACACAGGAAGTAGTGGAGGCAGGGACAATTAATGCATTTAAGAAAAGATTAGATGCGCATAGCTTTTAGGACAAGGAAATATAAATGAAACTGGTTGTTTACAGACTATGCAGAGTCTTCTAACCAGTATAACAACGTTAAGTTAAGCTGAGTTAAGACTTCACCTCATTAGAGACGGGCATTAACACTTCATCCCTGACATCAATGCATGCAATTTGATAAACATTTTCTATAATTTATCATCATCAAAACAGTTCGCTTCCAGTGGAGCACGTGATTTCACTTAACCTCTTTATAATGGTTTAGAAGATTTTCTTGTTATTTAATTAATTTCCCTGCCTCCACTGCTTCTTGTGGCAATGCATTCCAATCATTCACCACTCTCTGACTAAAAACATATTTCCAGAAATCTAATCTGGACCTTTCTTTAGTTAATTTGTAGCTGTGCCATCTTGTTCGTGTGGGTAGTTGTATTTGAAAACAAAAAACAAAAAAATTGTTTTAATCTGCTGATTATCTTATAAACCTGAATTAAGTCACCTCGATTTCATCTCTCACACTGTAGGTCGGTTTTAACTGTAATTCTGGCATTCCACTATCAGTTTTAACGCTTTTCTTTGTATCCTTTCTTGCATGTTTATATCTATATACCTATATTCAGGGTTGTGGGCGGGGGATGGTTGGGGGTGGGGTAGGGGTAGAGAACCCAGTGGTCTCGAGGTAAAGTGTTCGTTTCGGGTGCTGGAGGTCGCGCGTTTAAAACATGGTTGGGAACGGCATTTTTCACGTGGATTATCCGATAACTATTTCCCCTGATCTCTGAGTAGTGAGATCAGACACCCGTGTGCAGTTGCGCGCACGTTAAAAATACCTTAGCAGTTGGACATCGAAAAGAGTAGAACGCTGCTCGTGAACAATTCAAGTTAAAAATCTACTCAAATTATTCTAGCGATAATCGCCCCATAATGTGTCGCAAACAGGCGGCTGTGTGGCTATGACTTCAGGTCTTAGTTATGTGATTAGCGGAGCGGCTTAAATAGCGTCTGGCAGGCTGCGGGTCTACCTTTCTCCAATTTACGCTTCCACCTCCATTAGTTTTAAAAATAGGCGATCGTATATTCAAGGGGCTAACAGATACAGGGATTGATATGGCAAGTCACACGTGGATTTTCAACTGCCAAATATAAAATATAAAACAACGGAGGTCGCACCTCTCCACGACGTCTAACGACATAAGTGGACTGAAGATAGATCTATTTGAACCCGCGACCTCCAGCACCCGAGGCGAACACTTTAACTCGAGACCACTGGACCCGCCATGTTTATATCCCCTCTATGATAATGACTCCATACCTGAACACAGTCCACCAATCTTGGTCTAATAAATGATACAGTTTGACTATTACTTCATTGCTCCCCTGTTTAAAATTTTTTTTTTATCATGCCTAACACTGCACTTGCCTTCTTTACATCTACCTGGACTTGGTCACTTACCTTACCTGTATGATCTATTTTAACCCCTAGGTCAATTCCTTTACCACCTTTCATAACACATTCCAAGAAGTTCCTGTCTTTTGTCATCTGTTCCAGCTCTGTCTACATATTCCCTGCTTTCTTAATGTTTGTATCTTCTCTCCGTGTGTGTTTCGGTCTGCATCTACTTCTCCTGTCTCCAGAACAGAGGCTTCCGTGTAATCCTATTAGCTGGTTTCTTTAACTTTCTATGTCTAATTCCAGTGTCTTCTTCTTACGATACGTTCCACTGATATGCATTGGACGATAAGGATAACGTCTGGTCAGGCAAAACACACTGCTCAGACAATGTTAGCCAGGGTCAGGAGAAATATACTGGCCAAGACAATCATCTGACCCCCTCCATGGTCGCCCTGAAAACAGACTGTTATCAAGGACAAAGTGAGGTTCAACGTGATCCCCGTAGTAGTGAGCGACACGCAGATGAAGTCATGTATAGCACAACCGCCTGTAAGACCCCGGTCCACCTTCATAAACCCGCTCGGGATGTGAGTAAAGCTACGACAACCCGCCACTTAACACTCTTTTTAGGGAGCACAATGAGGGCATTCGCAAATAACAACTGATATGTGTCTGCTTCTTTCCGCCATTCTCCATTACTGTCCGTATCATACCTTTTTGATCTTCCTATTCTGCGCAGTGTCAAAAGAAAACCCAACATAAATGTACTTCAAATATCGCACTGGAAAGAAATGAGTAGGTATCCTTCGTTATGAACAACAGGTATTCGTCAAAGACATTCAAATGATACACACATGAGCAAGCACGTCAAAGAAGAAGTGATAAAAAAGATTAAAAGAAGATAGAAGACACACAAAAAAGGTTAATACAGAAAATTAACGATTCTCATACATGAAGACGTAGTATTGATCATTTTCTGTATCAGGCATTTTTTAATCCTGCAGAAATGATTATCAACACAACAAGGCAATGAATGCCAGGTGCATTGCCGTTTTGCAATTATGATAAACTGTACAAACTTAAATAATGCTTAGAACCATTTTCTTTGGTTTTATGTCATGGGGTGTTATATCATGGGGTTTTATGTCACAGGGTTGTGTGTCATTGGGGTCTGTATCATGGCGTTTTGTGTCATGGGATTTTATATCATGGAGTCTTATGTCATGGGGTTTTGTGTCATGGGGTTTTATGTGATGGAGATTTTTGTCATGGGGTTTTATGTCATGGGGATTTAAAAGCCAGGGGAAGGGTAGTACTACAGTGGATACGTGGCAGGTTATAGTAGCTTTCTTCTCATCCCAAGAGTTCACACGAAGGCGGTCCGTTGTGCTACAGCCAGTTGTGCTATGCTTAGCGTCATCTACGTTACGCTCACGTCGATCCACCTCTCGTCAGCCAAACCGCCTTGAAAACGACCAGTTTCCATGGAACGATACATGGATGTCAGAATGTCGTAACTGACCCTGACGTGACGTCCTAGTCAGTATGTTGTGCCTGACACTGACGAAATGTCCTAATCTGTATGTTGTGCCTGACCCTGACGTGACGTCCTAGTCAGTATATTGTGCCTGACCCTGACGTGACGTCCTAGTCTGTATGTTGTGCCTGACACTGACGAGATGTCCTAATCTGTATGTTGGGCCTGACCCTGACGTGACGTCCTAGTCAGTATATTGTGCCTGACCCTGACGTGACGTCCTAGTCTGTATGTTGTACCTGACCTTGACGTGACGTCCTAGTCAGTATGTTGTGCCTGAGACTGACGAGACGTCCTAGTCTGTATGTTGTACCTGACACTGACGCGACATCCTGGCCAGTATATTGTGCCTGATCCTGACGTGAAGTCCTAGTCAGTATGTTGTACCTGATCCTGACGTGACGTCCTAGTCAGTATGTTGTGCCTGACCCTGACGTGACGTCCTGGTTAGTATGTTGCCCCTGACCCTGACGCGACGTCCTGGTCAGTATGTTGTGCCTGACCCTGGCGTGACGGCCTGGTCAGTATGTTGTGCCTGACCAGACTAGCGTATTACTTCCGGTCATAGTAATACCAATAAAATCATTTACATGTAATATCCTTGTAACCGCCCCAGGACAATAACAAAACGGTACTACATTATAGCTACACAGGTTTTGTCAGGGACAAGCCATCGATATATTTATTCTTTGTAATATAATGAGACCTCAATGATTACAGTGCTCATGTTTTTGGATGTCCATTCACACTTAAGATGGACTATCAAGGCACGTAACAGTGCATGAGCTGGATCCGTTAGCGACCAAAAGCTGACTGCTAGCGTCAGGGCCAGCACCGTAGAGCTGCCAATACCCTACATCTCCTCTACGTGGTGATCCTGGATAACTGGCTGCAACAGAGCAGACTGGATAATGAGAAGGGATCGAAGAAGGAAGGCTCTATTTTCTTTATTTACATTACGACTCTTCAGTCAGGCTAGATCTGGAGGCCAGTCTCCATATTGAAGTCTATAGTTTTCACCAGGTTGGAGCCGCTGCTCTACCGCTTTTGTTTCAGCTCGGAATCCTCTAGCCAGATCTGGTATCTCATTTCCATATATAGTGGGCATTCATTTAGAATGTGCTCAAGATTCTGCCCCCCCCCTCCCTTTCCATCCCCTTTTCTATGTAGGCATTCATCGGTGTGTGAGTTAAAGCAAACCAGCTACCCACAAATGAAAGATGTCGGACATAAAGGTGCAAACATCGCAGTGAAGCTGTAAACTACGACACAACGCATTTCATTATCTGGATACATCCTGCTATTTGCAAAGTCCTTTTCAAGGCTTGAACGCGAGAGTTTTTGAGAACGAACAAGAAAAAAGAAGACTAGCACATCCCTAAAAAGACCAGCATTAAATAAAAACAAAAACATTTACAATCGTTTCTTCATGTTTCTTTTCATACAAGTTCTCCTTACTCAACACCAGTTTTCAGGCAGTGAAAGGTACATGTGCCCTGAATAAAGTACACGGGCCTTTATTTGACTGACAAGATGGTCGCGCCTGACTGGCTGCGCTCTCGACTCGCTCCGACGTTTGTGTCGTTTTTTGATGTTTGCTATTTCCTGTTCGAATTATAATACACGACTTCTTCACCAGGTGGTATCAAAGACTTTATTATGTGGAATTCATGTGCTTTCGTTCGGTTATCCTGGTCTTATGCTACAACTTGCTGCCGCTGTGTCTGGCTTAAACTGTGAGAAAACAGCCTAGGATAGCGTTGAACGTTCCGCTTGACTACACCACATAACTCAGTCTAGGTTTTCACTACTGAAGGGCCTTCCTGCTTGACCTGAAGCTGCCCACCTCCTCCACCCTCCACCGGAGGTTAGACGATACCTTCTACAACCCGTAATATCAGCACATCAAGAGTAACCTTGACCAGAAGGTGGACACAATCCAGAGGCCATGTTTACGGAACACAAGAAATAGGGAGTCAGACATGGACAGACAAGGAAAGCCGACACAAACATTGGTTCAACACACACTGCTCGCGGCCCTCATTAAGAGGAGCTGGCGCACTGGGCTCCACCGGGGGAGTCTGTAGGGATTTCGGTCGACACACTACGCATGAACAATTCTCAGTAGTTGGACTTATTTGTGGGCCACCGTCGTAACGGCCCTTTGACGCCTAAGCGAACATTATTTTTATTATTTTTTTCTGAGATCAGTGGACCAGTTACATTCGTCGTTGACTTGTGATCGGGAACTCTGAGTCAAACACAAATTTTCTTGTTGGTAGACTGGAGCGTGAAAAGACGTGGGAAACGAACCCTACCTCTCTAGAAGAAGAAGTGGAAGAAGAAGAAGAAGAAGAAGAAGAAGGAGAAGAAGAAGAGAAAAGGTAAAAGGACAAAGAAACAGAACAAGATGAAAATGGAAAATAAGAAAAAATAGTACTATATTATGAAAATGAGACATAAGCTAGAAGAAGAAGGAAAAGAGTATGAGGAAGCCTTGATCATAAAAATTATAATGACAAAAATAATAAAAATGATAATAATAATAATAATAGCGATACAAATAATTAATAAGTAAATATAGAGCATAAGAAGAAGTAGAATAGGAAGAAGTAAAGAAGAGGAAAGTAACCGAAGAAGGAAAGGAAGTGAAGATTAAGAAAAAGGAGAAGAAAAAGAAGTAGAAGAAAAAAAACGATGATGATGAAGAACGTGATAATGATGAAGACGATAAGTAAAAGATTAACACGATGAAGAAAAGAGGAAGATATCCATTATGCCTTACTGAATCACTTTCACAGCACCCCCTACCCTCCCTGATCCACCACCCACCCCCACCCCCTTCCGCGTTTTCCCCAGTAAATAGAAAAAGCAAATTAAAAATACCACCAACAACAAAACAGTTCTCCCTTGAGCAGAATGAAAAATAAATAATGGATAAAATGAAACCCAACAGAACCCCTTTCCCCCGTCAGCAATGACTAGCAACAACGTTTGAGCCAATCCCACATTAATCTCAGCGAATTAAACTGTCTGCTCCACACCCCCATCTGGCCCTTACACACATCGTACAGTATGTGACGTCCACGAGACTTGTCTTGGGAAAAGTCACGTTACCTGTCTAATACAATTTGTGCTTCTGGATCTTTTCTGTTGGTCTTGGATTAGTCATCCATATCTACTTTGGGGTGTGGAGTCTTCTACGACGGAGCATAGAAATTATCTTTTCTCTTTCTTGTTTCAACAGGATGGATTAGTCGATCCTGTGTCCTGTCTTTCTTAGTCGACTCTTGCCGCCAGCTAAAAAGTATAATTTGACTTTTTCTTCTACTTTTTGTTTCTTCTTTTTCTTTTTCTTTATAGTTTTCTTCTTCTTTTTCCTCTTCTTTTTCTTCTTGAGACATTATGATCTTACATCGTCTTGTTCTCGTTGTGAATTGACTATTGTCTGAACATGCTCTTTATCTCCTAATGTCGTGAATATAACGTTGATCTCTTTAGCCAATCTAACTTCCTTAATCGACCATATAAGTAACAGTCCTCTAGAACATCCTCAGCAGTTTGTTTAGTTAGCCCACGTGTAGACTAGTGGTGAAGCAGGCAGTTGAAGCTTGTACGTGTGCTTAGTTAGCTTGCTGTGCGCCGTCCTGAAGCAAAGATTGGAGATCTGTCCCTGCCAGTTCAGGGTATGGAATTCCCCGTTGGTTTGATTCTGTTCTCTAGTGACAGACTGCATAGCTCAGGCAGAGCTCGCCTTCAATTGGTGGACCCAAGTCTTCACAATACAGAAGTCCAGGTGGAGGTTGAAGTTTCAATCTCAAGCTAGAAGCTGGATGAAACAGCAAACTCATTTTCACCAGCCAGTTGGATCAAGGATGAGTGGACTTGAACCAGTCCATCAATCAAAGTCCTTCGCTCCCCTCGGTGTGCAGATAATTTATAACATCGTGTCATCGTACACTGTATTGGGCTGTCCGTTCTGACTCTGTCTATGTGGTGTAATCATGTAATCTTAGTTCCTTCTCACATTCTGCCTCTCTCTATGTGGTGTAATCATGTAATCTTAGTTCTTTCTCACATTCTCAGCTCCGTGTATATTTGGGTAGACATATCTCCATCTTTCCCTTGATGATTCCAAGTAAGAGCCTGTCTGGCTATGTTGGACGGTGCCTTCCTTAGAGTATTGTTTTATCCATCTAATTCTTCTTCGCTTAGTTTATTGTTTCAGTGGCAGTTGTCGGCGCCTTTCCCATAGCTCTTTATTTCACACTAATTCCTGCCCCATTATGCCCAATATCCTTGGTATTCCTCTGTTAACGAATGACTGGCGTCTTTGTTGTGTGGTCTTGGTCGATCTCCATGTTTTGACTTCATACAGCGACACAAGACTTGACAAAGGTTTTCATTATTGAAATTCAGGAATCAATATTGTTGTATTGAGTATATGTGTATGTTTAAGGCCTCGGAAAACAAACCACAGACAATACACACAAAAGTGAAGCGGCAGTAAAGACGATGAAAAAAATAATAATTATGTTCCAGGTCTCGTGCAGTGCGGAGGAAGTGGTTGATATCTGCTGGAGTCATACTGTGCAGTGATGGCCTCTTATGTGCTTCCAGCAGGTCGGGCAAAGCCTTTTGTCGCTGAGGAACGACTTGTGTAGTATTTTGTGGGCAAGGGTTTGCTGATCCAGCCGTACAACATGACCGAAACAAGAAAATCAGCGTTAGTCAAGTGTTTCTGAGATTGGGTGGGGGGGCCTGTTTTAATAGAGATCTCAATGTTGCGGATGTAGTCATGCCATCGGATACCCAGGATACGCCGCTGGTTGCGCATGTGGAAGGCCTCCAGTCTGGACATGTCATGTTTCAGCAATGACCAGGTTTCGAAGCCATAAGGTAGGACTAGGACCACGCAGGACTGGTAGATGCTGATAATGTTTTTCCAAATGCAGATCTTGCCGTTACTCCAGACATCTCGGAAGCCGTGCTTAGCAGGCGCAGCTAATCCGATTCGCCTTGACATATTAAGACCGCTGCGTCCATCGAATTATGCTACCGAGATAGATGAATTTGTTGGTGCCCTTTGCAATAGGATTTTGGGTTTAGATACCGTGGAATGCTGTGTTTCAAAACTCTGTTCTTGGGCCATAATATATACAGGCCTAGGGAGGGAGTTTCGCTGTCTACCATTTCAAGAGAGCACTGCAGCGCAGAGCTGTCCGTGCCGAAAAGGGCAATGTCGTCCGCGTAAACGAGATCAGTGAAGATTGATTGATCAATAGCTATACCATCCTGGTGCGCGCTGAGGCAGTCAAGAAGCTATTCGACTGATCGGCAGAATAGGTCGGTGGCAAGAATACATCCCAGTCTGACACCTGAAGTCGTGAGGAATCTGTCCCAGAGAGTACCACCCAGTCGGAAACTGATGCCGGTGTCCTTGTGTAGCTCCTTGATTAAGTTCAATAGGCGGAGGGAGCGAGGGGAGGGGGGGGGGCGCCTATTCCCAGGACGGCTTTCCATAAAGCCGACCTAACAACTAAGTCGAAGGCGGAATTTAAGTCTACGTATGGAGCCCAATCGGTGATTGAAAGCGCAGTGCAGTTAGGCGAGGAGACGTAGAGCAAGGATAGCGTCGGTTGTAGAACGACCCGGAGTGAAGGCAATCTGTTGTAGGCGACGTTTTGTGCTAAAGAGAGGCTTGAGTCTAGCCAGTAGCACACGGGCAAACACCTTCCCCGGAACCAAGAGTGGTGTTATAGGCCTGCTGTAATTACTGCAGTCTTTGCGACTCCCCTTGCCTTTGTACAGGGAGACGATGACGATTCCATCGCGCCAGCCGACCGGGACGTGTCCTGCTCTCTATACTCGCTGGAACAAATGATGGAGTGCAGACCTGATCGGGTCAATGGTGTGTTTCAACAGCTCCAATATGATGGAATTTGGGTCTGCCGTTCGTCCATTTCTGAGTTTCCTAAAAGCAGTAAGGATCAGCTTTAGTAGTTGGTGGGGGTGGGGGGTGGATATTCGTTTCCGTATCTGCAGTAGGATCCGCATATTAAGCAGACAGATCTGGACATGTCGTTGCTGGTGGGTGGTTAAGAACAGACGTGTAGTGCTCCTTCCACCTGTTCGCTACATCCTCGTATGACGAGCACATGGAGCCGTCGGACTTATTGACGAACATTGTGTTTATCCCTCGATCTGCTTGCCTCCAGAGTGGAGGAGCCTGATAGACTGATTGGAGGTCTGAGACCAAATTCCATTTCGTCAGCAATTTCGTTGAGAAAGAGTTCCTTGGCTGCCCTGACCGACGCGTGTAATTGACCTTTCAGCTGTCGTCGTTGTCATTGCGAAGCCTGGCTGAGTTCTTCTGGGGTATGATGTCCTAGTCATTTCTATTATTTGGCTTTGAAACACGGAGGACAACAAAGGCACCGTTATACCCAGGCATTCCTGAATATCTTGGTGCCATCGCCTTCTTAGCCTATCCTTTCCTCTTTTGCCTGGAACTATACCTTCCATCACTGTTGTCTCGAGACCTTTGTGTCTCTTGATGTGACCAAAGTATTTGCATTTTCTAACAAAAATGGAATTGATAAACCAGTTCTCCTCTATGCTTAACTCTTGCCGAATGTCTACATTTGCTTTTTTCTCTTCCCAGGATATTCTGAGGATCTTTCTGTAAGATTTTGACTCAAAAGACTCGATTCCTTATCTGGAAGTTTTGTTAATCGTCCATGATTAGCAGCCATAAGCTGGCACAGGAAAAACACAGGCTCTCAAGACTTTTACTTTTATCATTTTGATGGTACTCTGCCATAATTTCTTCAGGCTGTTCAGTCTCTGCATTGCCATGGCTATTCTTCTTCTGATTTCTTTCGAGCAATCGCCATTTTTGTCAAGTCTGGAGCCCAGATATTCAAAATGTGTGACCTGATCTATTTCCTCACCACCCACTGTAAATTTATGCTGACATTGTGTTTTGTCGGTGGTCATTATCTTTGTTTTATTTATGTTTATGAACAGGTTTTGATCTTTACTATGTCTATTAACGGCTGAAATTAGCTGCTCTAGCCCTTCTGCACTTCATGATAAATGGAAGAAGTAGCCGGGTGTAAAAAACAGCGCGGTAGCAAAGGAACAGACATAGTTGGCTCAGATGAGTCATAACAAGAAAATTAGGCGTGCGTTTGTGGAAGACATATGCTAAGCAACGAGTGGTCAGGTTTTTAATCGAGTGACAATGGTAAACCATTGTAAAAGCAACTTGTCTACATTTCAATTTTTAACTTTTAAAAGATAAGAATGAGTTCACTTACAAAAATTACATATGCCTGATTTTCACGGGGGCTGCAAAGCAAATTGGTTAGTACCCCGGCTCGCATCCCAAATACATGATTGGATTCAGGAATGTAGGGCACCTATTGAAAACAAGCTCAGTTAAAAAAATGTGTTGCAGTCGGATGTATTGACCAGTAAAGCGCAAAACACAGTACAATGCAATCTCCCTTAATAAACCAGGCGAAGCAATTAAACATAGCACACACGTAACAAATAAACCAGTGAACACACAATCAATATGGTAACCCAGTTTCACAGATTGTAAACCCTAAAACGAGTTGCCACCCTTCTACTGTAGACCACCACTCATGATTTGCAGACGACTGTATTCATTAATGCCAAAGGATTTCTCATTATCTCCGTTCCATATGATATACCCTCACAACTGCTGCTCATTTAACTAATACATGAATATCGACACGTACTTTATATTTCCCTACATCACAGCACACAAAACATTATGCGTGTACAGGCGTATCGACCTAAAACGGACTTTGCCGATGATTTGTCTTGTCTTTCTCTAATGTATGCGTGATCAGATGCAAATTGGGGTCAATATGTTTAGCTGTGCATGAGCTACAGCGATCAACGAACCAAAGCTGACTCATAGAATCAGGGTTAAGGACCCAGCGCTGCCAAGACCTTTCTACACCTCCACTTGGTGATTCTGGATAACAGGCTGCAGCAGGACAGACTGGCTAAGGAGAATGGATCGAAGAGTGATGGCTAACTCAGTACCCAAAAATGACAACTGAAGTCGGATGTGTTGGACCAAATGGGGCAAATATCGCTGTCAAGCTGGAATCTACGATACAAAGAATTCCGTTCTATGGACAACATCCCGCTACTTAGAAACGTCTTTTCGTGGCATGGAAGTTTGAGAACAAACAACACAGAAGAAAAAGATACAAAATAAAATAATTATGTGTTTTATGAGATATCACATACACTGGGACTGGGACTAGGACTCAATTAAAAGAAAAACAAAGTTTATGAGAATAAATTCGTTTAACCCTAATCAGATTGTGCAAAAGGGGTTGCACTCCTATAAGATGGGGAATCATTAAAATATCATAGTAGTAATATAGAACAAGTAGGCCGTGCAGAAAAAGATATCAAAATAATAACACAAAAATCGGAAATAGCTTCAGTTAATTTTAAGAACATTTAAATGATAATTTAAAAGAAATGAAAAGAAATACAAAAATACAGAAGCCTTCAATAAAATTTAAGCGACTGTTCTGTTGTATGGCAGTGAAACATGGAGAATAATAAAAATAACAATGATAATTGAACAGATTTTAATAAACGGGTGACAGCGTAAATTATAGATATTCACATGGTATGATAGGATCAACAATGTGGAACTGTTTGAGCGAACATATAACGTGAGAACTTGACGTGAGAACTTGCTGGCGTTGGATTTGTGACCAATAATGAAACCAGCTGATAGTATTGCAAGACAGGCTTTGTTCTGGAATCCTCAAGGCAAGCGAAGTAGAGCCAGATCAAACTTAACTTAACTTAACGTCTTTATACTGGTTTAGAAGACCCTGCAGAGTCTGTATACAACCAGTTTCATTTGCATCACCTTGCTCTAAAAGCTATGCGTATCCAATTTATTCTTAAATGCATTAACTGTCCCTGCCTCAACTACCTCCTCTGGCAACGCATTCCAAGCATTCATCACTCTCTGACTAAAAAAATATATTTCCTAATATCACTCATGGGGAGGAGAACTTGAGACAAACATAAGAAACAGGGCAGTTGTGTAGTCAGATAGAAGAAATGGCCCAGGATTGAAGGATTTGGCATGTACTTGTCACGGGGTAGCTGAAATAGTTTGATTGACCTCGCCAACACAGTAAGTATGGTGCTGGTTCACCGCCGTACATCGAAAATCGTCATTAATTGAATCACTGCCCTTCCTACTCTTCAATGCACGTGGCCGAATGGTTTCGAGGCCTGCATGCCGACAGGGAGGGCAGCGGTTCGAATCCCCGGTATGGCGTATGTTGGGGTGAGATAAACAAACAGCCAGCACACGACGTGGTGACAGCAGTGGGGAAGTGGTCTGTAGTTCTCAGCCTTCAAAACCCCTCGACTACCCCAGCAATGGGAAAACTGTCGTGTGACAGTAAAGTAATGCATACAATAGCCCTAAAACTTTCTGGCACAATAATTCATTTAGAATGCAATAACGTTACGCCTTGAAGCCACGCTGCGAGTTACTATTAGCTTGCGATGGTATTTTTTGTAGCTCATGAGAAATTGTTTCTTGGTGAATGATTGAATTCGGAATTCAAATTGGCAAAACCCGAGTGGTCTGCCGTGGTCTTTGTGTATGACAGGGTCAAGAATAGTACCACTGCCTACAAAGAGCATGTTGTAAGAGGCGACTAACTGTGTGACATGGCATAACACCGGCCATGGTTAGGTGGTTTGTTCATAGCAGCAGTGATGGCCCCCAATAGGCTGCGTGTCTACTTTGCTCTGGTGTTTGAGTCGATTTAGATGAACTCGCACATCGATTAACCACATAATGCAGCAGCGAAATTTTAAGCTTCTCAAGCTTAGCCAGCTAAACAGGAAATCCTTCTACCGGATATATCCAGCTGATACCAGAGCTGAGACCTTCAAAAGGACATCTGGTCCTGTAGAAGTACAGGTCGACTAAGAACTAAGCAGAATTGCCAAAACTGCATTCAGTAAATCGAATTGGCAGTACGATGTGAAATATCTTTGAATCTGTGTGGACTTTCGTCTCAACAGAAAAGTACCCTAATTCCGTTGGAACTGCGATCAAAGTGAAACTAAATGCAAATTGTAAAAAATAAGAACGAAAATCAACGAACTATCTAGATAAGCAGGAGTGACCAATGAACCAGTAAATTAATTCCAGGCGCTCCTCTCGTGGCACAAAGCATTGACAACATCATGCCAGCATGCACGCCACGGCCTGCTCTATCTGCCTCTCTCCAGGTGTAATCATTTAATCTTAGTTCCTTCTGTCTCTCTCCAGGTGTAATCATTTAATCTTAGTTCCTTCTCACATTCTCTTATCCATGCATTTTTGGGTCTACATCTCTCTCTCCCTTTCTCTCTCTCTCTCTCTATCTCTCTCTCTCTCTCTCTATATATATATATATAAATATATATATATATATATATATATATATATATATATATATATATATATATATATATATATATATATATATATATATATATATATAACTCTCACTCTATCTCTCACTCTCTATCTTTCTCTCTCTTCCTCATGAGAATTCCACGAAAGAGCGTGCCTGGCTATGTTGGACTGTGTCATCCGCAGCGTATGCCCTATTCAACACCATTTTAGCTTCTGTATTTGTTGTTCCAGTAGCTGATGTTGGTTCCTTTGCCATATGTCTTCATTTCTCATCACGTCCTCTCAATTAATGTTTGTTTTCCTTCTTATGGCATCAGTTAATAAAGGCCTGGAGCCTGGTATAGGGCTTCTCCCGTTTTCCCTGTCCTCGCTTCATATACAGCAGCAACGACTTGACACTGTCATTGAATATTCTAACTTTGAAGTGAATATTGATTTCTCTGTATCTCCATTTGTTATTTAGTGTCAGAAATGTCCATTTTCTAAAATAAATTCTGATTCTTTCATCGGCATATGTATCTCCTGATGTGTCTATTGTGCTGCTCACATAGGTAAAGGTATCTTCCAACTGCTCTCCCTCCAGCATGATTGATTCTTTGCTGTTAGTGTTGAGTTTAAGGAGCTTGGTTTTCTCCATGTTGATATTCAGTTCCAATTTTGCTCATTGTTCTTTCAAGTGTCTCTTACATTTGGCTATGACTGTGGGACACAAGTACCAGATCTTGTGGTAATAGTGTTCACTACCATTTATTCAAGATGGCGCCGGACATGGTCGCAGTCGATTTCCCTCTTGATAAAACGGTGTTTTGTTTGTGTTTTCTATGATAACTCTCGGACTATTAACGTGATTCCTGGATATAAATGTGCCGACTTGTGAATTAAGCATACTAATGTGAAAGAAGTGATGCAACGAAGTATATAACAGTGTATTTTTAGTCGTGAAAGGTAGACTAATGTGTACAGTTTCGATGGGACAAAGCGTGGCCGAAACTTGACCCGGTCAAAAGCTAGTGTCGCTCCGTGCTGTATCGTGACCCAGATAACGAAGCATAAACACTGAAACGACCCCGTCAAACATACGGTACTTCAGAAAGGAGCTCATCACGCTTCGATCAGCACACTCTCTTCAAACTCATATCTACATCTGTTGCGTGTGCTGAAAATACACTTAACCGAGGAGGCATCGGAACTCACAAGTATACAATCAAGGCGAAAGACCAGAGGAACGAGAGGTGGATGAAGAATACACAAACAAATGCACTCAGAAACAGATACCTCAAAGCTCCACCCCAGCGATAAAAGAGAAGAGAAGGGCTACCGAGAAAATGAGGCACACGCTGACACCATACTGTCTGCATCCGAACCCTTCACTAGAAGTTTTAACAATGTCTTGCCTCTAGAACATGTTGAGTCCGGACGAGAGAGTGAGGAAGATCCTGCGCACATCTCCCTCACTATAAACACATTGCGCAACTCACGACATCACCCTACAGATCACACCCTGACTAGCAGCTCGCAACTGGCAGGGCCCCCAAACTGCAGCGGCGGAACAGGCAGAAAACGATAACGAAAACTACCCATCACGCTTGCAACATGGAATGTCCGCACGCTACTGGACAGCACCAAAGCAAACAGACCCGAACGACGGACAGCACTGATCGCCAGGGAACTGGCTAGATACAACATCTGCATAGCTGCCCTAAGCGAGACACGACTGGCAGAGGAAGGGCAGATCACAGAAGAAGGCGCTGGTTATACTTTCTTCTGGAGCGGCCGCAGCAAAGAAGAACGCAGTGAAGCTGGTAGTTGGCTTTGCCATCAAGACCAACATGGTCGACAAGCTCACAAGCATGCCCAGAGGAATTAATGACCGCCTGATTACACTGCGTCTCCCCCTAATAGGAGGGCGCCATGCAACACTTATCAGTGCATACGCACCCACAATGACAAATCCTCAGGAAACCAAAGATAAGTTTTATGAGGACCTTGAGGCGCTCATCGCCGCAGTCCACAAATCTGACAAACTGGTCATCCTCGGTGATTTTAACGTTCGGGTTGGCACAGACTATACAGCCTGGGAGGTAGCCATTGGCAGACATGGTATCGGAAAATGCAATAGTAACGGACTGCTCCTTCTGAGGACATGTGCCGCAAATGAACTACTCATTACAAACACAGCTTTCCGACTTCCTGTCCGAAATAGAGCCACATGGATGCACCCAAGGTCCTGCCACTGGCACCTCATTGACTACATTATCACCAGACGTAGGGATCGAGCGAATGGTATGGTAACGAAGAGCATCTGTGGTGCAGAATGTTGGACCGACCATCGACTTGTCATTTCCAAGCTAAACTTATAGATCCAGCCCAAAATGCGCCTCTGGGGAAAGAAACCACCGAAGAGGCTAAATGTATCTCAGCTGAAATACGAACTCACGAGAGGAGGCTTTCAGGAAGAGCTTGAGGGTAGACTATCTGAGCTTCGTTTTGAAAAGAACGACATCGAAGAGAACTGGGCATCATTGAGAAACACACTCTACGATACAGCTGTTAAACACATTGGCCCGTTCATGCGCAAGCATAAGGACTGGTTTGATGAGAACGATCTGAAAATACAGGGCCTTCTCGATGCAAACATGAAGCGCACAGGGAATACCAGAGGGACACACCATCTCCGCCAGCAAAAGCTGCCTTCAATACTGCTCGAAAAGCTGTCCAGACCAGGCTTAGAGAGATGCAAGACTTCTGGCTCAGCAAAAGAGCTGACGAAATTGAGATGTTCGCCTAGCGTCATGACACCAAACGGTTTTACGAGGCACTGAAAGCTCTCTACGGCCCGCAGCCCTCTAGTAATACTCCAGTTCGCAGTGCAGATGGGGTACTGCTAACAGATAAGGTTCATATTCTAGACAGATGGGCAGACCACTTCTGCAAAATACTAAACCACCCATCGTCCATAAATGAAGAGGCCATCCGGCGAATGCCGCAGGTGGAACTGAACCTGGCGTTGGATGAAGTCACTACTGAGGAAGAAGTCGACAGGGCGATCAGTTCACTATCTATAGGAAAAGCGCCAGGAGCTGATGCAATACCAGCAGAGGTATATAAGACAGCTGGCCCATCCTTCACCAAAAGGATGACTGAACTCTTCTGTCACATGTGGACTGAAGGAAAAATTCCGCAGGAGCTAAAGAACGCCTCAATCGTTCACCTGTACAAAAGAAAAGGCAACCGTCAGGAATGCTACAATCATTGTGAAAAATCGCTACTCTCCGTAGCAGGCAAGATCCTAGCTCGCTTACTGCTGAACAGGCTAAAAAACACATTGAACAAAGCCACCACCTCACAGAAAGCCAATGTGGATTCAGAGCCGGAAGAGGAACAGTGGACATGATTTTTGCCGCTCGCAAAGTACAAGAGAAGTGTCGAGAACAAAATCAGGCCTTGTACACCACATTTATTGATTTAACAAAGGCATTTGATACAGTTAACAGAGGAGGGCTGTGGATGATAATGTCTAAGTTTGGCTGCCCCAACAAGTTCATAACAAAGGTGAAACAGCTACACGAAGGCATGTGTGCTCGTGTACTGGACAGCGGTGCAATCTCTAAAACATTTCTAGTATCAAACGGAGTAAAACAAGGATGTGTACTCGCCCCGACTTTGTTCAGCATGATGTTCGCGGCCACGATGACAGACGCCTTCAGATCATTGGAGCTTGGAATATCCATAAAATACCGCACAGATGGCAAATTACTCAATTCCAGAAGAATGAAGGCCAAAACCAAAGTGGCTGGTGACATAATCAGGGAACTTGTATTTGTTGACTACTGCGCTCTAATGAGCAACTCAGAACTGAACATGCAGGTTGAAATGGACCAGTTCTCTGCCGCATACGAAAATTTTGGCCTGACCATAAATGCCAAAAAAACAGAGGTCATGTACCAACCAGCACCAGGCATGCCGTACACAAAACCAGAGACTACAGTCTTCGGGCAAACGTTGAATGCCGTAGACAAATTCACATATCTGGGCAGCACGCTGTCGAGATCTGTCAGCCTAGACGACGAGGTGACAAGCAGAATAGCAAAGGCCAGCACAGCCATTGGTAGAATGCGTTCGATGGTCTGGGCACGTCGTGGCATCAGCGTCAAGACCAAACTCAAAGTCTACCTTGCAACCATCATACCAACCCTACTATACGCTTGCGAAAGCTGGACTGTATACTCTGGACACAGGTTGCCGGAGGCGAATATTCCACATCCGATGGCAAGATCGTGTCACTGACATCGAGGTTCTCTCGAGGGCTAACATGCCCAGCATCCATGCACTGCTAGAAAAAGCACGACTAGGATGGGCCGGCCACCTCGTCCGTATGTCAGACGAGAGGCTCCCAAAGAAGCTTCTCTACGGCGAGCTGAGAGAGGGATGGCGCGAGAGAGGGTGCCCAAATAAACGTTTTAAAGACGGTCTGAAGGACTCATTGAAAAGTTGCCAGATAGACAGCGACACCTGGCAATGTCTTGCGCAAAACAGATCTGACTGGAGAAGCGCAGTCAAATCGGGTGTAGCTGCTGGTGAAGACGACCGTGTTGTGAAAGACCAGAGCAGACGCGGGACGTGGAAATCCCGAGCAGCGGGAATACCATCCCCTTCTACAAACCTCGTGTGCCCGATATGTAGCAGATGTTTTCGTGCTCGCATTGGCCTGTTCAGCCACATGCGCACCCACATCCAACAGGGAAATCTGTGACAAGGATGATGGCGGCGGTCCTCATCGACAACGATGGGCAGCTATTATTTCCATTTATTTATCCTTTGATTGGTGTCTTTATTATCCAATCTATAGCCAACAAGAATGGGAAATGTGAGCGCAGGCATCCCTGTCTCACCTCTGTTTCCACCCAAAGTTGTCAGTCAGTACTCCTTCATGTAACACTCTACTAACTGTGTCTTTGTACATATTCTGTACGAGGGTTGTGTACTTCTCTGGTATTCCATGGTGTCTGAACAGCTGCCCCAGAGCACTTTGATCTACACTGTCAAACACATTTTCATTGCTTATAAAATATGCTCTTACGGATCATTTATATTCAATGCTTTGTTCTACTATGATGCGTATCGTTGCCATATGCCCTGTGTCTGATCTGTCTTGGCGAAATCCTAACTGTTCTTCTCTGAGCGGTTTGCACTATATGGCATAGGGCCAAAGGGCAGGAGCACACAGGGCGCTGGATCCGTTACCAACCAACCTGAACGGTTTGCCTACTTCCATTTTCAATCAGTTCAATATCATTGTGTTGAATACCTTTCCTGACACTGACAGCAATGCTATTCCATCTGGTCCTGCCGCTTTCCCTTTCTTTAGTTTAGATATGGCCATTTGGATTTATATTTTACTTGGTGCGCTGCAGTTTAAGTTCATGGTTTCCTCTGCTGGTCAGATGTTTGGTGTTTATTTTGGAGGAGGTCTTAACGGAACTTTAATTAACGCCTTTATACTGGTTTAGAAAACTCTGCAGGATCTGTATACAGACAGTTTCATTTACATATTTATGACCTAAACACTATGCGCATCCAATCTATTCATAAATGCATTAACCGTAACTGCCTCCACTACTTTCTATGGCAATGCATTCCAAACATTCACCACTCTCGGACTAAAAAAATATTTCCTAATATCTAATCTGGACCTTGCTTTAGTTAATGTCTAGCTATGCCCTCTTGTGCTTATTGTTTCCAGCATGTTTATATCTCCTCTACAGTACCCCAAGGGGGAGTACTGTCACCCACACTCTTCCTGGTGTACATAAATAACATAACATAGAATATACTAAGAAGAGTCCATAGCTCAATGTTTGCAGACGATCTGGCTATGTGGACCTCTGAAAAGAATCTCACCATAGCAAGCAATCGGATGCGGCAGGACCTAACATCACTGGAAGAGTGGGCGAACTCATGGCTGGCAAAAATAAACGAGGAAAAAACAACATGTACGACATTCTCGCTTTCAAATAAACCCAAAAACACCAACATAAGTCTTAACGGCAAATACTTGCAGCCAAACGACAACCCAAACTACCTGGGATTCACATTTGGTTGGCGCATGACATGGAAAAGTCAGATCGAGAGAAACCGAATGAGAGCCAGAGAAAGAATAACAATCATGAGGAAATTTGCTGGCACACGCTGGGGAGCAGACGAAAGTATACTAAAGAAACTGTACACTGGAAGAGTACGACCAGTTCTCAAGTATGGCATTGCGGCATGGGCAACAGCAGCAAAGGAAAACTTTGATAAAATTAGCAAACACCAAAACCAAGCCATGAGAGTTATAACAGGAGGCATGAAGTCAACGCCAATTGTAGAACTTGAAACGATTATAAAACTGCAATCCATGACCGACAGAAGAGACTGCAGAGCCCAGCAGCAAGCAGAGAAACTCAGAAGACTGACTGACCATCCAATGCACCAGAGACTAAACAATTTTGGAAATGGGAAACCAAAGCGGAGAAAATTTGCAGAAATGGCCAAAGCAAAGATGCACGAAGACCCTATAAACGCACTACCAACACAAAAACCCATCCCTACTGTACGAAAACCTACCTGGACGCAGCATATATTTCCAGAGGTGGTAGAAAATATACCAGGTATTAAAAACAAAAACTGCCAGACTGAAAAAGAAAGAAGAGATACAACCCCGAGGTACATAACGAAAAACTACCCAAGCAGGTACTGAACCCATGCATACACCGACGGTTCTGTAACAAACACAACACAGAACAGAGGGGCAGGGGCATTCCTGAGCCTACCAAATGGTAGAAAAATAACACTGTCATTGGCAACTGGAAAATACACAAGCCATTTCAGAGCGGAGGCAGAGGCACTGAGGCCGGCAGTGGAAGAAATGGTGACCGCTAAAAGGAATAAAAGCCATATAGTCCTGCTTACAGATGCCCTGGCCGTATTCACAGCACTAAAGAGCCAGAAAAATACTGAATTAAGAGCAGTACTCTGTCAACTATGCCAGCAGTCCGCACCAAAAAGAGTAGTGGTAAAGTGGGTTCCATCCCACTGCACCATCCAAGGCAACGAGGAGGCAGACAGACTGGCAAAAGAAGGTGCAAGACTACCACAACCAGATACCAGTGTGACATACGAAGAGTCAAAACGGCTTAGTAGAGCTAGATACATGACCAAATGGGAAACAGAACATACTGGCTACACAAAAAACGATGCCTATTACCAGTTGAACGAAGAGAGCAGGTCGTGGTGTTCCGACTTCGCACTGGCCACAATAGACTGAGGTACCACTTATTCAACAAACTGAAGATAGGTGGCACTGACGAATGCTCGTGTGGTACCGGGAAAATGACCGCTGAGCATTTACTGCAAAACTGCCCGACATACGAGGATCAGAGAGAGCAGATATGGCCATCACCAGTGGCAACACTAGACAAGCTCAATGGCAATATCGTTAGCCTCAGGATGACCGCCGCTTTTTTCCAAAAAATAAAGGTCGACGTCTGACAGCGTAAGAAGAAGAAGAAGAAGATATCTCCTCTACGATAAGGACTCTACACATGTACACAGTACTCCAATTTAGGTCTAACTAATGCTTTATACAGTTTTACTTTCACTTCCTTGTTCCTATGTTTAATATTTCTTTGTATCGTACCTAACAGTGCAATTGCCTTTTTCACTGCTACCTATACTTGATTACTCACTTTACATGAATGATATATTATAACCTCCAGATCCTATTTGTTTTCTATAAGTGTAATATTGTTCTCGCCCATTCTGTATTTATGTTCCATATTGGATCTACTGATGTGGATGATTACATGTATCTATTTGTCTGTTTAAACTTTCTTTCAAAATACTCAAATATCGTTTCTGTTGTTCCTCCGATGATTTCTATATCTTACATTCTTTTTCTTTGATTGCATTTCTGTCTGTATGTATATATTTGACATTTCCTTTGTTAATGAGTAGAGCTCTGGGATATTTCCTCCCTCTACTGTCTCTTCTGTCTCTTGGGCCAGCGTGTCAATATATTGTCTTTTATGTTTCCTTATGAATGACCTGACCTCTTTGCCTGTAACAGAATTATTGCGTTGCACTTCTGGTTTGGTGGTTCTTCTTCTTCTTCTTCTTCGTTCGTTCTCAATCTCCCACTACCAAACACTGAATGGGCTTAAGTAGCAGAATGTAGTCCAGAGAACGGAATGCGTTGTGTCGTAGTTTACAGCTTGGCTGCGATATTTGCACCTTTCGGTTCAACACATCCTACTTCAGCAAGCATTTTTTGAGTACCGGGTTAGCATTCCCTCTTCGATCCCTTCTCCTTAGCCAGTCTGCCCTGATGCAGCCTGTTATCCAGGATCACCGCGTGGAGGTGTAGAAGAGTCTTGACAGCTATGGTTCGCTGGCCCTGACACTAGCAGTCAGCTATGGGTCGCTGACCACTGCAGCTCTTGCGCTGCTCAGCATCTTGATCCCGTTTGGTGGTTCAAGTTCGACAATTAGGAGACATCAATATCTTCCTTGAAATGCAGCGAATCAAAGAGGTAAACGATGTTTACTAACTTAGGGAGCACGATATTAACAGACTGAAGAAGCAAAGCTGAAATTAAACATAGATGCAATAAGGCAAATCAGATCAATGGTCAATAAATTTTAATACGTAATTGCAAGCTCGTGACAATAACTACCAAATTAGCTGTATACAACACGAGTTTCGTCCCGACACCATGTTATCAATGTAAAAACTGGACACTAACATCACATAAAACACGACAAATCGTAGCAAAAGAAATGAAATTGGATGTAACAGGAAATATGATCATAAACGAAGACATCAGGAGACTATTGGGAACATCATCCGTATTAAACTATATCAAAAGATAGCAAGTAAAATGGTTTGGCCACGTAACAAGGTTACCACCTCACAGCATACCTCCCACCTTTCCGCCTCACCCCCTCCCCCTAAACCTCCTACACCAACAAGCTATCCATGTTATTTAGATACAACGGATTCAAAACCAACAGCAAACCGCAAAAAAATGTGGCACACAGAAATATCTGAATCAGTGAATGTCACTGTAGTATGTCACACACATAGTAGGACTAGTTGTAAAGATTTCTTTATAACCTGACGATGAAATAGGATAAGAGAAATGAAGAAGACGAAGACATAAGAAGAAAAAGAAGTGAAGGCATTGTTCTGTTCTTTAAGGGTTTTTGTTTTCCGCAATGAAGATGTGGATATGAAAAACAAGCTGAAAGATGGAAATCTTGAAAACTGCACTCTAATGGGATTGACAAATTATTCGCCAAAATTTTAACACGTTGTGGAATAAAACGAGTGCCATTCTTCTTACTAAGTTCAAGTTTTTTAAGTAACAGTAATTTGTTTCATTTATGAACACTTTTATAAATCAGTAATCATACAATAATGTTATGGTTTTTTTTGGTGAGTATAATTTGTTCTGGGATTTTGTTTTCATTGACAAATTAATATTATAATATCTTGTCATTGTCTTCATTATGCAGTGTACACGTTTTAATACACGTCAATCCATGGAATGATAAAAATACATGACCTTCTTGCGTAGCTTGTCAACGAGTTTTAAATGTAAAAGTAGATCGCGTACATATTGAGTTCGGCGACCACTGACTTACATGAAGTTACACGACTTTATAAAAAAAAAAAAATTATATTTGCATGACTTTCACAAAGACACTTTTTGAAGTTACATGACTTTCACAAAAACATTATTTGAAGTTACATGACTTTCACATAAACATTATTTGAAGTTACATGACTTTCACAAAAACACTACTTGAAGTTACATGGCTTTCACATTGCTTGTTCCCCTTAAACTCTTTTGTTGACCTCAGCCTTACGATGACACCAAGGAATGTACATTTGAAAATGACATTTATGATGGAAGTAAGGATGAACAAGGTAGTGCAGATTCATCATCTCAGCTATCAACTAATCCTATTAGTTGTTGATGGCGGAGAGATATATGGAGAACCTAAGACCGGAATTTGTTCCGATTACGAATCGTGTACAACATTAGGCCTAGAAACTGTGGGAGGTTACAATGACCGTGGCACTTTCTAAAATTACGACAACAAATAAGCTTTATTCATGGGTTAACACTTCCTGTCTGGGATAATTTATATATAAAAGTGTTTCGAAGAACTGGACAACGATGTTTAAAGAAGGACGCGAGTTAACGAACGATCTTTCGAGACCAGGTAAGGCGCATATTGTTTCGTTAACTCACGAGCTCCATTAAACGTCGTTGTCAAATTCTTCATTTTTATCACCATACACTACCTGAATTTTGCGATGAATGTCAACTGGTCGACATTCTTCAGCTGTTAGAAACCGAATCACCTCTTGCTGATCAACTCTGGACGGATTCCATATCACATCCGCTATGTTTTGAAAGGTCTGCTGAGGAAACTACAAGTCAAAGGATAACGCAATTTTGCAAATTTGGCGGCTGGTATGTGATGTTTACATAAGAAGTAACTTCATCATGCGTATTGCACGTATATCCACTATGTTGCAGTTTGGTCCGGTATCATTTGAACAAGCCTCGTAAATTCGAGTAAATACTCTCAATACATGTCCATTATTATCTTCAAAATAAGGAATGTATTCTTGCTATTGATTTTTAGAAATTCCTAGTTTGTTGTTGTTGTTGCTGTTGTTATTGAATGACACAATGAGTAAGATTAGTCTTTTGTGTGTCATGAAAATGGCGTTAAAAGGCGGGTTTCACTAGCTTTCATTACATCCCGAGCGTGCTGATGAAGGTGGACTGTGGTCCTCCATGTAGTTGTGATATGCCTGGCTACATCTGCATGTCGCTAACTATTGCTGGGATCCTCAAGTGGGGGTCCCGCTCAATATACGAAGTGTGTTCAAAAAGTATCCGACCTTAATTCTTTCCCCGGAAACAAATGAAGCAAGGGTATTGTCCTTCTAAATTGAGTTATAGGGGACTGTCATGCGCATGCATGCATTTTTTTCTCGGCCGCATTATGCGCCAGTCGGTGGCAGAAAACCTTTCAGTATTGAGTGTATTGAGCACCCATCGGGTTTTCATTCACAACAAAATGACGCAATGTGAAAGTCATGTTCATCTTTTTCTTTGACTCCGCATCACGAGTATGCACGACAAGGTCCAAATTTTATCATAGAGTTCTAACCTGGAGGTCATCCGCTGTCTTTGTGATGCTGTTCGACGCAATCAACCGGATTTGTGGACAACGGGAACTTGGTAGCTCCATCGGACAACCCGCCCACCCATTCTTTACAGTTGATTTAGAATTTCTTGTCCACATACAACATAACTCTTGTTCGCGTGGCTCCATGTTCCCCCGACTTATATCCCTGCGACTTCTTACTGTTTCTTAAGATGTGAGGTGTTAGCCAGAATAGCACAGACAATAGCGGCGCTTGCACGGCTTAACTCAATCTGGCAAGACAAACTTTTAGCACTATGCACGAAAATATGATTAATGCGTACACTGGTCCTGTCAATATTTCTCTATGCTTGTGCGACATAGACAGTTACAGCTGACCTTCGGGGAAGGATACATGCCTTGGAGATGAGAAGTTTCCGAAGGCGTTTAAACGCCACGTACAAAGATCGAGTTACAAATGTGGAAATACGCGATATAGAATTTCAACAGCAATATAGCGTTTTGAAGACCTCTTGGCAACTGTCAAAAGAAGGAAACTCACTTGGTACGGTCACATATCGAGACCAAATGGTCTTGCAAATACGATCCTTCACGGAAACGTGCAAGGCAGACGACGAAGAGCCCGTCCCAAAAAGAGGTGGGAGGACAACAGAAAAGAATGGACCAATCTCCGACCAGAAGAGGCACAGGCAGCGGCATCTGACAAAAAAAGTTGACATGGCGTTGTAAGAATGTCTTCATGTGTGCCCCAACGACCTCACCGGTTACGGGATGACCTGACTAAGCTGAAAATTCCGCTGAAAGGGACTCGATTTGAGTCACGAGAAGACATTCCCAAATGGGGCCCCATGTGACCGAGATGTAAGAAGTGCGACAGGAAACACAATCCGTGACCGAGAGGTGAGAAGTGCGACAGGAAACACAATCCGTGACTGGGTTGAAAGAAGTGCGACAGGATACACAATCTGTGACCGAGATGTGAGAAGTGCGACAGGAAACACAATCTGTGACCGAGATGTGAGAAGTGTGACTGGAAACACAATCTGTGACCGAGATGTGAGAAGTGCGACAGGAAACACAATCTGTGATCGAGATGTGAGAAGTGTGACTGGAAACACAATCTGTGACCGAGATGTGAGAAGTGCGACAGGAAACACAATCTGTGATCTAGATGTAAGAAGTGCGACAGGAAACACAATCCATGACCGTAGCCACTGCACCACGCTGAGGGATGTAGTGAGGACAAACCCAGCTTGTGCCTACATTCACTACCAATCAATCAAGTGGTTTGGTCATTTAGCAAGAATGCATTAATGACCAGCCTGCAACGAGAGCATATCATATATAGGTCTCCAGTTCACGTGCAAATGACCGACCTCGACGTTGGTTGATCGGGGGTGTCACTGACACACTCATATAGTTCCACCTTACGACAGCACAGACCTTCTACCAGACGATAACACGAAATTGACGAATCCCGCCTCTCTCCAACGTTTCATGGCAAGGGCAGTATGGCAAATTAAAAGGGAGAACATCTTCAACTGCTGTTAGCGTGTCACTGAGATCTCCGGGTTTGTTATATGCTGAGAGCTATTCATTAATCATCATCATCATGTAGAATATCCTTTGCAGAACGTCGCTCTCATGACAGCCTGTCTGTAGGAAACTTTGTATTCCGTCATTCTTCCGGCCTGCTCCAAGGTCAACTCCATCGTCTTCTCGGTCGGCCCCTGCCTCTCTTTCCAGCGACCATACACTCCATAACCACTCTCTCAATTCCGTTGTGTCATTAGACGTGTAAAAAAAAAAAGTTTTCGGGTCATTACGTCATTTACGAGCCATTTGTCCTCCATATTCAGGTCTTGCCGGATGGATTTTTATGTTTCTTTCTTTGTCCACGGGATTTTAAGTACTCTTCTGTAGTACTGTGTTTCAAAAGCACCGATCTTCACGCTTATTGCTTTTGTAATCGTCCATGTTTCACATCCATAGGTTGCCACAGGAAAAATGCATGTTCTTGGGAGCTTTAGTTTTAGTTAATAATTAATTAATAACGCTTCATTAATTATGTTCTGAGGTACGAAGTGATCTCAGATGTGACTTATATAATAATTATGATTTGTTCAGTGAAGTTAGGCTTCTGAATACATTAAATAAGAACACTAGCGTATGCCTAATTCAGGTGAAGATTGTTGTGTCATTCTGTACAAACGTGACTTGTTACAGAAGTAGACATTAATTTAACAGCTATATAGTCGGCATTACCATTGTTTATATTATATCATGCATAGTTTAACATTCCTGGATTGATTTTAAATACGAAACTCAGCTTTATATCTGAAGCTTAGTTTTACATCCGTAGGTTAGTTTTACATCCGTAACTTTGTTTTATTAATTCCGAAGATTAGTTTTGCGTCCGTAACTTTCTTTTACATCCGTAGGTTGGTTTCACATCCGTAAATTTGTTTCCCATCCGTAGCTTTGTTTTAATTCCTAAGATTAGTTTTACATCCGTAACTTGTTTCACATCCACAGCTTTATTTTATATCCAAAGTTTTGTTTTACATCCAAAGCTTTTTTACATCCGTACCTTTGTTTCACATCCATAACTTTGTTTCACATCCGTAACTTTGTTTAACATCCGTAGCTTTGTTTCACATCCGTAACTTTGTTTCACATCCGTAACTTTGTTTCACATCCGTAACTTTGTTTCACATCTGCAACTTTGTTTCGCATCCGAAACTTTGTTTCACATCCGTAACTTTGTTTCACATCCGTATCTTTGTTTCACATCCGTAACTTTGTTTCACATCCGTAACTTTGTTTCACATCTGCAACTTTGTTTCACATCCGTATCTTTGTTTCACATCCGTAACTTTGTTTCACATCCGTAACTTTGTTTCACATCCGTAACTTTGTTTTACATCTGTAACTTTGTTTCACATCCGTAACTTTGTTTCACATCAGTAGCTTAGTTTTATCTATACCTGGATATAATTTAAAACCAAAATAATGAGCACAGACAAGACTTAGGTCAAATCTTAAGCTATTCTAGATCAACAGGAAATTAAAAATGTCACGTTTTTAGTACCTCGGTTAAATTAAAGGGAACAATTGAGATTGCCTGAAGAAAGAGACAGAAAATGTTTTTGGCAATGCAGAAGTTGAGTAAAATAAGAAATTTATTGCTGAACTCTAATAAAATGACGAACATAAAAATCCTGCTAACTTGCATCTTCCCGGTGGCAACGTTCGGATGTGAAACTTGGGCCACCACACAAACACTTAAGGAAAGGATTTAATCTTTTGAACTAAAATGCTACTGAAGGGTGCTCAAAATACCGTGGATAGCGTAAATGGAAAAATGCAGATATCCTACAAGAACTGGATATCGAGGAAAATTGGTTAGTAAACAAAATCGTGCCCAGAAAGCTAAAATATTATGGCCACATCAAACGTCATCATGGCTTGGAGAGAAAAATACTAGAGGGCATTGGGCCTGCAAGTAGGGAAGAGGCAGACCGAAGAGAAGATGGACACAAGACATCACGGAGGTCCTGAAGGTGATAGCGACAGAGGCGGGAGATATGGCTAAATATCGAGAGTCTTACAGATCTGCTGTTGTGAGAGGGACGTTCTGCAAAGAAGAAGCTATGTTATGGTGAGCTTAGTTTTACATCCGTAGCTTAGTTTTAGATCTGTAACTTAGTTTTACATCCGTAGCTTAGTTTTAGATCTGTAACTTAGTTTTACATCCGTAGCTTAGTTTTATATCTGTAACTTAGTTTTACATCCGTAGCTTAGTTTTAGATCTGTAACTTAGTTTTACACCCGTAGCTTAGTTTTAGATCTGTAACTTAGTTTTACATCCGTAGCTTAGTTTTAGATCTGTAACTTAGTTTTACATCCGTAGCTTAGTTTTAGATCTGTAACTTAATTTTACATCCGTACCTTAGTTTTAGCTCTGTAACTTAATTTTACAACTGCAGCATAATTTATTATTAGCACCATTGTCTTACATCTGCAGCTTTGTTTTAAATTTGTAGCTTCATGTCTACGGCAAGTTTAGTTTCACAAAGCTAAAGAACATAGCCTTCGGTATAGCGAATCGCCGTTGTATGGTTGTACCGTAAATAGGGGTACATCTACAGTTACTAACGCAAATGTATATCCCTCTATTCAAACCATATATCTTGCTGGGTGTGGAATAATCTATTGAGTTTGAAAGAAAGTTCTATAAACAATTTCCAAGGTATTATATTCTGATAAAAACAGTGATAAAGTCCTTATTTTACGTGGATCAAAAGAAAATGGAGTCAGTAATACGTTGTCCCTTACACCGTTTGTCAGGACATGGAATAAGAACATTGCGTAGCAAAGATTTTTTTTGGTTTTTTTTTTGCTCAGATGTTTGCCTCACTAGTTTCTACTGGCGGAGGCGCGCCATTTTCCACCCCAGACCGTAGTCCATTGGGCGATTTCAGGACGCATAACCAGTGCTTGGATGCATGTGTGCGTCTGAATGTACCTATGCTAGGTTTGTGCGCCCTCAGAAGCTAGCCCAACCAAAGTGCAATGGAAGGGTCTCACCATGAGGGCGCGTGTGAAAGTTGTGCAAGAGTGTGACTGTAGGATAGAGTCAAATGAAACAGAGTGAGGTAAAAGGAGAGAGAGAGAAGAGTTGCCCCCAGGGTGAAACCGTAGCGAAGATGCATCTCAGAGTACGTTTTGATGAAACTATTCTCCGGTCCAACTTTTATTATGACGTAATTTTTATTTTAAATTAATCATCATGAGAAGTTCAAGTTCGCGTAAAAGGAATAAGAGATGGAATAATCGTTGCTGTAATGTTTTGCATGGAAAGGTCGACAGGGGATAGTATGGGTGGGTAGGGTGATCGTGGTGAAGCGGTTAGTGCTACCTCTCCCAACCCTAATGTGTTTGTGTTTGGCTTTATTTAATATCCAGATCGTGTCTTCATTAACGGTTGTTTTTGTTTTTAAAATTGTTGCTGAAGTCAGATATTCATGACCGATAATCGCAACAACAAGTACAGCGAAGTCAGGTTTAGGAATCAATCCGGACAAGAAAGAACGACATTAACTTAACGTCTTTATGCTGCTCAGAAGACTCTGCAGAGTATGTGTACAACCAGCGTCTTTCACTTTCACTTGATCTTAAAATAACTGTACGCATCCAAATTATTCTTCAATGCATTTATTGACCCTGCCTACACATTTTGTCTGGTCTTTCATTACAAGTTGTGAACTCTAATGAATGTGTTGTTCAGTAGTTTGTATATCTGCATCTCGTCCAAGGTGACACAAATTCAAAACCTGATAAGACACATTTGTTCTTCTGCATTGACATTGAAATAAAAGAAGGTACTTGCATCATTATTTACCACAAACAAAAGAGAGAGATATTTTTAGTTTTGAATTTGAGGTAGTGAAGTCACAAAATAGTTAGTGTTGGGGCTGCCAAACATTCTGAGAGAACAGATAAGAGTTGTCCCTTCTGCTGCTACATTTCTGCTGTTTTAGCAATGAGTTTCTTGAATTTGTCAACGTTGATCTATGATAAGGAGAGTATCATTCATCTAGAGCAGCTTACCCATTCTGTTAGACGAGGTAATAATAACCATGTTATTTAACCATAACCATAACCCTAACCCTAACCATAACACTAAACCTAACCATAACACTAAGCCTAACCATAACCCTAAACCTAACCATACCCATAATCCTAACCTTAATAATAACCCTAACCATAATCATAACCCTAAACCTAACCATAACCGTAAATCTAACCATAACCCTAAACCTACCCATAACCCTCAGCCTAACCATAACCCTAAACCTAACCATAAACCTAAACATAACCATATCCATAATCCTAACCCTAACCATAGCCCTAACCATAACCCTAGCCAAAACTCTAACCATAACCCCAACCATAACCATAACCCTAACCATAACCCTAACCATAACCTAACCATAATCCTAACCATAACCCTAACCATAACCCGAATCATAACGCTAACCATAACCCTAGCCATAACTCTAAACACAGTCCTAATACGATCTTACTTGCACACTTATCTGCGAAACTGACGTAAGCGACCTTTAATATATACACTATGAACCACGGCAGATACCCACAGATAAAGAATGTACGCTTGAATATCCTACATGTTGTTGTGGGAGCATTGTTTCATAAAATATCGTTGGTGATTTTAAGAAATAAGTAATCGTGTCTTGGTATTTTTATAGCACGCATCGATACATAATGACTTTGGCAGCTCGATACAACCTTGCCCTAGTTCGACTTAGCGACACGAGTGAATAATTTCAATTGCCAGTTGTTCGAGTAACACTGGTTTGAAAGCCTAAATGATAATGATCCTATAATTGAAGAAATGCGCAGCTTAACACATTTTGGAAGCAGCCACAGTTTGGGAGCAACTATGCTAATCATGGGGTAAGAAGCCAAGATGTTAACGCTGGGATTGGCAAAGTAACACTTGTTTTCCAACTCGTAAATTCGATGAAATTGAAACTCAACAAATTGTTTAAAGAAAACACTACTCGTGTGTTTAATATGAGTGCAAATGTCAGGGTCAGGCGATACAGGACAATATAGAATCTATGTCTGGTCACAAACAACTGAACCAGAACCACACCGCTCGTAGCGATAATGTGAAGCATGCTGACTAAGACCCCTATATATCGTAGGGGTCAGGCGAAACATACTGATAAGGCACCTATATATCGTAGTGGTCAGGCGAAACATACTGATAAAGACACTTATATATCGAAAGGGTCAGGCGAAACATACTGATAAGACACCTATATATCGTAGTGGTCAGACGAAACATACTGATAAAGACACTTATATATCGAAGAGGTCAGGCGAAACATACTGATAAGACCCCTATATATCGTAGGGATCAGGTGAAACATACTGATGAGACACTTATATATCGTAGGGGTCAGGAGAGACATGCTGGTCAAGACACCGTAGAGGTCAGGTGAAACATGCTGACCAAGACATATATATATCTCGTAGGAGTCAGACTGAACATACTGTCCAAGACACATACTTCTCGTAGGGTTCATGTGAAACATGCTAAACAAGACACCTATATTTCATAGTGGTCGTGTGAACCATGCTAAACAAGACACCTACATTCCAAAGGGGTCGAGCGAAACATATTGATCAAGACATCTACGTGTTGTGTGGGTCAAGAAAAACTTACTGACCAAGACATCTAAATGTCGCATGGGTCAAGCAAAACATACTAACGAAGACGCCTATATCTCGTAGAGGTTACATGAAACACACTGAACAGAGCCACCTCCTCCTGTTATGGTCAGGCGAAATATGGTCAAGGGAAATATGGTCAGGCGAAATATGGTCAAGGGAAATAGGGTCAGGGGAAATATGGTCAGGCGAAATATGATCAGGGGAAATATGGTCAGGCGAAATATGGTCAGGGGAAATATGGTCAGGCGAAATATGGTCAGGGGAAATATAGTCAAGCGAAATATGGTCAGGGGAAATATGGTCAGGCGAAATATGGTCAGGGGAAATATTAACGTCAAGATCCAAAATCACGTCAGGGACAGGTAAACATACTGACCAAAATTCTAACCTCTCATATAGGGCATACTGACCAAGACCTACATCGTTGGCCGGGGTCAGATGAAACATACTGACAAAGACCTCCTTATCTGGTCGGGGTCAGATGAAACATACTGACCAAAATATCGACCTCTCTTAGGGGTCACGAGAAACATACTGACCAATATCCCACCTCACTTTAGGGTAAGGTGAAACATACTGACTAAGACCACCGTCTGAGGTCAGGGATAGATGAAACATACTGACCAAAACCTCACCTCATATCAGAAAAAAATGAAAGACAAAACCAGGACTATAAATCACTTCAAACCAGTGCACCAGAGAGCAGTCTGCATCACAGCAGCAAAGCCAACAAGGTGGAGCATTCAATCTGTTTGAGCCTACGGGAAGGAAGACTGGTCAGGCACAACATACTGATCAGACATGCTAGTCAGGGTCAGACATAACATACTGATCAGACATGTTAGTCAGGGTCAGGCACACTATACTGATCAGACATGTTAGTCAGGGTCAGACACAACATTCTGATCAGACATGTTAGTCAGGGTCAGGCAAAACATATTGATCAGACATGTTAGTCAGGGTCAGACACAACATACTGATCAGACATGTTAGTCAGGGTCAGACACAACATACTGATCAGACATGTTAGTCAGGGTCAGGCAAAACATACTGATCAGAAATGTTAGTCAGGGTCAGACACAATATACTGATCAGACATGCTAGTCAGGGTCAGACATAACATACTGATCAGACATGTTAGTCAGGGTCAGGCACACTATACTGATCAGACATGTTAGTCAGGGTCAGACACAACATTCTGATCAGACATGTTAGTCAGGGTCAGGCAAAACATATTGATCAGACATGTTAGTCAGGGTCAGACACAACATACTGATCAGACATGTTAGTCAGGGTCAGACACAACATACTGATCAGACATGTTAGTCAGGGTCAGGCAAAACATACTGATCAGAAATGTTAGTCAGGGTCAGACACAATATACTGATCAGACATGTTAGTCAGGGGCAGGCACAATATACTGATCAGACATGTTAGTCAGGGTCAGGCACAATATACTGATCAGAGATGTTAGTCAGGGTCAGGCATTATATACTGATCAGACATGTTAGTCAGGGTCAGACACAACATACTGATCAGACATGTTAGTCAGGGCCAGACACAAAGTACTGACGAAGACTCTCACCTTGATGTCCACATAGCCTTTCCCGGAAAAGGGCTGTTTTTATGGCAGCCAGGTTAACAAGCTGAGGGATCAACGTGATCACCGTAGTAATGTGTGATACGTAGATCACGCAAAACATAGTAAAACCACCTGGAGGACTCCGGTCCACCTTCAACAGCATGCTCGGAACGTCAGGAAAGCTACTTTTTAGGGCGCACAAACGAGTAATCCTACACATTGTTGGCATTCAACAACACCGTTGTTAACCCACTGAATGCTTTGCATTGTACTACAGCGATGAGGTTCCATGTGCACCTTCTTTGGTACGTCCCCATGTTGCTGATCTTCCAAGATTAAGAAGATCATCGTCAGAGTGCAGTGATGAAAATGCTGCAAGAGTGAAGATAATCATTGATCGAGATAGAAAAATGACGATTGCGGAGATATCTAGGTCAGCAAAACTGAATGAAAGTACAGTTATTAGAATTTTACGCAACAGACTGAACATGGGCAAAGTGTGTGCCTGCTGGGTCCTTCGTCTGCTGACATGTGAATAGAAATAAACGAGGGTTGATTGCTGTGACCAGATGCTTAAAATGTGTCGGTCGAAAAACATGTTGCAGATCATGGTGACAGTAGTAAAGTAAAGTAAAGTAAAAGTAAACCATAACATTACTACGGTAGGGGTGTGAGGTGTTAGCGATCTCACATTTCAAAGGCCATCTCCTCTCTTCCCGGACTGAACCGGTACCCATTTAAAGCTGGATCGATCCGGGGGCCGTTGAGGTCTGAAAAAAAACATTACCGCCTTAACTGGGAAATGAACCCAGGACATAGATGAGACCCATAATCCACAAATTACAGCATGCAGTAGAAAACCACAGGCTCACCAACAAATGTCAAGCCAAGGGAACAGAAATCTGCAAGAAAAGTCATGCTGACTATTTTTTGGGACGTCAAAGGTGTCATACTGAAAGATTACCTGCCTCATGGCAATACCATTACTGGACAATATTATGCATATCTCCTTACCAAACCAAGAAAGACTGTGACCAGAAAACAAGAGATGGCGCGCACTCAAATTCTGCCTTTGCTTCATGATAACGCGCCCTCCCATAAAACAAGGCTTGTGCTGCATACAGCCAACGATTTGAATATTGAATTTCTTCCACATCCACCATATTTTCCGGATTTAGCTCCATTAGACTTTTTTCTTATCCCAAAATTTAAAAATACACCTGAAAGGAAATCATGTTGACAGTCATGAAGATGTCATACTGGCGTATGATAACTGATTTAGTTCGAAAAATAGGTTATTTTGTTTTGAAGTTCTTTTCAAAGTCACTCAAACATGTCAGAAATGTATAAACTCAGGTGGTGGCTACATTGAGAAGGAATAAGTGCTGTCTCAAATTTCAACTTTCTCCTCCTACTCCTTCATGGTCAGGGTAAAGACTTATGACAAGCCCCTTGAAAGTAGGTAATATCTTATATGTAATTTGTAAAACGTTTTCCGTAATAGTGGTATTTAATACGCATTAAAAAGTGTATGATGCCATGTAGCCAAATGTTAATTAAACTCATTTCGGGCTGTTTCCTTGGAGTAACTTGTAGGGCTAATCTTCACTGAAGCGATCTCTCCATTTTTTTGTGGAAATCTGACCCAGTGGGCGTTACAAGTTATAGGGTCATCAAAACGTCCCATTTTGTGTCTTATCTGTTCGCAGGGATTATCACCACTTGCCAGCCCTATTTGCATTTTCTTATCAACGATGTGTCTCCGGCGTCATTGAAGGAGATTAAACGGCTGATTTCATTTGCATAATTAATCCCACGTTACTGCCACATGGTCTTTGCTAGGGACGAAAGGCAAATTAAAGCGCAGAGTAAATTACACAATAGAAATAAAACAATTGACTCGGCAACCACCACAATACCAATGGCTACAACGCAACCATTAACTTAACTACTTTGTACTGTCTTAGAAAACTCTGCAGAGTCTATATACAACCAGTTTCTTGTACTCTACATGATCTAAATTATATATGTGGATACGTTATATTCTTGAGAACCGTGCCCGTAGTATTTCCGGTGGCAATGCATTCCAACCATTCACCACTCTCTGATAACAAAAATAAATATTGATTAACTTCTAATCTGGACCTCTATTTAATTAATTTGTAGCTGTGGCCTCTTGTTGTTGTAATCAGCTTTAATTTATTCTTTCCCTTGATTATCTTGTTAATCTGGGAAACTGAGACGCTAGTCCGGTCAGAAACACCACTCTTACCAAAACGTCTCGTTAGGGTCAGGTACACAATAAAGACCAAGACCACTATCTCTCTTCCGTGTAGCGTTCCCTGGAAACAGGCTGTTTTCATGGTAATCTGGCTGACAAGGTGTGAATCGACGTGATCCCCATAGTAGGTAGCGCCATGCAGGTAAAGCGAAGCATAACACAACCGCATAGATATATGAATATGTGAATCATAGCATTCGACTTCGAACAGAGTATGTCAAACAAGAAAATGTAACATAAAGCATAACCAAAAAATTTGCATTGATTTGGTTGTGAAGTCTTTGTTTATTTTGTGATTTGTTAAGTGCGAGGAGTATTCAAATAAAACCGGTCCTAACTGCACCAAATGAACATACTTACGATGCGCATGATGACGTCAATTCTGATGTAAGCAGCACATACCAACCGTCAAGTTTGCAAAATGTCATTATCCTCTGACTCATAGTTTCCTCAGCAGACCGTTGAGAAAATTTCGGATACTTGATCAGCGAGTGGTGATTCGGTTTCTAATAACAACTGAAGATATCGACCAGTTGACATTCATCGCAGAGTGCAGGCAGTGTATGGTGACAAAAGTGTGTCAAAGACAACAGTGAAGAAAATAAAGATGTTTAAAGTAGGACGTGAGGTAATGAAAGATCTTCCGATACCAGGTCAGGCGCATATTGTTGCGTCAGAAGTTGCCATCGCCAAAATTGATGCAGCAATTCGGGTGTACCATCGCCGGAGCTTACGTTCGGCACACTTTTGTCACCCTTCACTGCCTGCATTCTGCGATTAATGTCAACTGGTCGACATCCTTCAACTGCTAGAACCTGAATCACCGCTAGCTGATCAACTCTGGACGGATTCCGTATCAAACCCACCTTGTTTTCCACTGTCTGCTAAGGAAACTATGTGTAGAAAGGTAATTACATTTTGCAAACTTAACGGTTGGTATGTGCTGTTTACATCAGAAGTGACGTCACCATGCGCATCATATTATGTTCACTTGTTGCAGTTTGATCCTGCGTCATGTGTACACTCCTCGTATTTGCGTATGTTCGTTGACCCTGATGATGACCTTCATGCCGTAACATGTTTTAAAAATAATCTACTTTCTATTTTTAAAGCTATCATTGCGACCTTTTTTAATATTCTTTATCCGCCAAAAGTATTTATAGAATAAGATGAATATAAGCTGCTTTTCCAAACAGTCGCTACTCAGTGTGTAGGAAATGTCTATATTTCATTTCCGATACACAAATAACTACGTAAGTTTAAGCACAGGATGGAATCCGTGCCTCCTTTGTTAGGAGACCATATATAAACCGCCTGACCACAAGAGTCTAACACAAAATTACTTCATCATAATCAACAACATTCACTTAACCTGAAAGCTCATTGAGGCGCCAATTCTGCAGTTTCAGCTATGGACCCTTCCCGTCCACTCTCTCATGTTGTCTTACCATCTCTTATTCTGCCTCCCTCTCTTATCTTTCCCAGGCACAGTATCTTGCCGGAGTGTCTGGGTCAACCCAAACGATCTTGACACATGCCAAAACCTATTACTTGCCAGGTAAAAATATGTGAATCTTAAGATTAAACGCGTTCTTTATCTTGATGACCTGTTCCATAATGAGTCCCAACTTCGTCTCCAGCGGATCCTGTCTTGGGTCACAAAAGTCCAGTGGGTCGTAAGCATTTTTCCAGATGTATCTCTGATTTAGTTGAGTACAGTAAGAAAGCTTGACCAACGCATTGGGGGTCTTCCCCCCGGTCTCTTCTTATGTCAGGCGTTTCAGATTTATGTCGCAGTTCTCCTTCGACCATCATTTCGTCGCAGCATGTGACATGCCCATCTATGTTTTGCCTGTCTCCATAGATTATCTAATAATTTACAAAAGATGTTGTATACGTTGGGTTCTGAGAGTGATTCCGTCCTAGCGTCATACTGATCAGACATGTTAGCCAGCGTCAGGCACAACATACTGATCAGACATCTTAGTCATCGCCAGGCACAACATACTGACCAGACATGTTAGCCAGCGTCAGGCACAACATATTGATCAGACATGTTAGTCATCGCCAGGCACAACATACTGATCAGACTTCTTAGTCATCGCCATGCACAACACACTGATCAGACATGTTAGTCAGCGTCAGGCACAACATACTGTTCAGACATGTTAGTCAGGATCAGGGAAAATATACTGGCGAAGACTCACCTTGACTTCCACGTAGCCTTTCCCGAAAACAGGCAGTTATTATGGCAGCCTGATTAACAAAGGTGATGGATCGACGTGATCCCCGTAATAGTAGCGACACGCAGATGAAGCTAAGCATAGCACAACCACCTGGAGGACCCAGGTCCACCCTCGTCAGCATGCTCGGAGTGTGAGGAAAGCTACTCTCAAGAGAGGCATGGGTCACTCTGAGTTTGGCCTCCAGTAATTATGTTATAGTGCATATTTCAGCACAAAAGCACATCGCAAGGAGCACAGTGCAATTGAAAAGAAAGACTCGTATGTACTGGTTCACAACCAATGAACGAGAAGTCTGTCCCGCCGGCGCGGTGGCGTTATGACTTGGATACTTGGAATCCTGGTACCTAAACATGCATGTTAATGTTCCGTTGCCAGGTAGCCGAAGGCTTTGGCTAGACGTAGTACGTATTTCAAAACTTCCTGCGGGTTACTAGGCCTGAGGGGGGGGGGGGGGGGGAGAGGGGTACAAATAAGTAGAATTTTAACTATAATTTTTGAATGTTGTCCAGACAGCGGCAGTTAAGTCTCGTTCTCCAGAACGTGGGGCGGACACCGCATCTCGAGACCACCGACGTCTTGACAGTTAAGGTAAATGCAGTAACAAAATACGTAAAAAAGGAGACTGCTCGACGCCAACACATTATTAATATTAACATATCAATGTTAACGATGGAAATTAGCAAAACTCTTGAAAATAAAATTAAAACATCTGAAATTAAAGGCTTTTAAAAAATATCCACATTGCATGAAGGGAATTTAAGAATAACAAACACATAATATGAGAGACCAAACATCAATAGATTTCTAGGGCGCGGCGTGGGCTAGTGGTTAAGTGACACGGCTCACAATCCAAAGGGACTGTGTTCGGTCCCCATCACAGCACCGATGGTTAACATGGGAAAGGAAAACCTTTAAAAATGCACGAGGAAGCAGACCCTTACATAAAATGCATACCGAAGCCGGATGCACTAGGGCGACAGGAGCACAAAAAAACCTTTTTTGCAACCCACAACACCTTGGGAAATAGAAACAAAATACGAACTCAAAAAGAAAAACAAATATTTCTATTGCCATAAGCTATTAAAGGTCACGTGGGAAAAACATGGCATCAATAACTACAAGGAGGGATTGGGGTTAGATTGTGGGGATGATAGGACACAGTCTCAAAATTATATCGTGCAAAATAGCCAGTCACGCACTTGATTGAAACAAAAAAGGAAAGAGACTAATGGAAATGCTAAGAAACTCTGGGCAGTTAAAAGTCGAGACGGAAGTCAGGTCAATCTGTGTTTTTCCGGACGGAACTCAATAAGACCGCACAGAAAAGGAACAGATTGAGAGCATATATTCCCTTTATGTTCCTGAGCGAACGAGACGGGAACATGATGATGATGGTGGTAATGGTAAAAGTGAAGATAATTATGGTAATGGTGATGATGATGGTGGTCATGGTCATGATGATCATGGCGATGATGGTCAAGGTGATGATGGTCATGGTGATTATGGTCATGGTGGTGATAGTCTTGGTGATAATGGTCATGGTGATGATGATGGTTTTAGTAATGATGGTGGTCATAGTGATGATAGTGGTCATGGTGATGATGGTGGTCATTGTGATGATGGTCATGGTGATTATGGTCATGGTGATGATGGTCTTTGTGATGATGATGGTATTAGTGATGATGATGGTCATGGTGATGATGGTCATGGTGATGATGGTCATGGTGATGATGGTGGTCATGGTGATGATGATGGTCATGGTGATGATGGTCATGGTCATGGTGGTGGTCATGGTGATGATGGTGGTCATGGTGATGATGGTCTTTGTGATGATAATGGTATTAGTGAAGATGATGGTCATGGTGATGATGATGGTCATGGTGATGATGGTCATGATGATGATGGTCAAGGTGATGATGGTCATGGTGATGGTGGTGGTCATGGTGATCATGGTGGTCTTGGTGATGATGGTGCTCACGGTGATGTTGGTCATGGTGATGGTGGTCATGAGATTGATGATGGTCATGATGATGATGGTGGTCACGGTGATGATGGTCATGGTGATGATGGTGGTCATGGGGATGATGGTGGACATGGTGATGAGGGTGGTTATGATGGTGGTCATGGTGATGATGGTGGACATGGTAATGATGGTGGTGATGATGGTGATCATGGTGATGATGGTAGACATGGTGATAATGGTCACGGTGATGATGGTCTTGGTGATGATGATGGTCTTGGAGATGGTGGTCATGTGTATGATAATGGTCGTGGTGATGATAATCATGATGATGGTGGTCATGGTGATGATAGTGGTCATGGTGATGATGGTGGTTATGTTCATGATTGCGGTCAAGGTTATGATGATGGTCATGGTAATGGTGGTCATGGTGATGGTGGTCATGGTGATAGTGGTCATGGTGATGATGGTGGTAATGGTGATGATGGTAGTCATGGTGATGATGGTCATGGTGATGGTTATGGTCATGGTGATGATGGTCTTCGTGATGATGGTCTTGGTGATGATTATACTCTTGGAGATGGTGTTCAAGGTGATGATGATGGTCATGGTGATGTTTGTGGTCATGGTGATGATGGTGGTCATGGTGATGATATTAGTTATGGTGATGATGGTAGTCATGGTGATGATGGTGGTAAAGGTGATGGTGGTCACGGTGATGGTGGTCATGGTGATGGTGGTCATGGTGATGGTGGTCATGGTGATGGTGGTCATGATGATGATAGTGGTCGTGGTGATGGTGGTCTTTGTGATGATGGTAGTCATGGTGATGATGGTCATTGTGATGATGGTCATCAGGATGATGGTGGTCATGGTGATGATGGTGGTCACGGTGATGATGGTCATGGTGATGATAATCATGATGATGGTGGTCATGGTGATGATGGTTATCATGGTGATGATGGTCATGGTGATGGTGGTGGTCATGGTCATGATGGTGGTCATGGTGATGATGGTGGTGATGGTGATGATGGTGATCATGGTGATGATGGTGGTCATGGTGATGGTGGTCATGGTGATGAGGGTGGTTATGGTGATGATGGTGGACATGGTGATGATGCTCATAGTGAAGATGGTGGTCAAAGTAAGAGGGGGGTCATGGTAATGATGGTGGTCATGGTGATGATGGTCTTGGTGATGGTGTTGGTCATGGTGATGATGGTGGTCATGGTGATGATGGTCATGTTGATGACTGTGGTAATGGTGATGATGATGGTCTTTACGATGATGGTGGTCATGGTGATGATGGTCTTGGTGATGGTGGTTGTCATGGTGATGGGGGTGGTCATGGTGACGATAGTGGTCATGTTGATGATGGTGGTCATGGTGATGATAGTGGTCGTGGTGATGAAGGTGGTCATGTTGATGATGGACATGGTGATGGTGGTGGTTATGGTTATGATGGTGGTCATGGTGATGATGGTCATGGTAATGATGATGGTCATGGTGATGATGGTCATGGCGAAGATGCTGATCATGGTGACGATGAGGGTCATTGTTATGTTGAAGATCTTGGTGATGGTGGTCATAGTGATGATGGTGGTCATGGTGATGATGATCATGGAGATCATGGTGGTCATGGTGATGGTGGTCATGGTGATGATAGTCTTGGTAATGATGGTCATGGTTATGATGATGGTCTTGGTGATAGTGGTCTTGGTGATTATGATGGTCATGGTGAGGTTGGTCATGTTGATGGTGATCATGATGATGATGGTGGTCATGGTCATAATGTTGATCATGATGATGATGGGGGTCATGGTGATGATGGTCATGGTGATGATGGTCTTCGTGATGGTGGTGTTGGTCATGATGATGGTCATGGAAATGGTGGTCATGGTGATGATGATGGTCATGGTGATGGTAGTTATGGTGATGATGGTCATAGTGATGATGGTCATAGTGATGGTTGTGGTCATGTTTATGATGGTCTTGGTGATGATGGTCATCTTTATGATGATGGTCTTGGTGATAGTGTTATTGCGATGGTGTTCATTGTGATGATGGTCATAGTGATGATGGTCTTGGTGATGGTGGACATAGTGATGATGTTGGTCATGGTGATGATGGTGGTCATGGTGATGATGGTCATGGTGATGGTGGTCATGGTGATGATGGGCATGATGATAATGGTGGTCATGGTCATAGTGTTGATCACGGTGATGATGATGATTATGGTGATGATGGTCATGGTGATGATGGTCTTCGTGATGGTGGTCTTGGTCATGATGATGGTCATGAAAATGGTGGTCATGGTGATGATGATGGTCATGGTGATGGTAGATATGGTGATGGTGATCATGGTGATGAAGGTGGTCATGGTGATGATAGTGGTCATGGTGATTATGGTGGTCATGGTGATGATGGTGGTCATGATGATGATGTTGGTCATGGGGATGGTGGTCAAGGTGATGATGGTTTGGTGATGATGTTCATGGTGATGGTGGTCATCGTAAATGATGGTCACTGTTATGATGGTCATGGTGATGGTGGTCACGGTGATAATGGTCAGGGTGATGATGAAGGTCGAAGGTCATGGCGATGATGGGGGTCAAGGTGATGATGGTGGTCATGGTGATGATGGTAATGGTGATGGTGATCATTGTGATGATGGTGGTCATGGTGATGATGGTCATGGTGATGAAGGTCACGTTGATGGTGGTCATGGTGATGGTGGTCTTGGTGATGATTGTCATGGTCATGGTGATCATGGTCATGGTGATTATGGTGATGATGATGATGGTGATTATGGTGATGATTGGTGTCATGGTGATGATGGTCATGGTGATGATGGCCTTGGTGATGATGGTGGTCATGGTTATGATGTTAGTCAGGGTTATGATGGTCTTGGTGATGGTGGTGGTCATGGTGATGATGTGGGACATGGTGATCATGATGGTCATGGTGATGATGGTGGTCATGGTGATGGTGGTCATGGTTATGATGATGGTCATGGTTATGATGGTGGTCATTGTGATGATGGTCATTTAAATGATGGTCATGGTGTTGGTGATGATTATGGTGATGATGTTAGTCATTGTGATGATGGTCATGGAGATGATGGTCTTGGTGATGATGGTGGTTATGGTGATGATGTTAGACATGGTGATGATGGTCATTGTGGTGATGGTCATGGTGATGATGGTGGTCATGGTGATGATGATGGTCATTGTGATGATGGTCATGGAGATGAGGGTCTTGGTGATGATGATGGTCATGGTGGTCTTGGTGATGATGGTCACCGTGATGATGGTCATCGTGATGGTGGTCACGGTGATAATGGTCAGGGTGATGATGGTGGTCATGGCGATGATGGTCGTCATGGTGATGATGATCATATAAATGATGGTCATGGTGTTGGTGATGATTATGGTGATGATGTTAGTCATGGTGATGATGGTCATGGAGATGATGGTCTTTGTGATGATGGTGGTTATGGTGATGATGTTAGACATGGTGATGATGGTCATTGTGATGATGGTGGTCATTGTGATGATGGTCATATAAATGATGGTCATGGTGTTGGTGAAGATTATGGTTATGATGTTAGTCATGGTGATGATTGTCTTGGTGATGATGGTGGTCATGGTAATGATGGTGGTCATGGTGATGATGGTCTTGGTGATGGTGTTGGTCATGGTGATGATGGTGGTCATGGTGATGATGATCATGTTGATGACTGTGATAATGGTGATGATGATGGTCTTTACGATGATGGTGGTCATGGTGATGATGGTCTTGGTGATGGTGGTTGTCATGGTGATGGTGGTGGTCATGGTGACGATAGTGGTCATGTTGATGATGGTGGTCATGGTGATGATAGTGGTCGTGGTGATGAAGGTGGTCATGTTGATGATGGACATGGTGATGGTGGTGGTTATGGTTATGATGGTGGTCATGGTGATGATGGTCATGGTAATGATGATGGTCATGGTGATGATGGTCATGGCGAAGATGCTGATCATGGTGACGATGAGGGTCATTGTTATGTTGAAGATCTTGGTGATGGTGGTCATAGTGATGATGGTGGTCATGGTGATGATGATCATGGAGATCATGGTGGTCATGGTGATGGTGGTCATGGTGATGATAGTCTTGGTAATGATGGTCATGGTTATGATGATGGTCTTGGTGATAGTGGTCTTGGTGATTATGATGGTCATGGTGAGGTTGGTCATGTTGATGGTGATCATGATGATGATGGTGGTCATGGTCATAATGTTGATCATGATGATGATGGGGGTCATGGTGATGATGGTCATGGTGATGATGGTCTTCGTGATGGTGGTGTTGGTCATGATGATGGTCATGGAAATGGTGGTCATGGTGATGATGATGGTCATGGTGATGGTAGTTATGGTGATGATGGTCATAGTGATGATGGTCATAGTGATGGTGGTGGTCATGTTTATGATGGTCTTGGTGATGATGGTCATCTTTATGATGATGGTCTTGGTGATAGTGTTATTGCGATGGTGTTCATTGTGATGATGGTCATAGTGATGATGGTCTTGGTGATGGTGGTCATGGTTATGACAGTCATTGTGATGATGGTCTTGGTGATGGTGGACATAGTGATGATGTTGGTCATGGTGATGATGGTGGTCATGGTGATGATGGTCATGGTGATGGTGGTCATGGTGATGATGGGCATGATGATAATGGTGGTCATGGTCATAGTGTTGATCACGGTGATGATGATGGTTATGGTGATGATGGTCATGGTGATGATGGTCTTCGTGATGGTGGTCTTGGTCATGATGATGGTCATGGAAATGGTGGTCATGGTGATGATGATGGTCATGGTGATGGTAGTTATGGTGATGGTGATCATGGTGATGAAGGTGGTCATGGTGATGATAGTGGTCATGGTGATTATGGTGGTCATGGTGATGATGGTGGTCATGATGATGATGTTGGTCATGGTGATGGTGGTCAAGGTGATGATGGTTTGGTGATGATGTTCATGGTGATGGTGGTCATCGTAAATGATGGTCACTGTTATGATGGTCATGGTGATGGTGGTCACGGTGATAATGGTCAGGGTGATGATGAAGGTCGAAGGTCATGGCGATGATGGGGGTCAAGGTGATGATGGTGGTCATGGTGATGATGGTAATGGTGATGGTGATCATTGTGATGATGGTGGTCATGGTGATGATGGTCATGGTGATGAAGGTCACGTTGATGGTGGTCATGGTGATGGTGGTCTTGGTGATGATTGTCATGGTCATGGTGATCATGGTCATGGTGATTATGGTGATGATGATGATGGTGATTATGGTGATGATTGGTGTCATGGTGATGATGGTCATGGTGATGATGGCCTTGGTGATGATGGTGGTCATGGTTATGATGTTAGTCAGGGTTATGATGGTCTTGGTGATGGTGGTGGTCATGGTGATGATGTGGGACATGGTGATCATGATGGTCATGGTGATGATGGTGGTCATGGTGATGGTGGTCATGGTTATGATGATGGTCATGGTTATGATGGTGGTCATTGTGATGATGGTCATTTAAATGATGGTCATGGTGTTGGTGATGATTATGGTGATGATGTTAGTCATTGTGATGATGGTCATGGAGATGATGGTCTTGGTGATGATGGTGGTTATGGTGATGATGTTAGACATGGTGATGATGGTCATTGTGGTGATGGTCATGGTGATGATGGTGGTCATGGTGATGATGATGGTCATTGTGATGATGGTCATGGAGATGAGGGTCTTGGTGATGATGATGGTCATGGTAATGATGGTCTTGGTGATGATGGTCACCGTGATGATGGTCATCGTGATGGTGGTCACGGTGATAATGGTCAGGGTGATGATGGTGATGATGGTGGTCATGGCGATGATGGTCGTCATGGTGATGATGATCATATAAATGATGGTCATGGTGTTGGTGATGATTATGGTGATGATGTTAGTCATGGTGATGATGGTCATGGAGATGATGGTCTTTGTGATGATGGTGGTTATGGTGATGATGTTAGACATGGTGATGATGGTCATTGTGATGATGGTGGTCTTTGTGATGATGGTCATATAAATGATGGTCATGGTGTTGGTGAAGATTATGGTTATGATGTTAGTCATGGTGATGATTGTCTTGGTGATGATGGTGGTCATGGTGATGATGATGGTCATGGTGATTATGGTCATGGAGATGAGGGTCTTGTTGATGATGATGGTCATGGTGATGATGGTCTTGGTGATGATGGTCATGGTGTTGATGATGATCATGGTGATGATTGTGGTAATGGTGATGATGGTCATTGTGATGATGTTAGTCATGGTGATGATGGTCATTGTGATGATGTTCATGGTGATTATGGTGATGATCATTATCATGGTGATGATTGTCATGGTGATGATGATGGTCATTGTGATTATAGTCTTGGTGATGATGATGGTCTTGGTGATGGTGGTCATGGGGATGATGATTGTCATGGAAATGATGGTGGTCTTTGTGATGGTGGTCTTAGTTATGGTGGTCTTGGTTATGGTGGTCTTGGTGATGATGGTCATGGTGATGATGATGATGATGGTGATTATGGTTAAAACGATGATGGTGGTGATGATGACGATGATGGTGTTGAAAGAAGAAAACATGGTTCACAGAGGGAAGGCAAATCCTGTACACACAGAAGACATATCAGACCAGACGTTTCTTCTTCTTCTTCTTCTGCGTACACAGTCAGACAGTAACCATTATTTTTTCGAAAAAAGCGGCGGTCATCCTGAGACTCTCGCCACCGCCATAGAGCTTGTCTTGCAGTTCCACTGGCAATGGCCACATCTGCTCTCTCTGATCCCCGTATGTCGGGCAGTTCTGCAGCAGATGTTCAGTGGTCATTTTACCAGTACCGCACGGGCATTCGTCGGTACACCCTATCTTCAATTTGTTGAATAGGTGGTACCTCAGTCTATTGTGGCCAGTGCGAAGTCTGAAGACAACGACCTGCTCTCTTCGGTTCAACTGGTAATAGGCATCGTTTTTGGTGTAACCAGTATGTTCGGTTTCCCATTTGGTAATGTACCTGGCTTTGATAAGCCGTTTTGACTCTTCGTACGTCATACTGGTATCTGTTTGTGGTAGCCTTGCACCTTCTTTTGCCAGTCTGTCTGCCTCCTCGTTGCCTTGGATGTTGCAGTGTGACGGAACCCACTGTACCACTACCCTTTTTGGTGCGGACAGCTGGCACAGTTTGCAGAGTGCTGCTCTTAAGTCATTAAGCTCAGTGTTTTTCTGGCTTTTTAGCGCTGTGACTACGACGAGAGCATCTGTCAGCAAGACTATGTGGCTCTCATTTTCACTGTGTGTTGCCATTTCTTCCACTGCCGCCCTCAGTGCCTCTGCCTCCGCTCTGAAATTGCTTGTGTACTTACCAGTAGCGAATGACAGTGTTATTTTTCTGCCATTTGGTAGGTTCAGGAATGCTCCTGCCCCTCCGTTCTGTGTAGTGTTTGTTACAGAACCGTCGGTGTATGCATGGGTCCAGTCCATGCTTGGGTAGCTTTTCGTTATGAAGCTTAGGGTAGTGTCTCTCCTTTCTTTTTCGGTCTGGCAGTTTTTGTTTGCAATACCTGGTATATTTTCTACCACCTCTGGAAATATATCCTGCCTAAAAGTAGGTTTTCGTACAGTAGTGATGGGTTTTGGTGTTGTTAGTGCGTTTATGGGATCTTCGTGCATCTTTGCTTTGGCTATTTCTGCAAAGTTTCTCCGCTTTAGTTTCCCAGTTCCCAAATTGTTTAGCCTCTGGTACATTGGATGGTCCGTCAGTCTTCGGAGTTTCTCTGACTGCAGCTGGGCTCTGCAGTCTCTTCTGTCGGTCATGGATTGCAGTTTTGTAATCTTTTCAAGTTCTACAATTGGCGTTGACTTCATGCCACCTGTTATGATTCTCATGGCTTGGTTTTGAAGTTTGTTAACTTTATCGAAGTTCGCCTTCGCTGCTGTTGTCCATGCCGCGATGCCATACTCGAGAACTGGTCTCACTCTTCCAGTGTACAGTTTCTTTAGTATGCCTTCGTCTGCTCCCCAGCTTGTGCCAGCAAGTTTCCTCATGATCGCCATTCTTTCTCTGGCTTTCATTCGGTTTCTCTCAATCTGACTTTTCCATGTCATGCGCCGATCAAATGTGACTCCCAGATAGGTTGGGTTGTCGTTTGGCTGCAGGATTTTGCCATTTAGGCTTAATTTGGTACTTTGGGGTTTTAATGAGAGCGAGAATATTGTGCACGTGGTTTTCTCCTCGTTTATTTTGACCAGCCATGAGTTCGCCCACTCTTCCAGCGATGTTAGGGCCGTTTGCATCCGATTTCTTGCTATGGTGAGATTCTTTTCAGAGGTCCACATAGCCAGATCGTCTGCAAACATTGAGCTATGGACTCTTCTTGGTATATTCTCTGTAATGTCGTTTATATATACCAGGAAGAGTGTGGGTGACAATACTCCCCCTTGGGGTACTCCCTGCTCGAGTGTCACCTTTTTGCTCATCTGCCCTTGTACTTGGACTCTGGCCGTTCTTTGTTTGAGGTAGTGGTTGATCCACTTGTACATCTTCCCACAGACATCACTTCTTCTTAGCTTGACTCTAAGTCCATCCTTCCAGACTTTGTCAAATGCCTTTTCCAGATCCACCCAAACAGCTACTGTGTGTTTCTGTGCCTGGTAGGCATCTTCTATCTCCTGGGCTATGAGGATGACCTGGTCCTCAGTGGATCTGTGCTGTCTAAAGCCGGCTTGCTGTGGAATTAGTATTCGTTTTTCTTCCAGATGCCACATCAGTCTGGTGTTTATCATCCGTTCCATCAGCTTGCCAACACAGCTCAGTAGGCTTATGGGCCTGTATCCATTTGGATCTGTTTTGTCCTTTCCTGTTTTTGGTACTGGTACCAGTATTGCATCTTTCCATGCCTGGGGTACAATACCCCTTTTCCAGCTTTGGTTCAGGACTGATAGTAGTTTTTTCTTCGCTGTTTGGCCCAGCCCCATCAGCATTTCGTTTGTTATCCCGTCTTTTCCGGGAGATTTCCTTTTCTTAAGTGTTCTCATAGCCTCTTCCATTTCGCGCATTGTTAGTTTGGCCATCATGTGCTCTTCAGGAGCCGTATTTATGTTTTCGTGTCCCTTTAGCTCTTCGCTAATGTCTGTATGCTTTTCTGCAGGGACCTCGATGTGGTTTGCTCTGGCATAGTGATCGACAAAGGCGTTTGCGGCTTTCTTACCTGTGATCAAGTTCTCGCCCTGCTTGATAGTAATTTGTTTATTTGACGGGGTTTCGTCGTTCATGGCTCTGACTAGCTTCCATAGCTTGTTCCCTTCTTTGTCCAGGTTTAAACTTTCCGTTTTATTTTTCCAACTTTCTCTTGTTGTTTGCTTGAGAGTGTGTTTGTACTTCGCCGCGGCGGCTTTGAGGGCGATGTTTGCCTCCATGGATTTTTCTCGTTCTGCCATGTTCCTAGCATTTGTTACTGCATCTTCCACTTTCTGCAACTCATCATTCCTGTAGGGCTTATAGTTTTTCCTAGCTCCTCTTGGGATGGTTTCAGTGGCGGCTTGCATTATTGCCTTGCTTAGGCTCTCTACCATGGGCTTCATTTTGGTGTTTCGTGTGTTGATGGTTTCACACAGCCCATCTGTCAGGATTGCAAAACTGTCCCAGTCGGCTCGTTTGTAATTCCAACGTGGGAGCGGTTTTGTTTCCTGTGGGCCTACTTCCATGTCAATGGTTAGCCTGATCGGCCTGTGGTCGCTACCTGCCAGTTGGTTTAGCACCTGGCGGTCTATTTTATAGTGTATGTCCTGTGTGGAGAAGGCCAAATCTGGAGTCGAGGTTGTATGCCATGTTCTTGAATAGAAGCTAGGGCTATCCTCCGGCCTATTGATTAGGGATAGATTTGCATCTATCTCCCAATCTTCCACTTCGTCACCTCTGCTGTCTGTGTCAGAGTATCCCCATCTCTCCGAATGGCTGTTGAAATCTCCAACTACTATGCAGTTGGAGTCTCTGACCTCCATACTCGAGAGCGATAGGTCTCTGTTTGGTGGTCCGTACAGATTGAAAATGCGGAGCTTCGTCTCTTGAGCCATTATGTCAACTCCTACAATTTCTGCTTGTCCGGTGTGATTGACAGGTACCGCGCTACTCGGTATGCTGTTTCTGGTCAGTATCAGGACCCCTCCTTTGTGGCCTTCTCTATCTAGACGGAAGGTCTGGTATCCTCTGATTGAGAATTTATGGTTATTGTTGAGGTGCGTTTCCTGGATACATGCCACGTCAATCTTACCTTCATGCAGGTGGTGTGTTAGGGAAAGTTTTTTGTTAATGACTCCCTCCGCATTCCACTGTAATATTTTGAGGGTCTTGAGGTTTTGGCCAATAGATGTTACCCCATAGCCATGTGCCTTGACTCCACGACACATGGATGGGTGACCACCAGTAGTCAAGGGTGGGCCCCTTCGAGGCGTGGGGCCCGGCGCTATCGCTGCCTGGCGGGTCTCCTCAGGATGAGCGCCATGCGTTTTTCGAATAGGTTGTGCTGCCATCATACTGTGATTTACGTTGCACTGTTTTGTTAGGCTTGCGGCCCCGTGCATCCGATTTCAACAGGCGTTTCTGTAGGGATGCCCTCCTTAGCCTTTGGCTGTCCCCAGCCTATCTGCAAGGCAGCAGTTGTTTACGATCGGAGTTTTCTCTCCTATGGAAGTTGTCTTACCAGACTATCGAGTCTTCACTACTCGTGTCTATTGGGTGCAATGATGATATGTGATATATGAGATGAACTGGTTTACCCGGAAGAGAGGCAGTCCAGTGTGTCTGTATCCCAGGATCGTCACGTCCTGCCAGAAACGTAGCATTTGCATGTGAGTGGGGTATCTCTTTTTCCCTTTATTTTCTTGGCTTCTATGCAGGGATGGTACGCCTAGCATTCCCCGCCACCTGGGGTGTTGACACAGTGGGGCAGGTGTGCAATGTCCGCTGGTCTGCATCTCTTCTGCGTCCAGCATGATAGTTATGGCTGATAACGTACAGAGGTAGATATCGTAACCGGAGTGCATTTAGCCAGAGGACAAGCCTGGTAATGTCACAGAGATGTTGATCGCCTGGTGTGCGGACAACTCTCATGGTCAGTGGTTGAGTCTTGACAGTTCACAGTGTGGTGGCTGCTCTACTGTTTTCGACACCCCGACCAGATTCTAAGTCTTTGGTTGGTGTTTTTCGCACCCCATCGCCGTATAGGGTGAGTATCAAGCAGTTGTCCGCCCGCTTTGATTTGCGGGCGGCAAGGACCTCTTACTGTGGCTCTACCTGATAGGGCTAGGGCGCAAGCCCCAGGTCCCAAGCATGTAGGAGCCTCCCATTGCAGTGGTGCTGAGATTTTGGGCGGGATTGCGGCTTACAAGGGTTCGGCCGTAATCCCCCACATGGTAGCCTCGCGCCCTTGGCTTATCAGCCTGGTACGTGAACCAAAGTGTCTGCGGCTCCTCTCGATTTGAGCTGGTTTTCCGTAGCAACGCCCTGTCATTTGTAGGGTAAAACTGCCCTGTCTTCAGATCTATTTCCAGCACCCGTTCACTATTTGGTCAGACGAATTTATTGAGGGCTTTTGTTTGTCAATGACCAGGTATTTGAAATCTGCGGTTTCTGCGGAGTTAAACACGATTTCCGTAGCGTTCTTTCATTTGAGTGTTTGAGAGCTGACTTGTCGTCCGTGAGTCTAATACCAGCGTACGTTCATTATTAGACCCAAACGGCAGTGCTCTCAATTTGTCAGTTGTTCTACAGTATTGGCGTGTTCAGTCAAATTAAGCCGCAGGTTCCACACCTGGTGGTGCCCTTCCGTCAATTCCCTTAGCGAGACAATCAAGTTTCTTAAAGGGTAGCCCCAAAAATTTTCGAGGGTCTAATTCCAGCACATGTTCTCTATTAGACCCCACGAAGGTGTACTTTTTGATAGTCATTCTGCAGTATTGGCGTGGTAAGTTAACTTAGGTCTCAGGCTCCACTCCTGATAGTGCTCTTCCGTCAATTCCTTTATTAAACACTGGATGCAGACAAAACCGAGCCACAGGGGACATAACCCCAGATTTCTGGGGGTCTAAGTCCAGCACCAGTTCCTTATTAGACTCCAGAAGAGTGGTCTCGGCATGTCAATCATTTCGGTGTTGGCCGTGTTGAGTCAAATTAAGCCGCAGGCTCCACTCCTGGTGGTGCCCTTCCGTCAATTCCTTTAAGTTTCAGCTTTGCAACCATACTTCCCCCGGAACCCAAACACTTTGGTTTCCCAGAAGCTGCCCGCAGAGTCATCGAAGCAACTCCTGCGGATCGCTAGTCGGCATCGTTTATGGTCAGAACTACGACGGTATCTGATCGTCTTCGCGCCTCTGACTTTCGTTCTTGATTAATGAAAACATTCTTGACAAATGCTTTCGCAGTAGCTCGTCTTGCGGCGATCCAAGAATTTCACCTCTAACGCCGCAATACGAATGCCCCCGTTTGTCCCTGTTAATCATTACCTCCAGTTCCGAAAACCAACAAAATAGAACCGAGGTCCTATTCCATTATTCCATGCACCATTATTCAGGCAGCCGAGGCCTGCTTTGAACACTCTAATTTTTCAAAGTAAACGCGCCGGCCACCCAGGACGCTCAGCGAAGAGCACCCGTGGGAGAGAGCCGGCAGACGGTAGGGCAGGAGACAACGGGCAGTGAACCGGCGCGAGCCGGACCGCCCGCCTGCGCCTGAGATCCAACTACGAGCTTTTTAACTGCAACAACTTTAATATACGCTATTGGAGCTGGAATTACCGCGGCTGCTGGCACCAGACTTGCCCTCCAATAGATCCTCGTTAAAGGGTTTAAAGTGTACTCATTCCAATTACGGGGCCTCGAAAGAGTCCCGTATTGTTATTTTTCGTCACTACCTCCCCGTGCCGGGAGTAGGTAAGTTGCGCGCCTGCTGCCTTCCTTGGATGTGGTAGCCGTTTCTCATGCTCCCTCTCCGGAATCGAATCCTGATTCCCCGTTACCCGTTACAAACATGGTAGGCATGTCACGTACCATCGACATCTGATAGGGCAGACATATGAAAGATGCGTCGCCGGCACATGAGGCCATGCGATCAGCACAAAGTTATCCAGAGTCACCAGTGGGGACGCCGCAACCCCGCGAGGGGAAACGACGATTGGTTTTGAACTAATAAAAGCGCTCTTTCCGCGAGGGTCGGAGCTTGGTAAGCATGTATTAGCTCTAGAATTGCCACAGTTATCCAAGTAGGATCGTGTCATCTAAGGAACCTCGACTGATTTAATGAGCCATTCGCGGTTTCACCGTGAGACAGTGTGAACTTAGACATGCATGGCTTAATCTTTGAGACAAGCATATGACTACTGGCAGGATCAACCAGATATCTGTCGGAGACGTACGTACTGCGCACACCGGTCGGCGGAGGAAGGGTGTGTAAAAAGCCTCACTGGGACGGCCGCAGGGACCGACTGACGGGACGGACGGACGGTTGTTCCACCCGTCCCTCACTCCGTCGACCTAGGACCGCCTGACAGGGGCCTCCCACACGCACCAGACGACCGACCGACCGGGCTCGCTCGAGGAGGGATGGCAGCGCTCTGTGCAGAACGGATCCCAACGACCTCGGCGACGAATTTCACTGGGACTAGAGACACAATTTGGCCTGCCCTTCTCCGTAGGGAGAGAACGCAGGGCCTCGAGGCAACGATTCCTGCTTTCCATTTGCCGGTCACAAGCTCTTTGCGAGAGTCGGACCACCAGCGAGACGTACTGTCGAGCTCTGCTATAAGCCTTAGATAAATCACCAGGGACGGACCACGTTTCCTGATACGGACCAGACTAGCGCACCTCGGTGGAGGAGCCACTACCACAAACCGCACCCAATTCGCACTACGGGGAAAGGCAGGCGAGCGTTTTCCGCAAGCCCGCGCTATCGCTCCGCCTGGCGGGACTGAGATCGCTTTACGAACACTGGATGAAATTGAGTCGCTGCGGCGAGACAACTACCCCAGATCCAGACGTTTCGATAACGCAGCCAAGCTTTGAAATGCGACCTAGCACAACAACGTATTATTCTGGATTTTAATCGAATAAGAAAAAAAGAAGAGCACACCGACCGACCGATAGGTTAGCTGGAATGGAAATACTAAGACGGGTAAGCAGACAGACAGGCGCACAGGCTGACGAATGGATTGATGGATAGACAGAGAGCCAGAGAAACAGTCAGTTAGCTGCAAAACAGACTTAGTAAGTAAGTTTCCCATCTCAAGCGAATATGGCGACATCCTCAGATTGTCCTCGCTCTGAAGATGTAACTTGTGCTGGATTTGGATTATAGTGAGAAAGAAGCTGCGCTGGATATCAATCTCCCACCCTCGTCCTGAGTTACCGGGAGCCAGTGGCAAGTCATACAATCAAGAAGACTGGAAGTAGTTCAAGATGCAGACATTCAGGTCGTACAATCCGTGAAACCAGGGGTCGCTTGAAACTTGTAGGAGTCGATCGTCCACCGTTTCCTTTATGATTTGAGAAGCGAATGTCGTACCTCTCGACAGCAGCAGCTCCCACGCCTAACCTAGAAGACGCTGTTGTTGACAATCGCCCACATCTGTAGTTCTAGGTGAAGGACCATTAACCAATGGCCATCTGTAGTTTAAGAGCTATAGAAAGCCATGATTAACCCATGGCTGAAGGGAGATTCCGGTCGTATCATGCAATGAAAATAAATACAATTTCCAAGTAGGTCGTGCACACCAAACAAGGACGGTGCGCAATCTGTACTGTCGTCCTATCCAATAACGTGTATTATATAACACATGATACACATAATTTTTTTTTACACAGCATCATAATCCACACAGCTTCATACTCCACACAACATCACATTACAGACTTAATGAACAACAGATATATATATATGTCAGCATAAATTTACAGTGGGTGGTGAGGAAATAGACCAGGTCACACATTTTGAATATCTGGGCTCCAGAATCGACAAAAATGGTGACTGCTCGAAAGAAATCAGAAGAAGACTAGCTTTGGCAATGCAGAGACTGAACAGCCTGAAGAAATTATGGCAGGGCACCAACAAAACGATAAAAGTAAAAGTCTTGAGAGCCTGTGTTTTTCCTGTGGCAGCTTATGGTTGTGAAGCATGGACGATTACCAAAACTTCTAGACAAAGAATCGAATCCTTCGAGTCAAAATGTTACAGAAAGATCCGCAGAATACCCTGGGCAGAGAAAAGAACAAATGCAGACATTCGGCAAGAGTTGAGCATAGAGGAGAACTGGTTTATCAATTTCATTTTGGCTAGAAAATGTAAATACTTTGGTCACATCAAGAGACACAATGGTCTTGAGAGAACGGTGATGGAAGGTATGGTGCCAGGCAAAAGTGGAAGGGATAGACCAAGAAGACGATGGCACCAAGATATCCAGGAATGCCTGAGTATGACAGTGGCGGAGGCTGGTGTTTTGGCAAGAGACCCAGTTTCTTTCAGACTTACGGTAATTTGAGCGACGTTCTATAAAGGACATGCTACATGATGATGATGATGATATACATATATATATATATATATATATATATATATATATATATATATATATATATATATATATAGATGTATTTATATATTTAGACAGACAGGCAGGCAGCCAGCCATACAGCCAGAAAGCTAAACAGCCAGTCAGGCAGTAAGACAGGCATGCAGACAGACATATAGATAGATAGATAGATATGTATATATATATATATATATATATATAAATATAAATATATAGATAGATAGATAGATAGATAGATAGATAGATAGATAGATAGATAGATAGATAGATAGATAGATAGATAGGTATATAGACAGATAGATAGATGGATATATAGATAATAGATAGATAGATAGATAGATAGATGTATAGATAGATAGATAGATAGATAGATAGATAGATAGATATATAGATAGATAGATAGATAGATAGATAGATAGATAGATAGATAGATAGATAGATAGATAGATAGATAGATAGATAGATATATAGATAGATAGTTAGATAGATAGATAGATAATCAGTCTCCTTCCTCGCTGTTTTTATTCCCTACGGTAAGCCAGGTACTTTCCTACGAAACGGAAACAGCTGGAGCGTGCCGGTTATTTGAGTTGAACCCAGTACATTTGCCGTGAAAAATAATTGCTCCAACAATACGTTAATTAGAATAGCAGGGATAGTGAATGAGAAATAATCCCAGGTATGACTCATGTTTTTGTGTTTTCAATTAAAATCATTCGGGTGATACCAGAGTTGAAGAAATGAGGTCAGTGTGTACTTCCAAGAACTAATATTAATAGCAGAATGGTATGGCAGTCGCTAATCACCAAAAAATTGCTTGGCTCGATCTCTGCTATCGATTCGCTATAAGTTGATCTAGTTGTAAATGGGTACCTTGCTTAATTGTAAGTTGTTCGGGCGGAGGATGAAGCACTGAATGATCGGTCAGGAGCCAGCAGCTCATAACTCGCTGAATGTATCAAGGTCAGTGACTCATTACTGACCAAGACCATATTCCGTCTTCAAATGTTGGCCCCGCAACCATGCAGCCTGGCTAAGAAATTAGGGATCGAAAATGTAAGACAACCCACTCCCAAAAATGCTTGCAGAAACCGGATGTGTCATGCGGAAATGTGCAGATATCGCAACCTCGATGTAAGCTACGACACAACGTTACAAAGGTCTTTTCATGACAGACGTCAAAGAAGAAGAAGAAGAAGAAGAAGAAGAAGAAAAACAAAAAGAGGAATAAGAAGAAGAATTCATTGAGGAAAAGACAGCTAGAAAGGGATCTGGCAACCTCCCACGCAAAATTCTGCCGTTTAGCATGGTGATGCCTTTAAAGCTTCATCCGTTACGGCAGTGTTTATTGTACGACTACCTTTAAATGAACTTGAGCAACCTTATACGCATGAAATGCAGGGGAACTATTACTAATTTCGCATCAACCAATCAATCAGCCAATCAATCAATCAATATCAGTCAATCAATCGATGAATCAATAAATCAGTTAATCGTTCAACTATGCATTTCTTTTCTCCAACCATTTTTCAGGATTCCTCTTATTTGAAACGAAGATTCATATCAACAGTATTTACCCGGTGAAGATACTAGTACCATTCAAAACCTTCTTAAGGGATCAAGATGCTGAGCAGCACATGAGCTGCAGTAGTCAGCGACCCATATCTGACTGCTAGCGTCAGGACCAGCGAACCATATTTGCCAAGATCCTTCTACACCTCCACGCGGTGATCCTGGATAACAGGCTGCAGCAGGATAGACTGGCTAAGGAGAAGGGATCAAAGAGGAAATGCTAACCCGGTACTCAAAAAATGCTTGCTGAAGTCGGAGTGTTAGACCGAAAGGGGCAAATATCGCAGCCAAGCTGTAAAATACGATACAACGCATTCCGTTCTCTGGACTACATTCTGCTACTTACCCTTTCAGGGTTTGGTAGTGGGAGATTGAGAACGAAGAAGAAGAAGAAGAAAACCTTCTTAAGTCACGTCTTACAACATGTAATGAAGGAAACATTGTCCATATTCTCGATGTACCTACAAAAAAACTTAAAATACGTCATTAAATGTAACGGCTTCAAATTTCCCGTGAGATGTACCTAATCTTTTAAATCCAGGACAAACACAGACGTATTGACTAAAATAATCGGTTTCTAATCATTCAATAATATAGAACATCGCAACATGCATGCTAGATTAATATAACCGCTGAACCCAGCGTGTTGATAAAATTAATCTTCCCATCGAAATGTCTACGCTAGTTGTGTCCCGTAATTATGAACTCGTATCTGGGAGACACTGTTTTTCCGATCAACAATCGATGATTTGTAATCTGCGTCACAGGGAGGTTAAAGGAGGTGGCGATTCAAAGCCTGGGAGAAAAGGGATGAAAAATTAAGATTCGGTGGGGCCATCAACATATGAAAAGTTGTAGCGGTCATGTTTGATAATTTGTTGAGAGAGGATACGGCTGTGGAATACAGCTCAGATCGGTCGGAAGACGAGCGTCAAGGTCAGGTGAAACTGATCAAGACCGCCACCCCTCCCTCCTTAGAGTCTGGGTCAGGTGAAACATACAGCTCACGACACCAATTAACGACAGGGGATACATAAAACATACTGATCAGACTCTCACCTTACGTCAGGTCTACGTTAAATATTACTGATCAAGACAATCCTGTAAAGTCAGGGGCAGGCTTAAGTACCAAAATCAAGACCTCCGCTTCAATTCAGGGTCAGGTGAAACATATTGATGAAGACCTCATCTCATGTCAGTATTTAGATAAAACATACTGATCAGACCCTCACATTACGTCACAATCACGTCAAGTTTTATTGATCAAGACTGTCGAGTAACGTCAAGGTAAGGTGAAACATACAGATCAATATCATCACCTCAATGCACGATTAGGGGAAATAAACTAATCACTAACGCCATCCCACATTTTGATCAGGTAAAGATATATTGACCAATACTCCAATCCCATCTCATAGTCAGGTAAAGCATTGCTCAAGACATACATCTCTGGTCACAATCAGTTGAAACATACTGAACAAGACTCACCTCAGTTCTGTGTCAGGTGAACCATTGAACAAGACCCACACCTGAGTTCTGTGTCAGGTGAAACATTGAACAAGACCCACACCTGAGTTCTGTGTCAGGTGAAACATTGAACAAGACCCATACCTGAGTTCTGTGTCAGGTAAAACATTGAACAAGACCCACACCTGAGTTCTTTATCAGATAAAACATTGAACAAGACCCACACCTGAGTTCTGTATCAGGTAAAACATTGAACAGAACCCACACCTGAATTCTGTGTCAGGTAAAATATTGAACAAGACCCACACCTGAGTTCTGTGTCAGGTAAAACATTGAACAAGACCCATACCTGAGTTCTGTTTCAGGTGAAACATTGAACAAGATCCACACCTGAGTTATGTGTCAAATTAAACATTGAACAAGACCCACACCTGAGTTCTGTGTCAGGTGAAACATTGTGAACCAGACTCACAGCTCGGGTTTTAAGAAACATTACTGGGTCAGGAACTTTGGCCATACTGCAAGAAACTCAGATCATAAAAGTGAGAGCCAAACAAGAACGCTACGCTGGAAACCAAAGGAGGCTAGTGAACCAACACAGAACTGGTGTCGTGAGGAGACATACGCTGGGGGATATACTGAAGAAAAGGGCTGAGCACCTATGGAATTGTTCGATGTACAGTGAAGCTGATCTGTCGGCTAACTAAATATTTAACTAACTGTAACCTGCTACGGTAGAAATATCGACAAGAGTCGAGAGCTCAGCACGAGTATCGTCGAACAAGAACAACACCACCTGACCATGTCAACAATTCCATGAAGATGCATTCCAAACAAATCCATAAGGTCTGTATAAAGTGGATGCTTCGTTAGAACTTCAACATTTTACCTTTAATCATTTTGTGTCAATTCATTTTTAACAAGAAAATTATATTTGAAATTCGGAGCCAGAGATTCGAGTAATTTAATGTATTTGATTACTTCGAGAAAAAGTCCTATTGTATATAACATTGTAATTGCTAAAAAATGTAATTTGTTTTGATAATTATCAGACTATTTTTGGTCGGAAATCATTTTTTTTTCCATCGCCGAACTTCGGCTTACCGTCTCAAACTTGAAGCTTTGCTTGTCACTGAGATATCACATATCATGTTTCAATGGGGAAGGAAGGGCGATTTTGGGTGGGGGGAGTGGAGTTCCAGGAAAAATGAATTTGCTAAAATGAAGTCAGAGCGGTCGCACCTAAATAGCTAAATCTGGCTTAAATCATAGGTTAATTGTTACTGAAAGGTGTATAGAGAGAGGAGACTAAAGTCTAGTCAGGTCAAACTTACTTAACTTAACCTCTCCATACTGGTTTAGAAGACTCTACAGAGCCTGTATACAACCAGTTTCTTAGAGGGTGGTTTAATAGACTCAACACTAGAGCTAAGTAGATCCCAGCCAATTAGGCGCCATCTACATAGAGCTGCTCTTAACAAACCACCTGGGGGAAGGTACAAATAAATTGTTGATATATTTTTAGCTAGAATTTTGAATTTTGTCCGCGCAGCGGCTGTCAAGCCTATTCTTTTAGATTTCCAACTGACAATGGCATTTCAATGTACTCGACTCTGATCAGACAGTGTTAGGTTCAGGCAAGATATACTGACCAAGACCCTCACCTCGACATCCTTGAAAACCTCCCTGAAAACGGGCGGTTTTCATGACAGCCTGGCTAACGAACTGGGGTCGACGTGGTCAATGTAGTAGTCAGCGATACGCATATGAAGGAAACTATCGCACAATAGCATGGGAGACCCAGATCCATCTTCACCAGCACGCTTGGCATGTGAGGAGAGCTACTGCAACCTGCCACTTAATGCCTTTTACAGAAGACAAACAAGAGGAAACTTACTCATTGTGACCATTCTTCTTCTTCTTCTTTTTCTTCTTCTTCTTCTTCTTCTTCTTATTTTTCTTCTTTCATCAACTGATGTTATGCTTCTAGCCGGGTGAGGTTTACGAAGAAGACTGGACGTTTAAGGTCCTCTCCGTTCCCCTTCAGTTTATCTCAGGGTGCCTCTTTGACCTGACCATGACCCTGAACTCACTGGGGCTCATTTATGTCGAGGTAAGGTGTCCGCCTTGCGTGCTGGAGGTCACGTGTTCGATCTCGCGGTGGAGATCAGGATTTTAATCAGGTGGATCTTCTGGTTAAAATTATCCTGATCTCTGGGTAGTGAGATCAAACTTCTGTGTCGAGTACTTAAAAAAATCCTTAGCCGTTGGAGGTGGGCCCTTAAGTCTGTGATGTTCCGTTTGTGAAGGTGGCCCTTGAATCTGTGATGTTCCGTTCTGTGGAGGTGGGCCCTTGAGTCTGTGATGTTCCGTGATGTGCCCCTTGAGTCTGTGATGTTCCGTTCTGTGCCCCTTGAGTCTGTGATGTTCCGTTCTGTGGCCCTTGGGTATGTGATGTTCCGTTCTGTGGCCCTTGGGTATGTGATGTTGCGTTCTGTGGAGGTGGCCCTTGAATCTGTGAGGTTCCGTTCTGTGGAGGTGGGCCGTTGAGTCTGTGATGTTCCGTGATGTGCCCCTTGAGTCTGTGATGTTCCGTTCTGTGCCCATTGAGTCTGTGATGTTCCATTCTGTGGAGGTGTGCCTTGAGTCTGTGATGTTCCGTGATGTGCCCCTTGAGCCTGTAATGTTCCATTATGTGGAGGAGTGCCTTGAGTCTGTGATGTTCCGTGATGTGCCCCTTGAGTCTGTGATTTTCCGTGATGTGCCCCTTGAGTCTGTGATGTTCCGTTCTGTGCCCCTTGAGTCTGTGATGTTCCATTCTGTGGAGGTGTGCTTTGAGTCTGTGATGTTCCGTGATGTGCCCATTGAGTCTGTGATGTTCCGTGATGTGCCCCTTGAGTCTGGGATGTTCCATTCTGTGGAGGTGTGCCTTGAGTCTGTGATGTTCCATTCTGTGGAGGTGTGCCTTGAGTTTGTGATGTTCCGTTCTGTGGCCCTTGGGTATGTGATGTTGCGTTCTGTGGAGGTGGCCCTTGAATCTGTGATGTTCTGTTCTGTGGAGGTGGGCACTTGAGTCTGTGATGTTCCGTGATGTGCCCCTTGAGTCTGTGATGTTCTGTTCTGTTCCCCTTGAGTCTGTAATGTTCCATTCTGTGGAGTGTGCCTTGAGTCTGTGATGTTCCGTTCTGTGGCCCTTGGGTATGTGATGTTGCGTTCTGTGGAGGTGTCCCTTGAATCTGTGATGTTCCGTTCTGTGGCCCTTGAGTCTGTGATGTTCCGTTCTGGGGAGGTGGGCCTTGAGTCTGTGATGTTGCGTTCTGTGGAGGTGGCCCTTGAGTCTCTGATGTTCCGTTCTGTGGAGGTGGGCCCTTGAGTCTGTGATATTCCGTTCTGTGGAGGTAGGCCCTTGAGTCTGTGATATTCCGTTCTGTGGAGGTGGGCCCTTGAGTCTGTGATATTCCGTTCTGTGGAGGTAGGCCCTTGAGTCTGTGATATTCCGTTCTGTGGAGGTGGGCCCTTGAGTCTGTGATATTCCTTTCTGTGGAGGTGGGCCTTGAGTCTGTGATGTTCCGTTCTGAGCCTAAAAATCTTTTACTGCCCGTCTTTGTCGTATTTGTTTAGGTTGTCATTTTCTGCATTGTATTCTTTGTTCAGGTCTCTCCATTTCGTCCCAATGGGTCGGTTTGTTTTGTTGTTTTTTTTTGCGTTCACCTGATTTCTCTTATCCCCAAGGTGGTGTGCGTTGCACTGTGGTTTTTATTTTGCGCCTGTCGGCCCAGTTCATCCGACTTCAGCAGGCATTTTATTTAAGGGTCTGCTTCCTCCTGCATTTTCTAAGAGTTTGCTTTCCCGGGGTAACGGCCGGTGCTGTGATGGGGATCGAATCCAGCACCTTCCGGTTGTCAGCCGTGCCACTTAACCACTAGATCACGCCGCCCCCCTCAATGGGTCGTTTTATGGGTGCCTTTGCTTCTTTATAGCTCTTTGGATGTCGTGTCTACGAACCGTCCAATCAATTCTGGATTTTCCCACCTCTTCTGCCTTCACATTTCCAAGAATCCCACAGTGAGCTGGAATCCAATTTAGGACCAGATCTGTTTTTGTTTAATAGCAACCCGATGTTATATTCTATTTCATGTGTGAGTCTATCTTATTTGGGGCCTTAGATAGCTTTGAGTATGATCTTGGTGTCCGTTAGAATGACCGTTTTTCTTGTAGTTGTGTTTTGGCCGATTACAACATCAGCATTCAAAGGTCTATTCGCGCATCAAACCAACAATTCCTTCGTCACTCGTCAATGTCAATCTCCCTAACAGACTACGTCTGAGAAGATTTCATGACAGACGTAGCGTGTTTGATGCTACTAATCGACACTCTAAGGTCCCCCAGCTTATAGCCAGTGAAGGTAAGGGAGCGAGAACAAGAAGTTCCACCATACCCATACAAAAATAAGGCAATTACTGAACAACGTAATCTTCAATCTGTTATCTACGACAACATTGTTTGACTTTGGACAAAGAAGAGATGATACTTAAACGTGTCGAGCCCCGAGTTAATCCTTGTTATTCTGGCTCATCAAACACGTTCTATTTGGGCTAGAGGCTTGTTATCCTGGCCCATCAAACACGTTCTATTGGGGATGGAGGTTTGTCATTCTGGCCCATCAAACACGTTCTATTGGGGCTAGAGGCTTGTTATTCTGGCCCATCAAACACGTTCTATTGGGGCTAGAGGCTTGTTATTCTGGCTCATCAAACACGTTCTATTGGGGCTAGAGGCTAGTTATTCTGGCTCATCAAACACGTTCTATTTGGGCTAGAGGCTTGTTATCCTAGCCCATCAAACACGTTCTATTGGGGATGGAGGCTTGTTATCCTAGCCCATCAAATACGTTCTATTGGGGATGGAGGCTTGTTATCCTAGCCCATCAAACACGTTCTATTGGGGATGGAGGCTTGTTATCCTAGCCCATCAAATACGTTCTATTGGGGATGGAGGCTTGTTATCCTAGCCCATCAAACACGTTCTATTGGGGATGGAGGCTTGTTATCCTAGCCCATCAAACACGTTCTATTGGGGATGGAGGCTTGTTATCCTAGCCCATCAAACACGTTCTATTGGGGATGGAGGCTTATTATCCTGGCCCATCAAACACGTTTTATTGGTAATGGATGTGCAGGACAATGAATGAGCTGTAAGCTGCAGCACAACATCACCACGTCTTGTGAAAGACGAACACCCGAAAAGAAGAAAAAAAAGAAGAAAAACAAAAGACACGTTTATTATCACCTCAGTTACCTGCATGTTTGGCACATGTTTAAGTAAAATAGCAAAAATGGACTCCGAAAAAAAATTTGCCCAGAGGATAAAGACTAATAGTAAAAGCTTCTTTTCTCATGTTAAAAATAAATAAAGAACGTAAGACAAAGCAGGCCCTCTCAAAGACAGCAAATGAAAAAAATTACTGAGAATAATCTACTCAATCAGTACTTTTGAACCGTTTACACAAAAGAAGACTGCTCCAAGATCCCAGAGCCTAAAGATATCTTTCAAAAAGACATGGATACAGCGGAATGAAAATAAATCTGCATTACATAGGAATAGTTTTGTTTTTTTTAAATTGGAGGGTTTGAAAGGGGAAAAATGGCCAGGTCAAGGTGGTATTCATTCAAAATTGCTGTTTGAAATTAGAGACCAACTAGCAAAACCATTGGCTATATTATGTTCTCAATCACTTGCAAAAGGGTTTGTTCCAATAGATTGAAAAAAATGCAGGAGTGATCCCTCTATTCTTCTTCTTCTTCTTCTGCGTACGCAGTCAGACAGTAACCATTATTTTTTCGAAAAAAGCGGCGGTCATCCTGAGGCTGTCGCCACTGCCATAGAGCTTGTCTTGCAGTTCCACTGGTGATGGCCACATCTGCTCTCTCTGATCCTCGTATGTCGGGCAGTTCTGCAGCAGATGTTCAGCGGTCATTTTACCAGTACCGCACGGGCATTCGTCGGTACACCCTATCTTCAATTTGTTGAATAGGTGGTACCTCAGTCTATTGTGGCCAGTGCGAAGTCTGAAGACAACGACCTGCTCTCTTCGGTTCAACTGGTAATAGGCATCGTTTTTGGTGTAACCAGTATGTTCGGTTTCCCATTTGGTCATGTATCTGGCTTTGATAAGCCGTTTTGACTCTTCGTACGTCATACTGGTATCTGTTTGTGGTAGTCTTGCACCTTCTTTTGCCAGTCTGTCTGCCTCCTCGTTGCCTTGGATGTTGCAGTGTGATGGGACCCACTGTACCACTACCCTTTTTGGTGCTGACTGCTGGCACAGTTTGCAGAGTGCTGCTCTTAAGTCATTACGCTCAGTGTTTTTCTGGCTTTTTAGCGCTGTGACTACCTGTAAGCAGGACTATATGGCTTTCATTTTCACTGTGTGTCACCATTTCTTCCACTGCCGCCCTCAGTGCCTCTGCCTCCGCTCTGAAATGGCTTGTCTACTTACCAGTAGCGAATGACAGTGTTATTTTTCTGCCATTTTGCAGGTTCAGGAATGCTCCTGCCCCTCCGTTCTGTGTTGTGTTTGTTACACAACCGTCGGTGTATGCATGGGTCCAGTCCATGCTTGGGTAGCTTTTCGTTATGAAGCTTAGGGTAGTATCTCTCCTTTCTTTTTCAGTCTGGCAGTTTTTGTTTGCAATACCTGGTATATCTTCTACCACCTCTGGAAATATATCCTGCCTACAGGTAGGTTTTCGTACAGTAGTGATGGGTTTTGGTGTTGTTAGTGCGTTTATGGATTCCTCTATTCAAAAAGGGCAAAAAAAACTGATCCAACAAATTATAGACTGGTGAGTTTAACGAGCATAGGCTGTAAATTGTTAGAGTCAATAATCAAAGAAAACATTGTAATGCATTTAGACAAGTTTAATCAAATCAGAAATAGCAAGCATGGGTTTACTAGAGGGAGATCGTGCTTAACAAATCTATTAGAATTCATGGAGGAAGTTACTAGAATGACAGATAAATGGAGCCGGTGGATGTTATTTATCTATATTTTGCAGAGGCCTTTGATAGATTATTTCGAAAATTAAAATCACATGGAATAGGTGGGAAACTTGCCAAATGGATTGAAAATTGGTTAACGGGAAGAAGGCAGAGAGTGTACATAAATAAGGAGTACTCTGAGTGGTATGAAGTAAACAGTGGAGTGCCACAAGGCTCGGTTTTGGGACTAATTTTGTTCTAGATATATATAAACGATTACGACATTGATATGGGATCCATGATTGCAAAATTTGCTGATGACACAAAACTATGCAGTAGTGCCTCTTCTAAAGCAGAAGTGCTTATATTGAAGTCTGTTTTAGAAAAAAATTCTAGAATGGTCTGTAAACTGGCAAATGGAGTTTAATATAGTTAAATGTACATCGATCCACATGGGTAGAGCCAATATGGAATATTATTACAGAATGGGAGAGAACAATATTATAAAGGTAGAAAAAAGGGACCTAGGGGTTATAATAGATCATACAGGTAAGGTGAGTGAGCAAAAATCTAGGTAGCAGTGAAAAAGGCAAAAGCAATGTTAGGAATGATAAAAGAAATATAGGAGCAGGGAAGTGATAGTCAAACTGTATAAAACATTAGTTAGCCCTAGATTGGAGTAGTGTGCACATGTGTGGATTCCTTATCATAGAGGGGATATAAACATGCTGGAAAGAATTCAAAAAAGAGCGACAAAGCTGTTAGTGGGATTCTGGAATTACAGTTATGAGGAAAGAAAAACCGGTCTACAGTGTCTAGAAAAGGGAAGAATTCGAGGTAACTTAATACAGGTTTATAAGATAATCAAAGGAACGGATAAATTAGACTTTAACAAATTTTTTTCTTCAAAATACAACCACCTACAAGAACAACAGGACACAGCTACAAATTAACTAAAAAGAGGTCAAGATTAGATATTGGGAATTATTTTTTTAGTCAAAGAGTGGTGAATGCTTGGAATGCATTTTCACATAAAGTAGTAGAGGCAGAGACAATTAATGCATTTAAGAATAGATTGGATGGGCATAGCTTTTAAATCAAGGTAATGTAAATTAAAATGGTTGTATACAAACTTTGCACTGTCTTCTAAACCAGTATAAAGACGTTAAGTTAAGTTAAGTTAAGTAGTCCAGACTGTAAATGGTCCAAGTTAAGTTAAGCAGTCCACTCCAAACTGTAAATGGTCCAAGTTAAGTTAAGTTAAGTAGTCCATACTGTAAATGGTCCAAGTTAAGTTAAGTAGTCCAAACTGTAAATGGTCGTACCCATTTACAGCTGGTCAGACTAGAACGTGTCGAGACAGTGGGCTGAACTCTGTCTAATTATCGTAAGTGACAAGAGCATTAACCTTCTAAAAACTCCGCTGACATGTTAGCAATCCGAACCGAAATTTAGGTACCCATTTACAACTGTCCAGACAAGAGCGCGTTAAAAACGAATCATGATATTTCTGATAATTGTACCAACTCTATGCTACCAGTGTCAGACTTGGTCGATGTCAAAGGCCCAGGAGAGAAAACTTACAACATGTGAAATGAAATATGTAGAATAATCGACTAATGACACGAAGAAAGACAGAATCAGAAATTGCGACTTTATAAACAGTGAAAATTACCCCTTTTGCTAAGAAACACATTAAGACAGACAAACACGAATGGTGTCACATCTCATGTAAATGCAGCCTGATAAACCACCACTTCGCGTTTAAACACAGATTTACCTTATTATATAGCACGAGGAAGTAGTCGTGGTAGATGGATAGATGACATATCATCATCATCATCATCATTGACTCTTTCGTTTTGTCATTCGACAGTAAGTTGTGCTTTGTAAAAAAGGGATTGTAGCTACAGTCCATAACGATAATGAATTGTGACTCGTAAGACCAATCCGAACATTGACATAACATACATACTGCAATAACGAGGACTTCCGTCGACTTACGCAACACAATTTTCCCTGCATATGGGACGTCAACTCCTCGTGTCGCTTATCAACACAGGGTCACGGAAACAGTCGGTTAAAAGTAAAGACTTCGAATTAGGACTATAATTAGACACATAAGAATAATAACAAAATGGAATATAAACGGTATTACACTAACGCACCAGGAAGTAAGAAACACAAACGATACAGAACGTTGAATTACGATTCAATAGCAAAGTCATCGTTACATTTATAATGCTAATTAAAGCTAATTTCCGACATGGAATACTTGAATTCCTGGTATTCAAAAATAATGTGGTCCTTAACTTAACTTAACTTAACTTAACGTCTTTATACTGGATTAGAAGACTCTGCAGAGTCTGAATGCAACCAGTTCCATTTACATTACCCTGATCTAAAAGCTATGCTCATCCCTGCCTCCACTAATTCCTGTGGCAATGCATTCCAAGCATTCACCCCTCTCTGACCAAAAAAATATTTCCTAATATCTAATCTGAACCTCTCTTAAGTTAATATGTAGCTATGCCCTCTTGTTCTTGTGGGTGGTTGAATTTTAAAAAAAAAACTTATTATAGTCTAATTAAACCTTTTCTCTATCATCTTATAAACTTGTATTAAGTCAAATCTAATTATTCTCTTTTCTAGACACTGTAGTCCAGTTTTTCTGGGTCTCATCTCGTAATTGTAATTCTGGAATTACACTATCAGCTTTGTCGCTCTTCTTTTTTTTCTCCGGGCATGCAGCTTAAGATATTCGTAGTAGGTTCATTTTGTGATTTTATTTTCTGTAGTATGCTAAGCCTGAAAGAAGGCTATTGATATTTAATGTTAGAATGAGAAGCTTCAAGTAATCAGGATCAGGTGAAACATATTGATCAATAGCCCCACCTCACCTCCGGGATTGTGCTCCATAGAAACGTGTTTGTCATATCAGTCTAGTTTACAAGGTGGGGATCGACGATGGGGTCTCAGTAGTGATGAGTTTACCTCTGAGAAGCGCGTTGGACTACAGACAGGAGTACCGAGGTCCACAAGTACACTTCTTGATGAGAAGCGCATTGGACTACAGGTAGGAGTACCGAGGTCCACAAGTATACTTCTTGATGAGAAGCGCATTGGACTACAGACAGGAGTACCGAGGTCCACAAGTACACTTCTTGATGAGAAGCGCATTGGACTACAGACAGGAGTACCGAGGTCCACAAGTATACTTCTTGATGAGAAGCGCATTGGACTACAGACAGGAGTACCGAGGTCCACAAGTACACTTCTTGATATAAGAAAAATTAATGTAGACCACTATCAAAGAAAAGGTGTTGAGTGTTAATTTATTTCAGCACAGGCAGCCTCGAACAACAACAACATCAACAACAACAACAACAGCAACATTAGAAAACCACAATAGCAACAACCGCATTGGCTAAGAATTTCACACGTGTTTCTATTTCTTTTTCCCCTTCAGCCTGCTATTTTCTATTGTCAGCGGTTCCTTGTCGGGTCAGTCCATATACAAGACTTCTGAGTTTATCGTTCGTACAAGATACGGCGTTTTTTCCTCGTAAGATTGCTTCTCCACGCACGGAATGTAATGGCAACCCACCTTACTGCACACCTGCTAAGAAACTTATCAGCCGAATAGTTTGGCAATTGTAAGAGCCACGTTCTGCAAAGGACATGCTACTTACTTTTATCAGATAGGACAGCGTTTGTTATCACCACATTCGAGACCTTGGTTTTCTTAACACTTGCATTTTTCCAGCGCTCGACATTTCTTAATTTCTTTCTTGAGAGACGAGCGCTTTACCCATCAGTTGAAGCCTTCTCCTAAATTTTAAACAAAACAATTGATTTAACTTTTGACATCGCTTGTGTACTTCTTGAATGATTGATCTGTTCATTTATAATTGAATACACATTGTTGATGAAATTAGGTAAGGAATATTATGTTTTTAATATTATGTTTGCTTCGATTGATTGATATGTGTTCTTTCATGAAATATGCTGTTTTCTTAGCATCATTAATCTATCAATTAGAAGATTTTCTGCTCGCTGTGGAGCATAAGTATTCAACAAATACCATCTTCATCACGTGCCGTGACGGTTGGGTCGGCGATAAGGGATCTTCATCCACCATTATAACGTGTGTCGTTTATCAACTCTGTTGTTGATCGTCTTCCATGCCATACCTTCAGGCTGTCCAACAGTTTCTCTAACTGCCTCCTTCTATCTCTATTCCCTGCTATTTTCGACCTAGTCATTGCATGTTCCAACTCGCCTCTTCTCATGACATACCCGAAAATGGATGCCTGTTTTGACTGGTGTATCATGGAGAGACAGTATAGGAAAGGCACCGGTCTTCTAAGTAGGTACAAATCCTTCGGCAGAGAAGATTGCGTTGGCTTGGTCGTGTTTGTCACATGCAAGACGGTCGCATCCCAAAAGACATTCTCTATGGGCGTATAGCGTGTGATAGAAGAACAGCTGGTCAAATACAGCTCAGGTACAAAGACACATGGCAGTGGTACATGAAAGCACTGGACATAGATCTGGCATCTTGAGACGAACTGCTGGTCAAACACAGCTCAGGTACAAAGACACATGGCAGTTGTACATGAAAGCACTGGATATGGATCTGACATCTTGAGAAGATATAGCTGCAAACCAAATGTAGATGCAACCTAAAGAGCCACCTCAGAGTTTACCAAAAAAAAAACAACCTTCTGCAAAACAGAAAAGTAAAAAGACAACGTCGCAAAGAAAAGGAAAACCTCAGATACCGCATAAACCTATATCAGACAGGACTGAGAAGGAGCTACTTGACCAAAACTTTTGAAATGAGTTGTCTATTTGTGTCTATGCTTCTTCAAGTACCTCATCGTTAGTCTTCTTTGCAGTCCATGGGATTCTTGACATTATTATGTTAATCCTCCTGTATGTCGTCTGTAGTCATCTTTATTCTTGTTTCCTGATAGTCCAAGATTGTACATTGTCCATATAAAAGCAGATGATCAATAAAGTCTTCGTCCCAACCTTGTGCTACCAGTGCCATATATTGGCATTGAATAAGGGCTAAGGAACGAAAGTTAGTCACCGGTAAAATGCGGTGTCTACGAAAGGTCACTAACAACACCGGAAGAGACATAATCACAAATATGAGTATTCGGGGAAAGGTTGGAACAATTCCCTGCCTACAGTACATCGAGAACCAGAGAATGAATTGGTTTGGCCATATTGTGAGAATGCGACCAGACCACATTGTTCATGCAACCTTCTACAGACTAACATCAGGAAAAAAGGCGAGAAGACCAAGGAAAATGTGGATAGACAGCGTAAACGAGACCTGTCGTAAATTCGGAGAAAAATGTCATATAGGCTACGATAGAGGCGAAAGAGAAATACATACACAACACTGGGCTACAACCCAGTAGAAAGTGAGACGACAAAAGAAGATTATGTAGATTTTAACGCTTCCCTGTTTGTGGCGATTATTATAACAATCAAACATGTAGTGAGTTCTTGTTGATTTCATGTGATTCTGTGCCTTATTGAGATGAAGATGTGAGCTCTATTCTCCCTACCCTCTCAGACAATGATTCTCGTCTCCGTATCCTATCAATAGTCGGCCACGTCATGTTTCATGCCCACAGGAGGGGGAGAGGATGGGATATTATGCAATCGGTGTTATCTAAGAACTGTCCAATTGTGTGGCAGTAAATTACTTTTCTGTACTTCAAGATTCTTACAATGAATCGTCACATCCTTTATACACCACCAACATTCCCAATCTCCCACCCAGCCATTTAGCGATGAGGTGGACCCTCCCTTATGCACACAGACAATAACACTTCCGGGTTAAGACTAGAATCCATGTTGTTACCCCCAGACACCATTTGCAATGTGGGATACTCAACATATTACACCACTAGACGTATCGTAATGATCGAATCCCTGAGTGTCAGGCACACATTTCTAGCACTAGAAAATTGCCTGTTTCCAGGAAGCACCGACAGGAGACACTTCAAGGCTTTGGATAATGTCTAGCTCTGTAACTCATGCATGAGCGTTGTCTAGCATTCCATAATATGACCCGACACAGGGGTTCTCAACCTATTTCCCGTTAACACCAGTTATCATTAAGCGATTGTGTCAGAATTAAATTATAGGCGGGATAAGATAATGTGCCCTGTATATCAGTGCCCTATTAGCAAGCTATATTTTTTGTTTCGAGTGCTTTAAGGTTGTCTTCTTCTTCGTTCGTTTTCAATCTCCAGCTAAGCTGAGCAGAGCATGAGATGCAGTGGTCAGCGACCGATAGCTGACTGCTAGCGTCAGAACCAGCGAACTGAAGCTGCCAAGACCCTTATACACCTCCACGCGGTGATCCTGGATAACAGGCTGCAGCAGGACTTACTGGCTAAGAAGAAGGGATCGAAGAGGGAATGCTAACCCGGTACTCAAAAATTGTTGCTGAAGTCGGATGTGTTCGACCGAAAGGTGCAAATATCGCAGTCAAGCTGTAAACTACGACACAGCGCATTCAGTTCTCTGGACTACATTCTTCTACTTAAGCCTTTTAGTGTTTTGTAGTAAGCGATTGAGAATAAACGAAGCCAAGCCAAGCCAATCTCCCGCTACAAATCCCTGAATAAAGATTTGCAAGTAGTAAGATGTAGTTTGGAGAACCGAATGCGTTGTATCGCAAGTTTACATCTTGACTGTGATATTTGCACCTTTTAGTCCGACACATCAGCCTTTACCATGACATTGTTTTAGCACAGGATTAGCATTCCCTCTTTGACCCCTTATCATTAACCAGTGTGCATTCGGCTCTAGTTCGCTGGCCATGACGCTAGCAATCAGCTCTGGGTCACTGACGCTGCAGCTCGTGTGCTGCTCGGTGTCTTGATCCCTAAGATTGTTTATCGCACTGATATACGGGCAGATAAATTAGAATTTAGGAAAGAGGATAGCCAAGTGTTAGGTATACTCGTCACCACTTTTATATGACCGGAAGCATGGTCATTGAATACATAGGGGGTTAATATAATAGAGGCATTCGAGATGTGAGTTAAAGATGTTAGGGTCACGTCTCGTGAAAAGAAAAGAAAGCCAATGCAAAAGTACTGATAATATTCAGGATGGGGAGGAAACTGCTGTCATAAATCTGGGTAAGACAGTTTATGTATGTTGACCATATAACGAAGTAAATAAGAAACAACACATCTTACATGCCCATTGCAAGCGATTATGTAACTTGTGCTGTATTTGGATTACAGTGGACGAAACTGCGCTGGTAATCAACCTCACTCTCTTGTACTGAGCTACCTTGGGCCAGTGGAAAAACAGAAGTCATGACGACTGGGGGTAATTCAGGATCCATTGAAACAATGGTTCGCTTGAAACGTGTGAGATTCGATCGCTCACCGTTTTCGTTCATCGCTTTGAGAGGCGAGTACTTTACTTCTCGACAGCAGCAATCCGTTGAGGAATACCACGTTGATGAAGCCATACAAGAGGGCTATGTTGAAGGCAGTCGCTTAAGATGCAACAACGTTATAAATGATGTCCATACCAGCAGGAGGTACCTGTACCAATTTCAGATCTGAAGCAATAGCTGTTGATGCAGCAATGAAGATTATTATCAGCCAACAAAACAAAACAAGTATAGTAACAACGGTCATTCTAACGGACAGGGGGTGGCGTGAGGTAGTGGTTAAGTGATACGGCTCACATCCCTAAGGTGCTGGGTTCGATCCCCATCACAGCATATTCCGTTATTCCAGGGAAGAAAACCCTTAAAAAATGCAGGATTACGCAGACACCTACATAAAATGAATGCTGATGTCGGATGCACTGGGCCGACAGGCGCAAAATAAAAACCAAAGTGCAACTCACACTACCTTGGGGAATAGAGAAATAAGAAGAACACAAAAGAAAAATGGAAAAAAAATTATAACGGACTCCAGAAGTGCACTCCAAGCCATCTCAAACTTTAAACAAGATATACTTTCACACGAAATAAAATATAACATCGGATTGCTGTTCCAAAAAAACATTTAGTCCCGCAAAGGATTCCCGCCTATTCTGTGAATATTGGAAACGAGAAAGCGGGTGAGTTCGTAAAAGCTGCAAGTGGCGACACGCAGACTCGCCATCCGCAGAGCTATAAAGAAGTAAAGACACTCATCAAACGAACCATGAAAACGAAATGAAAAGAACAAACACACAAAAATAAAACCAGAAAATGACAGCATGGACAAATAGGACAGAGATGGGCAAACAAAGACCTTCAGACTAAGGACAGGACATTACAGACTCAAAGCACACCTCCATAGAATGTGTCCCAGATACAACGCCACGTGCGATCGTAGAGCACCCAAGCGAACACCAGAATATATCCTTAAGGACTTCCCCACATATATAGCTCAAAGAGAACAGCGTAGTCGTAGGAGCAACCACGTTCGACATGCTGTGGGGTACCGGGGAAGACCTGAAACGCACTCCTTCGTGAACATACCCCTTGTAGAAGCGTAGAATCAGTTAATCGGAGAAGAAGAAGATACCGACAATCAAATTAGACAAAGATAGTATAATACAAATCTGATTGCTAAACCAGGCGTTAACATCTTGGTTTTTTCCTCCATCTCAATCTTTCCATCCACACAGGACAGACATGAACGTAATGAATGGTCAACAATTATGGTTACTGCCAAACAAAAAGCTTGGACGTGAAAAGGGTAGGTGCAAAACTGTGTTCACTTGCAAATGAAAGATATTGCCATGCAAACAAGCAGGCTACACATTGTTGTTGTTGAATGTCCACAATGAGTAAGTTCGCTCGTTTGTATGTCTTGAAAAGGGCATGAAGTGGAGGGTCTCAGTAGCTATCCTGATAGTACTGATGAAGGTGGGCGAGTTTTCTCCAGAAGGTTGTGTAATGCTTGCCTTCACCTCGTTTCGCTCACAACTACGAGGATCACGTTAATCCCCAACTTCGTTATCCAGACTGCCAAGAACAACAGTCCGTTTCCAGGGAGATTTGCGTGAAAGTGAGGTGATTCAATTGATCAGTATGTTGTATCTGACCCAGACTGAGATGTCTGATCAGCATGTTTTCTCTGACCCTGACTAACATATCTGATCAGTATGTTTTGTCTGACCCTGACTAACATGTCTGATCAGCATACTTTGTCTGACCCTGACTAACATGTCTGATCAGTATGTTTTGTCTGACCCTGACTAACATGACCAATTAGCATATTCTGCCCGACCAGACGTTAGTCTCCTGTATCCAACGTATACATTAACCATGGACGTATTTAAGTATCTAGTAAAAATAAAGCGAACCTGTAGCGCCAGTGAATCTTAAAAGTAAATACTACTAAATATTGCTGATACAAAGTTACAGCAACAGGAGAGAAAGAGAACGCAACCTCCGCTACGTGATCTTTATTCTGTGTTTTTCCGCCCCGAAATGATACCTGAGTCGCATCTGTATCAATTTTCATCGCTGTGTTACTCATAATCGTCATTATCGTATGACATAGATACAACAAGAATTATCAAACATTTGATGAAGAAAATTGAAAACCTGGTAATGTAGATATATACAACAGAAATGAGTGCAGTTTTCGTTAAGTGAAGCAAAATAAATTGTTATGGCGAAGGAAAGGATACTAGGGATTATTGAAAAGAGTCAGACAGTTTTAATATTTCTCTCAGAAGGAAATCATTACATATTACTGATAACCTTGATTAAAGGAAACTAGAACAAAAACATGAAAGAGATTTATTAACTTTGGAAAGGTGAAAGAAGTCGTTATGGGTGAGAGGTAAGCAATTCATCTGGCAAGAAACAAAAGCACGAAAGGATGCATGTCTTATGTATTATGTGAGACACAAGCGTCATCTCGGAGACGGACAATAAACTCGGAAACATCGTGTACACGCGGTGCACATAAAGGAATCATAGGCAATAACAATGGGAGTCACTATTGCTGAGAGGTAAGGAGTTTGTCCTGCAAGAAACGAAAACAGGAAAGGAATAATGTCCGAACCCGGCAAGTTACAAGCCTCATGTTGTCTAATAGAGCTGAGATCGTACGCCTAGAATTATCGGAGATGTACAATAAACTCAGAAGACTCGTGTACATGCTGTGAACATAAAAGAACCCTTGGCAGTCAAAATGGTTAAAGGTTATGTGTCGCTGTCCAGGCAAAAACACTGATGGTAACAACATTCCTATAAATAGGGATTACATGAAGCTCTAAAGCAGCGGCGAGGAGCGGACACAGGTTGCGGTCGCATTTGTTAAGCATAGATCCTGAACCAAATTTCTTTTTTTTTTTTTTTTTTTTGCTTTCACCTTATTTTCTCTAATCCCCAAGGCGGTGTGCGTTGAAATGTGGTTTTTATGTTACGCCTGTCGGCCTAGTGCATCCGACTTCAGCTTGCATTTTATGTAAGGGTCTGCTTCCTCCTGCATTTTCTAAGGGTTTGCTTTCCCGGGGTAACTGCCGGTGCTGTGATGGGGATCAAACCCAGCACCTTCGGTTTGTGAGCTATGTCCCTTAACCACTAGGCCACGCCGTCTCCGTAAACCAATTTGAGCCAGGTAAATAATATACTGTAAGAGACAGACATAATGGTGACATAAAGTGTCTCGTAGGGTTGTGCGACGCCTCGGACGGTATGAAAAAATTGTTTCTGAAAAAAAATAATTATTAGTGTTGAAATTTAATTTTCTCTTTCAATATACTATACTCAACCAAAAAAGTAACATACCAGGTAATGTCTTTCATCATAAAATTTAATATATCATTCAAAAACAACGAAAATGAAGAGAAAACAATTTTCTCCATTGTTGGAAACGGAAACAACTGAAAAGAGATTGTCTTGTCTCGTGTGAATGTCCCCGCAGCGTCTGAGCATATGTGTCATTTTTTTAAAATTACAACGTTTCGGACCGCGTGTGTCCACCACGTGCGTTGATCACGGCTTGACATCTGCGGCTCATTGATCGAATTCAGCGACTTATTAAATCATGTGAAATATTCTGCCATTCCTGCATGATTTTAAGATTGGGTCCTGCCCGGATAGAAAGATTGGGTCCTGCCTGGCTAGAAAGATTGGGTCCTGCCCGGATAGAAAGATTGGGTCCTGCCCGGATAGAAAGATTGGGTCCTGCCCGGCTAGAAAGATTGGGTCCTGCCCGGATAGAAAGATTGGGTCCTGCCCGGCTAGAAAGATTGGGTCCTGCCCGGCTAGAAAGATTGGGTCCTGCCCGGCTAGAAAGATTGGGTCCTGCCCGGCTAGAAAGATTGGGTCCTGCCCGGCTAGAAAGATTGGGTCCTGCCCGGCTAGAAAGATTGGGTCCTGCCCGGCTAGAAAGATTGGGTCCTGCCCGGCTAGAAAGATTGGGTCCTGCCCGGATAGAAAGATTGGGTCCTGCCCGGCTAGAAAGATTGGGTCCTGCCAGGCTAGAAAGATTGGGTCCTGCCCGGCTAGAAAGATTGGGTCCTGTCCGGCTAGAAAGATTGGGTCCTGCCCTGCTAGAAAGATTGGGTCCTGCCCGGCTAGCAAGATTGGGTCCTGCCCGGCTAGCAAGGTTGGGTCCTGCCCGGCTAGAAAGATTGGGTCCTGCCTGGCTAGCAAGATTGGGTCCTGCCCGGCTAGCAAGATTGGGTCCTGCCCGGCTAGAAAGATTGGGTCCTGCCCGGCTAGAAAGATTGGGTCCTGCCTGGCTAGCAAGATTGGGTCCTGCCCGGCTATCAAGATTGGGTCCTACCCGGCTAGCAAGACTGTGTCCTGCCCGGCTAGCAAGATGAATGAACCACATCATTCACTTTCCGAGTGATGCCCTTATATTACGGTTATGGGAAAGACACGACAAAAACTGGTTGTATACAGACTCTGCAGAGTCTTCTAGACCAGTATAATGATGTTAAGTTATGACGTAACGAAATCGATTAAGTATGTGGCCCTGAAAGCAAAGAATATGTATTCTCATTTTTTTTAGGAATTTGGTAAAATGCATCTAAAGAGGGATGTGCTTAGTTATAGCTAACTTACACATGTCATGTCCTGTGACATATTTCAATTAATAGAACGTAACCTCTTTTGCAACAGTCCTGAACCACAGCCTACTGTAGATAGAGGCATTCTGACTCACGGAGAAATCTCTTTGAAACGTCACATTCCACGGCCGACTAAATTTCGGAATTGCCATACGTCAACTATCTGTGCAACTATAATAGCGCGCTCGGGAAAGAAAGATGGATGGGCAGTTGGTTTCAGGACATGATTCTATGAATAGATCACTCTCAACAGTAATTTGTTTCGTTTTGTACTAAGATTTTGTTTTATTTCTCCGTGTGGAGCATGGATTGATTATACACCCTTTGCACAATATGATTTTTGTTATTTAATACGTGATGGAGTGTGACGTTTCAAGAGTTTTTTTCCCTGTGTGTCAGACGGCTCAACTGAAGTAGGCCATGCCTGAACAGATCATCATTTCCAGCAGGACGATCAGCTTCATACAGCCATCTTCAAACTGCCAGTATTGTCCTGGTACCATCTTCTTCTGGGACGTCCTCTTTCCATTTCCATAGGCTTTGTGCCTTCCACTATCTGGCTCTCCTAGCGAATGTGTCCATTCATTTGAAAAAACATACTTAATTTCTTCATTGTTATGTTATTTGTCAGCTCATATAAGCTGGTATCTTTGATTATCAACGCAAAATTACTGAGACCCACCTAGAGGGTTGGTATGGCTACTTTTTCAGCTAAAGCAAATTGCTGCAGAAACCAACACTGCAGTGGCATATACTGTGCACTGTTGCAGGGGACCTTTCTGTCCTGAGGTCAACATTTAATGACGGTTATGTGTTGTGCAATGAACACAATGATATTAGGATAAGAAAAATAAAAGCCTATTGTTGTAGCTTTTGTTGTTATTGTTGTCGCAGTTGTAGGAAGTCCCTCGTTCTTAGTTATTGTCAACTCTTGAAGACGTTTTTTAAGGTCTAGTTAGGGTTGATCTTCTTACATCCTGATCGGCGTAATTGTACAGCTCTTCTTTTTCGTGGCAAAGTTGTAGAGCTCAAAAAACGCTACTCAGTATGCTCCAGTCGTGTCAGTTGGGTATCTGGTTATCTTTCCTCAAAGGCAGCAAGGAAGGGAATTCATCTCCTCTTCTCATTAACACGATGTGTCCATGACTATAAAAACTAACTCTTCATCTCCGACTACAGCGTCTGCAATGTGAGTACCTTTACCTTACACCAACTGGCGTACTTGGAAAAGGTGGACTCGTGTCTTAACGTCTTTATACTGGTTTAGAAGACTCTGCGCACTCTGAATACAACCAGTTTCTTGGAGGGTGGTTCATTGATGTGCGTGTCCCTTCTAATAGACTCAAAAACTAGAGCAAAGTATATCTGCAGCCTGTTAGGCGCCATCTTTGCTGCTCTTAATAAAGCACATAACCTTTGCCGGTGTTATACTATGCCACAGTTAGTCGCCTTTAACCACATGCTCTCTGTGGGGCAGTGGTGCTGTTCTTGTCTTTGTCTTACACAAAGCCTCCGGTGGACCGCTCGGGTCCTCTAGATGTAGCGCAATACAACGCTCCTTTATCAGATCAACATTATGTCGACTGCAATACCGATCCCCACCTTGCTGTCCAGACTACTGTAACACAACCAGTTTTCAGAAGCCTACTAGGACGTGAGGTGGGGGTCTTTATCAGTAAGTCTCGCCTTACCCGGTTGTTCCTCACCACTTCTAAGAAGACGAAATAAAACAACCAACAGGTATTCATGAATTGAAACTTCCAATATGGCTGATGAAAGGTGAACATTTCGAAAAATGAGATGACGTTATTCACAAACAAAACACACTCAAATAACGACCAAAAATGTGCATAAAAAATATTAGAGAATCCGCTTACCATGTTTAATCAAAGTATACTGAAAATGACAACAAAAAGTCCTAGTCTCTTCAACGTTTATAACGCAATGAATCAAATGGTGAACAGAAACAGTCATGTTGCTCTAAATATGAACTGCTCAAAACGTCATGGGAATGTAACCGGATACTCACAAGAAAGCTAATCAAAATGCACACACTATTTTACAAGTTCACTGGCTCCTAAAAAGTAGAACAGAGATAGTGTGTATGCTACATTGTGTTATGGTATACAGAATTGGAATCTGTGCAGTCATGGCAAACCAATATTTTTTTCAGTTTCAAGTTAAGCAAAACGCTTAAGGGATAAGATCCGAAACGAAGACATTCGACACCAAACTTTGTTTCAAGATGTTGTGAAGGCAGCAATACCAGGGAAATATAGTTGGACTTGACATGTGGTTCGCATGCCTGACAGCAGATGGACAACGTTAACGTGGCATATGCATGTTCACGTCTACAGAGTCACCCACCTATGGGATGTCGAGATGGACTGACCAAAAACCTAGACTTGCATCGATACAACGTTGCAAATATTGGGACGCATACAGAATAGCATTGGCTTCCTCGCATACTGTACATATGTCGGTCTGACACCGAGGATAGGGTTAGCTTCCTCGCATACAGTACATCTGTCGGTCTGACACCGGGGATAGGGTTAGCTTCCTCGCATACTATACATCTGTCGGTCTGACACCAAGAATATCATTGGCTTCCTCGCAGACTGTACATCTGTCGGTCTGACACCGACGATATGGTTGGCTTCCTCGCATACTGCATATCTGTTTGTCTGACATCGAGGTTATCATTGGCTTCCTCGCATACTGTACATTTTCGGTCTGACACCGAGAATATGGTTGGCTTCCTCGCATAGTGCACATCTGTCGGTCTGACACCGAGAATATGGTTGGCTTCCTCGGATATTGCACATCTGTTGGAATGAAGCCGGGGATAATGTGATAAGGTGATGTTAAAGGTATGTTGTTGTAGTTGTTGTTGTTGTTGTTGTTGCTATTGTTGCTAATGCCACTCGTACTTGATATAGGTACTCTTGGTGAATTTCTTTGATGACGAGTCGCATTGGGTCTTATAAGATCCAGTGGCGTACTTGAGAAGGTGGAACCAGGTCCTCTTTTATGTAGTGCAATGCGATGTTCTTCAGTAAGCTCGTCACTATGGGGATTACATTGTGGATCCCCGACCTCGATAGCCATACTTCCATGAAACAACCTGATTCAGAGAAAACTTCCTGGAAATCAGGTGGGTATCTTGATCAATATGATTAACTTGACTCAGTCTATGATACTGATTAAAATAGTTCACTTGACCCTGATTACGATAATTTAGTCAGAATGTTTCACCAGACCCTGACTACGATAATCTGATCAATATGCTTCACTTGACCCTTACTATAAAAATCTGATCAATATGCTTCACTTGACCCTGACAATAAAAATCTGATCAATATGGTTCACTTGACCCTGACTATAAAAATCTGATCAATATGCTTCACTTGACCCTGACTATAAAAATCTGATCAATATGGTTCACTTGACCCTGACTATAAAAATCTGATCAATATGCTTCACTTGACCCTGACTATACAAATCTGATCAATTTTCTTCACCTTACACGATAGTCGGATACAAATATTTTGCCTGACCAGACGTTAGTCTTCTCTTCTATGACAGTCTCATATAACAACACATTTATCCGATCAGTCCATTAGTTTGTAGATTCCCTTAAGAAAAACGTATTTTGTGTTACCTTCAACCAATTTTGCACTGCCTAAATTACACGATGTCAGCTGCCTTCGCACCCATCTGCTACACAATTTCCTATAACTTGGGTCATCTTGGATCATTTCTGGGTGCATCGCCGTGACTCATGTTGAAATGCGCGACTATTTCATCAATAGTAACTTGCCTATTGCCACGGACTAGCTGGTTGATCTGCTGTTTTACTGTATCAGCTGCTGCGCTTGCTAATCTCACAAGCAACGGTTCATCAATGACGTTTTGTTGTCTTCCGTTTTGAAATATTTCTACCCATTCAAACATTCTCCTCCTTTCGGAACATTGACATTAAAAAAACACAGCAACATACAAAATACGAGACCACATCGCTGCATGCGGTAACAGTTGTGTCTTGCAATGAATCGAAGCAATTGAAATAAAGGCAAACCCTTAATCCCCTTCATTTTTTTAAAATTTATTTTGTTTGCATTCGCCTTATTTCTCTATTTTCCAAGGCGGGTGTACCTTACACTGCGGTTTTTTACTTTGCACATGTCGGCCGAGTGCTTCCTCCTGCACTGTCTAAGGGTTTGCTTCCCCGGGGTAAGGGCCGATGCTGTGATAGGGATCGAACCCAGCATCTTCGGGTTGTGAGCCGTGTCACTAAACCATTAGCCTACGCCGTCACCACCCAATTCAGTAAATGACGATGTGTGTGGATAATGATGTTTCCTTAGCTCACTGGTTGTACACACTCCTGTAACGTTCTACCAGGCGTCCGTTTTAAATTAATCTATATATGAGGCGTGTTGAAATGAAACCGGGACAAACTGCAACAAGTGAACATACGTGCGATTAGCATGATTAGGTCATTTCTGGTGCAAAAACAACAATATGTGCCTGACCTGGCCACGGAAGATCTTTCGTTAACTCACGTCCTTCTTTAAACATCGTTGTTCATTTCTTCACTGTTGTCTTCGACACAGTTTTGTCACCATACACTACCTGCATTCTGCGATGAATCTGAATTGGTCGAAACCGAATCAATGCTCGCTGATCAACTCTGTACGGATTCCATATTACACCTCCCATGTTTTCAACGGTCCGCTGATGAAACTATGAGTTGGGGGACAATGACATTTTGCAAACTTCACAGTTGGTATGTGCTGTTTACACAAGAAGTGACGTCATCATGCGCATCTCACGTATGTTTACTTGCTGCAGTTTAGTCCGCTTCATTTGAACACGCCGCGTATTTTTATTTTTTTTAATTTTTTTTTTGCGTTCGCCTTATTTCTCTCAAATCCCCAAGGCGGTGTGCGTTGCACCGTGGTTTTTATTTTGCGCCTGTCGGCCCAGTGCATCCGACTTCAGCATGCATTTTATGTAATGGTCTGCTTCCTCCTGCATTTTCTAAGGGTTTGCTTCCCCGGGGTAACAGCCGGGGCTGTGATGGGGATCGAATCTAGCACCTTCGGGTCTTGAGCCGTGCCACTTAACCACTAGGCCACGCCGTCCCCACACGCCACGTATGATTTTACCTTGCGATCTGTTCACCGCCGGTTCTTTGGTTTCGCTATATTCATCCAAACGGGTATCGTTGTTTAGTCTGTACATTTCATCTCAATCCATTACCAGTCCCTACTACGGACGTCTCTGAGGTCTCTATGTCAGCTCTTCAACCAGTCACTACTACGGACGTCTCTGAGGTCTCTATGTCAGCTCTTCCACCAGTCCCTACTACGGACGTCTCTGAGGTCTCTATGTCAGCTCTTCCACCAGTCCCTACTACGGACGTCTCTGAGGTCTCTAAGTCAGCTCTTCCACCAGTCCCTACTACGGACGTCTCTGATGTCTCTATGTCAGCTCTTCCACCAGTCCCTACTACGGACGTCTCTGAGGTCTCTATGTCAGCTCTTCCACCAGTCCCTACTACGGACGTCTCTGAGGTCTCTATGTCAGCTCTTCCATTACGCGTAACATCTATTGCTAAATTACATACGATGTTTATCAACATATTTCATGAGCCTTTTCTACTCACTACAAAAAGTACGGATATCATTGCTGTGGATCCACGTACAGGAAGCCTGACTCAAAACGATTTGGCATCTTTTTCAGGAGCAGTTTATGTAGCAGTTTAGTTAAGATAAGGTTCTTTGTCACATTAAAAACCCACTTTTTTGTCTTTTACGATATAATCAGAAGCTGCATTAGACATATCATTCGGCTCAGAAAATGTGGAGCCACGTACAGGAAGCCTGTGTCAAAACGATGTTTCATCTCTTGCAGTAGCAGTTTATGTAGCAGTTTAATTAAGGTAAGGTTGCTTGTCCCGTTAAAACCCACTTTTTTGTTTTTTATGATATGATCAGACATTATCCTACGACTCATATTTGCTGAATTTTCTTCAACTGTCACGTATTTTGGAATAAAAGCGTACGCTATCAATTTTTCTTCCTATTCTTACGGTGTTTTTTACGTACTAGATCTTAGTTATAGTTGGATGTTAGACATGTTTTAACATTTAACAGAGTTGGAAGGAATATAGGAAGAGCTTAGACAACCATTTTTCTTTCTCCTTCTTGGGTTTTTAATGGATCGAGTCAGTTCAGCTGAGCTCAGTCCCGCCAAAATTTAAGTAACCAAAACGAATCACGTACGTTTTGGTCTCACAGTGCGCAGGTGGGAGGTTATATAAACATAGGTGAACCTGATGTCCGTTACATGCCATGTATCCTCACGTGGGACGGTAGAGGTCGTAGACGGGTAGAATTGTTGCCGCCAACAAACCCACATCGTCTGGAACCGCGCGGTCAGGATGGAAGATAATGGAAAGCAAGCGGACTAAACGCGCGCCGTTTTGAATATCACGTGATCTGGGGATGCAGCTCAAAATATAAATCCCTGTGGACAGATGTGAGGCACAACGCTTTTCGAAAGAGATGCTCAGTGGAGAGCGGGCAACGGAGATGTGCAGTTGGGCCAGATTTGAGTTGAGAACCACAGAGAGAGAAATTTCACTTCAGAGACAGTGGATTACTTTTAAAAGAGATGTTCAGTGAAGAAGCAGGTGACAAAGGTATGCGATTGAGATAGAAACGCAGCAAGCAAGGTAACTAGCCTCATAGTATGTATTGGTCGTAATTACACGTCGTCAGTAGCTTATAGAGACAGTCTTCCAGTCGTCCCATTCATCATATTGACGCAGTCCCACTGATCAAGTCGACATCACCTTGATCACGTGAATGTAAGTCGCCAGCCGCAGCTAGAGGCAGTTTTCTAGTGATCCCGTGAATAATATTTGATGCAGTCTATCCAGATCAGGGCGAAACCCATTTAATATACCGCTACAAAGAGGAACAGGACCGCGGACATCGTACTTGGATTTAGAACCTACGAACTTCACCATCAGCGACAATCTACAACAAAATTCCATCGCAGCAGACCAGATTAGGAGAGGAGAAAGAACTGGGCAATAACAGTTTCGATAAGGTTAGGTTTAGCGGTAGGAGTGTTTTAGCAAGCGTGTGAGGGAAGAATTTAAGTTGTTAGAGATTGATAGTTGGTAGTGTTACTTGTATTGTATAAATAATATGTTGTATTGTATAAATAATATGTTGTATTGTATAAATAATATGTTGTATTGTATAAATAATATGTTGTATTGTAACATATTTAGTGTTACTTGTATTGTATAAATAGTCTGTTGTATTGTAACATTTAGTGTAACTTGTATTGTATAAATAATATGTTGTATTGTAACATTTAGTGTAACTTGTATTGTATAAATAATATGTTGTATTGTAACATTTAGTGTAACTTGTATTGTATAAATAATATGTTGTATTGTAACATTTAGTGTAACTTGAATTTGTTTAGAGTTAGTGTAGAGTGAATAAGAATAGTGCAGACAATTTAACCGTCTGCGACAGAGCTCCATTAAATCGATCGACTCTTGTCCAGTTATTCTTGGTGCTCTTGTTATTGTTGCTATTCTTCTTCTTTTTCTTCTTCTTCTTCTTCTTCTTCTTCTTCTTCTTCGTCTTCTTCTATTTCTTCCTCGTCTTCCTCTCCTCTCCTCTTAATTTTCTTTCTTATTTTTATTTCTATTATTATTATTGTCATTGTAAGTTATAGCTATGCAGTACATGTAAAGGTAATGACAGTTTCTTAGCAAATACTGCTGTTGGAGATGAAGTTTTAACGACTTCACTTTAAAGCCTATTCATGAGGTGGAGTAGCCAGTTCCCTTCATCACTGCTTTTCCTTTCCAACAGTAAGCCAGGTGCCAATTTACAGCAATGTCGACTTGAGCGTGCCAGTAACTGGTGCTGAATCATGTACCTTTGTAATACAGGGCAAAAACTGTAGATGGCTACCTACAGCACCCTGTTAAAAATCATGTTACGTTTTTTTTCAGTTACGATTTCTTCATTTAATGCTGGATTGAGAGGTGAAATCAATAACACGGAAAGAAAATGGGGTTTTATATCAGATCTCACCATTATTAAGACACAAGGTCATCCCAGAGAAAGAGACAGTTCAGAAAACAGTATTTTCATTCCAGCTGTCTGCTATCAGTGTCAGAACTGAACTCCCACCAAAGCACAAGTAATGAAAATCATTGTATGCGAAATGAGGTGATTGTGTAAACCTGTCGGAGTCACAAGGGGTCGGGGTCACAAGAGGTCGGGATCACAAGGCTGGACAGAGTTCGAGACGGCAACACATTAAGCAGAAGGTGGGTGCAACATCATGCATGGAATACAGGGACATGATAAAAAATAAAATGGTTTGGACACTTTACAAGAATGCAACCAAAGTTACCAAATGCGCGGATATACAACGGCATACATCACGGCTGGAGATTAAGAGGGGGAGTAAGGGAATGACAGTGTCAGTGAGACATTGAAGAAACACAATGCCAACAGCATTGCCGACACATTTGACACACGGAAGTAAACTGGACCTCCCTACGTCGTAAACCAACACAAGTGAATTGAGGATAATAATGATGTTCTTTATCAGTTTTTCTTTCATAATGAGTTTGCTAACCTCATTTGGCCATCAACGGCATACTTGTAAAATAAAAGAGTTCTCATATTCTTTGCTACCACGAATCTGCTCTCTGATCAACCTACTGTTACACGCAAGTAACACGTTAATTACTTGATTTCGTGTCTTTAGAGAGAAGAATGAGATGTGTATTGGTAATGAATACAAAAGAGCTGGTTCGGACAGGTTCGTTTATAACTTGGCAAACATTGCATGGATTTGATGCCAAACAATGTGAGGCATAGGGCCAGGTACGTAACTTTTAATGTATATGTTCACTGCCTCAAAATTTAGAAATTTAGAAGTCAAGGTACAAGAATGTTCTTAGCCTTGCCTTGTTGTTGTCACTACAATACAATGTTTACCAGAATGTAGAATAAAGCCCGGATGACTGGTAGCTAGCGTTATGTTATGTTTCTGTTTCTAAGAATATAGTTGACTGCACTCCGGGCTAACCCAAAGGTGCCTAGTCTCTCTCAGCAAATGACGCAGGGTTATTGATGCTGATGGTACATATAGCTCGCTGGTGGTACACTGTTGCTCACTCAGACACATTACTTCGTTTAATGTCGAAACTGTGCTGTCTGTGGATTGCTGATTCATCTGTATCGGTGTCCTCGTCCAACCGACGGTTGTTGATTGATTTCAAAATATCATTCTTATCCATCACTAACTTCCGCGTGATGGGAGTTTGTGAAGCGAAGATGTCACAAACAGGGGACTGCGCAGCTCTGGAGATTCCTCTGTAATGTCGTCGTTGTTCTCTAAGTTTCTGCTCCGTACATGAGTACTGATCTGACATTAGAATTAAACAATCTTAATTTGGTATTAGTCTTTATTTCCTATACTTTTATCGTATATATTAACCATACTTTTATGATCATATACTGTAGTGTTATCGTGCCGACTAACTATACATTTATGATGATTAGCTATACTTTTTTCAAGAATAAACATGATCCATTGCGTTGATTAACCCACACTTTTGAAATGATCAACTACACTTTTTTATATTAAACTATACTTTTTTTGTTCAACAACTTTACTTTTGGTCGGAAGAATGAACTACACTTTTATTATGTTGACAAAACAATACCTATATCGTTTTGGTTGAATAGAATTTTTGTCATGCTGAAGTAAGACAATCATAGGCGGTTGCGAGGTCTGGGCTGGACGTCCCGCTCGTTAAAGGAAAGTGAAGCGTCTGTTTTAGCCTCTCCTGTCCATGTGTAGAGATCGCCGCTGAATTCACTGTTCGGCTTTCCGGTCTGGAGTTTCCATGCCAATGGCCTCTCCTACATTATTGGATACAGGCCTTTGGAGATGAGATGTGTTCTTCTTCTTCTTCTTCTTCTTCGTACGCAGTCAGACAGTAACCATTATTTTTTCGAAAAAAGCGGCGGTCATCCTGAGGCTGTCGCCACTGCCATAGAGCTTTTTTTGCAGTTCCACTGGTGATGGCCACATCTGCTCTCTCTGATCCTCGTATGTCGGGCAGTTCTGCAGCAGATGTTCAGTGGTCATTTTACCAGTACCGCACGGGCATTCGTCGGTACACCCTATCTTCAATTTGTTGAATAGGTGGTACCTCAGTCTATTGTGGCCAGTGCGAAGTCTGAAGACAACGACCTGCTCTCTTCGGTTCAACTGGTAATAGGCATCGTTTTTGGTGTAACCAGTATGTTCGGTTTCCCATTTGGTCATGTATCTGGCTTTGATAAGCCGTTTTGACTCTTCGTACGTCATACTGGTATCTGTTTGTGGTAGTCTTGCACCTTCTTTTGCCAGTCTGTCTGCCTCCTCGTTGCCTTGGATGTTGCAGTGTGATGGGACCCACTGTACCACCACCCTTTTTGGTGCGGACTGCTGGCACAGTTTGCAGAGTGCTGCTCTTAAGTCATTAAGCTCAGTGTTTTTCTGGCTTTTTAGCGCTGTGACTACGGCGAGAGCATCTGTAAGCAGGACTATATGGCTTTCATTTTCACTGTGTGTCACCATTTCTTCCACTGCCGCCCTCAGTGCCTCTGCCTCCGCTCTGAAATTGCTTGTGTACTTACCAGTAGCGAATGACAGTGTTATTTTTCTGCCATTTGGTAGGTTCAGGAATGCTCCTGCCCCTCCGTTCTGTGTAGTGTTTGTTACAGAACCGTCGGTGTATGCATGGGTCCAGTCCATGCTTGGGTAGCTTTTCGATATGAAGCTTAGGGTAGTATCTCTCCTTTCTTTTTCAGTCTGGCAGTTTTTGTTTCCAATACCTGGTATACTTTCTACCACCTCTGGAAATATATCCTGCCTCCAGGTAGGTTTTCGTACAGTAGTGATGGGTTTTGGTGTTGTTGGTGCGTTTATGGGATCTTCGTGCATCTTTGCTTTGGCAATTTCTGCAAAGTTTCTCCGCTTTAGTTTCCCATATCCCAAATTGTTTAGTCTCTGGTGCATTGGATGGCCAGTCAGTCTTCGGAGTTTCTCTGACTGCAGCTGGGCTCTGCAGTCTCTTCTATCGGTCATGGATTGCAGTTTTGTAATCTTTTCAAGTTCTACAATTGGCGTTGACTTCATGCCTCCTGTTATAACTCTCATGGCTTGGTTTTGAAGTTTGCTAACTTTATCGAAGTTCACCTTTGCTGCTGTTGTCCATGCCGCAATGCCATACTCGAGAACTGGTCTCACTCTTCCAGTGTACAGTTTCTTTAGTATGCCTTCGTCTGCTCCCCAGCTTGTGCCAGCAAGTTTCCTCATGATTGCCATTCTTTCCCTGGCTCTCATTCGGTTTCTCTCAATCTGACTTTTCCATGTCATGCGCCGATCAAATGTGACTACCAGATAGGTTGAGTTGTCGTTTGGCTGCAGGAATTTGCCATTTAGACTTAATTTGGTCTTTTGGGGTTTTAATGAAAGCGAGAAAATTGTGCATGTTGTTTTCTCCTCGTTTATTTTGACCAGCCATGAGTTCGCCCACTCTTCCAGTGATGTTAGGGCCTGCTGCGTCCGATTTCTTGCTATGGTGAGATTCTTTTCAGAGGTCCACATAGCCAGATCGTCTGCAAACATTGAGCTATAGACTCTCCTTGGTATATTCTCTGTAATGTCGTTTATATATACCAGGAAGAGTGTGGGTGACAATACTCCCCCTTGGGGTACTCCCTGCTCGAGTGTCACCTTTTTGCTCATCTGCCCTTGTACTTGGACTCTGGCCGTTCTTTGTTTGAGGTAGTGGTTGATCCACTTGTACATTTCCCCACAAACATGACTTCTTCTTAGCTTGACTCTAAGTCCGTCTTTCCAGACTTTGTCAAATGCCTTTTCCAGATCCACCCAAACAGCTACTGTGTGTTTCTGTGCCTGGTAGGCATCTACTATCTCCTGGGCTATGAGGATGACCTGGTCCCCAGTGGATCTGTGCTGTCTAAAGCCGGCTTGCTGTGGAATTAGTATTCGTTTTTCTTCCAGATGCCACATCAGTCTGGTGTTTATCATCCGTTACATCAGCCCGCCGACACAGCTCAGTAGGCTGATGGGCCTGTATCCATTTGGATCTGTTTTGTCCTTTCCTGTTTTTGGTACTGGTACCAGTATTGCGTCTTTCCATGCCTGGGGTACAATTCCCCTTTTCCAGCTTTGGTTCAGGACCGATAGCAGTTTCCTCTTCGCTGTTTGGCCCAGCCCCATCAGCTTTTCGTTTGTTATCCCGTCTTTTCCGGGAGATTTCCTTTTCTTTAATGTTCTCATAGCCTCTTCCATTTCGCTCATTGTTAATTTGGCCTTCATTAATTTGCTCTTCAGATGCCGTATTCATGTTGTCGTGCCCCTTTAGCTCTTTGCTAATGTATGTATGCTTATCTGCAGGGACCTCGATGTGGTTTGCTCTGGCATAGTGATCGACAAAAGCGTTTGCGGCTTTCTTACCTGTGAGCAAGTTTTCGCTCTGCTTGATGTAATTTATTTATTTGACGGGGTTTCGTCGTTCATGGCTCTGACTAGCTTCCATAGCTTGTTCCCGTCTTTGTCCAGGTTTAGGCTTTCCGTTTAATTTTTCCAGCTTTCTCTTGCTGTTTGCTTGAGAGTGTGATTGTATTTCGCCGTGGCGGCTTTGAGGGCGATGTTTGCCTCCATGGATTGTTCTCGCTCTGCCATGTTCCTAGCATTTGTTACTGCATCTTCCGCTTTCTGCAACTCATCATTCCAGTAGGGCTTATAGTTTTTCCTAGCTCCTCTTGGGATGGTTTCAGTGGCGGCTTGCATTATTGCCTTGCTTAGGCTTTCCACCATGGGCTTCATTTTGTTGTTTCGTGTGTTGATGGTTTCACACAGCCCATCTGTCAGGATTGCAAATCTGTCCCAATCGGCTCGTTTGTAATTCCAACGTGGGAGCGGTTTTGTTTCCTGTGGGCCTACTTCCATGTCAATGGTTAGCCTGATCGGCCTGTGGTCACTACCTGCCAATTGGTTTAGCACCTGGCGGTCTATTTTATGGTGTATGTCCTGTGTGGAGAAGGCCAAATCTGGAGTCGAGGTGGTATGAAATGTTCTTGAATAGAAGCTAGGGCTATCCTCCGGCCTATTGATTAGGGAGAGATTTGTGTCCATCTCCCAATCTTCCACTTCGTCACCTCTGCTGTCTGTGTCAGAGTATCCCCATCTCTCCGAGTGGCTGTTGAAATCTCCAACTACTATGCAGTTGGAGTCTCTGACCTCCATACTCGAGAGCGATAGGTCTCTATTTGGTGGTCCGTACAGATTGAAAATGCGGAGCTTCGTCTCTTGAGCCATTATGTCAACTCCTACAATTTCTGCTTGTCCGGTGTGACTGACAGGTACCGCGCTACTCGGTATGCAGTTTCTGGTCAGTATAAGGACCCCTCCTTTGTGACCTTCTCTATCGAGACGGAAGGTCTGGTATCCTCTGATTGAGAATTTATGATTATTGTTGAGGTGCGTTTCCTGGATACATGCCACGTCAATCTTGCCTTAATGCAGGTGATGTGTTAGGGAAAGTTTTTTGTTAATGACTACCTGCGTATTCCACTGTAGTATTTTGAGGGTCTTGAGTTTTTGGTCAATACAAGTTGCCCCATAGCCATGTGCCTTGACTCCACGACACATGGATGGGTGACCACCAGTAGTCAAGGGTGGGCCCTTTTGAGGCGTGGGGCCCGGCACCATCGCTGCCTGGCGGGACTCCGCAGGATGAGCGCCATGCGTTTTTCTAATCGGTTGTACTGTCATCATGCTGCGATGTATCCGAAGACTATTAAACGTTACGTACAAAGATCGAGTTACAAATGAAGAAATACGAGATAGAATTACAACAACAATAGGGCCTTTTGAAGACCTCTTTGCAACTGTCAAAAGAAGGAAACTAGCTTGGTATGGTCACATATCGAGATCAAATGGTCTTGCAAATATAATCCTCCACAGAAAAGTGCAAGGCAGACGACGAAGAGGCCGTTCCAAAATGAGCTAGGAGGACAACATAAAAGATTGGATCAATATCAGACCAGAAGAGGCACAGGCAGCAGCATCTGACAGAGAAGGGTGGCGTGGCATTGTGAGGATGTCTTCATCTGTGCCCCAACGACCTCACCGGTTACGGGATGACCTGACATGACCTGACATTATTGTGTCCCCAGCATAACCTTCATGATGGGGCCCACTGTTTCTTACAGAGCCTGATGTTTGTTGCGACCGAGTACCCGTCGGTATAACTGGGCGAGCAGATTGGGCTCATTAGCCTTGGTTGGCAGCCTTTCTAAGAGAAATTTAACTCTGACTCTAAGCCCGGGTAGACGAACCTCGTTAGTCTGTTTAGGCAGTTCGCCAAGGAAAAATTGTGTAATGATTTTAAACCCACACGTGCCAGGGAATGCAATCTAGTTCTTGGACGATGAGAGTATTATCTAATGTCTCGAGTATCTAGCATACACGGGCTACGATTCCACTGCGTTGTGGAAACCTCGGAGATGGTAGGGCTACAGTAGTAAGCCGAGAAAGAAAATCCGGAGTGGTAGCACGTAGGCAGATGGATTCAAAATTTCGAACTCATTCCGGCAGCTCCTGAATCTGAACTTGTGCCAAATTGTCATGCTTTACGTTCCTTTGGATTACACCAGCGAGGCCGAGAGGATGATCCTACAGTTTGGGGCATCCAAGGGTCTCTCTATTCAGTGCACAGGCTTGCATCGTGGAGAGGCTACTCACAGGGCGCCACGCTCATGGTCTACAGAGACTGACACGCCTATGATGATGATGTTATGTTGATCAAGTAGACTTTTGTCGTTTTTATTAACTTTATTGTCGTCGTGTTAAATAAATAGACTTTCATTGTTTGAATAGGTACACTCTTGTCGAATTGAATTAGTCGATTGCCAGGGTTTCTATTAAATAGATATTTACAGTGTTGGATAAGTAGTCTTTTTAATTGAATAAGTAGACTATTGTCATGTTGAGAGTAGACATCTGTCGTTTTTATTAAATATACAATTGTAACGTTGAATACGTAAACTTTTGTCGTGTTTATTAAGTAGACATTTATCGTATTGATTAAATAGCCATTTGTAGTGTCGTGTAGACATTTATCGTGTTGATTAAATAAAAATGTGTGTAGTGTAAAAATTTGTCGTGTTGATTAGGTAGCCATTTCCCGTGTCGTGTAGACATTTTTTGTGTTGATTAAATAAAAGTTGCCACGTCGTGTAGACATTTTCCGTGTTGATTAAGTATCCAATTGTCGTGTCGTGTAGGCATTTGCCGTGTTGAATGAGTAGCCATTTGTCGTGTCATGTAGACATTTGTCATGTTGATTAAATAAAAATGTGTTGTGTAGATATTTGTCGTGTTAATTAAGTAGCCATTTGTTGTATTGAATAAACCAAAATGTGTCGTGTCGTGTTGAAATGTGTCGTGTTGATTAAGTAGTCACTTGTCGCGTCGTATAGACATTTGTCGTGGTGATTAAAAAACAATTTGTTGTGTTGTGTAGACATTTGTCGTGGTGGTTAAATAACAATTTGTTGTGTTGTGTAGACATTTGTCGTGTTGATTAAGTAGCCATTAATCATGTCGTGTCGACATTTGCTATGTTGATTAAATAACAATTTGTCGTGTCGTGTAGACATTTGTCGTGTTGATTAGGCACACTTTTGTCGTGTGGAAGAAGTAGTCCCTTGTCGACTTGATTATCTTCAATATTGCCGTGTTCGTTAACTACTGTTTGTTAATTGCAGCAACATATTGATCCAATAAATGCAGCATGTCAAGAATACAGCATAAAAATACATTTTTTTTAAAAACTGAGGTCATGAAAATATATAGAATAGCCGGAAACATCAATATCGCCATTGGAAACCCGCAAATCAAACAGGTGAACGATTTCACATATCTTTGGAGTACCTTATCAGCACACGGAAGAATTGCGACGGAAATCCAACAAAGATGCAATAAGCCAAATCAGATCATTGGAAAATTAACTCCAATTTTTATTTGCAGGCACGTGACAATAACTACTAATAGAGCTTTATACAACACGATTTCCGTTCCGACACTATGCTATCAATGTCAAAACTGGACACTAACAACAAATTAAAAATTTCACATCGTAACATCAGAAATGAATTGCAAAATATTGGGCGTAAAAAGGAGAGACATGATCAGAAACGATTAGGACTTGGCTTCGTTCGTTCTCAATCTCCCACTACCAAACACTGAAAGGGTTTAAGTAGCAGAATGTAGTCCAGAGAACGGAATGCGTTGTGTCGTAGTTTACAGCTTGACTGCGATATTTACACCTTTCGGTCCAACACATCCGACTTCATTTTTTGAGTACCAGGTTAGCATTCCCTCTTCGATCCCTTCTCCTTAGCCAGTCTGCCCTGCTGTAGCCTGTTATCCAGGATCACCACGTGGAGGTGTAGAAGGGTCTTGGCAGCTCTGGTTCGCTGGCCCTGACGCTAGCAGTCAGCTATGGCTCGCTGACCACTGCAGCTCATGCGCTGCTCCGCATCTTGATCCCAGAAACGATGACATCAGGAGACTAGTGGGAACAACACCAGCGTTAGACTGCATTAAAAGACAGCAACTAAAGTAGGTGGCACATTTCTCCCTCCTTCCCTCTCTAAACCCAACAAGCAATGCTAATGAGATACAATGGATTGAAAGCCAAAGGCAGACGACGAAAAAGATGTCTTACATAAATATATGAGACTGTAAATGATGTTGTGCATGAGGCACACAGGCGGGCTCATCCTGAGATATCGTCACAACATGATGCTGAAAGGTATAACAGGTTAAACGAAAAGAAAGAAACGAAAAGAAGAAAGATTAACTACACATAGAAAACACGCAAGTTAATTGCCAAAAATACCAATACAATCAAACCAAAACTGAACCAAATAATTTAAATGTGTTTTTCTACCGCAACCAAAGATACTCACCCTGGGGGCCACTCTTGCCCTTCTCTCTCTTCTCGCCTCACTCTGTTTCATTTGACTCTGTTCTACAGTCACACTCTTGCACAACTTTCACATGCGCCCTCAGGGTGAGGCCCTTCCATTGCACTTTGGTTGGGCAAGTTTCTGAGGGCGCACCAACCTAGCATTGGTACATACAGACAAACACATGCATCCAAGCATTGGTTTATGCGTCTTGATATCGCCCAATGGACTACGGTCTGGGGTAGAATGAGCGCGCCTCCGTCAGTAGAAACTAGTGAGGCAAACATCTAAGCAACAACAACAACAACAACCGCAACTAAAATGTAGCTAGAATAACAAAGTCAAGAAAGAAGACATTTGATCTGAGTTAATTTTTTTCCATTAATATACCTGGTCCTACTTGGCGTATAATCTGATCCGCCACATAATGAATATAAATAATCTTCTGTTCCAAAGACATTGGCTGTGTGTTTGTATTGTGGTGCATCTCACCATGAGATATTCTTCAGATGAGTATCGGGTAGATTTCTTCAATTTTTTTGGTTTTTAATGCGAAATTGCGTGACGTTGTTGATAGACTGGTTATTATCTTCTTCTTCTTTTTCTTCTTCTTCTTCTTATTATTATTTGTTTTCTTCTTTTTTCCTCTTCATTGTTTTCACATTCTTTGTTTAATCATCTTCTGTTTTTTTTTCATTTCTTTTTAATATTCTTCTTCTTCTTTGCTTATTTATTTTTCTTTTTCGTCTTCTTCCTTCTTCTTTTAATTCTTCTTCTTTATTTTTGTTGTTTTTCTCCTACTTGTTCTTCTTATGCTTTTTTGTGTTTTTCTTCGTCGTCTTCTTCGTGTTCCTCTCTATTTTCTACATTTTTTCATTTTTTTTTCTTTCTTATTTTCATTTCCTTCTTATTTCTTCCTCAACTTCTTCATTGTTCTCCTGAAATCGACAAACCAGGAAAACATGTTCTACTGTTTATCAGTTCTAGCCCCCCGGGCACATATCTTTGTGTCCACAAATTAACATGACGTGCAAATCTAGGTCTGCATTGTTAAGCCTGGGATCCTTTTTCTTCATCTTCATCGTACGCTGTTTACAGCGATATTTACGTTGCACTGATTTAATTTGTTAGCCAGCGGCTCAGTGCATCCGATTTCAACAGGCGTTTCTGTAGGGTTGCCCTCCTTAGCCTTTGGCTGTCCCCAGCCTAACTGCAAGGCAGCAGTTGTTTTTGGTCAGAGTTGTTTCTCTTGGGACGTTGTCTTGCAGGACTATCGAGTCTTCCCTACTCGTGTCTATAGCGTTTTGGCAATGATATGATGGACTATGTACTAGTTTGTACTATCCCTGAAGAGAGGCAGTCCAGTGTGACTTTTTCCCAGGATCGTCACGTCCTGCCAGAAACGTAGCATATGCATATGAGTGAGGTATCTTTTTGCTCGCTTTATTTTCTCGGCTCATCTGCAGTGATGGTACGCCTAGCATTCCCCGCCACCCGGGAGCTTGTCACCATATGACAGGAGGTGCAATGTCCGCTGGACTGCATCTCTTCTGCGTCCATTGGAATGACTGATAGCAGACAGATGCAAAGAGCGAGGAAGGAGTGCATTTTACCAGGTGCATTCCTGCGGCTCGATCGGGCCGGGACACAAGCCCCAGCCATGTCGTAGCCTCCCATCTCAGCGGCGCTGAAATTTTGGGCGGTATTCTGGCTTAGAGGTGTTCGGCCGTAATCCCTCAGATGGTAGCTTATCAGCCAAGCACGTGGACCAAATGTCAGCGACCTGTGATTCCTCTCGAAATAGTGCATTTGACCAGGTGACAAGCCTAGTCTTGCACGGAGATGTTGTCCGCCTAGGGAGCGGACATATCTCATGGTCAAGGGTTGAGTCTCAGAAGTTCGCAGTGAGGTAGCTGACCTCCTGCTTAGGGCACCCGACCGAGAACTAAGTCTTCTACAAATGATTTCATTCCTCATCTCCGTATGGGGTGAATATCGAGCAGCTTTTATCAGCGGACGGCAGAGACCTCATTCTGCGGCTTGAATGGGCGGGGCTGGAGCTTACCCCCAGGTCCCCACCATATCGAAGCCTCCCTTTGCATTCGTTCTGGGCTGCTTTTGGGCGGGATTTTTGGCTTAGAGGCGTTAGGCCGTAATCCCTCACCTTGCACCGTTGGCTTATCCGCCTAGTACGTGAACCAAGTGTCTGCGGCTCCTCTCGGGCTTAGCAGGATTACCGTAGCAAAGCCCTGTCATTAGTAGGGTAAAACTGACCTGTCTTCAGAGGGTCTATTTCCAGCACCCGTTCAATATTTGCCAGACCGTATCAATAGAGGGCTTTTAGTTTGTCAATGGCCAAGTTGCTTGAGCCTGCGATTTCTGCAGGGTGAAGACTAGATTACCGTAGCAGGCGCTCTTTCATTTGGGGGTTTGGAGACTGACCTGTCTTCCGTGGGTCTAATACTAGCACATGTTCACTATTAGACCCATCGAAGGTGCTCTCTTTTGACAGTCATTCTACATTATTGGCGTGTTTAGTCAATTTAAGCCTCAGGCTCCACTCCTGATAGTGCTCTTCGTCAATTCCTTTATCAAACACTGGATGCAGACCGACCGAGCCACAGGGGACATAACCTCAGATTTCTGAGGGTCTAAATCCAGCACCAGTTCCATATTAGACCCCAGGAAAGTGGTTTCGGCATGTCAGTCATTTCAGTGTTGGCCGTGTTGAGTCAAATTAAGCCGCAGGCTCCAATCCTGGTGGTGCCCTTCCGTCAATTCCTTTAAGTTTCAGCTTTGCAACCATACTTCCCCCAGAACCCAAACACTTTGGTTTCCCAGAAGCTGCCCGCAGAGTCATCGAAGCAACTCCTGCGGATCGCTAGTCGGCATCGTTTATGGTCAGAACTACGACGGTATCTGATCGTCTTCGCGCCTCTAACTTTCGTTCTTGATTAATAAAAACATTCTTGACAAATGCTTTCGCAGTAGCTCGTCTTGCGGCGATCCAAGAATTTCACCTCTAACGCCGCAATAAGAATGCCTCCGTTTGTCCCTGTTAATCATTACCTCCAGTTCCGAAAACCAACAAAATAGAACCGAGGTCCTATTCCATTATTCCATGCACCATTATTCAGGCAGCCGAGGCCTGCTTTCAACACTCTAATTTTTTCACAGTAAACGCGCCGGCCACCCGGGACGCTCAGCGAAGAGCACCCGTGGGAGAGAGCCGGCAGACGGTAGGGCAGGAGACAACGGGCAGTGAACCGGCGCGAGCCGGACCGCCCGCCTGCGCCTGAGATCCAACCACGAGCTTTTTAACTGCAACAACTTTAATATACGCTATTGGAGCTGGAATTACCGCGGCTGCTGGCACCAGACTTGCCCTCCAATAGATCCTCGTTAAAGGGTTTAAAGTGTACTCATTCCAATTACGGGGCCTCGAAAGAGTCCCGTATTGTTATTTTTCGTCACTACCTTCCGTGCCGGGAGTGGGTAAGTTGCGCGCCTGCTGCCTTCCTTGGATGTGGTAGCCGTTTCTCATGCTCCCTCTCCGGAATCGAACCCTGATTCCCCGTTAACCGTTACAAACATGGTAGGCATGTCACGTACCATCGATATTTGATAGGGAAGACATTTGAAAGATGCGTCGCCGGCACATGAGGCCATGCGATCAGCCCAAAGTTATCCAGAGTCACCAGTGGGGACGCCGCAACCCCGCGAAGGGAAACGACGATTGGTTTTGAACTAACAAAAGCGCTCTTTCCGCGAGGGTCGGAGCTTGGTAAGCATGTATTAGCTCTAGAATTGCCACAGTTATCCAAGTAGGATCGTGTCATCTAAGGAACCTCGACTGATTTAATGAGCCATTCGCGGTTTCACCGTGAGACAGTGTGAACTTAGACATGCATGGCTTAATCTTTGAGACAAGCATATGACTACTGGCAGGATCAACCAGATATCTGTCGGAGACGTACGTACAGCACACACCGGTCGGCGGAGGAAGGGTGTGAAAAAAGCCTCGCTGGGACGGCCGCAGGGACCGACTGACGGGACGGACGGACTGTTTGTTCCACCCGTCCCTCACTCCGTCGACCTAGGACCGCCTGACAGGGGCCTCCCACACGCACCAGACGACCGACCAACCGGGCTCGCTCGAGGAGGGATGGCAGCGCTCTGTGCAGAACGGATCCCAACGACCTCGGCGATGAATTTCACTGGGACTAGAGACAATTTGGCCTGCCCTTCTCCGTAGGAGAACGCAGGGCCTCGAGGCACGATTCCTGCTTTCCATTAGCCGGTCGCAAGCTCTTTGCGAGAGTTGGACCACCAGCGAGACGCACTGTCGAGCTCTGCTATAAGCCTTAGATAAATCACCACGGACGGACCACGTTTTCTGATACGGACCAGACCAGCGCACCGCGGTGGAGGAGCCGCTACAACAAACCGCACCCAATTCGCTCTACGGGGAAAGGCAGGCGAGCGTTTTCCGCAAGCCCGCGCTATCGCTCCGCCTGGCGGGAATGAGATCGCTTTACGAACACTGGTTGAAATTGAGTCGCTGCGGCGAGACAACTAAAGCCTGGGATCCAGTTGATCTAACTTCAAACTTGTATTTTTTGCTAGAATGACTGTTGTTACCATTTACTGTTTGTTACCTTATTGTATGGAACAAAATATTGGTTCTGCCATTTACCTTTCGGCATATCCAGCTTGGGGAGCATCTGGGCAGACAGCACATCTTTTGGGGGGAAATCAACAAATTGGCTGTACTGTTTCGCTACGCCAGTTTTTGTTGTTGTCGCTTATGAGTTTGCATTCTTCCATACCTTTTCTTGAATCCTCATCTCATACATACCTCCATTTTTTTTATCTTACCGCTCTTCTCTTTCCTCTTTATTTAAATCACCTTTTGGTTTTTTGATCTATATACCCTGCCTTTGTCCACTTCTTACGCTCTCCTGGTCACTTCATCCCGCACTTGGCTGTCATTTGTGTTCCTACATCCGTCTCGAGTGAAGTGATCTGATGTTTTCTCTGTTCGCTACCCACTTTTATACTCCACAAGAAAATAGCCACAACGATGGCTCCGTATCGGCTGCGGGTCTACCATTGCTATTGTGTTTTAACTCATTATGGATGTCAATAGGACATGGGGATCAAGATGTTGAGCAGCGCATAAGCTGCAGTGGTCAGCGACCCATAGCTGACTGCTAGCATCAGGGCCAGCGAACCATAGCTGCCAAGACCCTTCTACACCTCCACGCGGGGATCCTGGATAACAAGCTGCAGTAGGGCAGACTGGCTAAGGAAAATGGACCGAAGAGAATGCTAACCCGGTACTCAAGAAAATGATTGCTGAAGTGGGATGTGTTGGACCGAAAGGTGCACATATCGCAACCAAGCTGTAAAACTACGACACAACGCATTCCGTTCTACTAAGAAAAAGAAGAAGAATACGAAAAAGAGCATTCCGTTCTCTGGACTACATTCTGCTACTTAAGCCCTTTCAGGGTTTGGTAGTGGGAGATTGAGAACGAACGAAGAAGAAGAAGAAGGAGAATAAGATAGGACATGGATTTGCCTGAAATTTACACTAATCGACGACTTTCACTTGTGGTCACCGAGGCGTGTCGTTGATTTTCGTGTGGGCTAGTTTATTCGTTCATTATTTTGTGTTTTCTTCCCTCCGATTATCCTGTCAAGTACTTCAGCAATATGAATTAGTACTACAGTTACACCTGTGTCGTATGTTCCCAGTCTAGTGCACAAGGCTGAACTTCACGAAAATGGCGCATTTTGTCCTAGCTGCATTCAATGACGGTTTCTGGTGTGACTGTGAAATGTAGACAAGAGACTATAATGGACTAGAACGCATTGTCCGAGAAAGATACCAAACACATCTCTCACAATCTGAATTATGCCTCTACAACCTTTTTCGGTAATGGGGAAAGCAAGACACACAACGATAGATGTCACCGACCTCCGTTGTCTTGCGGGATATCTGTTTACGGGAAAGGTTTCGGGAGAAAACACTGAGGACACATCTACATCCGGTGCTTTCTCCAGTCGTCTCAGAAATGTCTTGCCACTCGCCAAAGGTAGCTCCGGACCAGAGAGTGAGGTTGATAAATACGAGGTTGCTTTCACACTGTAATCCAAATTACCCATTTCAGAAGACAGGTAAGCGTAATGACTGTCCACACGGCTGAACATATAGAGTGGTCTTTTTCACATGTGATGAACGAACCTGATGCGTATGCACCATTCGTACTTCAGGGGCACAGAGGGAGGTACAAGGGCTAGAATTGGAAAGCCAGCGCAGTATTCGTGTTACTAAGCAGTAAATGGCATTCTCAGGAAATAAAGCATAATACAAAGTTTATATTGTTTGATTCCAGTGTCAAGTCAATACTCTTGTACGGAGCAGAAATTTGAGGAACGACAAAACAATGCAGAGAAAACGCCAGTCTAGTTGTATACAGACTCGTAGAGTCTTGTAAACCAGTATAACGTTCAGTATAATGTTAAGTTAAGTAAGATAATTGGTGACTTGATGAAGAGCAAAGACCTATGGAAAAAAAAAGCCAACAATATCCAGTAGAGCAATAAATCAAACATGGGAAATAAGGTTAAAAGAACACACGATTCGGAAAGCACATTCAAACGTGGCCAGATAGACGCAGACATGGAATCCACAGATAATAAATAAGAGCGGTAGATCAAGATACACTAAGTGAAGACACTGGGAAAATGAGAGTTAGTCCTTGGATCTCAACTGATGAGACAGAAAGAGAAGAAAGACCGAACTTGATAGATAAAAACTGTAAATGGCCTATGCCCCGAACGAAGAGACGGACAGTGACTGTGTGTATGCGTGTATGTTCTGTTTGTATGTACTGGGCTCATGTGGTGTACTGTTGTTGCTATGCCTACTCCGTTGAAAGTGACATATACGGTGGTGGTGAATCCTGTGACCCACCAGAGACGAATCCTACTAACGCTACAGTGGGTGCAAGGCACAGAAGCGTCACACTTATCAAGACCACACTTCACTAGATGTCGAATAGTTGAAAAGGGACGGTGCAGCAGCAGCCTGGCCAACAAGGTGAGGATCGACACTGTGATCACCTTTTGTATCTACCTTTGTTGTGATCTTTTGAGAAATGTCACAGCCAAAAAGTAACGATGACTTAAATAAACTACAAAGAAGAGATCAAAGTCTCATCTTTGAGTTCCGAACAGGGCATATCAGTCAATAGCCACTTAAACAACATCAATCCTGAGCATCTGCCACTGTGCAGTTATTGCTCACATCCTGATGAGACTGTTTGACATTTACTCATTGAGTGCAAGGTGCGTGTGGACATAAGGACAACATTCTTACAAGCACTGCCGCCAAGTGCCAACACACTGTACGGAGCTGAGAAACAACTAAAAAAACCTGTATCCATATAAGAATGTAAATTGCGCTGTCAAGAGGCCTGCTAAGCAGCCATGGGGTAACAACAACATTGAGAAAAGTCTAGTATTTCACTGCAGGCACATTTGCATAAGTACGCCTCGGGATGTAAGAACATCTATCTCAATAACACGATATTCTAAAATAAATAGGAATGTTCTTGAGATATTACGCGGCATAGTAAATGAGCTAACGAATCCAAGCACTCATTACTGACTGCTTACATGAGGGTCAACTAACCACAGCTGACTAAGACCATTTTCCGTTTCCGAGCGGTGGCTTTAGTAACGGGCTACATTATTATAGCCTGAATAAGAGAATAGCGATTGTGGTGGAAAGGCAAATCTAGTTCCCGAAATAGTCATCTAAAATCGGATGTGTTAAGCTGAAAGGTGCATATATCGCAGCCTTGTTGTAAACTGCGGCAAATCTTCACAGCGTCATTTTCAGGACAAACGTGAAAGAAGAAGAAGAAGAAGAAGAAGAAGAAGAAGAAGAAGAAGAAGGAGAAGAAGAAGAAGAGAAATAATAATAATAATGTTCGCCTAGGTGTCAAAGGCACGATGCGTCAATCGACCACTACCATGCCCAACTGCTGAGGCTGTGTACATGCGTAGCGTATCGCCCAAAATCCCTAGAGACTCCCCAGGTGGAGCCGAGTACTCCGCAGCATTTTGATGAAGGCCGCGAGGAGTGTGTTAGACAAATGTTTATGTCAGACTTTTCGTGTCTGTCCGTGTCAAACTCCGTTTTTTTTCGTGTCCCGCCACCGATTCTTCTAGACTGTGTCCACCTTTTACTTTTGGTCAGCGAAGAATAAGTAAAAAGAAGAAAAAAAAGGAAAATAAGAAGAACAAGAAAAGAAGTAGAAGAAGGAGAAGAAAGGAAGTAGAAGGAGAAAAAGAAGAAGAAGAAGAAGAAGAAGAAGAAGAAAAACATTTGTTCTGAGTTTCTCCAGTTGAACACCTGGACTGTTCTGATACATGCGTTGTCTGGCCTCTGCTCTACAGCTTAAAAGTCAAGGTAGGTCATGTTGATTGTCAGGTAGTGTACTAGTCTATTTTGCGCTTAAGACAATCTTAAGTGATTGTGCCTCTCAAACAATTTCTCAACATAGCTACTGCAAAGACAACTCAACCCTCAACACCACATGAATATCTTACTTTTCCTTTGCAAATTTGGTCACCATATCAATGCGATAGAGTGCTAATACGTATTTATATAGTTGCCAAACCAACTAAAAAACTCTTTTTTATCATCATCTTCACCATCTGATTGATGAATCCTAAGACTGGTTGCAAGTTTGTCTGAAAATTTATCTCCATTGAAACCTATCCTCTGCAGCTTTCTTAATCTCTGTTAAGGTTCGAACTTTAATGTATCTGTGCGGGAAATGTAATGGTGAGACTTAGTCGGCCACTTCCTCTGTTCCAATGGATCTTCTGAAGAAAACTTTCACATCACTTATTGCGTCCCAGTCAACTAAACCTTCGTTTTTTTCTGTCATTTTCAAAAATATTTGTCTTTGTACGTACGTGCATACTGAGAACATTGGCATTACATCTTTTTTTCGGTTCAACTCAACCATTGCGTTCTATGATTACTTCAACATTTCAAAAGAAAACGAAGGATATCCAAATCAGGGGTAAAACCTCAAAGAATCGTATCATTGATACTTCCCTGCAAAGCGAATACAGATGGGGGATCAAGATGCTGAGCAGCACATGAGCTGCAGTGGTCAGCGACCCATAGCTGACTGCTAGCGTCAGGGTCAGCGAATCAGAGCTGCCAAGACCCTTCTACATCTTTACGCGGTGATCCTGGATAACAGACTGTAGCAGGGCAGACTGGCTAAGGAGAAGGAATCGAAGAGGGAATGCTAACACGGTACTCAAAAAATGCTTGCTGAAGTCGGATGTGTTGGATCGAAAGGTGCAAATATCGCAGCCAAGCTGTAAACTATGACACAACGCATTCCGTTCTCTAATCTTCATTCTGCTACCTAAGCCCTTTCATGGTATGGTAGCGGAAAATTGAGAACGAACGAAGAAGAAGGAGAAGAAGAATACAGATGGGTAAGGCTAAGAGTACGTATGCTTGATAATATATGGACACGAAAAGTGACGTGCTTCAACAATTAGCACCCAGTTGATTGCCCGGCAACGAGATGGAGAGATGGACTGAGTAACGTCCTCAGTCCAACATGATACTCCAGGGCTGTTGTTGTTGCTTGCGAATGCCAAAATGAGTAGGTTTACTCTTTTGTGTGCCCTGAAGAGGACGTTAAGTGGCGGGTTGAATTAGCTTTCCTAACATTCCGAGCGTGCTGATGAAGGTCGACCGGGGTCCTCCTGGCGGTTGTACTATGCTTGGCTTCATCTGCGCGTCACTCACTGCGACGGGGATCACGTCGATCCCTCACCTCGTTAGCCAGGCTGCCATGAAAACAGCCAGTTTCTAGGGAAGGGTACTAGGAAGCAGAGGTGAGGGTCTCAGCCAGTATGTTTTTGCCTGACCCTAACTAACATGTCTGATCAATATATTTTGCTTGACTCTGACTGACATGTCTAACCAGTACATTTTGTCTGACCCTGACTAACATGTCTAACCAGTATATTTTGTCTGACCCTGACTAACATGTCTGATCAGTATATTTTGCCTGACCCTAACATGTCTGATCAGTATATTTTGCTTGACCCTGACTAACATGTCTGATCAGTATATTTTGCCTGACCCTGACTATCATGTTCTACAAGTATATTTTGCCTGCCCCTGACTAACATGTATGATGAGTATGTTTTTTCTGACCTTGACTAACATGTCTGATGAGTATGTTTTTTCTGACCTTGACTAACATGTCTGATGAGTATGTTTTGTCTGACTCGACGTTAGTCTTCCTCCCCGACTATGCCCTTAAACAACTTGTAGCTGGATGATATATAACTGGTATACCCAGTCTTTTCTCAGGTCCAGCTTGTGAGAACTTTCTTGTTGCTAAGCTACACCGACAAACAAAGACTTGTGATCAAGGGTCATGCCCCCATCTCAAGCAAAGGTGCCGACATCATTGAGGGTCTCACTTGTGCGTTACTTGGATTTTTATTAATGGTGAGATGAGCTATTCCACAACCTCACTTTCTGTCCTTCTGAGCCATCCAAGTCCAAGCGCCAGAAGCAGTCAAGATGGCTGAAGATTGTGATAAGATGTCGTGGACATTCACAGTGTTCGAGTATCTGGTCGTGCTCTTTGCGTTTCATAATTCTTTGCTGAGTTTCGCTAACCAATGTGTTAAACCTTTACTACGCTAATAATTTTTATGACAAAAATTTGACCTTATTAATTAACTGAATATCTTGCTATGGTCGTCGACTTTCAAAATTTGTAACTTTTCTGTTTGTTTGTCAATAAATATGATTTTATTGTATGTAGAGACACAATTGAATAAAGAACTTGTGGGTGTTATTGTTTTTGTTGTGTGTTAGTTAGCTTCTGAGATACATAAAGATGAATTCGAAAGTTTATGGAAATCTGAGAAATATTTTGTCTCGATTGCTAGGCCTAGTCGCTCCGATAGAAAACCATGGGAACTACTGTGTTTACAAAATCGACACAACTGTTAGTTTCCAATTTAAACGTAGTTCTTTCATCTAAACAAACAAAATAAACAGATCTACTCGATAAAGGTTTCCCAACAACCGACCCCACCTTTCGCAAAAGTCGGCTTGCCCCAAACGGTGTATACAAAATTAAAATTGTTTAAAAGCCACTTGTAATCTACCATACGATACTTTAACCGGTGAATTATCGTGTGTAGATGGTGACGTATTCAGCATTAAAAATACGGCTTTCGGGATTTAAAAAAATGTTTTTTCGAATTCCGATTTTGTAGGCCGAGTTGGTCAAAAATGTTTTGACCGTAGTGTGCTGAAGTTAAACCTGTTATTGGGTTTATCCAGATAATTTGTCGAGTGAATCGTTCGCAGAATTATATTGGCATATCCTTGCTCACCGACCCTTAATTTAGTTGAATAATCGTATACTAGATGGCCCGTGCAGCCTATTTGCCCATTGGTCAAGCTGTGCAATGTGTAATCAACAGCAGAGCATAAAAGTGATAGGTTCTCCCCTTTCACGCGCCAATCCCCTGATTCCACACCCATTGCACTTTTCATCGACATTCTGATCTGCTTTTGCTTAACTCACGAACACTTCCCTACCACTCCCCGTTCCTGGTTCAAGGCCTCCCGAATATTCTCGCCTAGTTAAGCTCGTCATTCTAAACGGTGTCCTGTGGTGTGGACGCAGCACATCCAACATATTCTTTTCCCAGCGCAATGCAGAATAGGGAAGCATGCACACTGATTCATACCGTGTAAAGTGCACGCGACCTCGGACATCTAAGAACGTCATTTATACTACACCATGCATCTGTCTTAACAACGTAAGACTAGCGCGGAGTCAGGCTCAACACAGGCATAGAGCCACACAAGTTAATAACGTCATAGAGCCACACAGGTTAAAAACGTCATATAACCACACACCCTAACAACGTCATAGAGCCACACCGGTTAAAAACGTCATATAACCACACACCCTAACAACGCCATAGAGACCATACATGTTCTATTAGAGAGATAGACCATATATGTTGTAAGAGAGATAGACCATATATATTGTATTAGAGAGATAGACCATAGATGTTGTATTAGAGAGATAGACCATATATGTTGTATTAGAGAGATAGACCATATATGTTGTATTAGAGAGATAGAGTATATATCTTGTATTACAGAGATAGACCATATATGTTGCATTAGAGAGATAAACCATATATGTTGTACTAGAGTGATATATCATATATGTTGTACTACACATATAGACCATATATGTTGTATTAGGTGGATAGACCATATATGTTGTGCTGGAGAAATAGATCGTATTTGTTGTGCTAAAGAGATAGATCATTTATGTTGTACTAGACTACAGAGGTAGACCATATATGTTGTGTTAGAGAGACATATTGTATATGGAGTGCCAGTGAGATATAATCATATATGTTATACCACAGGGATATACCATATATGTTGTATTATGGGGATAGACCATATATGTTCTGCTAGAGAGATATACCATATATGTTGTATTAGAGAGATATAGCATACATCTTGTCCTAGAGAGATAGATCGTATTTGTTGTGCTATAAAGATATATCATTTGTGTTGTACTAGACTAGAGAGGTAGACCATATATGTTGTGCTAGAGAGATAGATTGTATATATTGTACAATTAAGTCTGAACGGCAAATACCTGCGGCCAAACGACAACCCAAACTACTGGGAAGTCATATTTGATCGGCGCATGACATGAAAAAGTCAGATCGAGAGAAACCGAATGAGAGCCAGACAAAATAATGGCAATCATGAGGAAACTTGCTGACACAAGCTGGGGAGCAGACGAAAGAATACTAAAGAAACTGTAAACTGGAAGAGTGAGGCCAGTTCTCGAGTATGGCATTGCGGCATGGACAACAGCAGCAAAGGCTAACTTTGATAAAATTAGCAGACTCCAAAACCAAGCCCTGAGAGTTATAATAGGAGGCATGAAGTCAACGCCAATTGTAGAACTTGAAAAGATTACAATTCTGTAATCCATGACCGACAGAAGAGACTACAGAGCTCAGTAGCAAGCAGAGAAACTAAGAAGACTGACAGACCATCCAATGCTTCAGAGACTAAAAAAATTTGGAAATGGGAAACTAAAGCGGAGAAACTTTGCAGAAATAGCCAAATCAAAGAGAGCGAAGACCCTTTGAACACAGTAACAATACCAAATCCCATCCCTACTGTACGCAAACCTACCTGGAAGCAAAATATCATTCCAGAGGTGGTAGAAAATATACGAGGTATTGGAAACAAGTACAGCCAGACTGAAAAAGAAATAAGAGACATAACCACGAGGTAGATAACGAAAAACTACCCAAGCATGGAATGGACCCATGCATACACCGACGGTTCTGTAACAAACACAACACAGAACGGAGGGGGAGGGGTATTCCTGAGCCTACCAAACGGTAGAAAAATAACACTGTCAGTGGCAACTGGAAAATTCTCAAGCAATTTCAGTGTGGAGGAAGAGGCACTGAGGGCTCCTGTAGAATCAATGTTGATAGGCGAAAGCAATGAAAGCCAGATAGTCCTGTTTACAGATGCCCTGGCCGTAGTCAGCACTAAAAAGCCAGAAAAATACTGAACTTAATGATTTAAGAGCAGTACTCTGTCAACTATGCCAGCAGTGCGCACCAAAAGGAGTAGTGGTACAGTGGGTTCCATCCCACTGCAACATCCAAGGCAACGAGGAGGCAGACAGACTGGCAAAAGAAGGTGCAAGACTACCACAACAAGATTTTATTGTGATCTACGAAGAGTCCAAAAGGCTTATTAGGGCCATATACATGGCCAAATGGGAAACAAAACATACTGGCTACACAAAAAACGATGCCTTTTACCAGTTGAACAGAAGAGAGCAGGTCGTGGTCTGCAGACTCCGCACAGGACACAACAATAAACTGGAGATAGGTGGCACTGACGAATGCACTTGTGTTACCGGGAAAATGACCGATGATCATCTGCTGCAAAACTGTCCGACATACGAGGACCAGAGAAAGCACATGTGGCCATCACCAGTGGCAACACTAGGCAAGCTCTATGGCAGTGTCGACTGTCTCAGGATGATCGCTGCTTTTTTCGAAAAAATACAGTTTGACGTTTGACAGCGTACGAAGAAGAAAAAGAAGTACTAAAGAGATAGAGCATACATATCGCACTAGAGACACTTACATATATAAATTTAAATAGATAGACATATCACATATATTACTCAAGAGGGACATACAATATATGTTGCACTAAAGAGGTGTACCACATTTGATGCTCTAGAGACATATTTATTATGTTGTCGCTTGATAAATAGCATATATGTCTCGTTGTATGTGAAAAGCATGCAAGGATATGTTGTACTCACCAAATACTTCTACAATCATTCCGAGAGGCATTACCAGCAGGGACACCAGAAGATCAGCGATAGCCAGGGACATGAGAAAGTAGTTTGTCATGTTCTGAAGTCTTTTCTCCCAGCAGACAGCTAGACACACCAATAGGTTGCCTATGGTCGTACACAGGATGATGAGGGTCAACCCCATCATACCCCACTCCAGTGTGTTGGGTTGGTTCTCTTCTAGCATCGTCTGGCTTTCGTTCCCAGCCAACGAGGTCATGTTTATGATGTGGTTACTGCTGTTTGAACCGGAATTCTGTTGGTGGATAATGCTGCTGTTGTCTAGAGCGGTAGTGTAAAGAACGTGGGAATAAATAGGATTTGGGATACTGGATACAATCGCTGCCGTTGTATTCATGGCTTTGTCTCATTTGAATATAGGCTTATGTCCCTTGGAATACACATGATTCCTAGATGAAATCCTGGGAGCAATCAATTTCAAAGAACACGTGACTAATTCTTTCGGAATATAGGGGGTCTTATGCGTTAAATGCCCACGATTTCTAGAAAAAAACTGGGCATAAATGTTGCTACATAATTTCTACCATTATTCATTCTGAATTGCTCTTACTGTTTGGTCAAACAAACATTGTTCGTCTAAGAGAATGGCCGAGTATTATGTTAACATAACTCATGTCATTGTTCATTTCAAATGTTGGTCTCCATTGATGGAGGAAAATATATATGTAGGAATGATGTTCAGAGAGCTCTATGACATAGCTTTTGATTTCATACACGTCAATTCTGAATCGGTTTTAACATTACATAAACATGATTCCTTGAAGAGGCAACGCATATAAATTTTGCGACATAATTAATAATGTTCCAAATCTAGGTCAGTTTCATTCACATTAAAAATTCAAACAGAAAACTCTTTACATAAACCGTTCAAAACATACGTCCGCTTTGCGTAATGGCCCAATTATTATTGAAGAGTCTGTGAACCAGATGGCTACACATAATATTCACAGAACTCGTGGCTGCAAATGAAAAACGTATTTGGATCTGTGTAACATGACAAGATAATTGTTTCTGGCATATTCTGTTGTCCATGCGGTTGCTAAAGTTCACAATGAGAATGTTTACTCTTTTGTGCCTATACAAAAGGCGTCAAGTGTCGGGTTGCAGAAACCTTCCTTACACCCCGACCGTGCTGGGGTATACTGTAAACCGGGGCATGTTGACACACAATCTGGTACAGTGTTCATGAGTTTATTGTTTTCACAAACCTGGGTCCATGCGAAAGTATCATGGTTTCTGAAAGAAATTCAATAAAATCTGTCACAAAACTCATCATTTTATCCATTTTCAATTTGACAGCGTAACAAAAATAAATTACAATTTTTCGTTTTACAATTTAGCTAAACAGCACAAAACGTTTAAACAAAGAATGTGCCTTTGTGTCTGATAACAAAGTTGCAATTTAAGGTTTTACAATTTAGAAAAATGTAATCTAATTAGAAATAGTCAGCATGGGTTTACTAGAGGGTGATCATGCTTAACAAATCTATTAGAATTCACGGAGGAGGTTACTAAAATCATAGATAAGGGGAGCCAGTGGATGTTATTTATCTAGACTTTGCAAAGGCCTTTGATAGAGTACCTCATCAAAGATTATTTCGAAAGTTAAAATCACATGGAATAGGTGGCGAAGTTGCCAAATGGATTGAAAATTGGTTAACGGGAAGAAGGCAGAGGGTGGGCATAAATAAGGAGTACTCTGAGTGGAGTGAAGTGAAAAGTGGTGTGCCACAGGGCTCGGTTTTGGGACCAATTTTGTTCTTGATATATATAAATGATTTGGACATTGATATGAGATCCATGATTGCAAAATTTGCTGATGACACAAAACTATGAAGTAGTGTCTCATCTAAAGCGGAAGTGGATATATTGATGTCGGATTTAGATAAAATTCGAGAATGGTCTGTAAGCTGGCAAATGGAGTTTAATGTAGATAAATGTACAGTCATCCACATGGGTAGATCCAATATGGAACATAAATACAGAATGGGAGAAAACAATATTAGAAAGATAGATAAGGAAAGGGACCTAGGGGTTATAATAGATCATACAGGAAAGGTGAGTGAGCAAGTTAAGGTAGCAGTGAAAAAGGCAAATGCAATGTTAGGTATGATAAAAAGAAATATTAAACATAGGAGCAAGGAAGTGATCGTCAAACTGTATAAAGCTTTAGTTAGACCTAGATTGGAGTACTGTGTACAGGTGTGGAGTCCTTATCATAGAGGGGACATAAACATCCTTGAAACAATACAAAAAAGAGCGACAAAGATGATAGTTGGATTCCAGAATTACAATTATGAGGAACGACTCAGAAAAACGGGCCTACAGTGTCTCGAAGAGAGAAGAATTCGTGGTGACTTAATACAGGTTTATAAGATGATCAGAGTAATCGATAAATTAGACTATAACAAGTTTTTTAAAATACAGCCACCTACAATAACACGAGGGCATAGCTACAAGCTGATTAAAGAGAGGTCCAGGTTAGATATTAGGAAATATTTTTTTAGTCAGAGAGTGGTGTCTTCTTGGAATGCATTGCCAGGGGAGGTGGTGGAGGCAGGGACAGTTAATGCGTTTAAGAATAAACTGGATGCGCATAGATTTTAGAGCAAGGTGATGTAAATGTAACTGGTTGTATACAGATATTCAAAGTTTAAACAAAAGAATCTAAGTTGGTGTCTGATTAAAAACAGTTGCAATTTAAGGTTCACAATTTAGCTAAATAAACGATGAAACGTTTGAACAAAGAATTTGAGTTGTTGTTTGGTGAAAATTGCAATTCTAGGCTTTACAATTTAGCTAAACAAGGAATGAAACGTTGAAACAAAGAAAATCTGAGTTCAACTTACGTGATTGAGTAATTGTTCAAAATAGTATGTGAACTAGTTGATTATACAGAAACTACGCTATGTCCCGTCGCTGTTATGAACTTGTGTCAGTGACGCGTGAAGGAGTCATTCTTACTGGGAGAGTTTATGAACTTGTGTCAGTGACGCGTGGAGGAGTCATTCTTACTGGGAGAGTTTATGAACTTAGCTATTGTACTTAAACTATAAGAACATCATCTGCTCACGGGTTGTACTGTATCTGGGTCAGTTTGTGCGTTAAAGAGTTACGACTTCCTGGAAATAGTTCGATAAAAACTCTGTATCAGACATGGCGATCTCATCCGCTGTATTGAATCTGTGTCAACGACACATGGAAATGTCATGCTTTCTGGGATTGTCTTGTAATTGAATCCCTATCTGAACCACAATTATTTCGGTTCTCTATTTTGAATAATGGCTCTGTCACGTTGAATAATTATGATCACTGTGAAAAAGTTGGCACAATGACCTGTTGAACAGAAATTGTGTTATGAAACATACGAGTGTTCTGCGTGGCACAATGACCTGTTGAACAGAAATTGTGTTATGAAACATACGAGTGTTCTGCGTGGCACAATGACCTGTTGAACAGAAATTATGTTATGAAACATACGAGTGTTCTGCGCACAATTTGAGAATATCTTATGTACAACAATTCATATTATAGTTTCTATAAATGAGGGAAAAGGGAAAATATACATTTTAGTCAAATGAATTCTCAAATATCCATATGTATTTTTCCTGCTTCCGGAGGATATCTGCTTTGAGTTGGAAGTGTTGTGCCATGAAATGAGTTGTGATTTAATTTGGGCTCAACTCCACGCTGGGCGCGAGACGCTTTAATTTAGGGCTCTGAATGGGGTAGTTATGACAATCGTTAAGATAGTTCTGAATCGCTCAAATTACCGTATGTCTGAAAGAAACTGGGTCTCTTGCCAAAACACCAGCCTCCGCCACTGTCATACTCAGGCATTCCTGGATATCTTGGTGCCATCGTCTTCTTGGTCTACCCCTTCCTCTTTTGCCTGGCACCATACCTTCCATCACTGTTCTCTCAAGACTATTGTGTCTCTTGATGTGACCAAAGTATTTGCATTTTCTAGCCAAAATGGAATTGATAAACTAGTTCTCCTCTATGCTAAACTCTTGCCGAATGTCTACATTTGTCTTTTTCTCTGTCCAGGGTATTCTGAGGATCTTTCTGTAACAATTTGACTCGAAGGATTCGATTCTTTGTATGGCAGTTTTGGTAATCGTCAATGATTCGCAGATATAAGTTGGCACAGGAAAAACACAGAATCTCAAGACTTTTACTTGTATCCTTTTGTTCGTGCTCTGCCATAATTTCTTCAGGCTGTTCAGTCTCTGCATTGCCATAGCTAGTCTTTTTTCTGATTTCTTTCGAGCAGTCACCATTTTTGTCAATTCTGAAGCCCAGAAATTCAAAATGCATGACCTAATCTATTTCCTCACCACCCACTGTAAATTTATGCTGACATTGTGTTTTGTCGGTGGTCATTATCTTTGTTTTATTTATGTTTATGAACAGGTTTTGATCTTTACTATGTCCATTAACGGCTGAAATGAGCTGCTCTAGCCATTCTGCACTTCTTGATAGTATCACTGTGTCACTTGCGTATCGTAATTCTGGAATCTCGTACCCCCAATCGTAAATGGGTCGAAACTTTCAATATGCTCGTCTTCTCGAAAATTTCTCATTGCACATTCCGCATATATGTCTGGTAGTACCAAAGTATTTCTCAAATGTGCGTCTGTGTGTATTTCCAAGGTTTCCGCTGGAGATTTGATTGGCTGATCGAATCATGCGATGTCATCGGACGTGTATCAAAAATGGCTTTTGGCACAAGACACAGGACGGGATCTTTATGAAATCATATCGCTTCAACAAGAGACATCATTGCGAATCTGAAACAGCAATGGCCGAGTTAAGTAGAAAGATATGAATTGATTGGGACACGTAGGTTCAGGGAAAGGGAATTATGGGAAAGTTGCAGGGATTAGAAAGAGTTCAAAGGAAATGTGAGTCAGAGGCAGAGTGCAAGAAGAGGAAAACCCATAATTGCTAGACTGTTGCAGTTTCTTTCATATTTTTCAGTTCAGCTGCTGAGCAAATGGTCTGAACAGGGCATCTAGTAATACATCATTACTTAACTAACATGTAAGCCGCTATAACAGAAAGGTAAGGCCCTTAAGTAACAAAAAGCACGAAATTCCCAAGCTTCACCTGAACTCAAGGTGTGTTCGAAGAGCGCTTTAATCCTATTGGAGATGGGCAACCAAACTCGGAGAACCAGTACACCAGCTGTGCAAGTAAAAGAATCTGCGGTAGTAGAAAATGATAAAAGTAGGCAGTTACCTGCGTTTCGGACACAATTCTACAAGTAAGAAAATTCTTAACCAACACGCAACTTATCTTCCCACGGCCTCGGTAATCCTCATTAGGATAACATCGGAGAAACGAGCGCAATATGGATAACGTTTGTCTACCTGGCAGCAGCCATAAATCTGCGTGTTTGAATAACAGGATTTTTAGTAAATCCTTACAACTACAATGATTTATTCTCCTTCGTCGTTCTCCTAGAGAGGACATTTTTGTTTAAGTTGTATCGTAGCCTACATATACGCTAAGTCGTAGTGTACAGCTACGCTGTGACGTAGTTTACAGCCCCATTATGTCGTAGTGGGGCTATGTCGTGACGTAGTTTACAGCTCCATTATGTCGTAGTGTATAACTACGTTGTGTCGTAGTGTATGGCTACGTTGTGTAGTAGTGAATGGCTACGTCGTGACATAGTTTACAGCTACGTTGTGATATCTGCGTCATACTGCCGACACATCTGTTTTATCAGGGCGGTACATTTCTAGGATAGGATGTGTTTTCTTCCTTCAATCTCGTTTCTCTAAACCAGCCTGCACGGAGGCAGCATGTTTATAGGGTCGTAACTTGGACGTTCTACGCGGTCTTTGACAGCTCTGATTTATAGACCCCCTGACGCAAGCAACCAGCTATTGTTACATTGACTTCTGTCATCTCGTTTACTCCGTCTTGGTCCCAACAAATCTTAGTTTTTAGTTCGACCCGTTCTTCGTCAAGAGATAGTCACCATTGAGCGGGTCCCAACTCAAGGTCCAGTCGTTCCTGTTGGCGGGAGCGTGTCGTCCAGTGGGATAGTAGTCTGTCTGTTGAGGGGTCGTGTATATTGTACTTGTCTAGTGAATCTCGCCAGCGAGTTAGAGGTCGTCCATGATGTCTCTTTTTGTAGATCAGGTTCCACATGGCGATTGTGGTACTCCATCTTTGGTCTTGTCGTCCAGCTATATGGTTGATGTACTGTAGGACATCCTTGATGTGTGACATTATCCGGATGTCGCTATTGTGTAGTTCGTGTTGCCGCTGTTGTCTGAGAGTTATACCCACAAGACGTCTGTCAAGAAATGTATGTGCTGTTCTCAGTTGGTTCTCTGCTGCTTTTGTTAGAGACCTGGTTTCACTACCATAGCAGAGCGCTGGTAGAACTACCGAGTCGAGGACGTCCGCACGTACCCTTGTGTCTTCTGTGGCGTCTGCTGATGTCAGTATGGAGTTAAAAGCTGCCCACCTGGCCCGTTTCCGTCTGGCGATGTCAAGTGTTATGTTATTCTCCATGTTGAGGAGACTTCCCAGATGAACATATTCGTCAACGTTCTCTATGGGCGTTGGGCTCTGCAAAACGGTTAGGCATAGCTCTGTTTTCCCTAGGTTCATAGCTAGACCTGCTTCCCTGCCTTCCGTGTCTAGGGACCGCAGCATCTCTGTCGCTTCCAGGGGCGTCTCTGTGATGAGGACGATGTCGTCTGCAAATCTGAGGTGGTTAAGACGTCGTCCGTCGATTTTGATGCCGTAGTTATCCCAGTCGCAGTACCTCATCGTCGACTCCAGGCATGCAGAAAATAGATTCGGTGAGATATGGTCTCCTTTCCGTACTCCCTTCTCGGTCGCGATAGTGATGTATTTAGTGAATGGATGTATGGCGGTGGTGCATCCTTCGTAGCATCTCTTGAGTATTTCAATGTAGTGGATATCTATTCCTTGCTCGCTCAGCATTGGGTCCCAAGAGAATATGACATAAGACAGTTTAACAACACACACTGCTATACTATAGGAAAACGTAACATAACGTAAAACGGCGTATAATACTATGTTATAACTGAACATCACAATATGTAGCACAAAATAACAAAACTAAATGTAGCACACCATACATAACAGATTTTTGCGAAGCATAACATAAAAATGAATAGCAAACCATAACATAGCAAGCCATAACATAACACCATATAACACATGGTAGTGCAACAACATATAAAACGCCACAATATAACAATACACATGCATCGTAACATGTCAATATGTGCCAACTCATAACATAACCCTATTTGGCACGTAACAGTACAGCACATCATTACAAAGCGATATATCTCATCATAACATAACAAAATATAGCACACTATATCATAACCGTATATCACATCATATAGTATCAATATAACACAGCAAAAAATAACAGTATGGTACACATCATCATAACAATAGTTCACACCATTCGATACAAATATATCACACTATTGCATAACATTATAGCACACGACTTCACAACAATATAAAGTACCTTAACATTTCAACATAGCACACAATAGCATAACCCTATATCACACCAAAGCACAACGTTATAGCACGTCTTATGATAACAATGTAGGACACCATAGCGAAGTAAAGATGCATTGCATAATATAAAACATTGCCAGGGCTTGACAAAAGCGTTCTTCTGTGACGAGTACACAATTTTGCTTGACGAGTAAAAATAATCAGTTTTTAATCGTGAATTACGTTTTCAATCGTTACTACATAACGACTCTCGCACGATTATTAATGACAATACGGTTCGAATAGATTGTACATAAGATAGTTAATGAGGGTGAATCTAAATGGACCTCCACTGCCACAACTTACTAAACTCATTTATAAATGGTACTACAGGGCTAAAACTGCCAAGTATCTTCAAGGACACACACGCCATGCTTCTGACCGTAGTGCATTAAGAAGAAATAGACTAATAACTGTGTAAGTAATACAATATATTTTGGTTTAGTACGCATTGTTATGTAGAAATAAAGATTAATTAGTGCCTAGTTTAAATTTGTTAACATACATTTCATGACTGTAGTCCGATCATGCCGACTAGTTTATTGTTTGATTGACTAGTAAGCCACCCTAAAATGTTTCAAGCCCTAAACATAGCACTCATTAAACTAGCCACACCGCACATCATATAATCACAATACATAAAACAACATAAATTATCCATATATCTCCTCAAAGCATAACAGTATATTGCACAACGTAGAATAACAATAAATCACACTATAGAAAATCAATACAAAGCATTCAATAAAGTAACCATAGCTCACACCTTCAAATAATCATACATCACAATCAAATAACGGTGTTGCATATCATATCGTAACAGTTTAACATAACATATGATGGTATACATATGGAAGACGAGCTCGGAAGACACAGCATACCTTCGCATACCCTCACATGTTATTGCACGCTTTCAGATTCTTATGAACACCCACACACTCTTTCACACTCTCAAACACTACCATACCAGTCACACCCTTTAACACTCTTAAACACTACCATAACAATCACACCCTTTTGCACTCTCAAAAACTACCATACTAATCACATCCTTTCAGACTTTCAAACACTACCATATCAATACACAATTGTGAACCCAGACATTGCCCACAGAAGACAAATGCCATTACAGACTCACACCCTAACACATTTCCACACCTTCACATCCAGACACAACCGAACACCCATAGACACCCTTTCAAACATTCCCACACAGTAACACCACTCCGCTTCCTTTAACATTGCTGCACATATCTTCACAGATGCCCACGTAATTCTACACACTTGCAAACCCATACTCACACCCCACACGTTCACACCATAACTGTCCTCCACATCTTTACACTCTACTTGTTCACACTCACACACTCCCACACTACAAGACCCTTACACAGAGACACACACTTTACACATCAACACTCTCACACACACTCGCCCACTTACCCCACTTCTACATACCCACACTTCCCCATCATTACATAGCCCCCCCACCCCCAAAAAAAAAAAATCCTGAATTCACACAAACAATGTCACACCCACACTGCCACACACAGTCCAATACATAATTACACTCTCACACACTGCCACACACAGTCCAATACATGATTACACTCTCACACACTGCCACACACAGTCCAATACATGATTACACTCTCACACACTGCCACACACAGTCCAATACATGATTACACTCTCACACACTGCCACACACAGTCCAATACATGATTACACTCTCACACACTTCCACACACAGTCCAATACATGATTACACTCTCACACACTGCCACACACAGTCCAATACATGATTACACTCTCACACACTGCCACACACAGTCTAATACATGATTACACTCTCACACACTGACACACACATTCCAATACATGCCTATACTCTCACATTACCACAGACACATCAATACATGACTACACTCTCACACACTGCCACACACACTTCAATACATGACTACACTCTCACACACTGCCACACACAGTCCAATACATGATTACACTCTCACACACTGAAAAACACACTCCAATACATGCCTACAGTCTCACATTGCCACACACACTCCAATAAATGACTTCACTCTCATACACTGCCACACACACTCCAATGCATGACTACACTCTCACACACTGCCACACAAGTAAAATACCAATACATGACTACACTCTCACATTGCCACACCCACTCTAATACATGACTACTCTCTCACACTGCCACCCACACTCCAATTCATGACTACACTTTCAGACTTCCACACACACTCTAATACATGACTACACTCTCACACTGTCACACACACTCTAATACATGACTACACTCTCACACAATGTCACAAACACTCTAATTCATGATTACACTCTCACACTGCAACACACACTCCAATTCATGACTACACTCTCACACTGCCATACACACTCCAATGCATAACTACACTCTCCCACACTACCACACACACTCCAATGCATGACTACACTCTCACATTGCCACACACAGACTCCAACACATGACTACACTCTCACACACTACCACACACACTCTCACAGCCTCATTAATCACCACACTCTAGCACACACCAAAAGTACTCACTTTCCCAGGCATTTACACCTCCAAGCATTTCCACACTCTCCCATACCTCCTCCACTCCAACACCTAACATATATGCACACACTATCCACACTAGCATACATACACCCACACTCGCACCGCCCCCTACTTTCACACTCCACATCCCCCACCCCCCACCCAACACATGGACCCACTCCGACATGCACCCACCCATCCACATCACACACTCTCATACCTGCACACTCTACACTCCCTCCCACAGACCCTCACACACTCCAGCACCCTCTCACACGCCCACAAACGCTCCAGCACTTCGGTACTTCTCGCACACTCCCATAAACACTCCCAGACTCTCACACTTTCATATCTCACACTCCAACACACACTGCCACACACACACTTCCACATTCCCAAAATCTCACACACTCCAAAGATATATATTGTAACACACTCCAACGCTTGAACTAAACCACACCTTTACATACTCCCACACATCCACGCCGTCTACACTCACATACATACTCCTACACTTTCACACTCACACTCACAAAACACACTCCACCTACCCCTACAACATCTCACACCTCGACCCTCACACATTTCCTCACACACTCCCACTCTCACATCCTCAGATACTCCGATACACTCTCATGCACCCTAATACACCTCTACAAAAACGCCCACAATCCAACCATTAAAACACTACCACACACAAACTTAAACACTGAGACATATTCCTACAACATAATACTAAACTCCCACACACCCACACACTCTCAAACTCACTCACACACCATAAGACACACCTACACTTGTACACACAGACATTAAGACATTCCTACACACACGCTCACACTCAACCTCACACATTCTTCCACACACACACACACACACTCACTCACTCACTCACTCACTCACACACACAACGCACCCACTCCCACACACACTCACCCACTACCACACACAACCTTAAAGCATGAATATACCAACCCAATTTGGCATTACTCGACTAGGCTAATAACCGCTACGAGATAGATGCGGTGTATTGAGAATAGATCGCCCGCTCTCTACATCTCCTAATTGGGCCTACGCAAAAGTTGCTAGTCAGCACGCCTGTATAGATTTATCTTCCCATTAAACAGCTGTCATTTTATTGGTCTGCACTTTCAGTCTATGAATTTCAAATTTGCTTGAAAAGCAAAACAATAACCAAAATGAAACAGAAAAAGAAACACAAAAATGGCCCACTCAACCTGACATACAGTTGTTGTAGATTAGTTGTGCTCAAGGTTCGACACGCCCTGCCAATTGGTCTGTTTATAATGTTGTTGAAGGCTAACAAGTAAAGATAAAGGTTGCCGTCGGGGATAAAGATAACTCTTCGTCGACTAAGCCGCAGCCTATGTGAGGGGCGGCGTGGCCAATTTCCTTCGTCAGGAACATATTTACAGACTGCTGGATTATTTTCTGTCCGTCCATGATTTCGAACCCTGGCACGGTGTAATCACAGTCTTAGCAAGCCAGTTCACTGTCGACAAGGCTACACACTCTACCATGAATAACTCTACTCTTTTGTGGCCTCTGCAAAGGACGTTAAATGGCCGATTGCAAAAGCTTTCCTCAAATTGCGAGCCTGCTGATGAAGGTCGACCTGGGTCTTGGAGGCTGTATTGCTATGCCTGGCTTCATCTGCACGTTTCTCACTAGTGCGGGGGAGTACATCGATCACTCAACTCGTTAGCCAGACTGCAATGTAAACAACTCGTTTCCTGGAGAACTGCGTGGAAGTGAGATGTGGGAAGGATGGGGAGTGGAGGGAAGGTCTTGGCCAGTAAATTTTGCCTGAAACTGACTAGCATGTCCTTCTTCTTCTTCTTCTGCGTACACAGTCAGACAGTAACCATTATGTTCTCGAAAAAAGCGGCGGTCATCCTGAGACTCTCGCCACTACCATAGAGCTTGTCTTGCAGTTCCACTGGCAATGGCCACATCTGCTCTCTCTGATCCTCGTATGTCGGGCAGTTCTGCAGCAGATGTTCAGTGGTCATTTTACCAGTACCGCACGGGCATTCGTTGGTACACCCTATCTTCAATTTGTTGAATAGGTGGTACCTCAGTCTGTTGTGGCCAGTGCGAAGTCTGAAGACAACGACCTGCTCTCTTCGGTTCAACTGGTAATAGTCATCGTTTTTGGTGTAACCAGTATGTTCGGTTTCCCATTTGGACATGTATCTGGCTTTGATAAGCCGTTTTGACTCTTCGTACGTCATACTGGTATCTGTTTGTGGTAGCCTTGCACCTTCTTTTGCCAGTCTGTCTGCCTCCTCGTTGCCTTGGATGTTGCAGTGTGACGGAACCCACTGTACCACTACCCTTTTTGGTGCGGACTGCTGGCACAGTTTGCAGAGTGCTGCTCTTAAGTCATTAAGCTCAGTGTTTTTCTGGCTTTTTAGCGCTGTGACTACTTCGAGAGCATCTGTCAGCAGGACTATATGGCTCTCATTTTCACTGTGTGTTACCATTTCTTCCACTGCCGCCCTCAGTGCCTCTGCCTCTGCTCTGAAATTGCTTGTGTACTTACCAGTAGCGAATGACAGTGTTATTTTTCTGCCATTTGGTAGGTTCAGGAATGCTCCTGCCCCTCCGTTCTGTGTAGTGTTTGTTACAGAACCGTCGGTGTATGCATGGGTCCAGTCCATGCTTGGGTAGCTTTTCGTTATGAAGCTTAGGGTAGTGTCTCTCCTTTCTTTTTCACTCTGGCAGTTTTTGTTTGCAATACCTGGTATATTTTCTACCACCTCTGGAAATATATCCTGCCTCCAAGTAGGTTTTCGTACAGTAGTGATGGGTTTTGGTGTTGTTAGTGCGTTTATGGGATCTTCGTGCATCTTTGCTTTGGCTATTTCTGCAAAGTTTCTCCGCTTTAGTTTCCCATTTTCCAAATTGTTTAGTCTCTGGTACATTGGATGGTCCGTCAGTCTTCTGAGTTTCTCTGACTGCAGCTGGGCTCTGCAGTCTCTTCTATCGGTCATGGATTGCAGTTTTGTAATCTTTTCAAGTTCTACAATTGGCGTTGACTTCATGCCACCTGTTATAATTCTCATGGCTTGGTTTTGAAGTTTGTTAACTTTATCGAAGTTCGCCTTCGCTGCGGTTGTCCATGCCGCAATGCCAAACTCGAGAACTGGTCTCACTCTTCCAGTGTACAGTTTCTTTAGTATGCCTTCGTCTGCTCCCCAGCTTGTGCCAGCAAGTTTCCTCATGATCGCCATTCTTTCTCTGGCTTTCATTCGGTTTCTCTCAATCTGACTTTTCCATGTCATGCGCCGATCAAATGTGACTCCCAGATAGGTTGGGTTGTCGTTTGGCTCCAGGATTTTGCCATTTAGCCTTAATTTGGTACTTTGGGGTTTTAATGAGAGCGAGAATATTGTGCACGTGGTTTTCTCCTCGTTTATTTTGACCAGCCATGAGTTCGCCCATTCTTCCAGCGATGTTAGGGCCGTCTGCATCCGATTTCTTGCTATAGTGAGATTCTTTTCAGAGGTCCACATAGCCAGATCGTCTGCAAACATTGAGCTATGGACTCTTCTTGGTATATTCTCTGTAATATCGTTTATATATACCAGGAAGAGTGTGGGTGACAATACTCCCCCTTGGGGTACTCCCTGCTCGAGTGTCACCTTTTTGCTCATCTGCCCTTGTACTTGGACTCTGGCCGTTCTTTGTTTGAGGTAGTGGTTGATCCACTTGTACATCTTCCCACAGACATCACTTCTTCTTAGCTTGACTCTAAGTCCATCCTTCCAGACTTTGTCAAATGCCTTTTCCAGATCCACCCAAACAGCTACTGTGTGTTTCTGTGCCTGGTAGGCATCTTCTATCTCCTGGGCTATGAGGATGACCTGGTCCTCAGTGGATCTGTGCTGTCTAAAGCCGGCTTGCTGTGGAATTAGTATTCGTTTTTCTTCCAGATGCCACATCAGTCTGGTGTTTATCATCCGTTCCATCAGCTTGCCAACACAGCTCAGTAGGCTTATGGGCCTGTATCCATTTGGATCTGTTTTGTCCTTCCCTGTTTTTGGTACTGGTACCAGTATTGCATCTTTCCATGCCTGGGGTACAATACCCCTTTTCCAGCTTTGGTTCAGGACTGATAGTAGTTTCTTCTTCGCTGTTTGGCCCAGCCCCATCAGCATTTCGTTTGTTATCCCGTCTTTTCCGGGAGATTTCCTTTTCTTTAGTGTACTCATAGCCTCTTCCATTTCGCGCATTGTTAGTTTGGCAATCATGTGCTCTTCAGGAGCCGTATTTATGTTTTCGTGTCCCTTTAGCTCTTCGCTAATGTCTGTATGCTTATCTGCAGGGACCTCGATGTGGTTTGCTCTGGCATAGTGATCGACAAAGGCGTTTGCGGCTTTCTTACCTGTGATCAAGTTCTCGCCCTCCTTGATAGTAATTTGTTTATTTGACGGGGTTTCGTCGTTCATGGCTCTGACTAGCTTCCATAGCTTGTTCCCGTCTTTGTCCAGGTTCAGACTTTCCGTTTTATTTTTCCAACTTTCTCTTGCTGTTTGCTTGAGAGTGTGTTTGTACTCGTTCTGCCATGTTCCTAGCATTTGTTACTGCATCTTCCACTTTCTGTAACTCATCATTCCAGTAGGGCTTATAGTTTTTTCTAGCTCCTCTTGGGATGGTTTCAGTGGCGGCTTGCATTATTGCCTTGCTTAGGCTCTCCACCATGGGCTTCATTTTGGTGTTTCGTGTGTTGATGGTTTCACACAGCCCATCTGTCAGGATTGCAAATCTGTCCCAGTCGGCTCGTTTGTAATTCCAACGTGGGAGCGGTTTTGTTTCCTGTGGGCTTACTTCCATGTCAATGGTTAGCCTGATCGGCCTGTGGTCGCTACCTGCCAGTTGGTTCAGCACCTGGCGGTCTATTTTATAGTGTATGTCCTGTGTGGAGAAGGCCAAATCTGGAGTCGAGGTGGTATGCCATGTTCTTGAATAGAAGCTAGGGCTATCCTCCGGCCTATTGATTAGGGAGAGATTTGCATCTATCTCCCAATCTTCCACTTCGTCACCTCTACTGTCTGTGTCAGAGTATCCCCATCTCTCCGAGTGGCTGTTGAAATCTCCAACTACTATGCAGTTGGAGTCTCTGACCTCCATACTCGAGAGCGATAGGTCTCTGTTTGGTGGTCCGTACAGATTGAAAATGCGGAGTTTCGTCTCTTGAGCCATTATGTCAACTCCTACAATTTCTGCTTGTCCGGTGTGATTGACAGGTACCGCGCTACTCGGTATGCTGTTTCTGGTCAGTATCAGGACCCCTCCTTTGTGGCCTTCTCTATCTAGACGGAAGGTCTGGTATCCTCTGATTGAGAATTTATGGTTATTGTTGAGGTGCGTTTCCTACTAGCATGTCCAATAAGTATATTTCTCCTGAAACTGACTAGCATGTCCAATCAGTATATTTTTCCTGAAACTGACTAGCATGTCCAATCAGTATACTTTTCCTGAAACTGACTAGCATGTCCAATCAGTATATTTTGCCTGACCTTGACTAGCACGTCTTTTCAATATATTTTGCTTGACCCTGACTAGCATGTCATATCAGTATATTTTGCCTGATCCTGACTAGCATGTCCAATCAGAATATTTTGCCTAACCCTGCACACAATTGGAAACACCATCGCAGAGAGTGACACCAAAATGCAAAATATGACTTCCGATGTCAAAATATGAAATTGCTGGGCAATATTTTTGCACAGCGACAGAAATTTAATATTTAAAACAAATAAATATCCCAGTTTTTTCGTTATAACTACATTGCCGAAGACAGATGTGTCGGACTGTGAGGTGCAAATATCGTAGTCAAACTGTAATCTAGCGGCACAACGCATTCCGTTCTACGGACTACATCCTGCTACTCGTAAAGCCCTGTTCAGGTCTTGGAGATTGAGAACGAACGCAGAAGAAGAAGTTATAACCACAAAAACGGTTATCGTAAACTCAGCTAACAAGTACTTTTAAATATTCCAAAATATACAAAATACATGCATATCAATTTACCAATATACCTAGTACACATTGTACAGTTTACAATACATGCATATCAATTTACCAATATACCTAGTACACATTGTACAGTTTACAATACATGCATATCAATTTACCAATATACCTAGTACACATTGTACAGTTTACAATACATGCATATCAATTTACCAATATACCTAGTACACATTGTACAGTTTACAATACATGCATATCAATTTACCAATATACCTCGTACACATTGTATAGTTTACAATACATGCATATCAATTTACCAATATACCTCGTACACATTGTACAGTTTGCAATACATGCATATCAATTTACCAATATACCTAGTACACATTGTACAGTTTACAATACATGCATATCAATTTACCAATATACCTAGTACACATTGTACAGTTTACAATACATGCATATCAATTTACCAATATACCTCGTACACATTGTACAGTTTACAATACATGCATATCAATTTACCAATATACCTAGTACACATTGTACAGTTTACAATACATGCATATCAATTTACCAATATACCTCGTACACATTGTTCAGTTTACAATACATGCATATCAATTTACCAATATACCTCGTACACATTGTTCAGTTTACAATACATGCATATCAATTTACCAATATACCTCGTACACATTGTTCAGTTTACAATACATGCATATCAATTTACCAATATACCTAGTACACATTGTACAGTTTACAATACATGCATATCAATTTACCAATATACCTCGTACACATTGTACAGTTTACATGCAGCACACAATAGCTGTAAAAACTTGCTGCATTCCCGTCTTTGCATCAACTGAATAGCACCAAATGGTTGCATAATCAGGAGGGATGACAAGATTAGATAGCCATAAGAGAAGCAGCCTTGTTCAAGTCAAGAGTTTCATATATGTCCATGGGGAAGGCGTGGGCTAGTGGTTAAGTGACACGGCTCCCAAAACGAAGGTGATGGATTCAATCCTCATCACAGCACCGGCCGTTACCCCGGGTAAGCAAACCCTTAGAAAATGCAGGCGGAAGCAGACCCTTGCATCAAATGCATGCTGAATTCGAATGCACTGAGCCGGTAGGAGCAACATTAAAACTACAGTGCAAAGCACACCACCTTGTGGAATAGATAAATAAGGCAATCGCCAAACAAAAAATTTATATATCTGCATATAATCAGCACTATGTCAATGATGCCAGCAGTCCGCACACCGGAGAGTCGTAGCATAGTGAACCATATCCCACTGTAACATTCATGGCAACGAGGGGGCAAACAGACTGGTGAAAGAAGGTGGAAGGTCACCACAACCATATTTCAGTGAGACCTACAAATAGGTTTATTAGAGATAGATGCATGGACAAATTGGAAACAGAGCATACTGATATCATGCTTATTACCAGTCCAACAGAAGAGAGCAGGTGGTGGTCTTCGCACAGGCTACAACAAACAGATACCATATATTCAATAAATTGAAGACATGTGCTACTGACAAATGCATATGTGGTACTGGGAAAACGACCCATTAACATATGCTGCAAATTTTCAGACATACGAGGACCAGAGAAAGTACACGTGGCCATCACCAGTGCCAACACTAGACAAGCTCTATGACAGTGTCGATAACCTCAGAATGACCGCTGCTTTCTGTAAACATGTTCAAGTCGATGTCTGAAAGCGTACGGAGAAGAAGAAGAAGAAGAAGAAGAAGAAAAAGAAGAAGAAGAAGAATATCAAGACGAAGAAGAAGAAGAAGAAGAAGAAGAAGAAGAAGAAGAAGAAGAAGAAGAAGAAGAAGAAGAAGAAGAATATCGAGAAGTAGAAGAATATCGAGAAGAAGAAGAAGAAGAAGAAGAAGAAGAAGAAGAAGAAGAAGAAGAAGAAGAAGAAGAAGAAGAAGAAGAAGAAGAAGAAGAAGAAGAATATCGAGAAGTAGAAGAATATCGAGAAGAAGAAGAAGAAGAAGAAGAAGAAGAAGAAGAAGAAGAAGAATAAGAAGAAGAAATCTGCTACTCAAAACGAGTTACAAGATTCCATTCCACCCCTTCCCCCCCCTCCCCCCCCCCCCCCCCCCCCCAAGCTGAATGGAACTTCCTAGAATCTCTCCCCAACCATCTCACTAAAGACTACAATTATTTCTCACGATCTGCGTGTTTGATTTCATGTGAGATGAGTTTTTTTTCAAAGATGAATCTGACAAAAACATATGAGACAGTCAAGGCTTTCCGATCTGGCCATTGTATCACTAGAAAGTGATTTGGTTCAATATATGTATATCGATGAGGTGATTGACACGTTTCAGACTTTGAATGACATCAACGGAAAGTTCTGATTTGTTCGAGTTAAATGTAAGTTGTATATTAATTGATATAATATAAACCGACTTGCAGAAAATAGTAAACACGGAAGATCAGCCAAATGAAAATAAAAGCCTTAGTTTAAATAAAGGAAATCGAAGGTGATAGTAGTGACTAAGAAACCAGACTCTCCAAAATGCTGGGTCAAAGTGATTGGGACCGAATTGAGACAAGTTAACACGTTTAAATACCTGAGCACATACATAACATCAGATAGAAGATGCAATTACGAAATGTAATGTAGAATAGACCAATCAAAATTGATCTTCGTGACCAAGAAGTGAATATTGTGTAACAAAACTTAGTCGTTGGAACATTATTATTTTTTTTTTTTTGCGTTTGCCTTATATCTCTTATCCCTAGGGCGGTGTGTGTTGCCCTGTGGTTTTATTTTGCGCCTGTCGGCCCAGTGCATCCGACTTCAGCATTCATTTTATGTAAGGGTCTGCTTCCTCCTGCATTTTCTAAGGGTTTACTTCCCCAGGGTAACGGCCGGTGCTGTGATAGGGATCGAACCCAGCACCTTCGGGTTGTGAGCCGTAACACTCAACCACTAGGCTACGCCGTCACCGTCGTTGGAATGTTCTTGGATGCTACGTGCAACAGATATTTAATTAAAGGCTGCTAAGCGAGAAATATCTAGAACAGCAGCAAACACTGTATCATGTGTTTGTGGATTTTAAAAAGGCGTTGATAGGGTATGGCATCAAGCGCTTTGGGCAACCATGAGGATGTGTACTATCAACGGAAAATTATAACGGTCCTTGAACACCTGTATGCATCTTCAACCTGTACGGACCACCAAACAAAAACCTGTCGCTCTCGAGTATCGAAGTCAAAGACTCCAACTGCATAGTAGCTGGAGACTTCAACAGCCACTCGGAGAGAAAGGGATACTCGGACACAGACAGCAGAGGTGACGAAGTGGAAGATTGGGAGACACAAATCTCTATCTAATCAATAGGCCGGGGGATAGCCCTAGCTTATATTCTAGAACATGGCATACCACCTCTACTCCAGACTTGGCCTTTTCCAAGGTGAACATTAACCACAAAATAGACCGCCAGGTGCTAAACCAATTGGCAGGTAGCAACCACAGGCCAATTAGGCTAGAAGTTAATATGAAAGTAGGCCCACGGGAAACAAAACCTCTCCCACGTTGGAATTACAAACGAGCCGACTGGGACAGATTTGCAAGCCTGACATATGGGCTGTGTGAAATCATCAACACACGAAATAACAAAATGAAGCCCATGGTGGAAAGCCTAAGCAAAGTTATAATGCAAGCTGTCACTGAAACCATCCCAAGAATGGCAAGGAAAAATTATAAGCCCTATTGGAATGATGAATTGCAGAAAGTGAAAGACGAAGTCACAAATGCTAGGAACATGGCAGAGAGAGAACAATCTATGGAGGCAAATATCGCCCTCAAAGACACCACGGCGAAATACAAAAACACTCGAAACCAAACAACAAGAGAAAGCTGGAAAAACACAACAGAAAGCCTAAATTTAGACAAAGAAGGGAACAAACTATGGAAGTTAGTCAGAGCCATGAATGACGAAACTCCATCAAACAAACAAATTACCATCACGCAGGGTGACAACATGCTCACTGGAAAAAAAAGGAGCAAACGCCTTTGTTGAACATTATGCCAGAGCAAACCACATTGATGTCCCTGCAGATAGGCATAAATAAATTAGTGGAGGGCAAAAGGGGCACGACAACATCAATATGGCACCAGAAGAGCATATGATGGCAAAACTAACAATGAATGAAATGGAAAAGGCCATGAGAAAGTTCAAGAAAAGTAAATCTCCCGGACAAGACGGGATAACAATCGAAATGCAGATGGGGCTGGGTCAAACAGCAACGCAGAAATTACTATCAGTCCTGAACCAAAGCTAGAAAAGGAGTATTTTACCCCAGGCATGGAAAGACGCAGTACTTGTACCAGTACCAAAGAAAGGAAGATACTTAGCTGGGATGCAGTCAAAAGGGTCTCACCCTGGGGGCCACTCTTCCCCTTCTCTCTCTTCTCACCTCACTCTGTTTCATTTGACTCTGTCCTACAGTCACACTCTTGCACAACTTTCACACGCGCCCTCGTGGTAAAGCCCTAACATTGCACTTTGGTTGGGCTAGCTTCTGAGGGCGCACAAACCTAGCATAGGTACATACAGATGCACACATGCATCCAAGCACTGATTTATAAGTCCTGATATCACCCAATTGACTACGGTCTGGGGTGGAAAATGGCGCGCCTCCGCCCGTAGAAACTAGTGAGGCAAACATCTGAGCAAAAAAAAAAAAAAAAAAAAGAAAGGAAAAGATAAAACAGATCCAAATGGATACAGGCCTATCGGCCTACTGAGCTGTGTAGGCAAACTGATGGAACGTATGATAAATTCCAGACTGATGTCGCATCTGGAAGACAAACACATACTAATTCCACAGCAAGCCGGCTTTAGACAGCACAGATCCACTGAGGATCAGGTCACCCTTATAGCCCAGGAAATAGAAGATGCCTACCAGGAGCAAAAACACACAGTAGCGGTTTGGGTGACCTAGAAAAGGCATTTGACAAAGTCTGGAAAGAGGGACTTAAAGTCAAGCTACGAAGAAGTGAAGTTTGTAGGGAAATGTACAAATGGATCAGCCACTACCTCAAAAACAGAACAGCCAGAGTTCAAGTACAAGGGCAGATGAGCAAAAAGGTGAAACTTGAGCAGGGAGTACACTAAGGGGAAGTACTGTCACCCACACTCTTCCTGGTGTATATAAATAACATAACAGATAATATTCCAAGAAGAGTCCATAGCTCAATGTTTGCAGACGATCTGGCTATGTGGACCTCTGAAAAGAATCTCACCATAGCAAGTAATCGGATGCAGGAGGCCCTAACATCGCTGGAATAGTGGGCGAACTCATGCCTGGTCAAAATAAACGAGAAAAAAACAACATGTTCGATATTCTCGTTTCAAACAAACCCCAAAACACCAAATTAAGTCTTAACGGTAAATAGCTGCAGCCAAACGACAACCCAAACTACATGGGAGTCACATTTGATCGGCGCATGACACGGAAAAGTCAGATCGAGAGAAACCAAATGAGAGCCAGATAAAAAAAAGGCAATCATGAGAAAACTTGCTGGCACAAGCTGGGGAGCAGACGAAAGTATACTAAAAAAACTGTACACTGGAAAGTGAGACCAGTTCTCGAGTATGGCATTGCGGCACGGAAAACAGCAGTAAAGTCGAACTTCGATACAATTAGCAAACTCCAAAAACCAAGCCATGAGAGTTATAACAGGAGGCATGAAGTCAACGCCAATTGTACAACTTGAAAAGATTACAAAACTGCAATCCATGACCGACAGAAGAGACTGCAGAGCCCAGCAGCAAGAAGAGAAACTGAGAAGACTGACTGACCATCCAATGCTTCAGAGACTAAACAATTTCGGAAATGGGAAACTAAAGCGGAGAAACTTTGCAGAAATAGCCAAAGCATAGATGCACGAAGACCCCATGAACGCACTAACAACACCAAAGCCCATCCCTACTGTACGAAAACCTACCTGGAACAGCAGCATATTGTAACAGTTCCCGCCGGAGGAAGGGGAGTTTAGGATGCCTGAACATGTTAAAGCTTAAAGCTACATGAATGCATGTCAAGGTCACTCACTATCTCAGCAAAGGAGAACAGAGTTGGGTTAAGGAATGTGGACAGGTAGAAACTGACCACTGGCCTTCCGATTTTGGTAGGAGGAGATTGATTGACAGACGAAATTGGCAACGGGGCTTGCTGCGAGAGAATGAGTGACAGGTGTGCAAAGTGTTTCGTTCCAATTGGAATTGAAGATGACCATACCTGAGATCGATTGGTCAAGCTCTGGCCTTGCTTGAGGATATATAACTCGAGACAAAGTTTAGCTCAGGGGCTGGATGAGAGATGGAGAGGCTAGATAGAGAGAGGCTGTATGGGAGAGAGAGAGAGACTGAATGTGGATAGTATGTTTAACTCACCGACTTAGATAGAGGAGCGATTGGTAGACTGATGGACGAATGTTTAGTGATAGAACAGGATCGCTCAAATAGGTGTGTGAGTTTTGCATTAATGGATAATCTGAAAGTGTGTTTGTAAGCAAGGACACATTGTGAGCGAGCTATGTCGAGATCGCCCGCCTGAGGGGATTTCAGTGAGGAAGAGTATTTGATAAGGTGTGTTGAAGACGCAGTTAAGGCGATGTGTGTGTGATGTCATTGCAAGGCAATAGAACTGGGTTTTTAGATAGTTGGGAATTCCATCAATAGCTAATGCTTACAATTCCCGTTTTAGTACAATGTTTAGTTAAGATATGTATTATATTGTGTTTGTAATTTCTCTACTCATTCTATGCTATGAGTATGATTTAATAAATATGTCACCTGCTGTTTGATATGTCATTTACTGAGTATGGTCATGATGATGTGGATGAGTGTGAGAATGTTCTAAGTTAGATCACGGCCAAGGCAAACAGTGGGATCTGCTACACGTTATTATTATTTTGGTGCCGTGACCAGGATAGTCGTGGTAGATTTATAAATATAGTGCGTGTGTAGCTATAGATCTTGATTTGCATGTTTAACCCAAGTGTCGCAGTTAAATATAACTTGTGTGTGTAGTTAGGAATAGAGGAGTAGCTAGTGGTTAGAGTGTTAGTTACCATAGACAGCTTTTCCAATCATCTGACTGGTAAGTATGACATTTTTCTTCCACCCATTGTTTTATTATTGACAAGACTTTGTGCGTACTTGACAGTCTTATACATTTTGTGGTGGGCCAGACGGGTTTATTCAATATGTCGAGGTTGGACAATGTTAAACAATGTTATCATTGTCTAGCTTTTGGACATTTGTCTATCGGATGCCCTAATATTCATCGGAATATTAACAGTTCCTGGAGAAGAGGAGGACTGTTTGTCAAAAACAAGCCTTTCATGGCACGAGCTACAGTCAGCGATAAGTTGAAGGACAAAAGTCAACTACAAAACCAGCTAAGAGAACTAACAAGCAGAGTTATTCGGCTGGAAAGACAGGAAAACGACCTCCAATGGAAGCTGCGACAGCTGTTGCAACAGTTTGATAACGGAGCTTTCAAACCAGCTAGGAAGGAGAGAAGGAGTCAAGAAATCACAGGAGTAAACACGGCCCAGTATTTTGGAAGGGGACAGAGTGGTAGGAAAGTGAGTAGGAAGCCCGTACAACTTCCACATTCCGATCCGTGGAGGGACAGAGGTGGAAATCTCAGGACGCACGTGTGTGGTCGACTGGAAAGAGGTGTCGAAAAGGGGAGGAGTGTGACCCAGGTGGAGAGGCCAAGTCAAGTGAGAGGAGGAGGAATGGTTGGGCAGAAGTTTGAATCGGGCAGATTCTTAGCCCACAAGAGGCCTTTTGTACGGTTACAGATGGAGAGGCAGGACAGGAGCTATCAAAGAGACTTTGAGCACGAGGCGGATGGACAGAAAGAAAGAGATACAGGTTTTGTGTATCCAGAAAAGTTAGGGACGAAGGGCAGGTTACGCAATGCAAACGAAACAAACGTTCGCTCAGAGGTCCAGATAAAATGTTACCGCATCGGACAGTGTAGGCCGAGAATTCAGGAAGAGGGTATTACGTCGATTAACATGGTCGGGCGTGCTGAAAGGAGCCAAGTTTACCAGGACGTCAAGCCTGGTAGAACATTAGTTAAAGTCGACGAAGAATCGAACAAGGAAATAGTCAGAGATTCGTCAGATAAAGAGGAAAGGAGAGGAGGAGGAATGGTGGCAGGACCAGCTATGGTTTCGTGCCCACCCAAGCCAGGTTATAGCCATGCAGGAGAAGTGGTTGAACAGACCGAAAGAAGGGACAACCCTTCGGTCACCGAGGAAGGAAGTGGGAATGACGCACAGTTGGAATGTGAAACGGACGCACCGGTTAAGAATACTCGTGCAGCCAACAAAGGAGGAACAGAGTTTCTAAGGAAAACGAAGAAAAGGGAAAGACAGGTTAACCACAGCCAGGACAGCGAACCAGTCATCGAAGCAAAGATGAAAAGATCTCAGTTCGAGATAAGCCAACAGTCAAACGAACAGTGTGAAAAGTCTTTCCCACAAATAGTGAATACAGATGGACGGAAGGCTGAAGTAGCGGACGATGTAAGTGTACGCAACACTACCAGAGAACCGGTGGGTACGAACCAAACAACCGTGAAACAAACAGACCAGACGATGGGCGTTTTACAGGAGGAAATCGCGCAGCAATCAGAGACAGCTGATGGGGCAGCGCATAGTCTGGTTAAAATAAGCAGTAGTGATAAGGAACGGTTGATGCAATGTTTACTGACGCTAGCCAAAAACATGGAAATCAGAAATGGAATTAGGTAAAGTCGTGTGGAGTACTTACACACATGGGCTATCATGTGAAACTCCAGTTAACGTATGCATTTGCATAAAATTTGTTTCATCTACCGTTATCCTTGGGAAACGGAGATTTGGATAATTAGGGGGTAGGGTATAGAGATGGAGGAATGGCCAGATGTTAAAAATTCCTTTGAATTCGTTGTCTCAAGTAAACGCCAGACAATGAGCGTACCACGGACGGTCAGTCTGCAGCTAGACTGACCGAGATCAAAGGGACATTTCCGACCAGAGAAACGGACAGAACGAACAAGAGACGCAGGATAGCTGGATGCGACAGGTAATGATTACGTGACGCAAGGTAACACGTGGACGCGATGCTTCGGTTAATATCTGACCAGGTAGCTTTGATGCGGGGAATTTGGGGAAACAACGGTGAAATAGTTAGATCACAACACTCGGTTTTGATTCCTCGGGACAAAGACTGCACCTGGACTAGTAGGGTTACAGCATGACGTAATTCGACAGGTGGACGATTCGGTTTTTGACTTTTGACTCAGACATAGTTTAGTATCTGATTAAGTTAGAACTTAGTCATAGTTTAGTGACATAGTTTAGTATCTGATTTAGTGACATAGTTTAGTATCTGATTAAATTAGAACTTAGTCATAGTTTAGTGACATAGTTTAGTATCTGATTAAGTTACAACTTAGTCATAGTTTAGGGACATAGTTTAGTACCTGATTAAGTTAGAACTTAGTCATAGTTTAGTATCTTTTGAAGGGGGCATTAACAGGTGCTCATCTGTGGGGCACGAGCAGGAGTGAAGGTTGATGGCATTTGATCATGTTTTTGTGTGCAAATATTTTGACATTTGCATTTGGTGTTTGGGTTTTGACTAATGGTATTACTTGCATTTTTAGTGGGTTGTATGGTCGATATAGTATGCATTGAATTTTTCTTTATTTTGTTGTTGTTTTTTTTTGTTGTTGTTGAATCATCATGTTTACAGGTATTTGATACAGGTTAATTAGGTGATCTACAGAGCAGTATATCTCATCCAGACTGTAGGCCTCCGCAAGCACAAGTCACCACGAGTTCCAGAATCACATGTATGTGGAGTCTTTGCAGAGAAGACTACATTGATCAGAAGTTTTAATATTGACTATGACATATGTTGTCAAATATCGTTTTTGTGGGAAACATAAAGAATTTTGCTGTTTTCTTTGAGAGGGGATAGCTGTCAAGAGAGACAATGATAACTAGCCTGAGGATAACCCACGTAAATTCGTGGCCTCACAGGAGTTAGTATGAAGTGAATCGTCGGCCAGGCGTGTAATGAGACCGCCTGAGAAAATTGACCTGAACTGGTCGAGTGTAACAATGAAGGTTCGTGTCCTTAGAGGAAGGCACGGGAAACAGGGCGAGGTATGTTGACCTCAAATGAGTAAGGAGAATTCCTTAAGGTGTTTCTGTTTTGATGAGTTCAAGGTCCCGCAGGGACAGACTTTGGTGTATTTGACTGCAAAACGATGTAAAAGTGGTGGTTTGTGTTGTAAAAACGCCCAGCCACAGTGTTTTTCTTCTGCTTGTATTGATTGTGTATGTATTACAAAAAGTTTATATGTATCAAATGACATGTCTTTTTATGCATGTACGATGTGAGTGAAGTTGTAAACAGGAGTAGGGTTTACATTTTGGATAGTAGAGACGAAAATGGTGGTCATTTGCCAGATGAAAAAAATGACCATCCATGTTTCGGTCTGTAGTTTAGGGAGGTAAAGTAACAGTTCCCGCCGGAGCAAGGGGAGTTTAGGATGCCTGAACATGTTAAAGCTTAAAGCTACATGAATGCATGTCAAGGTCACTCACTATCTCAGCAAAGGAGAACAGAGTTGGGTTAAGGAATGTGGACAGGTAGAAACTGACCACTGGCCTTCCGATTTTGGTAGGGGGAGATTGATTGACAGACGAAATTGGCAACGGGGCTTGCTGCGAGAGAATGAGTGACAGGTGTGCAAAGTGTTTCGTTCCAATTGGAATTGAAGATGACCATACCTGAGATCGATTGGTCAAGCTCTGGCCTTGCTTGAGGATATATAACTCGAGACAAAGTTTAGCTCAGGGGCTGGATGAGAGATGGAGACAGGCTGGATAGAGAGAGGCTGTATGGGAGAGAGAGAGACTGAATGTGGATAGTATGTTTAACTCACCGACTTAGATAGAGGAGCGATTGGTAGACTGATGGACGAATGTTTAGTGATAGAACAGGATCGCTCAAATAGGTGTGTGAGTTTTGCATTAATGGATAATCTGAAAGTGTGTTTGTAAGCAAGGACACATTGTGAGCGAGCTATGTCGAGATCGCCCGCCTGAGGGGATTTCAGTGAGGAAGAGTATTTGATAAGGTGTGTTGAAGACGCAGTTAAGGCGATGTGTGTGTGATGTCATTGCAAGGCAATAGAACTGGGTTTTTAGATAGTTGGGAATTCCATCAATAGCTAATGCTTACAATTCCCGTTTTAGTACAATGTTTAGTTAAGATATGTATTATATTGTGTTTGTAATTTCTCTACTCATTCTATGATATGAGTATGATTTAATAAATATGCCACCTGCTGTTTGATATGTCATTTACTGAGTATGGTCATGATGATGTGGATGAGTGTGAGAATGTTCTAAGTTAGATCACGGCCAAGGCAAACAGTGGGATCTGCTACAATATATTTCCAGAGGTGGTAGAAAATATACCAGGTATTGGAAACAAAACTTTCAGACTGAAAAAAGAAAGAAAAGATACAACCCTGAGGTACATAACGAAAAATTATCCTAGCATGGACTGGACCCATGCATACACCGACGGTTCTGTAAGAAACACAACACAGAACGGAGGGGCAGGGGCATTCCTGAGCCTACCAAATGGCAGAGAAATAACACTGTCATTGGCAACTTGAAAATACACAAGCCATTTCAAAGCGGAGGCAGAGGCACTGAGGGCGGCAGTGGAAGAAATGGTGACAGGTAAAAGGAATGAAAGCCATATAGTCCTGCTTACAGATGCCCTGGTCGTAGTCACAGCACTAAAAAGCCAGAAAAATACTGAACTTAATGATTTAAGAGCAGTACTCTGTCAACTAAACCAGCGGGCCGCACCAAAAAGAGTAGTGGTACAGTTGGTTCCATCCCACTGCAATATCCAAGGCAACGAGGAGGCAGACAGACTGGCAAAAGAAGGTGCAAGACTACCACAACCAGATACTAGTGTGACATACGAAGAGTCAAAACGGCTTATTAGAGCTAGATACATGACCAAATGGGAAACAGAACATACTGGTTACACAAAAACGATGCCTATTACCAGTTGAACAGAAGAGAGCAGGTCGTGGTCTTCAGACTTCGCACTGGTCACAATAGACTGAGGTACCACCTATTAAAAAAATTGAAGATAGGTGACACTGACAAATGATCGTGTGGTACCGGGAAAATGACCGCTGAGCATTTGCTGCAAAACTGCCTGACATACGAGGACCAGAGAGAGCAGATGTGGCCATCACCAGTGGCAACACTAGACAGGCTCTATGGCAGTGTCGACAGCCTCAGAATGACCGCTGCTTTTTTCGAAAAAATAAAGGTAACGTCTGGCAGCGTAAGAAGACGAAGACGAAGAAGAATAAGAAGAAAAAGAAGAAGAAGAAGAACACCTGTATGACAAGGCGTCTACCGCAGTTCTTGTGAATGGGAGGCGAGGAGACTGGTTTCGCACATCAATTGGTGTGAGACAGGGGTGTACACTCTCTCCAACTCTTTTCAATATATTACTCGAAGGAATTATGAGTGAGGCACTTGGAGGTCACGTTGGTACTGTTAAGATAGGGGGCCGAACGATTACCAACCTTCGTTTTGCATATGATCTCAACGGGTTTTCGGGTTCAGAAGCAGAACTCCAGGAATAGGTCAGAACGCTCGATAACACAGCTCTTGACTATGGTATGGAGATAAACGCTGGAAAGACACAATTAATGACCAACAACGCCACGGGCTTCAACAGCACAAGACAAGCTAACGGTCAGGAACTTGAAGTGATTGACCGTTTCAAATATCTTTGGTGGATTGTCAGTAATGAAAGATCAAAATGTGAGGTGTTGGCCAGAACAGCACAGACAATAGCGCACGGCTAAACAAAATCTGGCAAGATAAACGGTTAGCACTATGCACGAAAATCAGATTAATGCGTACATTGGTCCTGTCAATATTCCTCTATGCGTTTGAGACATGGACAGTTACAGCTGACCTTTAACGAAGGATAGAGGCCTTGGAGATGAGATGTTTCCGAAAACTTTTAAACGTCACGTACAAAGATCGAGTTACAAATGAGGAAATTCGAGATATAATTAAAACAGCAATATGGCCTTTCGAAGACCTCTTTGCAACTGTCAAAAGAAGGTAACTCACTTGGTACGGTGACATATCAAGATCAAATGGTCTTGCAAATACAATCCTCCACGGGAAGGTGCATGGCAGACGACGAAGAGGCCGGCAAAAATGAGATGGGAGGACAACATAAAAGAATGGACCAGTCTCCGACCAGAAGAGTCACAGGTAGCGGCACCTGACAGAGAGGGGTGGCGTGGGGTTGTGAGGATGTATTCATGTGTGCCCCAACAACCTCACCGGTTACGGGATGACCTGACTCGACCTGACTTGACGTGGAACCAATACTGACATATGGCAGTGAATCATGGATAATAAGCAAGCAAGCGCATATATCTTTGGAAAGCAATAGAGGTGTGGTTTTACATAAGAATGCTGCGGATCCCATGGCCTGCAAAAATAACTAATGATACAGTGCTAGAAGGAGCAGTGCATGAAAGAAGACTAATGATACAGTGCTAGAGCAGGCACAGACACAAAGACAACTTTTTGCAAGGATCAGAACAAAGCAGTCATTTTTTTCGGGCATGTTATGAGAACCGGCGATTTGGAGCACGTTGTAACAACGGGAAAGATAGCAGGAAAGAGAGACAGTGGAAGGCAAAGAGAGAAGATGGTGGACAGCCTGAGAGAATGGGACAGGCGACAATGAACAACAGAGTGTATAAACGACACACGTGATAGAATCAAGTGGAGGTCCCTGGTTGCAAACGCCAACCATCAGGACACCTGATGATGATTTGTTGCAAACCAAATACATAAACGTATCTAGTCTAACTGTCAATTTAATGTTTAACGTTAACAATTTTAAAAATTAAAATAATGTTGGAACGCGTTTATCTCGATTGAATTTTGTTTTCTTCTGATGTACTTTGTAAATTTCGGTCATGAACATACAAACATTACTTATAATTCTTTTCGGTATGGTGAATTCGAACTCTGAGGAAATCCGTGGGGGGAAGTCTGAAGTCGTGAGAAGATGAAAACAAGAGCTACATCACTGGGTGGCATTAACCGTGCTGACGTCACTGGCCCCATGAATATTTCATCGTCCCAGCTAATGAGCGTAATGCCAATGCTCATCCTATTTACTATTTTCACAAAATTGGTAGCAAGTGAGTCATAGCATACTTGACAAACATGGTATTCTTCTTCTTCTTCGTTTGTTCTCAATATCCCGTTACCAATCCCTGAACATGGCTTTGCAAGTAGCAGGATGTTGTCTGGAGAACGGAATATGTTGTGTCGTAGTTTACAGCTTGACTCCGATACTTGTACCAGTCAGTCCGACACATCCGACTTCAGTATGACATTTTTGAGTACCGGGTGAGCCTTCCCTTTTCGACCTCTTCTCCTTAGCCAGTCTGCCTGTTGCAGCCTGTTATCTAGGATTGCCGCGTTTAGGTGTAGAAGGGTCTTGGTAGCTCTGGTTTGTTGGCTCTATCGCTAGCATTCAGCTTTGGGTTTGTTGGCTCTATCGCTAGCAGTCAGCTTTGGGTGGCTGACCGCTGCAGCACACGAACGACAATGAACACCCTGAACCTAAAGCTTATCCTGGCCGGCTGGACTTACTCAATCTATTTGTTGTGTTTATCTAGAATGGGGTGGGGGTGGGGGGGGGGGGGGTGTTATTGTTGTTGTTGTTTAATTGAGTGCGTACGATTAGTTTAGTACGATTTCGCTTTTTTGTGGGCTTTGAAAATGTGATTTGTAGACAAGTTGCAGTAGCTTTCCTGACATCCCGAGCGTGCTGTGTTGTTAAAGGAAGACCATGCTATGTTTTGCTTCATCTGCGTGTTGGTAGACGTATGTTGGTACTTCTACACGAGCGTACGAGCATTGTACACTTGGTTGAATCAAATAACAGCAAGCTTAAGACATTTTCATGAAATCTAAAATAAATCATATTTGGTAAGGTATTACCGGCTTCTGAAAGAGGAGCAAGGAAATAAACACTGTAACTTGCATGGAGCGTGTTAAGTAACTGCGTAGGAGGTCTAGCTATAGGCTGGATTAATGGATCGTGTAGAAACATTAAGTCACAGACATTGCGGTCGACCCAAGCAGGTCAACGTTTGTTGACTTGGCATGTAGGTGTTGTAGATCTATGCTCCACGGGGGAATGAAAATGACTTTGATTAAGTGACTGATTGAAATAAATACGTTTTAGCCTTTTTTTTTTAGTTTCCGTGGACACTGTCACATCACTCTCTTCAGACTACTTGTTCGCCTTCCTTTTGAAGGTAAATATTAATGTGTTTTCCGAGTCGATTTTTCGTCGACAAACTGATCACCATTTACCTTTGAGTTATATTCCCCAAGCTTGGCACTTACTCTCCGACAGCACTATCTGATATGTGACTAATTTATATACAATGTGTTATGTTATGTCCAATTATATAATGTTATACCACATTCTATTAAGTTACATCACAATATGCTACGTCATGTCACATTGTATTTGGTTATGTCAAATTATTTTATGTTATGATATATTATATTAACTTATGGCAAATTATATTAAAATTATGTCGCATAATGTTATGTTATGTCACAGTATATGTTATATTATATTATTCTATGTCATGTTATATTAAGGCATATTATATTGTATTATGCCCCGTTATTTTATATAAAGTTACCTTATATTTGGTTATAATACGTTAGGTCATGTCATTTCACGTATTGTTATGCCACTTGATATTATGATACGTTATATTATTTTGCATTATGAATTAAATGACGGAATTTGTATTCAATTCACGTTATGGACCAGTCAGTTATTTTACTTAAAATGATCGCATGTTATTTCAAACAATGTTACATTATGTTATGTTATGTCTCGCGATTCAGTTTATATGTTTGCATGTAATGTTGCTATTTATGAAATCAAAGACAAAGCAGACAAATAGTACATGGACTCCGTCAGTGTTTCTCAAACATCAACGCTGTGTACTACTGGATGTTAGACATTTCTAAGTCTTACATTTTACATATACGTTTTAAAGAGTGTTACATTTTAGACGTCTGCTGTAATACTGTATGAGTAGCACAGCGCTCGGTTCTCGCTGCAGGTACAGGTTCAATTCTTCGTTATCGACACGATCAAACTGACCAACATGTATATAGGCACCTAGATTGGCTTTGCTTGGTTTGGCTTAGTTCGTTCTCAATCTGCTGCTACCAAATCCTGAAATAGCTTAAGGAGCAGAATGTAGTCCAGAGAACGGAATGCATTGTGTCGTAGTTTACAGATTGACTGCGATAATTGCATCTTTCGGTCCAACACATCCGACTTTAGCAAGCATATTTTGAGTTCCGGGTTAGCATTCCTACTTCGATCCGTTCTCTTTAGCTAGTCTGCTCTGTTGCAGTCTGTTATCCAGGATCACCGCGTAGAGGTGTAGAAGGGTCTTGGCAGCTCTGGTTCGCTGGCCCTGGCGCTAGCAGTCAGCTATAGGTCGCTGACCACTGCAGCTCATGCGCTGCTCAGCATCTTGATCTTGGTACCTAGAATACTGTCTGGAGATGAACGCCAGGAGGAGATGGGAGCCCCACCTCATGCGGAGGAGACTAACGTCGGCATAAGATCACGAATCAGGTCACGTTAGTAAGGGTCAGGTGAAATCCCCTCCACGAAGTTCACCCTGGAAGCAGGTTGTTTCATGGCAGTCTGGCTAACTGGGGATCGACGTGATCGCTTCTATAGGTAGCAATTTGTAAATGAAGCCAAGTATAGAACAACAGCCTCTAGGACATATACTAATAAACTCGGAACCTGTGAAAAGATGCTGCAATCCGACACGTTATGCCCTCTTCAGTGCGCACAAAAGAGTGATCCTACTCAAGGTGAGCAGTCAATAACAGCAACAACAACAGTAACAACAGATAACAACAAAACCTCATAACACATTCCGCACTAGTGCAATACATCCTCTAACACGTCATCTAAGATTTACCATGACGATTAAATTATGTATTTAGTACGCGCTGTTCCGTTGCTCTCTGGAATACTCTTGCGCATCTAGGCATCTGTTTTGAGCAAGTTCCACACTTTGCATCCGTAAATCATTGCTGGAATGACCATGGGATTGAAAGTCTGTGCTCTTGCCGCAGTGTCTTTCTTCTCTTGAATTATTGATTTAATGGAGGTAATAATAATAAAACACGCCCACACGGTCGCCCATCTACGCAAAATCGAGATAAACTAACTAAATATCTAGACCCGCATTGGTCAGCGTTGGAAGAGATCAGGACACATACAGAATATTGTTAGTTTGCTCGCATACGGCACATGTGCCGGACTGACGTCAAGAATAATATTACTGTGATGTGATATATAAACATATATACATATATATATATATATATATATATATATATATATATATATATATAGAGAGAGAGAGAGAGAGAGAGAGAGAGAGAGAGAGGAGTAATGCATGTATTTTCTATCGCCGCTTTACTAGAAATACTACGAATACTTAGAATCCTGGTATTCAAACAGGTAGGTGTATGCCTGATGCCAGGTAGCCGAAGATATATGGCATACGTTCTTTTATTTGTTACTTCCAGCGGTTTACTAGTCTTTGGAGGTGGTAAGTGGCATATTTAGGTATTTAATTATCTAACTAAATGTTTAACGGGCCAGCGGCTGACAGACTTGTTTTCATTCTCGATTTTATCCTGCCAATGGTTCTTTTGTGCCCACAGCGTCCACAAGGGGAAATTGGGTTTTCGTCAATCTCCGATACGACTGGAAGCTGGTTCCATCACACTTGAGACCAACTGTTGCTTGAAATATGCGGCATTAGAAACACCACCATTTCGGCTTTCGTTACTGAAAAGACAAAGATCGCCCGTCTACTAATAGTATTTTTGAAAATCCCCATACCGATCATGGTGGACGCGAAATGTGATCATGGGTAAGAGAAACACACTGATCATGGAAGAGCTGGAGAGTAATCAGGGACAGGTGATACGTATTGGTCAAGGTGTTCAATCAATCAATCAATCAAGGCCAGTCGCTCCTCTCAGTACACAGACCATCGACAACATCTTGTCACCGTACATGGTCCTGGGCTGCTCTTTCTGCCTCTCTCCAGGTGTCATTATTTCATATTAGCTCCATCTCACATTCACTTATCCACGTATCTTTTGGTCTTCATCTCTCTCTTTTTCTCAGAGGATTCCATGTAAGAGCCTGTCTGGCTATGTTACACTATACCTTGCGCAGCGTAAGTCCTTTCCAGTCCCTTTTTCTTCGCTTAATGTGTTGTTGACTCCTTCCCTAGAGTCTTCATTGCTCACCATGCCCTGCCACTTTGTGCCCATTATCCTTGGTAAGCATCTCTTCACGAAGAACTGGAGTCTATGTTATGTAATCTTAGTTCTTCTCCATGTCTCCGCTCCATGCAGCAAAACCGACTTGACACTTGCGTTGAATATTTTAATTTTGGGTAAATCTTGTTATCTCTGGATCTCCATATATTGTTTAGTGTCATGAATGTCCATGGTACTTTTCCAAATCTGATCCTTACATTTGCATCTTCATTTTATTCTTCTTCTTCTTCTTCTTCGTACGCTGTCAGACGTCAACATTAATTTACTCGAAGAAAGCAGCTGTCATCCTGAGGCTGTCGACACTGCCATAGCATAGAGCTTGTCTATTGTTGCCACTGGTGGTGGTAACATGTGCTTTCTCTGGTCCTCGTATGTCGGGCAATTTTGCAGCAGATGTTCAGCGGTATTTTTCCCTGTACCACAGGTGCATTCGTCAGTGCCACCTATCTTCAGTTTATTGAATAGATAGTACCTCAGTCTGTTGAGGCCTGTGTGGAGTCTGAAGACCACGACCTGTTCAGCTGGTAGTAGGCATCCTTTTTTGTGTAGACAGTATGTTCTGTTTCCCATTTGGCCATGCATCTGGCCCTAATAAACCTTTTGGACTCTTTGTAGGTCACACTAGAATCTGGTTGTGGCAGTCTTGTACCTTCTTTTGCCAGTCTGTCTGCCTCCTCGTTACCTTTGATATTACAGTGAGATGGAACCCACTGTACCACTACTCTTTTTGGTGCGGACTGCTGGCATAGTTGACAGAGTACTGCTCTTAAATCATTAAGTTCAAAATTTGTCTGGCTTTTTAGTGCTGTAACCATGGCCATGGCATCTGTAAACAGGACTATCTGGCTTTCATTGCTTTCGCCTGTCATGATTGCTTCTACTGCAGCCTTCAGTGCCTCTGCCTCCGCTCTGAAATTGCTTGAGAATTTTCCAGTTGCCACTGACCATGTTATTTTTCTACCATTTGGTTGGTTCAAAAATACACCTCCCCCTTCATTCTGTGTTGTGTTTGTTACATAACCGTCGGTGTATGCATGGGTCTAGTCCATGCTTGGGTAGTTTTCCACTATGTACCTCAGGGTTATGTCGCTCCTTTCTTGTTCAGTCTGGCTGTTCTTGTTTCCAATACCTGGTATATTTTCTACCACCTCCGGAATGATATGCTGCTTCCATGTGTGTTTGCGTACAGTAGGGATGGGCTCTGGTGTTGTTATGGTGTTCATAGGGTCTTCGCTCATCTTTGCTTTGGCTATTTCTGCAAAGGTATTCCGCTTTAGTTTCCCTTTGCCAAATCTATTTAGTCTATATTGCATTGTATGGTCTGTCAGTCTTCTTAGTTTCTCTGCTTCCAGCTGGGCTCTGCAGTCTCTTCTGTCGGTCATGGATTGCAGATTTGTAATCTTTTCAAGTTCTACAATTGGCGTTGACTTCATGCCTCCTGTTATAACTCTCATGGCTTGGTTTTGAAGTTTGCTAATTTTATCAAAGTTCGCCTTTGCTGCCGTTGCCCATGCCGCAATGCCATACTCGAGAACTGGTCTCACTCTTCCAGTGTACAGTTTCTTGAGTATTCTTTCGTCTGCTCCCCAGCTTGTGCCAGCAAGTTTCCTCACGATTGCCATTCTTTGTCTGGCTCTCATTCGATTTCTCTCGGTCTGACTTTTCCATGTCATGCGCCGATCAATTATGAATCATAAGTACTTTGGGTTGTCGTTAGGCCGCAGATATTTGCCGTTAAGACTTATTTTGGTGTTCTGGGATTTATTTGAAAGCGAGAATATCGTACATGATGTTTTTTCTTCCCATATTTTGAACAGCCATGATTTCGCTCACTCCTCTAACGATGTTAGGGCCTGCTGCATCCGATTCTTTGCTATGGTGAGATTTTTTTCAGAGGTCCACATAGCCAGGTTGTCTGCATACATGGAGCTGTGGACTCTTCTTGGTATATACTCTGTGATGTTGTTTATATACACCAGGAAAAGTATGGGTGACAGTACTACCCCTTAGGGTACTCCTTGCTCCAGTGTCACATTTTTGATCATCTGCCCTTGTACTTGGACTCTGGCTGTTCTATTTTCGAGGTAGTGGCTGATCCATCTGTACATTTTCCCACATACTTCACTTCTTTGTAGCTTTACTTTAAGTCCTTCTTTCCACACCTTGTCAAATGCCTTATTTAAATACACCCAAACCGCTACTGTGTGCTTTTTCTCCTGGTAAGCATCCCCTATTTCCTGGGCTATGAGAGTGATCTGGTCCTCAGTGGATCTGTGCTGTCTAAAACCTGCTTGCTGTGGAATTAATATGTGTTTTGCTTCCAGGTGCCACTTCAGTCTGGTGGCTATCATATGCTCCGTCAGTTTTCCTACACAGCTCAGTAGACTGATAGACCTGTATCCATTTGGATCTGCTACATTTTTTTCTTTGTTGGCACTGGTATAAGTATAGCATCTTTCCATGCCTGTGGTACAATTCCCCTTTTCTAGCTTTTGTTCAGGACTGAAAGTAATTTCCTCTTTGCTGTTTGGCTCAACCCCATCAGCATTTCATTTATTAACGATTGCATCTGAATTCCCTAATGTGTCTATTGTGCTGCTTAAATAGGTAAAGGTATCCACTTCCTCCAACTGCTCTCCTTTCAGCATAATTTGTTCTTTACTGTTAGTGGCGAGATTGAGGAGCTTGGTTTTCTTAATGTTGATATTCAGTCCCAGTTTGTCCGATTGTCTTTTTCACTCTATCAAGTTTCTCTTGCTTTTGACTATGACTGTGTGACAAAAGTAGCAGATGATCTGCGTAGTCCAGGTTCTCCAATTTAAACAATAGTGCCCAATGATTAACCTTTTTTGCCCTATATTGATGTCTTTTTTATCCTATCTATAGCCTACATGAACAGAAAAGATGAGAGCAGGCATCCCTGTCTCCCCCTTGTTTGCAACCCGAAGCTGTCAGTCAGCACTCCTTCATGTGCCCCTCTAGTAACTCTGTCTCTGTACATATTCTAGATGAGAGTTGTGTACTTCTCTGGGATCCCATAGTGTCTCAACAGTTGCCATATAGTAATTCGATCCAAACTGTCAATCGCCTTTTCATAGTCTGTACAGTTTGCGTATAGGGATGATTTCCATTCAATGCTGTGTTCTACTATGATGCGAAGCGTATCTATATGATCTATGCATGATCTTCCCTGGCGAAATCCTACCTGTTCGTCTGTGAGCTTTTTTGTCTACTTCAGTTTGTAAGCTGTCCAAAATGATTCTGTTGAATATATTGCCTGAAACTGACAGCAATGTAATCCATCTATAATTACTGCAATCTGCCAGGCCCCCTTCTTAGGCAGTTTATTCATATGTCCTTCTTTTCATTCTGTTGGCACTCTCTCCTCTTTCCATATCTTCTTGAATAATCCTTGCAATGTATCAGTGGCCTTATCTGTATTTGCCATTATGCCTTCTGCTGCTATTCTATCTGGTCCTGCCGCTTTCCCTTTCTTGAGTTTGGATGTGACCCTTTGGATTTATATCTTACTTGGCGGGTTGCCGTCCAAGTTCAGGGTCTCCTCTGCTGGTTGGATATTTGGCGTTTCTTGTGGTGGATATCTGTTCAGAGTTTCTTTGAAATACTCCACCCATCGTTTGTGTTGTTCCTCCGATGATGTCAATATCCTGCCTTCTCTACCTTTGATTGGTTTGTCTGTCTGTATATATATATTTGCCATTATCTTTGTTAATGAGTAGATATCTCTCCAATCGCCTCTCTCTGCTTCATCTTCTGCCGCCTGTGCCAGCGTGCCACTATATTCCCTATTATTTGTCCTTATACATGTCATAACCTTTTCGTATCTGTAAAAGTATAACTACTCTGTACTCCTGCTTTGGTGGCTCGTGTTTGGCAATTGTTGAGTATAGCTTTCCTCTTTTTCTTTTTTTCAATTTTATGTAATGTCTCTCTATTGTGATCCATTCTTTGTGTTGGTTTCTTTTGATCCCACCGTTTTTCCACATGTCTTATTCCACATCTCTTAAGTCTGGCCCCATATACTATTCATGTTCCTTTCTTCATCCTCATCTAGCTCTTGTTGTACTTGGTAACTGTTATTAAGTTTAAGCTAAATTATGTCTTCTGTTTCTGTTCTTGTAATAAGTGCACGTAATATCTTGTTCTCCTTGCACCCTGTACTGGGTACTTTTGTTTAGTTTAAACTGCAAAATCCCTAGCAACATGCGGTGGTCTGATGCTACATCTGCACCTCGCTTTACTCTTACATCTAGAAGTGTACTTCTGAAGGCGTGACTGACACAGATGTGATCAATCTGATTTTCCGTCACATTGTCTAGAGACCGCCATGTGACCTTGTGTACCTCATTATGTGGAAACATGCTTCCCCCTATTATCATTTTGTGTAGTGCACATAGCTCTACAAACATTTCTCCATTTTCGTTCATCTGTCCCATTCGATGTCTTCCCATAATCTGTTCGTAACCTAGGTTACAGTCAAAGTGGGAGCAAACAACCTAGGTTACGATCAAGGTGTTAGCGAAGAGTATTTAGGGTCATGTTTAGTTTAGTTTAGTCGAACAATTAACATCATTGCACATTTTAACCTATAAGTGCTCTGTTCTTCTCCATATTGGTAGAGAATCTCAGCACAAGGCTGAGGATCGCCTATAGTTTGGATAGAATTTTAACATAATTTTGACTTTGCCCGGACAGTAGCCGTTAAGCCTCCTCTTTTCGATTTTCAAATTATGTTGTAGTTGCTTAGATGTTAGCTTCACTAGTTTCTACTGGCGGAGGCGCCACATTTTCCACCCCATACCGTAGTCAATTGGACGATATCAGGACGCATAAACCAATGCTTGGATGCCTGTGTGTATCTGTATGTACCTAACCTAGTGTTTCAGTGATGCAAAGGTGTTTCATGTCATTTTATGATCCTTTCGTTGATCCTTCCTGTCATTGATAGGTGGTCTCCAGTTGTTTTTTTGTTTGTTTTGTTTTGGGTACTCTGTCCGGTTTCGGAGGCTCTGTTTTACTTTCGATTTTTAGGGATTGGAGTGCCAAAAATGGGGAATGGGTATATTTATTGTTATGTTCACCATGCCTTTTTCTGTTTTAATTTTTTTTCACAAAATTGATAGGGTCCTTCTTTTCTTTTCTTTAAAAAATTTTTTTTTTGGGTAAATCATCATATATTTGGAGACAAATAATCAGGATGCAATGAAATGCTAAGAGATTGTTAACGTGCACAATGCACACTTGCGCTCAGGTGAAACATACTAATCAAAACCCCAACTCACATCTTTGTTCGTGCTCCTGACAAGAAATTGCCTCATAGCAGTATATCCTTCTTCTTCTTCTTCTTCGTACGCAGTCAGACAGTAACCATTATTTTTTCCAAAAAAAGCAGCCGTCATCCGGAGGCTGTCGACACTGCCATGGAGCTTGTCTAGTGTTGCCATTGGTGATGGCCACATCTGCTCTCTCTGATCCTCGTATGTCGGGCAGTTCTGCAGCAAATGCTCAGCGGTCATTTTCCCGGTACCACACGGGCATTCGTCGGTACCACCTATCTTCAATATGTTAAATAGGTGGTACCTCAGTCTATTGTGGCCAGTGCGAAGTCTAAAGACCACGACCTGCTCTTTTCTGCTTAACTAGTAATAGGCATCGTTTTTGGTGTAACCAGTATGTTCGGTTTCCCATTTGGTCATGTATCTAGCTCTAATAAGCCGTTTTGACTCTTCGTATGTCATACTAGTATCGGGTTGTGGTAGTTTTGCACCTTCTTTTGCCAGTCTGTCTGCCTCCTCGTTGCCTTGGATGTTGCAGTGAGATGGGACCCACTGTACCACTACTCTTTTTGGTGCGACCTGCTGGCATAGTTGACAGAGTACTGCTCTTAAATCGTTAAGTTCAGTATTTTTCTGGCTTTTTAGTGCTGTAACTACGGCCAAGGCATCTGTAAGCAGGACTATATGGCCTTCATTCCTTTTACCTGTCACCATTTCTTTCACTGCCGCCCTCAGTGCCTCTGCCTCCGCTCTGAAATTGCTTGTGTATTTTCCAGTAGCGAATGACAGTGTTATTTTTATGCCATTTGGTAGGCTCAGGAATGCTCCTGCCCCTCCGTACTGTGTTGTATTTGTTACGGAACCGTCGTGTATGCATGGGTCCAGTCCATGCTTGGATAGTTTTCCGTATTGTAACTCAGGGTAGTATCTCTTCTTTCTTTTTCAGACTGGCAGTTTTTATTTCTAATACCTGGTATATTTTCTACCACCTCTGAAAATATATGCTGCCTCCAGGTAGGTTTTCGTACAGTAGTGATGGGCTTTGGTGTTGTTAGTGCGTTCATGGGGTTCATGGCAGTATATCCGACGAGGTGGGAATCTACACTGTATCCCTGTTGGGGTGAACTTACTGAGTAAGAGACTACAGCCAAAAAGAATATAGCTAACCTGCTCAAGTACACCGTGCAATTGCAGAAGAGCCACTGTAACCCGCTACTAAAGAAAAGTTCTCAAGAGTTTACTCAATTCAGCTGTGTAAGTTGAAAACAACACTTTATCTCCGACAGCAGTTCCTGCTAAGATATTAGTTTTACTTCTCCACTTACCAATGTTATTATCCATGAGGAGGGCTAGTCACCACGTACGTAACATGTGTACACCCACGCCTGACTGACTCACACTTGTCTCTGTTATTCTCGTCATGTCGTGGGGGAGTCCAGATGACTGGTAAATCCCAACTAGATCTGTGTAATATGTTGCAGTTTAAACAGATCTACAGTGAAGGCGGTCCTCTGTATCGCTACTCTTAATAAGCATGACTGAACGGCGATATACGTTCAACCAGATATGCATCGGTGATTAGTAGTATGATTGACGTCATAACAGGTTCTGCAGCTTTGATTATATATTTTTTTGCAAATTTATTTTATTTGTTTAGTTTCTATTTTCAAAAGACGGGAGTTCGCTGTACAATATGTGTGGGCCTAACGACGCAGTTCTGTTCAGTTCTACGAATCGACTTCACGGCACTTCGGGTGCATCAATAGGTTCTAAGTTCCTGACGGTAAATGGTGAAGGGTGTAGAATCCGATGTTTCCTGAAGCCCATTGGTTGTACACACTTTTTTTGTTCCGTCCTTTCTAAACTTAACTTAACGTCTTTATACTAGCTTAGAAGAATCTGTATAGTCTGTATACAACCAGATTCAATTACATTTTCAGGGGACGGCCTGGGCTAGTGGTTAAGTGACACGGCTCACAACCAGACGGTGCTGGGTTCGATCTCCATCACAGCACAGGCCGTTACACAGGGAAAGCAAACCCTTAGAAAATGTACGAGGAAGCAGACCCTTACATAAAATACATGCTGAAGTCGAATGCACTGGGCCGACAGGCGCAAAATAAAAACCACAGTGCAACGCACACCCCCTTTGGGATTAGAGAAATAAGGCGAATGAAAAAAAAATTAAAACAAAAATGTACATTACCTTGCTCTAAAAACTAAGCGTATCCAATCTATTCTTAAATACATTAACTGTTCCTGCGTCTACTATTTCCTGTGGCAATGCATTCGAAGCATTCACAACTTTGTGATTAAACAAAATTTGTCCTAATATCTAATCTGGACCTTTCTAAAGTTAATGTATAGCCCTCGCGCCAGGTCTGCAGTATCAAAGATTTGTAATCTGTTAATTGCTGAATTGTCTATTGCGGTGTCATCATCTAACAGCTGGTCATTTATTTATTTCAAAATGTCACTCCTATCCATAAATAGTGTACTCGTAATTAATGATTGTGAAGCCAGGATGTCCGCTCTTTCGCTGCCCTGATCACCAGAATGACCTGGACAGTTGATGCAGAGAAGCCCCTGCACGTTTGATGGCGCTATAGCTGAAGTCCACTAATGTCTTAGTCAGTCCTTCTTTACCTTTCGAAGTACACATTGTTAGCCTTACATGACGATGACTGCGCCTGTTAAGGAGGTCTGAGATAGCCATCCCTGAGTTATTGTTACTGGCTTCCATCTTCATTCTCGTATTGGAAGTTGGCCCGCTGTTTGATCAGAGCAGCACAAATGGCACCTCATAGACCGTGGGTCTAACTTTCCTTCGTGTTTTGATCCAATATAGATACTGCCAGGTTACCGATGTGACTAGAACTCACACTAGCCCGCGACTTACACTTATGTCCATGGAAACATATTACTGTTTTCCATTTGAATGAGTTTGTTCGTTCATATTGGGGTGAATTTTCACTCTGATTAGCCTGATATGGCCATCGGCTATATGTAATAGTAATTCGGTTACTATGTGTCATATTTCCATGGTTTACCGCAAACGGCTGAACTTCACAAGATTGAAGCCCATCGTCCTATTTGCTGACAGTGCTGGCGGTTTTGGTGACCATAATCGATAAAAACACATCGGCCAGGAGAGATTGGGCCATGCCTGGCTAGCAAAAAGCCTAAGACACCTCACTCAAACACTGAGTGTTACCTCTACGACCTCTTGCGATTACGGGACAGACATGACAGAAACGGGTTGTATGCAGACTCTGCAGAGCCGTCTGAATCAGTATAGTGACGGTAAGATAAGTTAAGTTACACGCCGTCCAACTCATAGACGAAATGTCCTCTCACTAGTTGAGAAGCTTTAACTATATATTTCACTAAGTAGGGCACTAAGTGTGTCGAAGACAACAGTGAAGAACTGGACAATGATGTTTACAGAAGGACGTGAGTAAACGTGACAATTCGCGCCTGACCTGGTCTCGGAAGATCTTTCGTTAACTCACGTCTTTCTTTTAAACATCGTTGTCCAGTTCTTCACTGTTATCTTCGATACACGTTTGTCACCATAAACTGCCTGCATTCTGCCATGAATGTCAACTGCTCGACATACCTCAGCTGTTAGATACACCGCTCTTTGATCAACTTTGGACTGATTCCGAATCAGCCCCGTCATTTCTACAACGGTCTGCTGAGGAAACTTTGAGCGGAGGATAATGGAATTTTGCAAACGATGGCTGGTATGTGCTGTTTACACCAAAAGTGACTTCATCGTGCGCACCGTACGTATGTTCAACTGTTTCAGTTTGGTCCGGTTTCCTTTCAACACACCTCGTATATATTGACATCACTACACTGCATGGTATCATTTATCCGCTGAATAACCGGGAGCTCTGAACTCTCTTTGCACCACTTTCCGAATTCCCTGCCTGGAGCTACATGTAGAGTAAAGGTGAAGATCAATCGCATGGTAACAAGTGTCGTCAGGGATGATGATAACTCTTCATGTACTAAAGCCGCAGCCTATGTCCGCTGGGGTGGTCAGTTCTCGTCCTTGCTGCATATACCTTCCCAATGAGAATTGAGACTCTAGTCCGGTTAGTCACAAACATACTGACCAGGACATCGAATCAGGGTCAGGCACAAAGAACTGACCAATACCACTATCTCTTGTCCATGCAAATGTTAAAGAGAACAGGCTGTTTTCAAGGCAGTCTGGCTGACGAGATGTGGATCGATGTGATTCCCGTAGTAGTGAGCTCCATGCGCATAAAGCCAAGCATAGCGCAACCCCCCTGGAGGACCACGGTCTACCTTCATCAACATGCTCGCGATGTAGGAAATCTACCGCATTCCGCCACTTAACGTCCTTTTCAGGGCGCGCATATTACTCATTGTGGACTTTAAACAACAGCAACATACCTTCCTCAATTCAGCCGTCATGTACCCATTTACAGCTGGATCAGCTGGAGGAACAGGAACGTTGCAGGAACAAACCACGGGCAGATTTGTACCTGTCCGCCCTTGATTTCGAACCCTACTGCGCTGTAATCTCAGTCTTAGCAAGCCAGCTCACTGTCGACTAGGCTACACGCACCACGTGACTCTGGTAATCTGCCAGTTTATCTCAAGCATGAACACATCTTTCTTCCTTGACTATTTATTATCTCAACTATGGTCACCAATTGTTCTCTCTGTAGGGGCTATCAAAAACGCTTCTCTTGATGGTTCACCCTTTAATGGCTGATGCGTTACTGTGCAGTGGGCGACGCCTGTGTGTGGTACCCCATTTATATACTTTAGCAAGTTACAATTTATATATGGATGTCTCAGACAGTATCCCATGCGAACATTTCGTCTTTAAGATTAGAGTATATCTCTAGTGCATCCAGGAACAAGTAACATCCCTTCATTTTGAAATGTTCTGCCCACATTTTAAAGTTGAACAGTTTGAGGATGCCCAGTCCATAACCTACACAGACAGTAGCAGCTGACGGTATGGGATGAAAAGCAGTTGTTTTTCTAAGTTCGCCGCTACCAAGGTCTTTAGTGCTCCCAAGTCTAGCTTATCTCTCTGAATGATCTGGTCGTCGAAGGTGATCAAAGGAAACACCGAGGTATTTTAATCTGCCACACCTGTCAGTGGCATATCCTTCAATTGGAATATCCGTTTCCGTGTTTCTGACTATAGCACGCATTTTTTAAATGGGTTTACTTCCAGTTTGGACGAATTTTTTCATGAATACGATCACCAGCAAGTGTGTGTTGATAGCTGTGCAACTAACCGCTCCACCACGTCGCCCCTTCCTGCACTCTCATTACAGAATTAGAGTTATTTCAAACTAGGTTCATTGAAAAATCACTCCACCCATCCCTGCCAGCCCCCCCCCCCCCCTTTTCTCTTTCTTAAAAAATCACTTGACTTACAAGTAGCCAGGCAAAGCCAACAAGGAAAGCCAAGAAACGGGCCACACATCTGAACGTACATGTTACGGCCAAGTACGATGAAGTCTCCGCCGCTGCAAGCGGCACGTTTGGAATCAATTCAACTGAAAAAGATGGGTAAGCAATCAACTATAATTCAACAATGAAGAAAAAAAAACTAATGTAAATTCCCAAAATCTATCACCCAGTCACCGATGTTGACAAACATCATAGGAGCGATGGTTGGACCCGTACAGCAGAAAGTCCTCAAACAATGGCAGCTTAACCATTACCATCCCAGCTTAAGGCAGGGTGCAGGTCATTTATTCGTGGGTAGGATCAATATCAATAGGGAGAAACCTGTAGAGTGGACACCCTAGAGCTAGACCTTCCCCAGGCATAATATGCGGTAAGAAGGCAACTTTCCACAAACAAGCTACCAATAGTCAAATGCGAGTCCGAAGAACAAACCATTCACGAGACGGTAATTTCTCAGCGTCGACGAGACCAACTGTAGAACTCAGTGGTGTAGAGGTAACGTGTCCGCATGGGGTGTCGGGGGTCGCGATGTCGAATCAAGGTCAAGATCGGGACTTTTCTCACGTTGATCTTCTGGTAAAAGTTCCCATAATCGGACTCCCGTGCTCAGTGTCAAGCACGTTAACAATCCCTTGGCAGTTGGTAGTTGAAAAGAGAAGGATTAATGGCCGCTGTCCGGACAAAATTCAAGTTGAAAATCTACCCAAGATATTTGTACTTTTTCCGAGGTGGTTTATTAAGAGCAGCCTCAGATGGCGCCTAACTGGCTGCGGGTCTACGTAGCTCTAGTGTTTCAGTCTAATAAGATGGACTCGTATATCGATAAAGGACCCCCCCCCCCTTTTCCTCCAAGAAATTGGTTGAATACAGACTCTGTAGAGTCTTCTAAACCGGCATAAAGACGTTAAGTTAAGTTAAGAATACATGTACAGTGTTGGGCGTACATGGCATTAGGCATTGATATTCCTGATTGAATACTAGTTGAATACAGGATCGATGAATTAGTATCAATATTGGAATTGTGTTTTTAAAGAGAGCGGTTTATGTGTGATTGACAGAGCCGGGGATATCGCACTGCCGCGCTCTGAACAGGTGATAGTGTATCATTGTGGTTTAGTACTTTTATGGCGAAAGACTATATGCAGAGCATAGGGAATCACCCTTACCGCACAGTCAGCAAATTATAGTCTATTAGTGAGGTTAAACCCCTTTACAGTGAAAAATTCGGTATGTGCTGGAGACTAGAATAAGGCTACTGTCACACTGAGAACAGGTAGTAGTCCGTCAAAGCGATCTAACTACTTTATAGGGGAAGGAAGACCAAATTCTGGTCAGACAAAATATACTGATCAGACATGCTAGTTCATGTTAGGTCAGGTCATCCCGTAACCGGTGAGGTCGTTGGGGCACACATGAAGACATCCCCACAACACCACGTCACCCTTCTCTGTCAGCGGCCGCTGTCTGTGCCTCTTCTAGTCGGAGATTGGTCCATTCGTTTATATTGTCCTCCCACCTCTTTTGGGGACGGCCTCTTCGTCGTCTGCATTATGGTCCGACAAAACATACTGGCCAAAATCCTCACTTTGACTTCCTTGTAGCCCCTCCTGAAAATGGGCTTTCTGTATGGCAGCCTGGTGAACAATGTGAGGGATCGACGTGATCCCCGTAGTAATGAGCAAAATGCAGTTGAAGCTAAGCATAGCACAACCGCTTGGATGACGTCGATCCTCCTTCATCAGCCTGCTCAGGATGTGAAAAAAGCTACTACAACCCGCCACTTAACATCCTTTTCAACACGCACAAAAGAGAAAACGAACTCTTTGTGGGCATTAAACAACATACAACAACAACCACTTTACATCAGAAGATTCTGAATATGACAAAGACCAGAATAGGACTGCTGCCACACAGTGAGCCATCAGTGCGGCTTAGCCACTTTATGCAGAAGCATTCTGAATCTGGTAGAGACAACAACACAACCACTGCCACACTGAGAGCAGGTAGAAATCCTTCAGGACGATTTAACCACTTTACAATGTACGTCTATGTATGTGGCAGAAACGAGATTAAGGCCACTGCCACAATAAGAGAATATTGTACAACGCGACGGAAAATGCGTTTACATGGTAACCGTAAACATAACTATATCGAGGCTACCTTCATGGTAAAGAAGGCCACAAGTCCATTAAAAACATTGAATATGTAGGTAATGGTTCACTGACTGAACCAGGACAAAAAACAAAACGAAAGCCATGTTACTGTCAAAACTCGTGTTTTTGTTTGTTCCTTGTCCTGACAAAGACCTTGTGGTCGTAACGGAAGTTTCGCTCAGATTTTCTCCTAGTGCAATCATTGAGTCATACCTACATATATTTTTAATTGCCCCAAGCGTTGTTATTGTTTAATACCCACAATTAGTATATTAACTCTTGTGGGCGCTCTGAATTAAATTAAGTGGCCGGGTGTAGATGATGTCGTCACATCCTGTGCGTGCTGATGAAAGTAGATAGTGGTCCTCCAGGCGATTGTGCTATGATTGACATTCTTCTGCGTGAGGTTCATTACTAGGAAGATCACGTTTATCCACATCTTGTCTGCCAAACTGCCTTGAAAATAGCCAGTTTCTAGGGAACGCGATATGGAAGAGATATTGTGGTCTTGGTCAGTAAATTGTACCTCAACCTGAAGCAACGTCCTGGTCAGTAAATTGTGCCTGACCGGACTAGTGCCTCAGTTCCCCAACTCTCCTATTCGGTAGAAGGGTGTGTTTGATAGAGAGGAGGAAAGTACCATATCCACATATAGAATATTTTCTTTTTTTTTCTTCCTCATTAGTTCACAAACTCTCACTACCAAAACACTTACAAGACTTTGCAAATAGCACGATGTAGTCCGGAGAACCGTATACGGTGTGTTATCATTTTAAATTTGACTACGATAGTTGCAAATATCCGTCTAACACATCCGACTTCAGCAAGAATATGTTGGTACAGGGTTAGCCTTCCCTCTTCGAACCATTCTCTTTAGCCAGTCTGCCTTGCTGTAGCCTCTTATCCAGGATCACCACGAGGTGGTTGGGAAGGGTCTTGGCAGCTATGAATTGTTGGTCGTGACTTAACTTAACGTCTAAATACTGGTTTGGAAGAGTCTGCAGAGTCTGTATACAACCAGTTTCATTTACATTACCTTGCTCTAAAAGCTATGACTATCCAAGTTATTCGCTAGCAGTCAGCTTAGGATCACTGACCGCTACGCTTATACAATGCTCAGCATCTTGATCCCGATAGAACGTATCATAAAGGAAGGCCAGAATGCTTGTCATTGTAATGGAAAGAAAAACAAAAAGAATATTCAGTAACCTACACTAGGAGTAACGTGCTATTTGAAATCTAGGTACCATCTATTCAATAAACTGAATATATGTGCTACTGAGGAATGCCAACGTGGTACAGGGAAAATGATCCCTGAACAACTGCTGCAAAATTGTCCGTCATACTAGGACAAGAGAAAGCACATGTGACCATCACCAATACCAACGCTAGACAAGCTCTATGACAGTGCCGGCAGCCTCTGGATGACCACTGCTTTCTGTGAACAAATTCAAGTCGGAGTCTGACAGCATGTGATGAAGATAAAGAAATACACAATCTAGCAGGCTCTACTCACCATTTATTGATGTGGAAAAAGGGAGTGCAACAAGAACGGGTTATGTCCCCTTTACAGGAACAGGTTTTTCGATGGAAATGGGAAATGCCATGACTGATTATCAGTGGCGTATCAATAAATAATCTCAGGTAGACAGATAACACAGTTCGTCTGGCTGAAAGTGAATAAGAACTGCATGCATTTGGTGATTCAAGTGAAGAACAAAGTTAAAATATGGATTGGATATGTAACTCTGAGAAAACTAACACAAACTATGATAAATAGCAAAAAAGACTTCAACATTCATTACATAGATCAAGAGCTGATAATCCACTGAAACAGAAGAAGTTCGTCTGCTATTTTGGGATAATGAAAATAATAATAATGAAAAATGGGACAGGCCAGAGAAGAAGTAGTCCGATTCGTTGTTGTCCTGATCGGCATGTCGTCGCTGCCTATGTCAAGTTGATGCATGAAACAAATGTCACTTCGCGACTGAGCACTTTAGTAGATTGCAGTCGTGCTCTCCCTGTTTGGTGTGTGCGATGTCCTTCGCTTTCCAGCCGGGTTTTTTTTAAGTACGTGTTCATGACAGGTAGCCTGTGCATCGTGCAAGGATCATCAAGGGACTTTCTCTATTATTTCGTTTGTTTTCATGGTCGCGACCGACAAGAGTTTCAGGACGCCGTAGACTGTTTCAATAAGAAAGTACAGATGGGTTGGCCATGTGGTCCCCATGTAGTCCGCATGAATGACGATAGATAGACGAGGAAAGTGTTCTGATGTTAATGCATCTACTACCATCTAAGTGCCCCCCCCCCCCACCCCCGACGAGATAGAGAGATTACCTGCACCACGCCTTAGGACCGTCATTGAACTCTTTAAGAAAAATGCCAAAAAAGACAATTAAGCGGGGGCTCGACTTCATCGTCTCGGGGTTTTCCCATTTAGCTCGGTCTCTCTCGGCAGATGGGTACCCCATCTGATGAGAGCATCGCACAAAGCACCAACTCCGTAGCTCCAGCGATGAACCCAGGGATGTCCTGAACAAAATTGACATCATGGACCGACAGTCGCAGCTCGAATTCGAACTACGACCGTCTGAACACGAGGCAAACGGTTTGACCACTTCGCGACATAGACCCCCATCGTACTCTAAGACGAAGGACAGGTACAGGTTCAAGCAGAATTTGGCTACCTGGCATCAGGCAACCTTGCCATATTGTATACCAGGATTCAAGTATTCAATTATTGGAGCAGCGAAACGAAGAGCAGGACGAGAAGAAAGATCAACTAAGCCGTTCTTCGCCAATAAGAGTCAAATATTGATATTAGAACAAGTTAAAAATGAGGAAAAATGTTCTATGCATTTCATCTTTAATGTATGGAGTAAATTCAAGGACAACGAACATACGTGTTTGAGGCAAGAATTGATGGCTCTGATATGTGGATTTATAACGAATGGGACGCATATCACAGAAAGAAAACGTTTTGGAAGGAAAACAAATGTAAGCGTGGGCTCGACTTCATTGCCTCGGGTTTTTTTCCTTATTTTAGGTCTGTCTCTCTCGGCAGATCCATTTGTCGAGAACATCGCACAAAGCACGAACTCCATAGCTCCAGCGATGAACCCAGGGAAATTAAAATTAAGGATGCAATGCAAATTGATGAACGAAATCATAGTCCATAAGTTAAGATATTTTGGCCACATCAGATTGATTTGCTGGACACAATAAGAGGATGGTTTACATCCAATGATGGATAAAGAAATGTCTGGTAGTTGGAACCATTCACGCATGAAACAGAGGGCTTTAGAGATTAATTGCCGCCGATCGTCGATGTGAAATCAGCTTTAGAACTGAACAGCCGACCTTCGATGTGAAATCAGCATTAGAACTGAACAGCCGATCGTCGATGTGAAATCAGCATTAGAACTGAACAGCCGATCGTCGATGTGAAATCAGCATTGGAACTGAACAGACCAGCCGACCTTCGACATAAACACGGCATTTGAGCCGTAACGACCATTACACCTTCGATGGGAACATGAGATTTGAACTGAAATGGCCAGTGTACCGTCGATGTGAACACGACATTAGAACTGAACTAACTATCTATGTTCTTTGTGCTCCAAACACGGCGCATAAGGCAGAAACAAATGATCTCCAATTGGACCTTTCCGATACCACTATTTTTAGATCTTGTATGGTGTTGAAGCCCATGGCTGAGTCATGGCCTACTCTAAACTACAGATGGCCATGGTTGAGCCCTCTCAGATGATTGTTCTTCTGAGTGTTTCCTTGGGTCTCTCTCTTTTGCGAACACCCCTTGGTGTCCATTCTTCTTACTCTTCATACGCTGTCAAACGTCAACCATTATTTTTCGAAAAAAGCAGAGGTCATCCTGAGGCTGTCGCCACTGCCATAGGGCGTGTCTAGTGTTGCCACTGGTGATGGCCACATCTGCTCTCTCTGATCCTCGTATGTCGGGTAGTTTTGCAGCAGATGTTCACCGGTCATTTTCCCGGTACCACAAGTGCATTCGTCAGTGCCACCTATCTTCAGTTTATTGAATAGGTGGTACCTCAGTCTGTTGTGGCCTGTGTGGAGTCTGAAGACCACGACCTGCTCTCTTATGTTCAATTGGTAATAGTGCATCATTTTTTGTGAAGCCAGTATATTCTGTTTCCCAATTGGCCATGCATCTGGCACTAATAAGCCTTTTGATCTCTTCGTAGGTCACACTAGACTCTGATTGTGGTAGTCTTGCACCTTCTTTTGCCAGTATGTCTGCCTCCTCGTTGCCTTGGATATTACAATGGAATGGAACCCACTGTACCACTACTCTTTTTGGTGCGGACTGCTGGCATAGTTGACAGAGTACTGCTCTTAAATCATTAAGTTCAGTATTTTTCTGGCTTTTTAGAGCTGTGTCTACGACCAGGGCATCTGTAAACAGGACTATCTGACTTTCATTGCCTTTTCCTGTCAGCATTGCTTCTACTGCAGCCCTCAGTGCCTCTGCCCCGGCTCTGAATTTGCTTGAGAATTTTCCAGTTGCCACTGACAGTGTTATTTTTCTACTATTTGGTAGGCTCAGGAATGCACCTGCCCCTCCGTTCTGTGTCGTGTTTGTTACAGAACCGTAGGTGTATGCATGGGTCTAGTCCATGCTTGGGTAGTTTTTCGTTATGTACCTCAGGGTTATGTCTAAACTTTCTTTTTCAGTCTGGCTGTTCTTGTTTCCAATACCTGGTATATTTTCTGCCACCACCGGAAATATATGCTTCTTCCAGGTAGGTTTGCGTATAGTAGGGATGGGCTTTGGTATAGTTAATGTGTTTATATGGTCTTCGTTCATTATTGCTTTGGCTATTTCTGCAAAGTTTCTCCGCTTTAGTTTCCCATTTCCAAATCTATTTAGTCTCTGTTGCATTGGATGGCCTTTCAGTCTTCTGAATTTCTCTGCTTTGCAGTCTCTTTTTTCGGTCATGGATTGCAGATTTGTAATCTTTTCAAGTTCTACAATTTGCGTTGACTTCATGCCTCCTGTTACAACTCTCAAGGCTTTGTTTTGAAGTTTGCTAACTTTATCGAAGTTCGCCTTTTGCTGCTGTTATCCATGCCGCAATGCCATACTCGAGGACTGATCTCCCTCTTCCAGTGTACAGTTTCTTTAGTGTACTTTCGTCTGCTCCCCAGCATGTGCCAGCAAGTTTCCTCATAATTGCCATTCTTTGTCTGGCTCTCATTCGATTTCTCTCGATCTGACTTGTCCTTGTCATGCGCCGATCAAATGTCAGTTGTCCATTCAAGTGCTTGCAATGGAAGACGGTTGCTGTTCATTCTAAGGACATGTCAAATGTATTTCCTTTGTTTTTTTCCAGATTATGGCCGACACATATAGTTGGTTTTTTTATGTTCTTATCGAGTCATTAGTTATGAACTGATCCCAGTGTATATTTGGTTTGTCTCTGTTCTTAACGAGTCCTTAGTTATGAACTGATCCCAGTGAATATTTTGTTTGTCTCTGTTCTTATCAAGTCCGATGTGAACATGACATTTTAATTGAGCTGACCAGTCGACCTTCAATGTGATCACGGCATTTTAATTAAACTGACCAGTCGACCTTCAATGTGATCACGGCATTTTAATTAAACTGACCAGTCAACCTTCGATGTGAACACATCGCTTTTTCCTAACAGGTACACGAAGAAAGACTGGAAACTACAATGGGGCTTCAAATGAAAAATGTAAGTATATTTTTAAATTTTTGGGTTACATTTAGTCGGAAAATGTGAAACACAGCTGGCTAATTTTCCGACGGAGTCACCAGTGCGTTCGTTACAAGTCCCCCGGCGGCTATAAAGTGCATGGATTCATGTAGAAAAAAAAAAGTTCTTTTGGTCCCGTGTATAACTTACACCACCTGCTAGACATCTTCAACCTGAAAGTCTTTCCTCGCAATGCATATTTTAGTAGTACTTTGACGTAGAAATCACTCGGGGCTAGGTCTGGTGAGTACGACGGATGGGGTAGATACTGGAAATGGAGATCCTCGATGGTTGCAGCAAATTCACGGACAGTATTGCGTCGAACATTGTCATGTTGCCAAAGGACGCCTTTACTCAGAAGATTGCGGGTCGAAAATGATTGATGAGAAAATATGTGTGCGTGGCACTGGTGACAGTGTTTCCCCTGGACATGTAGTGCTCTAGAATAACGCCCCGTTCATCCCAAAGGAGTCAGCAAATTGCTGCATGCGAAACTTCTTCGGTTTCGGTGAAGCGGGATGACGACATTCACTGCTCGCTCTCTTCGTGTCAGACTCGTGGTAATGAACCCAGGTTTCATCTCCAGTAACAATTCTTGCTAGGAAACCATCTCCAGTAACAATTCTTGCTAGGAAACCATCACTTTCTGACATCCCTGATAGGCATCAACGTGTGGTTGTTTAAATTCTGGAGTAAGCTGCCGTATCACCCATCATGCAGACACTTTGTGCTACTGTTGCACACCATGAATGATGGGGTGTGGGGTCTGCTGAATCTTTATTGACATCCAGATGTGTGGCAATTTCAATGGGCGATTTTCTTTTTGTAGGAGGTGAAAGGCTGCAATCAACAATCGACTGGCTGCAATCGACTACTCCGTGTACCTGGCCCGGTCGTGAACAGTCTGTTACAAAACTCACGCTGTTTTGGAACTTCCTACTCCCCTCATACACTTACTGGAATAAAGGGCATCCATCACCTTACTGTACCTACATTCGCCTATGCATGTATATAGGTTTGACCTCTTCTCTGCTCATAAAACGGATAACAGAACGCTGCTCTTCGCTGGTGCGCAAATTATGACGTCATGCTGTTCGTCTGCACCGCAATGGCACGTGCATGACACTTGACATCAATGGCAACCATATTAACACGATACAATACAAAGGTAGGGTTTTTCTAATTTATCTCTCACTTTTCATGTTTTCATTTGAAACACTCTCGTTCTTTGCCAGATTTTCATAAGAACCCTTCGAAGCTAAATCTTTAATCGTTTTAACTGTTGGCATCCTTTTAAGCAAGAGGCCATCAAAATATTTTCTCTTAACGAGAACTTGGATAATTTACGGGCCGTTGCCCGATCGTTCAAACCCTGGTACCACATGTTATTTTCTTCCTTTCGAAGATAACATAAATACCTTGCATGTACAGTGCGTGTAGACTGCAGAGATAAGCGGCCTTTAATTAATCATCCTGGTTGTGATCTTCCGCAATGTGATTAAACGATGCAGCGATATTCATTTTTTCGTAACTTTTTTTCAATGATATCAGTGGTCCTAGTCTGTGCACAGGGTCAAGGCTAGCGTGACATTTATTCCGTTTGTATAGGCCTGCTTCTTCTATTGGCCTACTGTCCTTGCCTTGAAGCGTCGTAGAGCCGCAGGGTGCGTAGATTTCTTGTTATCGCCCCGTGGGAGGCTTATGGTGTCGTTAGGTGTATCTTCTTGAGTATTAGAGACATCCTCAATCCACCAACGTCGTAGTCGGCGGCATGCACGATGACCGCAAACCTGCACATGATATGGTCTTGCTGCATTCTGACAAAATGTATAAGCCACTTGGTTTTTAGGAATTCAATGAAGGCAATAACGGAGTTTGTCTTTCCCACTGTCTGCCTCAACGTGGTGTTGCGATTGTGGTTGCGGATTGTCATTCCGGTTGTACTTCTGCCACAGCGCATCTCACAGCTCTGGATCATACCCTCCTGTCTTTCTAGTAAAGATTGTGTCTGACATTGGTAACATAAGGAAGGCATGAAAAATGTATTGATCAGCCTTTTCTTAGATGAAACGACCACTCTAAGGTGTTTCAAAATCGATGCATTCTGATAATGTTCACCGTTCGTCTTCTGAATTCTATGTTCAATCTCTTATGTCCATTCTCATTAGTGATCAATCCACCAATATATATAAACTTCTGTATTTGCGTTATACTTTTGTCACGCCAGTTGGAAATCGTGGACACAAGATTACTCGATATCGTCATAGTCTGGGTTTTTTTTCTGTGTGGATCATCATGGCATATCCATTACAAGAAAATGGTTTAATAGCATTGCAGGTCATCTCCATTATGGTTAAAAAGATGATCTGATCAACGAACAGTTTATTTTGGAACTTGTTGTGGGAGTTTGTCAACTGGGTGATTATAGATATGTATGTGTGTGTGTATATATATATATATATATATATATATATATATATATATATATATATATATATATATATATATATATATATGGGGTTGTTGTTGTTACGGATCTAGCAGCATTCAGACTCCCGCCCTTCGACTCAATGCCATGTAATGGTATCTGCACGTGTTTATCAGCTGTTGTCTAGTGTCATACAAAGTGTTTCATGAATCTGGCCATAGAGGAAGAAGCATTTTTCTAAAATCATTGAGCGCTGAACACTCAAAGAGAAGATGACCAACGGTTTCTTAACTGAACTTAACGTCTTTATACTGGTTTAGAAGACCCTGCAGAGTCTGTATACAACCAGTTTCATATGGGTGTGTACACAGCTATCACTCAGGAGTATGTTGTCATTGAATTCTGTTCAGGTGTTTGTTTAGTGGGATGTGTTTGGTTCTCAGTCGGAAAATGGTGCTCTGATTCTTCATTTTTAGTTGATTTACATTGTTATTTGGACTGGGGCTTGCCATATGTCTGTAGACCTCCTTCCCATTTTTCCCTTTCCCATGTCCGTCTGCTCAGCGAAGTGTCTTTGTTTGCTAATCTTATGAGCTCGTTGGCTATTTGTAAAGCTGTTGCTGTGTGTGGATGTTCTTGTCTTTATCCCTCCCTTGCTAGTCGGGCTACCTTGTCATTGCCAGGTGTGCTTGAGTGTCCACGGATCCACTGCATAACTATTCTGACAGTACTGGAAGTGATAATAGGGTTAATGTTTAGATATACGGTCAGATCTACAATGACCAGCAACTTCTAATCCTTGAAGAGCTGACATTGAGTCTGTCAAAATAACAGTGTTTTGGGCCTTTGAATGAAAGGCATAAAAAACAGTCCTTACATGTTACAAAGGCCGACGTCCATTGCAGACGATGATGGCATAATACATTTTCTAGCGATATTTTAAGCAAGGATTAACTGCGCTACTTTTTATCCTCATTCTCTCGTCTCGAGCCGCCTGACCTCAATGGCAAGTCAAGAACAAGACGACTAGGGGACGACTACGAGGTACTGGGGACTCCGCACGGTGGAGTCCGGAGTCGAACCCACACCACATGATCACGAGACCGACGGCTTAACAACTTCGCCACGGAATCCTCTAATGGTACACAGCGGCTTCAGGTACAGTGATCTCTGCTTTATAGTTGGAGCAAGCATTAGATAGTTCATCAGATGATCCGTTCGGGTATTTTATATAAACGCCTTAGCCTGCTTTGATTGTGCCTTTAAACGTAGATCCATCAGTATATACATGTTTCCATTCATCGGGATGGGCATCAATAGTTCTTTTACATGATAAAATCAGAGTACTTGGATCTGAACTTTTGGTTGTATCATTTATTAATTTTGACTGTATTTCTGGTGTTTTAAGGAAAGCTCGTAGAAGTTTGTCTTTGACTACTCTCTATAACTATTGTCTTCTTTCTGGTTGCTGATATATACCTTTGATTTCACTAACATGGTAAAGTACGGACTTTTATTGAATTCTACTTTTCGGCTGCCAGTTTTCTACAAGGAATCTGACGAGATGATCCCGTTGCATTCTGCAACTTTCGCTCATTAACTTCAATAACTGCTTTATTCCTGTGTATCTCAGGAGGTTCCACTTGTGTGTGGATTTCGCAAGCAGCATTTGGTGTTGTCCTTATTGCTCCACTAATGAAGCGTAGAGCTCTATTTTGGACTCTGTCCAGGGATTCCAAGTTAGATTTTCAACAAGTTATAAGGAGCGCACTATTATATTCTATTGCTGAGTGCACATAACTAAGGTATAAGCATGTCAAAGTATCCTGGTCGGATCTCCATGATGTACTAGCAAGCTGCTTTAAGAGCTGTAGATGTCTCACAGCTTTATTCTTCACATTCTGGATGTGATGCTTGAGGTTGAGTTGTCGGTCAAGCGTGACTCCAAGATATGTGGGGTGTTCTTCTCTAATTAATTGGTGTTCCTCTAATCTCAAAATTGCAGTTTGTTTGGCAACTTTGTGGCTCTTGGTAAAGATGGTATACACTGTCTTTTCACAGTTGATTTTTAGTTTCCATGTTTGGCAGTAGTCATGTAGTCCCCTCGGGTCTCCAATTAGCCTTCATGCCTCACTATCAATGACTTCATGGGTCAGCCATATTGCCAGGTCATCAGCATACAACGCTTTTTCAGCTTTCATTTTGTCAGCCAATTCATTGATATAGATCAGAAAAAGAGTACACCTTAGGGGTGAGCCTTGTGGTAATCCTTCTTCTAAAACTTCTTTAGAAGAGATCGCATCCTTCACCTTTGTCTGGATCGTTCGCTCAGTCAGGACGTACTTTATCGATTTGCAGAGCTTGCCATGAATTCCCATGTTAAACATCTTCATCAGAAGACCTTTCCTCCTCACGACCGTAAGCCTGTTGTAGGTCAGCAATAGATGGCCACAGTTTGCTTGTTGTTCTGGAAGCCTTCATTTATTCTCTGTGTTAGCCTAAAGAGCTGTTGTTCTGTGCAGCTACCGATTCTGAATTCTGCTTGTTCCTGGCATAAGGTGTTGGATTTCTCCATGAACCAATAGAGACGCATGTTTATCATTCCCTCTGCTAATTTGCCCAGACACGATGTTAGAGAGATGGGGCGTTAGCTGTTTGGTTCATTCGGAGGTTTTTTTATTTTTGAATATTGGCACTATATGTGAATTCCTCCATGTTTTGGAGAGCTTGCCATTTCTCCATGTCATGTTGATCAATCTTATAACAGTTTCTTTACATCGATTCCCCAGATGAAGAAGCATTTAATTGTGGATCTTGTCTGGTCCTCGAGCCTTACTAGGTTTGAGTTTCTTTAGGCCTGCTGGAGCTCTTGCATTTTGAAATCTTTTTCAAATATGGAGTCTTTGGTTTGTGGAGCTTCCTCTTGGCCCTTCAGGAAGCGTAAATGCTTCATATCTTGTTCTGTAAGTTTTCCTGCTCAACTCACAGATGCGAAGTAGCGATTAAAGTGCTCTGCTTTCTTTTGGTCTTAAGTGATTGTTCTCTCTTCATCTATCACTGGCTTTGGGTTCACTCTCCTGCACTGTGATGCTGCTTCCAAGATTGCTTTTGTAATCTCTTCGTTGATCATTTCAACACTGTAGGTTGTGTTTATAAGGATACGGTCTGATGTTTCTTGAAATAACTGCCAGGTCCCTTTTTGAAAGTTCCAGTGCGTTTTCTGTTTATAATATGCTCTTAGGGGCGTTCTTATGGTTGTAAGGAGTGGTTTATGATCACTCCCAATGTCATCAAGAACTTCCAGGTTGCAGAAGTTATCAAATCAGATGAACAGATCGTCAAGTCAGGTCAACTGAGAGAGAGAGAGGTGGGCACTGTGCAGCAGCGTTGGGGTACAGTCTGCATTCTGCAATACGGACAAGTTGGTTGCATCGCAGATCTTCTCACTAAATGTTCCTGTAAGGTTATGGTCAGTGTATCCCCAACGATGCGTGTCCATTGGTCAACTCAAAGAAGTGTTTTATGATATTGTGTTTCGTGTAGAGTAGGCAGGTTGCAGGTCGTCCGTGGTGTGGCTATATATGTTGTATATAGTGTATTTTGATCCAGTTTGCCAGATAGTAGTTTTCTGTATGTCTGTGGAATAGGCTGTTATATGTGTGACATATCACTGAATGTCATTTTGGATGTAGGTGACTATGTCCTGGCAGTTGGTGCACTCACAGGCATATCTAGTGTATCCTGTCATGCTCAGGTCGGTGCACTCACAGGCATAGCTAGTGTATCCTGTCAAGCTCAGGTCAATGTCCTTGTGTAGAGTTTCAAGCAGGAGAGCTCCATGAACCCTATGGCTGTTCAAAACCTTGGAAAGCTCAAGCTTCTTATTTCTCAGATACATAGGGGTCGCTGTTGACAAGGAGGTTAAGGCACTCGTCTCTCACAGTTATAAACGAAAACGGATGGGGGACGATTCCTGCAAGTTTCAAGTGACCCCGGGTATCACAGGATGTAAGACGAGAATGCCTGCATCCCGAGTTACCTTCAGTCGTCTCGACCAATAGTCTTGCCACTGATCCAAGATAACTCGGGACGGGAGCGATATTGACGACCAGCGCAGTTCTTTCTCCCTATAATCTAAATACAGCGCACATCACATTATTAAGACAAAACCGTGTGATGTTGTGGCCATGATTGCCTGCGATGAGCAATAAAAATAATTATATATATATATATATATATATATATATATATATATATATATATATATATATATATATATATATATATATATCTTCTTTTGCGTTCAGGATCTTTTGGTCATGCTATATCTGCAGGCCAGTCGCCATGATGAAGTATGTAGTCTTCACCAGGTCGGAGCGGCTGCCCCACAGCTTTTGTCTCAGCTCCACACCCTATACATACATTATGAATAATAATGGAGAAAGAACACATCAATGTCGTACAGCACTGGCGACCGGGTACCAATGTGTCATACCAGAATGCGTTCTCATTGCAACCTTGCTGTTTATATACAAAGCACGAATGTCATTCAGTAATTGACTATCAACACCAAATTTCTCCAGTACCTCCAATTGCTTACATCTCCAATTGCTTACATCAAACAGCTTTTCATGGCCACGTGGAATTGTTTATTATATTCTAAGATTTCTTAACTTTACTGGCTCAGCGAAGATATAGCATCCGTTAATTCCTTGCATTTCCAGAAGACTGATTCTGAAGCGATGAGCAGTGGCTCCACAATAGCTCCAACTCGTTGCTCGAGGACTTGCGACCATTTTTCCGACGTGACTTAGGAGTAAGGTGCCCCATTTACGAGCAGCAATCTTTTCTGCTGCCCTTATTTTCAAAAATAGGTACCCTTGCCAATCACCAGCTACAATCTCCTCTAGCAAACGATAGATTTAACTGCATTGTGGCCCATCGTAGACCCACCTCTTGACAGGCATTTATGGCATCTGCCAGTATGTTATCCACACTTGGGGGCCTTATATTTAGGTCTACTCATAATTAAGTCTCTGCCTTCTTGTTTAAGAACTACGCTGTGCTTATGTACAATATATTCCGGGGTTTTTTGCAATGACTGATTGTGCACATATGCTACACCGTCATCTCCTGATGCCCTTGGTATTAGTAGGTCTGTGAATTACTCCTTCTTCTGTTTCTTAAACTTTAAATAACGATAAGGGGTTATTCATCTCGGTTACTCATCTCTGTGTAAGGATCGAATTGCTCATCTCATAACTGCTGAGCACGTATGTCTCTGAACACATTCCTGGGAAATGTTGAACATAGCCGACTCGGCATCATAAAAAAATTACATAAATTGTAATTTAATAAATAATTTCATGTGATCCGTTTATTGATGTACCTGAGTTATGAAAAAAACATATCTATAATCGATTTCGGTATGGGAATGGGGTTTCATGTGTGGTCTTGAAACGCACCAGTCTACCCAGCAGTACACTTAACTAGACGTCAAGACAACAAAGACACTTATTGGTCGCATAAACAAAAAACATGAAATCTCAGACACTTCATCGCTGATAGAAGTTTCTCTTAGATGACTGCCTTAACATTTCTTCTTCTTCTTCTTCTTCTTCTTCTTCTTCTGTTCTTCTTCTTCTTCTTCTTATGTTTAATATTATTATTATTATTATTATTATCATTCAACCAAGCCCTGGAAAGAGCTTTGCAACTAGAAGAATGTTGTCCGGAGAACGGAATGCGTTGTTTCATAGTTTACAGCTTGACTGCGATATTTTCACTTTCCGGTCCGACACATCCGACTTCAGCAGACATTTTTGAACACAGGGTTAGCCTTTCTTCTTCTTCGATCCCTTCTCCTTAGCCAGTCTGCTCTGTTGCAGCCTGTCATCCAGGATCGCCAGGTGGAGCTGTAGATTGATCTTCGCAACTGTGGTTCATTGCCCATGACGCTAGCAGTCAGCAAAGGGGTCGCTGACCGCTGCAGTCCATGTGCTACTCAGCATCTTGATCCCCCATTATCATTTCAGGTCTTTCACCGAATCTGCCACCCAGTGCAGCGACGTCTCAAATTCTTCATCACCGACCACAATCTCTGCGATATAAAATTTCTAATAATCTGTCATTGTGTTCAACGAATCATTGTAAATCGGTTTGGTAAACTACGAAAATACATTGACAGTTTAGACAAGGGAAATGACTCTGGAAGCTAACCAACATAATTTAGAAAACGTATGGAAACGTATCGGCAAGAGTTGAGCATAGAGGAGAACTGGTTTATCAATTCCATTTTGGCTAGAAAATGTAAATAATTTGGTCACATCAAGAGACACAACGCTCTTGAGAGAACGGTGATGGAAGGTATGGTGCCAGGCAAAAGAGAAGAAGTAGACCAAGAAGGCGATGGCACCAAGATATCCAGGAATATCTGGGTATGACTGTTGCGGAGGCTGGAGTTTTGGCAAGGGAACGAGTTTCTTTTACACAGACTGTGATGGAAGCGACGTTCTACAAAGGATATAGTACATGATGATGATGATGATGATGATGGAAATGTGAAGTGTAGAGATTTACGTAATGGGCATTTACATGAGCCATTGAAGATAAGAATTGGTGTGCGACAGGGGTGTCGCGTTTCACCATTTCTCCAGTTGGAATTGGGTGTATCGGACCAAAGGCACAGGGTTCGCATCCTACCTCACTGTAAACTACAACACAGCGTCCTTTTTGTGACCAGCGCCGATTAAGAAGAAGAAAATGGAGTAGAAAAAGAAGAGTGTGATAAGAAGAAGAAAAAGAAGAAGAAGAAGAACACGATGAGGAAGAAGAAGAAGAGGAAAGAGAAGAAAAGAAAAAGAGGTGAAGAAGAAGAAGAAAAAGATGAAGAAAAAGGAGTTGAAGGAGAAGAGAAAGACGATGGAGAGGAATAGGAAAAGGAATGAGAAAATGAAATAGAAGAAGAAGAAAAAGAAAGGAGAGATGAAGAAGATGAAGAAAAATAAGATGAAGGAGAAGAAGAAACACATGATTGAAAAGAAGAATAGGTAGGAAAAGAAGAAAAAAGAAGAAGGAGGAGAAGAAAGGGAGGAGAAGAAGAAAACGAAGAGGAAGAAGAAGAAAAGGGACAAGAAGAAGAAGCAGAAAGACAATAAGAAGAAGAAGCAGAAAGACAATAAGAAGAAGAAGCAGAAAGACAATAAGAAGAAGAGAGAGAGAGCAGATAAAGAAGGAAAGGAATAGAAAAAGGGAATAAGAAGAGCAGAAGAAAAAAAAGAAGAAGATGAGGAAGATAATGAATAAGAAAAAAAAGAAGTGAAAGAAGAAGGTGAAGAAGAAGAAGAAAAAGAAGAATATGGAGAAGAAGGAGAAGAAGAAGAAGAAGAAGAAGAAGAAGAAGAAGAAAAAGAAGAAGAAGAAACCAAACTAATGACCACAAAACACAAATGACACCCATAAATCCCTTAGGAAAGGAAGAAACAAAACGTTCATCGTTTTAAAAACACCGGATCCATTATCAACAACAATGGACACTGCCAAAACAAGGTCAGAAGATGAATGACCATGGCAACAAAGAGGTTAAGTAAACTGAGAACCGTAGGACAGAACACTAATAAACAAACACGTACACAAAAAGTTCTGCGAACATGCATCTTTCACGTGGCGAAGTACAGATGCACGACATGAACCACCACAGAGACACTGAAGAAGAAAAATGAATTCTTTGAACTAAAATGCTTCAGAGAAGTTATTATAATACCTTAGGTGGCAAAAGGAATACCTCTGACGTCCTAGATCTTAGTTTTTGTACTTCTACAGGGGCATCTAACCCTGTGCAGGTCCCAGTTCTTGTTAGAGCTGGATATAGCCAAAAGACGGATTTCCTACTTAGCGGGCTAGGCTTGAGCAGCTTAGTACTCCGTTGTGTTAGGTGGTTAACCGATGTGCGAGTTTATCTTAACAGACTCAAACGCTAGAGCAAAGTAGACTCGCAGCCTATTAGGCGCCATCTATGCTGCGCTAAACAAACCATCTAACTATGGCCGGTGTTATACCATGTCACACAGTTAGTCGCCTCTTACGACATGCTCTCTGTGAGGCGGTGGTGCTATGCCTGTCCTTGTCATGCGCAAAGAACCCGGCAAAGGAGTCATCCTAGTAGATGTGGACATAAAAATAAATTGGCCCGAAACAGCGTTTGGACTAGAAAGCTAAAATACTTTGGCGACATCAAACGCCACTGCGGTTTCGAAGATTTAAAAAAAAACCATACTGAAACGTATGGTACCTAGAAAACGAGGCATATACAGGTTAAAGAGAAGATGAAGAAACGATATTAAAACTGGTTTGAAGTTCAGACTGACGGAAGTAACTGGTCGAAGGTCGAGTCTTTAATGAGAGCGACGTTCTGCAAAGCTCATGTAACGTGGTGATGCACCGGAGTGAGCGCTCCCATGCGCGTGAGAATCTTCTGCTCTAGAGGGGTTACACACAGTGGCGTACCTCGAGTATAGCAGTTATGATACACCCCAGGGACGTTATTTGAAGGGAGGCGCCACATATCATGTTCTATTAAAATCAGGCACGCCGTCTTTGGAAAGCGCAAAAGGAAATTTTCTTTACATGTTTAATCTGCCTTTGATTATCATGGATGGAGAAGCACTAGGATGGATAGAATGAGATGAAACTATTTCAGAAAAATTATCTTTCAGCAAATTGCACACAAATTTACATCAATTTACATGTAGTTATGAGGAAAAACTCTGAAAAACCGGCCTGCAGTGTCTAGGAAAGAGAAGAATTCGAAGCGACTTAATACAGGTTTATAAGATAATCAAAGGAATGGATAACATGGACTATAACAAGTTGGTTCTTTTCAAAATACAACCACCTGCAAGATCAAAAGGCAAAGCTACAAATGAACTAAAGAAAGGTATATATTATGTAATAGAAATATTGATTTAGTCAGAGAGTGGTGAATGCTTGGAACGCGTTGTCACAGAAAGTAGGGGAAGCAAGGAGAATACATGCATTTAAGAATAGATTGGACTCGCATAGCTTTTAGAGCAAAGAAATGTTAATGAATCTGGTTGTACACATACTCTGCAGAGTCTTCTAAACCGGCATAAGGACGTTAAGTTAAATTAAGTTAAGTTAAGTGAAAGCGAGGAAGGTGCAGTTTTAATTTTCATGTTGTGCCAAAAGTTTTTAATAAAAAGATTAACGAGCTTGATTTGTATTTTTTGGATGATTTTATGTCAAACCTGATATTATGTCAAACCTGATATTATGTCAAACCTGAAATTATGTCAAACCTGATATTATGTCAAACCAGATATTATGTCAAACCTGATATTATGTCAAACCTGATATTATATCAAATCTGATATTATGTAAAGTCATCTAAATATGGGTGTCATATGTTTGAGCACACGTGAAATTTCAGTGCTTTCCAACGTTAATATTTTCGTAGATGCGCCTTTAGATATACAGGTTTGGTTAATGATCGACGTTATAACAAATGTTAAACAGTGCAGATACTAAATCGTTCCGTAAGCACTGGTCAGGCACACTCTTAACTTAACTTCTTTGTACTGACTTAGAAGACTCTTCAGAGTCTTCTACCCTACATGATGTTTAAATAAGTACGTGTATCCAATCTATGTTTTAATGTATTAACTGCCCCGGCCTTCACTTTTTCCTGTGGCAATGCATTCCAAAGGGGACCCAGTGGTCTCCAGGTAAGGTGTTCATCTCAGATGCTTGAGATCGCGGGTTCAAATCACATTAGAAACTGAGATTTTTTAATGTGGATCTTTAAAGTAAAACTGTCCCTAATCTCTGAGTAGTGTGATCAGACACCCGTGTACTGTGGCGCGCACGTTAAAAAGTCCTTGGCAGTTGGAAATTGAAAAGCGTAAGCTTAACGACCCATGCCCGCGCAAAATTCAAGTTAAAAGTCTACTGAAATTATTTTAGGGATTCTTACACCACAGAGAATATTTTACATCAAGGGGACTGTGTGGCTATAACATCGAAATGGTTATGGGGTTAGATGAGCGGAATAGATGGCGCCTGACAGGCTGCGGGTATACCTTGCTTTAATTTACACTTTCACCACCACCAGTCCTAAAAATAGGCGATTGTATATTCCAGAGGCTACAAACCGTAAGGATGGTAACAGATTATGGGATTGATCTGGCCAGTTACTAGATGATTTTTGCCTGCCAAAAAAAGATTAAGCAAAGGAAGGCATACCTCCCAACAAATTCAAACGACACAAGTGGACCGAAGATAGATACTTATAATGCATTCCAAGCATCCGCCACTCTCTGGCTTAAATAAATATTTTCAAATATATAATCTGGACTTTTCTTTATTTAATTTGTAGCTGTGCCATCTTTTTCTTGTAGCGGGATGTACTTTGAAAACGTTGTCATAGCCTAGCTAAAATGTTCACTTGTTTATTTTATAAACCTGCACTAAATCTTCTCGAATGTTTCTCTTTCTATACACTGTAGACCGGTTTTCCTGAGTCTTTCCTCGTAAATATAATTCCGTAATTCCACTATAAGTTTTTTGGATGTTTTAATGTCATTTCCAGCATGTTTATATCGCCTCTACGATAAGGACTCCACACCTGAACGCATTACTTAAATCAAGGTCTAACTAATGATGTGTAGAGTTTGACAATCACTTCTTTGCTCCTTTCTTGAATGTTTCTTTTTAATGCACACATATTTTCCTTCTTCACTGCTACCTGGACAAGCTCCTCAGCTTACCTGTCAGATATATTAAAACCCCTGCTTCGTTCTATCAAGTGTCACGTTTTGCTGAACTAACATCTAATTCAAAATTATTTTATTCTGTGAGTTCCAAAGAGCACCAATTCCAATGCCGTGATCAAAAACTAGCTAATTGATCGAATTAAAAAAGAACACATCTATGTACATCCATAACAGGTGGCTTCTATGGATATATGTTAGTTAATTCTTACAATCCAGCACCCTTACCAATTTCCGCCTCGCCACAGATCCAACACGTTCTTTAATTTCCCCAATTATTTACTTTCCTGTCAGCGTCTGATAGCGTAGTGGTAAATGGTGCGCTTTTCACGTCAAATGATCTAGATGCGATTCCCTTTATTAGGCACACTCCATTCGACCAAGCTGTAAATTGGTACCAGGCTTAGTGTTATTTAAGGAAATGCAGCGAAGAAAGTAGCTTTTCATAGCCACCTGATAAACAAACCTTGCGGGATAACGTTTCTAACACTTCATCTCCAACAGCAGTGTCCACTATTTGACTACATTAATGTGTCCTTAACAATACCACCCCGCCAATACATCTCCCAATTATTCCAGTTATGTTGTTTTATCATTATTAATGGATTCACTATAGCTGAGAGGTAAAAGCGCTGGTCTCTCAAGAAACGAATCAAACAATTTTCAATCGTCTTTTGGTCTCAAAGAAGGTGGGACCAGCACCTAGTCAAATTGGAGATTTATGAAAAAAACAAGGAAAACTCATGTACATGATGTTCACGTAAAAGATTTCTTAGCAGTTGAAAATATATATGAATATAATTGTATGGCATTATAAAACGCAATGAAACTCCTATTGAATAGACAACCTACAATCCCACAGGTTAAGAAAACTGCATGAAGTAAAAATGTACTGTAAAAAAACAAACGTACTACCGATAGCCATCGGCTACCTGGCATCAGACATCATCTGCATGTTTGAAGACCTGGATTCCAAATCTTCCAAAGTTATTAAATCGGCTTTCACCAATGCTATGGAGAGATGTCCTGATTGAAGCAGGTCATCCAAGATTGTTCCCCAGCGAAAGAGACGGAAATGAGTTAAAAATTGTGCTACCTGTCATTAGACGGGGAGGTAGACTAACATATGGTCAGGCAAAATATACTGATCAGACAATGTTAGTCAGGGTCCGGCAAAATATACTGATCAGACAATGTCAGTCAAGGTTAGGCAAAATATACTGATCAGACAATGTTAGTCAGGGTCCGGCAAAATATACTGATCAGACAATGTCAGTCAAGGTTAGGCAAAATATACTGATCAGACAATGTTAGTCAGGGTCAGGCAAAATATACTGATCAGACAATGTTAGTCAGGGTCAGGCAAAATATACTGATCAGACAATGTTAGGCAGGGTCAGGTAAAATATACTGATCAGACAATGTTAGTCAGGGTCAGGCAAAATATACTGCTCAGACAATGTTAGTCAGGGTTAGGCCAAATATATTGATCAGACAATGTTAGTCAGGGTTAGGCAAAATATACTGATTAGACAATTTTAGTCAGGGTCAGACACAATATACTGATCAGACAATGTCAGTCAAGGTCAGGCAAAATATTCTGTCCAAGACCCTCACCTTGACTTCTCCGGAGTCTATCCTGAAAACGGGCTGCTTTCACCGCAGCCTGGCTAACATGATGAGAGATCGACGTAAGCCCTGTAATATTGAGTGACACGCAGATGAGGACAAGCATAGCACAACCGCCTGGGTGACCCCGGTCCACCTTCATCAGCATGCTCGGGATGTGAGGAAAGGTACGATAACCTACCACTTAACGTACTTCTCAGGGCGCACAATAGAATAATCCAACTCATTGTGAGCATTCTACAACAACCTGGTTTTAGACAGCTGCTACGCCTGACTGGATTGCGTAATTTCTAGGAATGCATGAGTAGTACACAAAGATGTCCTCCAAACCCCAGCAGTCTCCTTATATTTCTCCGTAGTTGAGTACGCCTAAGCCTAATTCAGCTGAAATGAACGTGCCCCATATTCGGCGAAGTGTCGCATCAAAAATTGAATGAGTGAAACAGGTAAACAATTCAAGTCACCTTTAGTTTGGACACCAAGTGCAGCGAACAAGACATAAATATATAAGAAATGTCTTACAGTTAGCACAGGGGTACAGACCTGTCGATAACACGCCAAATCGAAAAATGGAATGAACGGATACAGGTTCACCTGGATCAAGCTGCTGGAGGAACATGCACCTGGACATCACCTGCCTTACGCAACATGGAAGTCACAAAATGGACTCCAAAATTGTGTATTACGATGTAGGAAGAACTTACAGAGATGGGGGTGTAAGGATGATGAGACTTAACTTTGCGTCTTTTTACTGGTTTAGAAGACCACATAGTCTGTATACAGCGTGTTTCTTGGAAGGAAGTTTAAACGATGTGCGAGTCCATCTTAAGAGACTCAGACAATAGAGCTAAGTAGACCCGCAGCCAGTTAGGCGCCATCAATTGCTGCTCTTAACAAACCATTTGGGAAAGGCACAAATAACGTGGGTAGATTTTTAACTTGAATTTTGTCTGGGCAGCGGCCGTTAAGCCTACTATTTTATATTTCCCCAAGGAATGTTTACGTACTTGACACTGAACACGACAGTCCGATCTCATTACTCAGAGATCATGGGAATTTTTACCAGAGGATTCACGTGAATAATATTAGTCTCCACCGTGAATTCGAACACACAACCTCCGGCACCCGAGGTGGACACCTTACCTCGAGACCACTAAGTCATCCCACCGAAGAGCAACACATGACCCAGGTCATCTGATGATCTGCCCAAACCTTCTGGAATTATAACATTTGCTTTAATAAAGGTCAACCACAAAACAGCCCAAGCGGTTCAGGATTGCAAACATTACTTATGACGTTTACACAGTACAAGGGAAGTAAGTAAGTAAATATCGATTTAGTTGTGATTTTTTTTCTAACTTATTCCATGTTTCTTGTCTTGTTTTTTTCAAAATACAAACATAGACAAGTTCTCTGACAAACTGACATACTTATAACTGACATTTTTCTTTTGTGTATTTCTGCAACGATTGTTGCAGACCAACTTGAACAAAAAGTATATAAAGGACCTTGAGTCTCATACTTCCGTTGTGATGTTTGTAGAAACTCCCTTTAACCTCATGCGCAAGTATATTTACTTTTCATTCACAACATGAGATCACGATGCTAAACATTGTAATATTTACTCTACTTTAATCCTTTTCCTTCTGCAACACTCACTATTTCTCATTCTCAATCGTTTTTCTTCCTCTCCTTCTTTATCACGCTGTTTTATTCAAATGTCATTATACAAATGAATTGATATGTAACATTACAACAAATTATGCGAACCTGTATTGCACAAAAGAACAATAAAAACAATTTTTAAATAAAAAAATATGCTGAGTATTGTAATTGAATTACCGATCTTCTTCTTCGTTTTTCGTTAAATACGAAGTTTTTTTGAGCCTACAATAGCTGTTCTATTATTCAATGAAATACAATTAGATTGGTTCTGAAATTTGTGTACTGTTATATTAAGACTTGTCTCAATGAAAAGGATGATGAACATTGTATGAGCTGCAGTGGTGAGCGACCAATAGTTTCTCAGACGTAAACACCTTCGCTTGTCTTCTACTGTACTCAGTAGTTTAGTATCTCCAATGCACTTGGACCTCGAGACGTGGCCATACCAAGTCAGCTTTCGCCTTTTAATTGTTGTGAGGATGTCGTCGTAAAGTACACTTGTATTCTAGATTCTTCCACATAATCATTATTTGCGATACAATCTTTGTAGGTGACTTTGAGGAGTCTTCTACAACATCTCATCTCCGTGGCTTTAATTCTTCTCTGGAGGTTGTAATGTTCCATGTTTCGTGGCTGTAGAAGAATATAAGAAGGATCACTGAGCGCACTAGTCTAACTTTTATGGCTAAGTAAAGTCGTTTATCTTTCCATATATGTTGTAATCGTGCGAGGGCTGTTGTTGTTTGTGCTATTCTGACCAGGACTTCTGGTTTTTATCCCTCATCACTTACTATTGAGCCCAGATGCTTGAAGTGGTTCACTGTTTCAAGCCTCTGTCCATTTGCTTTCATCACAGCGTTGATTCCCTCAGTGTTGTTTGTCATCAACTCTGCCTTTTCTGCGTATCTCCATGCCCTAACTCTGTTGTCACATCCAGTCTTCGGATGAATTCTTGAAGGTTTGTCTCAGTCCCCGCCAGTCCGTCAATGTCATCAGCAAAGCGTAAGTTGGTAATCGTTCGATGTCCTATCCTCACGTTGCCAACATGATCTTCAAGGGCATCACTCATAATTCTTTCTAGCAATATATTGAAGAGTGTCGGGAAGAGTTTACACCCTTGTCGGATGTGCGGAACCATTCACCTAATTTTCCATCCACAAAGACAGCGCTTGTTGCCATATCATAGATATTGTCGATAATCTCACAATGTTGCTGTTTATGTTGTATATCTTCATTGTTGCCCATAGAGCAGCATGCCAGACTTTATCAAATGCATTTTTAAAGTCTGTAAATATATGGTATAGGTGTTGTTGGTGTTCCAAATATTTCTCGTTTAGTATTCGTGTATTGAAAAACTGCTCGGTGGTAGTTATTCCGGTTCGAAAACACGCATGTTCTTCGACAATGATGTTCCCGGCTATGATGTTCTCGACAATGATGTTCGCGGCTATGATGTTCTCGACAATGATGTTCTCGACAATGATGTTCTCGGCTATGATGTTCTCGGCTATGATGTTCTCGGCTATGATGTTCTCGGCAATAATGTTCTCGGGAATTATGTTCTCTGTTTGACGTGTCAGTTTATCAAGAATTATTACGAACATGACTTTGCAAGGGTGGCTAAGGAGGTTGATTGTTCTATAGTTTTGAGAATGCTTTAGATTCTTTGACTTAGTTTTTGGCAAGACCATCGCATTTGACCAGATATTCGGTCATATTCTTGTCTTCCATATTCAATTGCAGATGAATGTCAGTATTACAATTATTGCATCACCACCCGCTTATATAGGCTCTGCTGGTATATTATACACTCCAGCAGCTTTCTCCTTCTTCAGCGTCGTCACCTCTACATCCAATTAGTGTTTAATGATGTGTTGATTTCGGTCAATCCCAGGAGGTAAGGGAGAGATAGCTTGTTAACCAAACAGTGGTTAATCTCACTCTATTGATATCTCCAGAAAACGTGTGCATAAATTAAATTGCTGATCGCTAAATGTGCTTTTTCTGTGTTCGAATGTTTCACCCGTTTGTAGCAGTATATTAGCATTCATTTTGACCTTATTTGAATGTTTCTTATCTACAAATTGAAGCTTGGAATTACTTAATTTTTAATTGTAATAAACCATATCTAAAGTGGTGTAGACACTTCGAGTCGTGATGACCCCATTTATAGCTCTATTGTCGGTGTTTTTTGCGAGGCAGAGTTTACGGCTGTCCGTAACATAAAACTAGGTACCGATTTACGGCTGGATAGCTTCACCTTCATGCACATCGAAATAGGTGATTACAGTGAGTTGGGCATGGGGCTAGCGACCTGATACTATAAAATAAATTACTGCACTAAACATAACTACAAGGGCACGCAAAGTGCTTTGTCGCAGGTTTCCTAAAGCAGGGGGCAAGGGCTGGTTCACAAAGAGAGGGAGATAGGTAGGTAGGAAGGTAGTAGATAGGTAGGCAGGTAGATAGTTTGCTTAGTCGACAAGGATCATTGGGTCAACCGTTCATGAACACGATTTGTGACCTTCTCCCAGGCTGCATGTGATGAATACGATGTCTTTCAAATTTTATTCAATCACGTGGTGCGTAGAAGGCAGTGGGAGCTGGATCATGGCGGAGAATGTCGATTTCCATCATCCTTGATATCCATGGACTGCTCTACGAACTGGTGGGGGCTGAGGTCCTCAACAAGGCGGGTACATGTTCAAATATAGTCAAACGGCGACGGTTTAGAATGATGAATGTGCTTTCAAGACCTTTCATACAGGGATGTCTGATATTAGTTAAAGGCGAGGGTTTGACTTCATCGCCGCAGGTTTAGCCATAAGGTTCAGTGTCTCTCAGCAGAAATGTATCCCCGCCTGCCGAGAGCATCGCACAAAGCACGAACTCCGTAGCTCCAGTGATGAACCCAGGGATCTCCGGAAAAACTGACATCATGGACCGACCGTCTCAGTTCAAATTCGAACCCCGACGGTCTGAACACGAGGCAAATAGCTTGACCACTTTGCCACAGAGACCCCCTCGATGCATGATATCTGCATAGAACTGCGAGCTTCGTTTACACAATGTTTTTAAATCTAAATTTATTTTCCTCATTAACCTTTAGGTTCCAAGGAACACTGATTGAAGTAGCGTCCTCTAACAATTCTACCACAGACATGTCTGTAACCGCGCATACATAATGGACATCCACGACGTGCAATCAGAATCCTGAAAGCTGTCACATAATCCGGACCATATCCTAAATGATATTTAAAATAACATCACTAAGGCGTTCTTCTATGATTCCCGTAGTAGTGAGCGCCATGCAGATCCAGTCAAGCATGGCATAACCGCCTGGAGGACCGCTTTCCACCTTCATCAGCATGCTCGGGATGTGAGGAAAGCTACTACAACTCACCAGTTAATGTCCTTTTCAGGGCGCACAAAAAGAATAAACTTACTCAAGCTGCTGAGCAGCGCATCAGCTGCAGTGGTCAGCGACCCATAGCTGACTGCTAGCATCAGGGTCAACGAACAAGAGCTGTTTAGACTCTTCTACACCTCCACGCGGTGATCCTGGATAACAGGCTGAAGCTGGGCAGACTGGCTAAGGAGAAGGGATGGAAGAGGGAATGCTAATCAGGTAATCAAAAAATGATTACTGAAGTCGGATGTGTTGGACCGAAAAATGTAAATATCGCAGTCAAGCTGTAAGCTACGACACAATGCATTTCTTTCTCTGGACTACATTCTGCTACTTAAGGCCTTTTAGGGTTTGGTAGCGGGAGATTGAGAACGAACGAAGCCAAGCCAAGCCATTCTGTGCATGAATACAACGGCACCATTGTAGTCCACATGGGGTATTCGCAGTGCTGAGGAATAAACGCTACTTGTCTGTGAAATGGGAACTTGTTATACAGGTTAAATTTTCTTTCATGTTTGAAGTTTCCTTTCATGTTTGAAGAAAAAAAAACAGCAATACCTTACCGTGGTTTTGAACACAGACCCTATTGGTTAGAAGACTCCCGCTCCTCACATGATTAATAATAACCTCTCCTAGAAGAAATTCACACCCCCACAGAATCCTTCATAAGGCAAGCAGATAAATCGGGATATCACAGAAGATTATGGCGCGGAGTGGATATACAGTGTCTTCAGTTATATAGAAGAAACTGCGCACCAAGGCGAAGCTACAAACTTCTCCAGTTCCGTTACTGAACGCCTCACAGATTCACCAGTTGCTCTTCCTATGTCAGACAATGAGTATGGAGCCTCATTGTGGTCATATATGGATTAAATAACAGATCACCTTTGATAAGTTGAAACACATTGTAATAAAATTAAAATATGATGCCTGGAGTGGGTCAAATATTGAAGTTGAAATGATAAACTGTGACAATTTGTTTTCTTTGAAGTGCTTATGAATCCCGGAAAGTACATTTAAAAGCGAAAACACTCAAACACAAGTTTGTTTTCAAAATTCAACCACCAACGAGAACAAGAGGGCACATATACAAATTAACTAAAGAAAGGTCCAGATTATATTTTTTTAGTCAGAGAGTGGTGAATGCTTGGAATGCATTAACCCAGGAGGTGGTGGAGGCAGAGACAGTTACTGCATTTAAGAATAGATTGGATATGCATCGTTTTTAGAGAAGGGTAATGCAGATGGGACTGGTTGTCTACAGTTTATGATGTGTCTTCTAAACCAGTATAAAAGCGTTACAGTTAAATATATACATATATATATATATATATACATACATACATACATACATACATACATACATACATATATACATACATACATATATACATACATACATACATACACACTAGGAATATTAACTAGATTGGAAAGTACTCCCGAATAAAAACGGTAACTGTACAGTGTATGACCACTGAAAGCACAAGCGGCCTTTATTTCTCAGTCCCATAAATATTCACAGTGGACCTCAGAAATGTGAAGCAAAATAGTAGTTTTATTTTTCCTAAAGTAGGATAAGAAACTCTGAAAGGTTGTCCCTAATCGTATGCACATGAATGGATGCAAGTAGTGTATGGTGTTTGAATGGGGTCATAATTTGAGAAAATTATAATGAGGGTAAAAAAGATTTGTTTTAAATACATATTAGTGAATAAAAGCATAGTATGGTGCTTCATGTGGATATATATAAAGATAATACGTTTTGAATAGTTCCACATGCACAAATTGGTTTCTTCTTCAGATAACCAGTAAAACGATTAATCCGTTCTTGTCATTAATAATGAAACTAGACTGTCCAAACTAAACACAAAGAAAGCCAAATGAAAGAGCAGTTTGAAATCACTTACCTCTTCACACCGCCAACTGCTACTCTATCCACCCGTTCATTTCTTCTCCTTCAACCTAGCCATCTCTTCATACAACCCGTCCATGTCTAACGCAACTCTCCTTCACCTCAACCCATCTCTCTCTAACGCATTTCTCCTTCGCCTGAACCCGTCTATCCCTAACGCAAATCTCCTTCACCTAAACCTGTCCAACCATTACCTCGAACACCTAAACCCGTCCATCTCTAACGCAACTCTCCTTCATCTCAACCCATCCATCTCTAACGCAAATCTCCTTCACCTCAACCAGTCCATCTCTCACGCAGCTCTCCTTTATCTCAACCCGTCCATTTCTAACGCAACTCTTCTTCATCTCAACCCGTCCATCTCTAACACAACTCTCCTTCACCTCAACCAGTCTATCTCTAACGCAACTCTCCTTCACCTCAACCCGTCCAACCATTACCTCGAAGACCTCTTTACGTCCATCTTTTACTTCACACCCCCCCCCCCCCCTCAACCTTCTCTCCCAAACAAAGGTAAAATTTACATTGCTCTAAAACCATTTCTAGACTCTTTCCTCCCCTCCTCTAATCTATCAACTACAGAGTTCACGGAGTATTCTTTTTCTCTTTAAACACATTAAAGTTTACGTCCGAAGCTTGCAAAAAAAGGAAACTAAGTTACATCAGGTGGAAGAGTGCATTACAGGTTTACATTTTTACATTTTTTTGTTGCTGCTGGAGTTATCCGAAAATAGCGTCCTAATAAAATGCGATGTACAGACACATCTTGTGACATGATTAATTTATGTTTAAATTTGTAATCTAGAAAATTGCGTATAATCTCAGCTGTAGTTTTCTCAATTTTCGATACATTTAAAAAAAAGATAAGTTACATTAGGTAAATATATTTGCGTTTGTATATGATGTTATATATATTATTCTTTTCACAATGGGACTTGGAAAGAAAAACTGTTACAAAATAATTGTAAAATGTCTACTCACAGACAGGTGCTGGTGTTCTTTAGCATTTGATAATTTTCATGTAGTCTATCCAATTATGAGCTGAAATCACCCAAGAACATGCACATATACTAATATTTAATATGTTTTCATTTACCAAGCTACTTCCACTTCTCTGTGGTAAAAGTAACATTCTGAAGAAATACACAATTATATTACAATAACATCGATTTTAAAACATGCAGACATTGTAATGGTTGGGGAAGATCATTTCCTGTGGTATTTCAAAAAATTGGATCGGATTTTGACGCGATTAGTTTATTTTAGATTCGTTTTCTAACTATACCAAACTTGGCGTGGTACCGGCTTTTGGCCATTAGTAATAAATCTATAAGCCGCTCCCAGTTAAGCGAGGAAGCGAATGATTAAAATGAAAAGATGAGACGGGACGAATATGTTAGGGCTTGTCCGTGATTTCAAATCTGTTGGCCAGTCCCACGTGAGAATCATACTTCTAGATCAAGTTGCCGACCGTTAAAGGCATGTCTAGTGTGTGCTTAAGAAACATTATCACATACAAGTTGGCGTCTTTGGTTTCCGTCACGCCAATTACGTCGAAATTGTATGGTAGACACCAATAGTGTCCTAGCAATAACGATTTTAGTTTATTCAAAAGAAATAAATAAACCGAGCTAATGCGGATCAAATTCTGGAAAAAGCTGCACGTTGGATTGAGCGATGACGTCATACATCAGCTGATTCGTCAGTGAATATAAACTCGCGTTCGGACGTTTTATTGAAACTTTTGAGAATTTAAAAAAAAATAGACTGTAACCTGATAGGCATGTACATGGAGGTGTCTAAGGAGGACTGGGTACGGGGCTGGCTACCCTAACAATATAGAAACACAAAGGCATACACGTACCCGATAAAGGCAGTTCAATGTTGATGAATTGGCAAGTATTTTCTGACGACCGACCCTCAACAAGGAGCGGAAAGGGTATTGATATATATATATACCGGGGAATAAAAAATAGTACCACTGTCACCGTCAAAGGTTGATGTAAACGTCAGTTGAAGAAGAGTGCGATTGATGCTGACAACCCTAATTTGAAGGAAACAATAATGTTGATATAATCATTTCCTACAATGAGTAGGATTACGATGTTGTGAGCCATAGAAATACTTTGCTGTAGCTTTCCTGACAACCCGATCGTACTGATGAAGTTGGACGGGGGTCCTCCAGGCGGTTGTGCTATTATTGAATTCATCTGTGTGTCGCTCACTACTACAAGGATCACGTCGATCCACCACGTTGTTAGCGATGTTGCCATGAAAACATCCCGTTTCCAGGAAGGGCAACGAGGAAGCCGAGGTGAGGGTCTTGGCCATTTTATTTTCCATGACCCTGACTAACATGTCTGATCAGTATATTTTGCCTGAAAAGACGTTAGTCTTTCTTAACCTTGATATCATAATAATCAGTAAATGGCTCAGATGCAATGAAAGCACTCGCTTCAGATTGCATTGAACAGATCAATGGTTGCAAATGATTGGTACCAGGCTTCCTTTAAAAAGGGTCAGCTGCAGTTGTGGCATGTGCTCCACACCGTAACGAACGATAGTGTGAGGGAAGGTGCGTGAAAGTATAAAGATATTTCCCGAGTGGTCTGCCGGGGTTGTTGTGTATGACTAGGACAGGATTAGTACCACTGCTGGGGTTTTTGTGTATGACTAGGACAAGAATAGTTCCACTTTCGGGGTTTTTGTGTATGACTAGGACAAGAATAGTTCCACTGTCGGGGTTTTTGTGTATGACTAGGACAAGAATAGTACCACTGCCGGGGTTTGTGTGTATGACTAGGACAAGAATAGTTCCACTGTCGGGGTTTTTGTGTATGACTAGGACAAGAATAGTTCCACTTTCGGGGTTTTTGTGTATGACTAGGAGAAGAATAGTTTCACTGTCGGGGTTTTTGTGTATGACTAGGACAAGAATAGTACCACTGCCGGGGTTTTTGTGTATGACTAGGACAAGAATAGTACCACTGTCGGGGTTTTTGTGTATGACAAGAATAGTACCACTGTCGGGGTTTTTGTGGATGACTAGGACAAGAATAGTACCACTGTCGGGGTTTTTGTGGATGACTAGGACAAGAATAGTACCACTGTCGGGGTTTTTGTGTATGACAAGAACAGTACCACTGCCGGGGTTTTTGTGTATGACTAGGACAAGAATAGCACCACTTTCGGGGTTTTTGTGTATGACTAGGACAAGAATAGCACCACTTTCGGGGTTTTTGTGTATGACTAGGACAAGATTAGTACCACTGTTGGGGTTTTTGTGTATGACTAGGACAAGAATAGTACCACTGTTGGGGTTTTTGTGTATGACTAGGACAAGAATAGCACCACTGTTGGGGTTTTTGTGTATGACAAGAATAGCACCACTGCCGGGGTTGTTGTGTATGACTAGGACAAGAATAGCACCACTGCCGCGGTTTTTGTGTATGACAAGAATAGCACCACTGTCGGGGTTTTTGTGTATGACAAGAATAGCACCACTGTCGGGGTTTTTGTGTATGACAAGAATAGCACCACTGTCGGGGTTTTTGTGTATGACTAGGACAAGAATAGCACCACTGTCGGGGTTTTTGTGTATTACAAGGACAAGAATAGCACCACTGCCTCACAGAGAGCATGTCATCAGAGGCGACTAACATTGCGACATGGCATAACACCGGCCATGGTTAGATGGTTTGTGTTTAGAGCAGCAGAGATGGCGCCTAACAGACTTTGAGTTTACTTTGCTCTAGTGTTTGAGTCTATTTAGATAAACTCGCACATCGTTTAACCACCTTCCGTAAGCGATTATCCCAACACAGCGGAATATTAAGTTGCTCGAGCCTAGCCCGCTAAGCAGGAAATCCTGCTCTCGTCTATTTATATCTCATACCAGAGTTGAGATCTGCACAGGGACATTTGCCCCTGTAGAAGTACAGGTTGACTAAGAACTATATACACAGAATGTATTACTGGACGAGCAGTTCGTTCCTCAAACACAGCTTAGACGACTGCCTGTCCCACCTTCGTTACAATTGATTTCTGTTTTGGGCCACCGTGGACCAGAGGGGGATGCATATTCCTGTAGATTTTTGTTTCTGAGTTCGAGGGAATCAGACCATCGACTAAGGTGTTTTTCTCCGTAGTTGTTTTCTGTCTCGTTGGTGCCAGTCTGCTATCGCTGTGCTCCAACGATCATCAGTTCTCCGATGCAGGTGGCTAGCCCAGCGATGCTTTACCTTGTTTGCGTGGGTAACTGTATCTTTCACCAATGATAGTTGTCGCTCGTCGGTATTGTGAAGACCTTACACACGTTGGTTGTGGAGCATTAGTCCGATTATAAGGTTCTCTGGAGGGTGGCTTGGATCGCTCTGAGTTTTGATTCCACTTCTTTTGTAAGTGATCAAGTTTCTGCAGCATAACACATTACGGATAGAACTGTGCGGTTGAGTAGGGAGACCCCCAGACTCTGGCCGTGAGCATTGTCTAGTGTTGTCTTCATGTACATGAAAGCCACTCAGTCCGTGCGATGACATCTTGTTAATGTTGTAAAGGTCGGTCTGCATGTTTAATAGAAGTCCCTGGTAGATATACTACTCCTGATTATCGTCTTCGAGGATGACTGAGCTTTTGCCAGCGGAACGGTAACATATGAGTTTTGTCTTGGAAGGGTTCAACTCTAGACCTGTGTGTCACCCTACTTCTTCAATATAAATAAATCCTTCGAGTCAAAATGTTACAGAAAGATCCTCAGAATACCCTGGACAGAGAAAAGAACAAATGTAGACATTCGGCAAGAGTTGAGAATAGAGGAGAACTGGTTTATCAATTCCATTTTGGCTAGAAAATGCAAATACTTTGGTCACATAAAGAGGCACAACGGTCTTGAGAGAACGGTGATGGAAGGTATGGTGCCAGGCAGAAGAGGAAGGGGTAGACCAAGAAGACGATGGCACTAAGATATCCAGGAATGCCTGAGTATGACAGTGGCGGAAGCTGGTGTTTTGGCAAGGGAACGAGTTTCTTTCAGACAGACTGTGATGGGAGCGACGTTCTACAAAGGAAATGCTACATGATGATGATGATGATGATATATATATAATTCCCACTGACTCTTTCCGTCTTATCAGACGATAGTAATTGTGCTTTGAAAAAAAGATATGCAACTACAGTCGACGACGATAACGAATGTTACTCGTAAGACCAATTTGCGGCAGAGAAGCGTCTACCACAATGTGTGCAAGGAAAGACAGGACCGTTTGCGGCATCGCATGGTGTGGCATGTCTTCTCAAATGCTTATTCTTTAACCTATCAGCAATCAGTATCTCCGTGTCTGTATTCCATGATTAATCCTGCCCCTCCAAATAACACGATAGATGGCGTCCTGTTCCAATGATTCAAAATCAATGTCTGCATCATTCATATCCCGCTTCCATACGTCCTTGTACCGAAGTAGTGGCCGGTTCCGAGATCGTTTCCCCAACTGTAATTCCCCATAGATAATATATTGTATTATTCTGCCATCATCCATTCACAGAATGTGTTCCACCCATCGGAGGCTTCGAAGAATATGGATGGAAAAGATTGTGACACTGCCAGTTCTACCGAACACCTCTGCGTCGGTGATCTTGTCTTGCCTCCCAACCCATAGGATTCTGCGCAGGCACCTCATGTGATAGCTGTTTAGCCGCCTCTCCCGGTGCATGTAGGTAGACCATGTCTCACTGCCATAAAGAAGGGTGCTGAGGACACATGCCAGGTAAACAAGTGTTTTTGTTTTAACAGTGAGCTTCTTGTTCTCCCAGACCATTTTTGTTAATCTGATCATTGTTGTTGCCTTGCCTATCCTGATATTTATCTCTTAGTCCAGAGATAGTTTATTATTGATTGATGATCCAAAGTACGTCAAATTATTTACTTCATCGAGAGCCTCATCATCAATGAATATTACTGGAGGTTTCTTTGTATCCTTAACCCTAACGTGTTTTCGTTTTGCTGATTGTTAACCCAAGATCACAGCAAGCATCAGAAATTACAGATAGTAAGCTTTACAGTTCCTCCTCTCAGTGAGTCGTCATTGCGGCATCATCGACAAAGAGAAGTTATCTGATTATCACCCTATTTATTCTGCTATTGCATTCCAGCTTTTGGTCATTAAATAGGCCACCTTATGTGCGAGATTGAATAAAGATACTACTTTCTTTATCACGAAATGTATGCTTCATGAGAAGTGAGAGATATATTCCAAAGAGGGTTAGATAAGGTACACAGCCTTGTTTTACTCTTGATTGCAAACTCCTCTGAGGACGCACCGTCAAAGTTGATGCGCCTTTCATGTCAGTATGGAACGACTCGATAATGATCTGAAGTATCGGTGGGCGACCAATCCTCCTGATCGCTTTGAACAGACCCACACAACTGGCCAAGTGAAATGCCTTCGTGAGATCTATGAAGGCACTATGCAATGGTTGATTTTGTTCTCTGCATTTCTCTTGCAGCTGTCACAACGTAAATATCCTATCTGTGGTAGACCTATTCCCACGACAACCGCACTATGACTCTGATAAACATGGTATCCTAGGACCTAGAATCTACTCCGAACAATTATGGCAAGTATTTTCTCAACGGACACAGAAGAGAAATTCCTGTGTAGTTTTTGCAGTCACTCTGGTCACCCTTGTTCTTGTACACGGTTACAATGCTCGAATCTTTGAAACCTGCGGGACCTGTCCTTCATGCCAGCATAATGTTATCAACTGGTGTATATGTGGGGCAAGAAGTATGCCCCCTCCCCCCCCCACCCCCCCCCGATATATATATATACTTATGAAACCACTCATCTACAAACCAGGGGTGTCGAGGTTTAGTAAGAAAACGATATATTATTCACTACTTTGTCTCTTCTTATCACTGCTTCAGTCAATTCCACGGGCTCATCTCAATTGGCAAAAGCTGTTATCTAGCACACTTTGGGTCATAAATTGCGTGGACATATTGTCAACGTAAAACATGTTTTAGCGAATTGTGACACTGAAAATGTAACTGCTCAGAAGAATTACGTTAATCCCCTCGCGAAAAGAAAAAGAAACAAATAAGGAAGATATGGATATTCTATTATTGAAAAGAGGAATTACTGAGCGAAAGCTGGCTGTAATCGATAATGCTTGTTTTCAATCAGGCAGATTGTGTGCTTGTTGGGAATAAGCCAAAATATGTGTACATTTATTGTTGTTATTTCATCTGGAGGGAAATTCGAGTTCATCATTATCAGTCCTGAGACTAATGTTGAAGTCTTCTGATCATGTCATGCCACTGACATCTGTAATTCTGTCCGGAGACTGGTGTTGAAGTAGTCTGATCATGTCACGCCACTGACCTCTGTTACTCAGTCCAAATACTAATGTTGAAGTCTTCTGATCATGCAACGCCACTGCCCACTGTTACTCAGTCCAAATACTAATGTTGAAGTCGTCTGATCATGTCACGCCACTGCCCTCTGTTACTCAGTCCAAATACTAATGTTGAAGTCTTCTGATCATGCAACGCCACTGCCCACTGTTACTCAGTCCAAATACTAATGTTGAAGTCGTCTGATCATGTCACGCCACTGCCCTCTGTTACTCAGTCCAAATACTAATGTTGAAGTCTTCTGATCATGCAACGCCACTGCCCACTGTTACTCAGTCCAAATACTAATGTTGAAGTCGTCTGATCATGTCACGCCCCTGACCTCTGTTATTCAGTTCGTAAACTAATGTTTAAGTCGTGTAATCATGGTATGTCACTGTCCACTTTGAGTCTGTCCGAAAACTAGAGTTGACGTTCTCTGATCATCTCACGCCACTGTCCTCTGTTTGTCAGATGGAAGACGTGTTGATATCGTCATATTGAGTCACGCTACTGTCCTCTGTTTGTCAGATGGATGATTTGTGTTCATATCATTTGATAATGTCACGTCCATGTCTTTTGTTCCCATCAGACGTTCGTTAGCTCACATACATCTAAATACCGACGATCTTGCATGCCTTCATGACGTGTTCGTGTCTTGAATGTCCTCTTCTTACTTTCTCCTGAATTTTTCCCCTCACTATCCCAGTACTTCCAATAGTAGTTATTCATTTTTCATATTGTGAACAAGCCAAAACAATCGACCTGTTTGCATACTTTTCATTGCTTGTTTATATGCCCATATAAGAACAGCGATGCCCATGGTCGCCCTGACAAGACTGCGATTCATCTGGAAAGACAAGAACATTAGCCTTAAATCGAAGCTGACTTTAATGTATACAACGGTCACCTCGGTATACCTCTTCGTGTGTGAGACTTGGACCATGACGGCTGCACTAGAACGTACAATTTGCACAATGGAAATGAGATGCTTGCGCAGAATTCTTGGCATTTCATATCTGGATCGCATTACAAACGAAAGTGTTCTTAAAATTGTTAAGAAGGAGTTAGACCAGTATAAAAACCTACTGACTATAGTAAAAAAAAGAAAATTGACATGGTATGGACATATATCACGATCGGTGGGGCTGACCAAGACCGTCCTGCAAGGTGCTGTGCCTGGGAAGCGCAGGGGAGGGAGACCAAAAAAGAGATGGGAGGACAATATAAAAGAGTGGACGGGAAGGTCTATAGCTGAATCGTATACTCTGGTGAAAAATCGTATGGCCTGAACTGGTTCGACAAACTGTAATAACGGGGCCTCACCTACCATCTAGGCTAGGACTGATGATGATGATGATGATTATGATACACCTACATCATAAAACAATCGTTTGACCTTATTTCTTGTTTTCCCTCCATTTTGTTTATAATCCATGCACTATAGCCGCCTGTGAAGTTCTACGGACCAGATATGTATGTTCGACACACGTCTCCGTAGCTCAGTATTGATGTTTTGAGGTTTTGGTTTATCATGGAATCTTATTGTTGCTGCTGTTAGAGGTAGACTGTTAAAATATAGTGGCCATGTATAGATTAAAAAAAGAATTTCTTTTTGAGAGCTGTACTTGAAGGAGAGTAGATGGTAAACGTGCAAGTAAGTGGGAGGATACATCAAGCGATTGACCAGAGAAGGCTTACGAGATAGCACCATCACGAACAGAAATAGAAGTCGCTGGGCATCGATTACTGCGGAACTTCAAATGTAGAGATGGCAACTGATTTGATCTAGAAGTATGGTGCTCCAAGAAGGTAAACCATGGAGTAATGTGTAATAAACTATCAAAAGTTGCAATTATAAAATATTATGTGTGAAAATAATGTATGGAGAGTAAAGTTGGTCATGTATGGAATAAGCTTGTTGAAAAGAATTTAATGTCTTTTGAAGTAAAACATATTGATCAGACAATGCTAGTTATGATCGCACCTCACTTTCATGCACTCATCATCATCAGGTGTCCTGCCAGTTGGCTTTGGCGATCATGGACACCCTTCCATTTCTAACACGTGTGTCGTTTACCAACTCTGTTGTTGATTTTTGCCCTTCCATAATCTCAGGCTGCCCAGCATCTTCTATGTCGGCGTTCCTCTGTCCTATTTTTCCATTTATCGTTTCCATTGTCACGACGTGCTCCAAGCCGCCTCTTCTCATAACATGCCAGAAAAAGATGTCTTGTTCTGATCCTTACATTAAGTTGTCTTTGGGCCTGTGCCTGCTCGAGTAATGTATCATTAGTCTTCTTTCGTGTACTGCTCCCTGGAAACAGGCTGTTCGTGGCACTCTGGCTTACGAGGTGAGGATCGCAATGCTACCTGTATTAGCGTGTGACATGCAGGTGAATCCAAGCACAGCATAACAGACTGAAGGACACAAGTCGACCTTCATCAGCACATTGATGATGTGGGGAAAAGCAGCTGCGACCCACCACACTAAAAGAATACACATACTCATCGTGGGCATTCGACAATCCCAACGACAGAGCAACAGCGGCAGCATTAGCAACAACAGCAACAGCAACACCAGCGGCATTTATAGTGACAGCGACGACGACATCAGCGGCAAAAGCAACAATAACTCCAAGAAGAAGAAGAACAACTACAAAAAACATCAATAGCAACAACAACAACAAAAAACCACAACGATGACAACGGCAGCAGCAAAATCAACAACAACAACTGCAAAAAACAAACAACTACAACAACTATAATAACTTCCACTATAGCAACTGCAACAGCTTCACAATTGACAACTACAATAACTACAACAATATCAACATCAACAACTACAACAACGACAACATCAATAACTACAACTGCAACAACAACAACACCTACAACAACTACAAGTTATCATTTCCAACTATCCAACGTGTCACTTCAATGTGACGCAAGTACCATCCCTGCAACTGGTTTCCTCATCATCATCATGTAGCATGTCCGCAACTGGTTTCCTCATCATCATCATGTAGCATGTCCGCAACTGGTTTCCTCATCATCACGTAGCATGTCCGCAACTGGTTTCCTCATCATCCTGTAGCATGTCCGCAACTGGTTTCCTCATCATCATCATGTAGCATGTCCGCAACTGGTTTCCTCATCATCATCATGTAGCATGTCCGCAACTGGTTTCCTCATCATCATCATGTAGCATGTCCGCAACTGGTTTCCTCATCATCATCATGTAGCATGTCCGCAACTGGTTTCCTCATCATCATGTAGCATGTCCGCAACTGGTTTCCTCATCATGTAGCATGTCCGCAACTGGTTTCCTCATCATCATCATGTAGCATGTCCGCAACTGGTTTCCTCATCATCATCATGTAGCATGTCCGCAACTGGTTTCCTCATCATCATCATGTAGCATGTCCGCAACTGGTTTCCTCATCATCATCATGTAGCATGTCCGCAACTGGTTTTCTCATCATCATGTAGCATGTCCGCAGCTGGTTTCCTCATCATCATCATGTAGCATGTCCGCAACTGGTTTCCTCATCATCATCATGTAGCATGTCCGCAACTGGTTTCCTCATTATCATCATGTAGCATGTCCGCAACTGGTTTCCTCATCATCATCATGTAGCATGTCCGCATCTGGTTTCCTCATCATCATGTAGCATGTCCGCAACTGGTTTCCTCATCATCATCATGTAGCATGTCCGCAACTGGTTTCCTCATCATCATCATGTAGCATGTCCGCAACTGGTTTCCTCATCATCATCATGTAGCATGTCCGCAACTGGTTTCCTCATCATCATCATGTAGCATGTCCGCAACTGGTTTTCTCATCATCATGTAGCATGTCCGCAGCTGGTTTCCTCATCATCATCATGTAGCATATCCGCAACTGGTTTCCTCATCATCATCATGTAGCATGTCCGCAACTGGTTTCCTCATCATCATCATGTAGCATGTCCGCAACTGGTTTCCTCATCATCATCATGTAGCATGTCCGCAACTGGTTTTCTCATCATCATGTAGCATGTCCGCAGCTGGTTTCCTCATCATCATCATGTAGCATATCCGCAACTGGTTTCCTCTTCATCATCATGTAGCATGTCCGCAACTGGTTTCCTCATCATCATCATGTAGCATGTCCGCAACTGGTTTCCTCATCATCATGTAGCATGTCCGCAACTGGTTTCCTCATCATCATCATGTAGCATGTCCGCAACTGGTTTCCTCATCATCATCATGTAGCATGTCCGCAACTGGTTTCCTCATCATCATCATGTAGCATGTCCGCAACTGGTTTCCTCATCATCATCATGTAGCATGTCCGCAACTGGTTTCCTCATCATCATCATGTAGCATGTCCGCAACTGGTTTCCTCATCATCATCATGTAGCATGTCCGCAACTGGTTTCCTCATCATCATCATGTAGCATGTCCGCAACTGGTTTTCTCATCATCATCATGTAGCATGTCCGCAACTGGTTTCCTCATCATCATCATGCAGCATGTCCGCAACTGGTTTCCTCATCATCATCCTGTAGCATGTCCTTCATAGAACGTTGCTCTCATCACATCCATCCGATATGGATCTTGGTCTGCAGTCAATCTTCCCACTTTATCCATGTTTATGTTTAGAGTATCATTGATATCTTGTATCCACATTCGCCTTGGCCGACCCCTGCCTCGCCTTCTAGATACGATGTCATTCATGACCGTTCTTTCCAGTCCGTCATGACGTTTGGTGTGGTCGAAAACATTCCATTTTCGAAACATAAAATTGATTATGAGCCAGTTTTCTTCAATATTCAGGTCTTCTAGGATGGCTTTTTTATCACTTTCTTGATCCAAGGAATTTTTAGGATTCTTCTGAAACATTTTGTTTCGAACACTCCAATTTTCTTCCTTGCTGCTTGGGCCATAGTCCATATCTAGCCCCCGTGCATTGCCACAGGGATTATGCATGTTCTCAGGATCTTCAGATTTAGTTGCTTGTTAATATTATGCCATATATTGTCCATGTTTTTTAGCTTCTGCACGGCTGTGGTCAAATGTCTTCTAATTTTTTTTAAACAATCTTCGTCGTTGGATAACGTAGAGCGAAGGTATTCAAAATGTGTGGCACATTCGATTCCTTCATTATTATTAGCAATCTGGGGTTGCAGTCCTGCTTTGTCAGTGGACATTATATATACTGTCATATATATAAATATTTAAGGTCATACGACATTTTTCCCATTCCTGGGGTAGTCGAGGGGTTTTGAAGGTTGAGGACTACAGACCGCCTCGCCACTGCTGTCGCCACGTCGGCTATGTTTGCTTTTATCACCTCCAACAGAAAAACAACATATGCCATACAGGGGATTCGAACCGCTGCCATTCGGCCACGCGATTCTCTGACATTATCTTAGTTTTCTTAATGTTCAGGAAACGGTTCTAAAACTTTACTGTGCTTCTGAAAGATATGAGCAGTCTGTCCATGTCCTTGTCGCTATTTGACAGCATGACTGTATCATCTGCATATCTTAATTCAGGAATAATTTCTCCTTATATAAAAACTATATCCCAGCTTTCTCGGTGACCTATTACATCATTGCTTTCTACACTCTGATGCTGCTAGTACAGAACACAGCCTTCTTTTGTCCCATATTGATACATGATTGGAAGGTGCCGGTCGTTTTATTCGTTTCATTTTGCATGCTATTTCGCTGATTGGCTTGCCTTCGCTCGTTCTCAATCTTCCGCTACCAAACCCTGACACGGGCCTAAGTAGCGGAATGTAGATCAGAAAACGGAATGCGTTGTGTCGTAGTTTACAGCTAGGCTGCGATATTTGCACCTTTCGGTTCAAAACATCCGACTTCAGCAAGCATTTTTTGAGTACCGGGTTAGCATTCCCTCTTCAATCCCTTCTCCTTAGCCAGTCTCCCCTGTTGCAGCCTGTTATCCAGGATCACCACGTGGAAGTGTAGAAGGATCTTGGCAGCTTTGGTTCGCTGGCCCTGACACTAGCAGTCAGCTATGGGTCGCTGACCGCTGCAGCTCATGCGCTGCTCAGCATCTTGATTCTCATTTCGGTGATTGAAACCAATAGATACAAAAAGAGTATAGAAAAGCCAAAGAGAAGATTCCAAGGAACAATGGAACATGCCTCAAAGATAAAGACCCACACACCCAGATCGTGTTATGATCGCCACATATAATAATCAATGAACATCGAGAGTTGGAAAACTGTGCTTCGTAGGTGATCGGTAACAAACGTTTAATAAACTTTTCATCAGCGGTGTGGATGTGGCTAGCAACCTCAGTGTGTAAGCTTGTTGCTAATTGAAACTGGTCGAAAATAGACATCCTGCAGAAGAGGTGGTTGTAGTGGTGGCTCTATGCTTTCTTTTGAGCGCAAATATGAAAAGATAGCGAGAAAATGAGAGAACTAGAAAGTGAATGAAAGAGCACGAGCGATTGAAAAGAAAAATGAAGGATGAGAAAATGAAAGAAGTAACAATGTCTTGGTAAGAGAGAGAGGGAGAATGAGAGAGGTGAGAGGAGAAGGAGAAAGGGAGGTATAACAAGAGATGGAATGCTTGCCAAAACAAGAGAAAGAGAGAGACAAAACAAGAGAAGGATAATGATTGTCGTAACGGGAGAGAGAGAACATGTGAGTCATAACGGGAGAGGGAAAATGATTGTCCTAACGTGAGATGCAGAATGATTGTCATAACAAGGGAGTGAGAATGATTGTCATAACAAGGGAGTGAGAATGATTGGCATAGCGAATGAGGGAGAATGATTGTCAGATGACGGACGACCTCGTGGTAGTCTTCTTTTTGGGAATATTATGTGGTGCCTACTCGTGACCCACAACCCCACGGGAGCCAAAGAGAACGATCAGCATGACTTTGGCCTGCCTCGCTTTTGTCGGCCTCGGGGATGAATGTCTCCACTGCGACGACTGGAACTTGGTTTCTGGGTCGTACCCATACACTCACGACTTATCGCCAGTGATCACAGTGTTCAGGAAGTCTGGGTCGTACCCATACACTCACGACTTATCGCCAGTGACCACAGTGTTCAGGAAGTCTGGGTCGTACCCATACACTCATCACCAGTGACCACAGTGTTCAGGAAGTCTGGGTCGTACCCATAAACTCACGACTTATCACCAGTGACCACAGTGTTCAGGAAGTCTGGGTAGTACCCATAAACTCACGACTTATCGCCAGTGACCACAGTGTTCAGGAAGTCTGGGTCGTACCCATAAACTCATCACCAGTGACCACAGTGTTCAGGAAGCTGGGTCGTACCCATAAACTCATCACCAGTGACCACAGTATTTAGGAAGCTGGGTCGTACCTATAAACTCATCACCAGTGACCACAGTGTTCAGGAAGTCTGGGTCGTACCCATAAACTCATCACCAGTGACCACAGTGTTCAGGACATCTGGGCCGTACCCATAAACTCACGACTTATCGCCAGTGACCACAGTGTTCAGGAAGTCTGGGTCGTACCCAGATTCTCACGACTCATCGCCAGTGACCACAGTGTTCAGGAAGTTGGGATCACCGTTTACGCAGTCCAGCATGTCCTGTGAGACTTCCAGACGGAATTGCTTCTGCACCATGGTTGGCAGCTTCGATATGAATTTCGCGGACATTCTCTTCATATCTTCGCTGAGAACTGAGTGTACCGAACCGATGCTTATCTCCACCTCATCCGCAAGTTTTCGAATGGAGATACGGCGGTTCTGTAAGACTACGGTCCGTACTTGGGCAATGACTTCATCATTTTGGCTTGTTGAGTGTCTACCAGAACGTGATTCGTTCTCCACCGATGTGCAGCCTTCTTTGAAACGATTGAACCACTGCTTAAATTGTATGATGCGCATGCATCGTCACTAGAAACCTGTTTAATCTTCCGAATGGTTTCCACTTGGGTATCGTCTGGTTTTTGGCAAAATTGTATGCAACACCGCTGTTGAATTCTTTCCCGTATTTTGTGGCGAATGAAAATCCGATGGGTGCTCACTACACTCAACCCTGAAAGCCTGATTGACCGCGTCTAATTATTATCTAAGATAGCGAATACAATTAACGCATGCCAATGACGGCCATCTATACTTCCCTGACGAAAGACAACAGCCTTCTTCATTTGTTTCTGCTGGGAAAAAAATGAAGTCGGATACTTTCTGAATACACCATGTACAGATTTCAGATGTCTCAGTGAGAGCATCTACAAGCTGCTGTTTGACCTTGAAGTACTTGCCTTGATACTTAATGTTGACTACCACTATAGCAACTGCAAAATAGCCTCAAAATAAGTTTGTGTTTTGATGTGAAGGTTCTCTTAGGTCTCAGCCTGACAGAGAGAGAAAAGGGGGGGGGGGGAGTGTGAGAGAGGGAGAGAGAGAGAGATAAATATAAGAGAACGACTGAGGAGGTAAAGTGGAAGTAATAACGAGATAGAGAGTGAGTGTGAGAGAGAAGACAGAGAGATGGAGAGGAAGAGAAAAGCACATATAATGAGAGAAGTGAAAATAAGGGAAAACAGGGAGGGACAGTGAAAGAAATAACGAGAAAGAGAAACAGGGTGTGTGTGAGAGCAGAGAGGTAGAGAGAGGTAGAGAGAGGTAGATAGAGAGTGTATGTCTGACAGAGACAAAAGAGATGGAGATAGAGACAGGTGAAAATAAGCGAAAACAGAGGAGGTAAAGTGAAAGTAGGAACAATAGAGAGAGAGAGAGAGAGATAGAGAACGGGAGAGAGAGAACTACAATATGTGATTGTGTGATAGAGAGAGGGGGGAGGTGGTGAAAGAGTGTGTGTATGTGTGTGTGTATGTGTGAGACGAGATAGAGAGAGAGGGAGGAAAGAGTGTGTGTATGTGTGTGTGTGACGAGATAGAGAGAGAGAGAGGGAGGAAAGAGTGTGTGTATGTGTGTATGTGTTTGCGTATGTGTGTGTGTATATGTGTGTGTGTAAATGTGGGTGTGTGTGACGAGAGAGATGGAAAGCCGTAGAGAGGCGATGTAAAGAAATAAAATAAACATCTCTTTTAATTCGTGCGTGGTTGTAGCTGGGGTTTAATCATCGCTACAATCTATTCATCGCTTTGATGTCGTCCCTACAATGTCCATTTGAGCGGCAGAGGAAACAGTGCAGAAGTGAGAGAGACATTTTTGAAGACGATATTTGATAATTAACAGAAAACGTTTGGAGGATTAGGCCAAGGAGATTTGAGAGGTGGAAGGGGGTATGTCTATGTGGAGTAATTGTGATATTTTGAGGCACTTGTTAAAGAGTTAAGAGATGTCAGAGGGACATGAGATAAGGTGACGGGCTAGTGCAGGACATGGGAGGGAGGGTGTAGAAGAACAAGAGAGAGAGGGACGTAGAACACGAGAGATGGAGAACATGAGCGAGGGAGGACATGAGAGGGAGGCTCTAGAAGAACAAGAGAGAGAGGGGCGTAGAATACGAGAGATGGAGAATATGAGCGAGGGAGAACATGAGAGAGGGAGAATATGAGAGGGAGAACATGAGAGAGGGAGAACATGAGAAAGGGAGAGCATGAGAGGGAGAACATGAGAGAGGGAGAACATGAGAAAGGGAGAGCATGAGAGAGGGAGAACATGAGAGAGGGAGGACATGAGAGAGGGAGAATATGAGAGAAGGAGAACATGAGAGAGGGAGAACATGAGAAAGGGAGAGCATGAGAGGGAGAACATGAGAGAGGGAGAACATGAGAAAGGGAGAGCATGAGAGAGGGAGAACATGAGAGGGAGAACATGAGAGAGGGAGGACATGAGAGAGGGAGAATATGAGAGAAGGAGAACATGAGAGAGGGAGAATACGAGAGAGGGAGAACATGAGAGAGGGAGAATATGAGAGAAGGAGAACATGAGAGAGGGAGAACATGAGAGAGGGAGAACATGAGAAAGGGAGAGCATGAGAGGGAGAACATGAGAGAGGGAGAATATGAGAGAAGGAGAACATGAGAGAGGGAGAACATGAGAAAGGGAGAGCATGAGAGGGAGAACATGAGAGAGGGAGAACATGAGAAAGGGAGAGCATGAGAGAGGGAGAACATGAGAGGGAGAACATGAGAGAGGGCGAACATAAGAGAAGGAGAACATAGAGAGGTATAACATGAGAGATGGAGAACATGAGAGAGGGAGAACATGAGAGATGGAGAACATGAGAGAGGGAGAACATGAGAGAGGGAGAACATGAGAAAGGGATAGCATGGGAGAAGAAGAACATGAGAGAGAGAACGAGAGAGCGAGAACATGAGAGAGGGAGAACATGAGATAGGGAGAACATGAGAGAGGGAGAACAAAAGAGAGGGAGAACATGAAAGAGGGAGAACATGAGAGAGGGAGAACATGAGAGGGAGAACGAGAGAGGGAGAACATGAGAGAGGGAGAACATGAGAGACAGATGAAGTGATGGAGGGCACGAGAGTGGGAGGAAATGTTAAAGTGAAAGAGTGATGGAGGAGACGACAGGGGTAAGACGTGAAAAAGAGAGTGGTGTAGAACACGAAGGAGAGAGAAAGTCAGGAACGTAAAGATCGAATGGAATTGGAGTGATCGAAATAGGGAGATGAGAACATGATAGATAGGAAGGAAGGGTACGACACACCAATATGAGTATTCGCAGGAAGGACACCAGCGATATGGAGTGAGTGAAGAACATGACAATAGAAAGAGGAATACACATTTAAAGAAATATATGGAAGAAGCGTGAAGGATATCACAGGAGAATGAATAAACTCATATATGAACTTGAGGATAGCCTGAGAGTGAATGACACCACAAGAGATGAGTGAACCATAAAAATAACATGAGAGATAGGAAGAAAGTGAAAGGAATCACACGAGAAGAAGTTGACTCGTTAACAGACATGAAATTTGTGGAGAGAGTGGAGGACATCAAAGGAGAAAGAGTAGACACAAAAAACACCAGATATAAGAGAGTTAAATACATAAATGCAGAAAGAGTAGACGCAAAAAACACCAGATATACGAGAGTTAAATACATAAATGCAGAAAGAGTAGACGCAAAAAACACCAGATATAAGAGAGTTAAATACATAAATGCAGAAAGAGTAGACGCAAAAAACACCAGATATAAGAGAGTTAAATACATAAATGCAGAAAGAGTAGACGCAAAAAACACCAGATATAAGAGAGTTAAATACATAAATGCAGAAAGAGTAGACGCAAAAAACACCAGATATAAGAGAGTTAAATACATAAATGCAGAAAGAGTAGACGCAAAAAACACCAGATATAAGAGAGTTAAATACATAAATGCAGAAAGAGTAGACGCAAAAAACACCAGATAATAGTGAGAGACTTAAATACATAAATAGATAAACAGTAGACGCAAAAAACACCAGATATAAGAGAGTTAAATACATAAATGCAGAAAAAGTAGACGCAAAAAACACCAGATAATAGTGAGAGACTTAAATACAAAAATGGAGAAAGGGTAGACGCAAAAAACACTAGAGATATGGAGAGAGTGAAGGATATTACAAGAGAAAGAGTTCGTTGTGTCAAAAAACATGAAAGATAATGACATTAACTTTCTAACCCGTAAGAACATCTGTCCAATATACTTGAAGCCCATTGAAGAATCCTCAACAAATACTTGCAAAGTCTTTCTGTCCTGCGTCATCATTCGTCTTTTCCCTCCCCCCTAACCCCCCGCCCCCCCCCACTCACCCCTCCACGACCCCTCATCATTTATGCCATTTTTATCGTTACGTCATGAGTGTTTAGATGTGCACCTACTTATCTTACCCTGAGGATTCCAGAGCAGAGACTGCCTTGTAATGCTATCAGGTGGTTTTTGGTATGTCCTTTTCATCATCCAGTTTTTTCTTTTCACTTCTAGTCCCACTGGCATCTGCCCTGTCTGTTCCTACAGCTCTATTTTAGGGACTCTATCATACCATTTTAAAGTTAATAATAAATATTGTCCCGATAGCAACATTCCCTTATAAAGTTTAAACCAATGAAGACAATTCAATACAATTTGACATGGATATATCTTGGTGTGTATGAAACATAATGTTGCAAGAGGTCACTACTAGCATCCTGCATACCTGGACACGTCTGCCCATGTTACGGAAGATATTCACCAACGCATCAGAAGTTACATACTCAGTTTCCCACTGAATGTTTTCTTGCAGTTTCATGAGCTTGATTAGCTTGTTGAGAAACACTTCCCATTTCAGCATGCCCAACATGTAGAAACCAGGTAGAGAAAGGTCAGGTGACATGTGTGGTCAAAGTCACTTAGAAATGACACGATCTTCAGAGAAGGAAGCAATGTTAAGTCATCCTGCCATTTGAGGTGGGGCATTTAGGTCCGTCCTGCTGAAAGTAGCCAGTACGTAATTCCTCGTTGTCCAACTGGTTCACAGTCCATGTCAAATTATAATAAATGACGTCCATTGGTTTAACCGCTATAAGAGAAGTGCAGGGGTCGACAACGAGTAGGCCTCCTACATACATACGCGCGCGTGCGTATACAAACACTTGCTACATTTAATCTGAGATAATGATGTTTCTCATACACCAATGTATATTCCCGCCAAAGTGTAATGTGTTACGTCCATTGGTTTAAAAGTTATATGGGCAAACCTGGGGCCTGTAGCGAGTGAATTCTGTGTAGTTGTCCATCACAAGCGAAGAGGGCTACAGCATCAGACTTGTGCTACGAAATGTGACCTCATACGACTGTAAAGTTCAATCATTGCACAATAGACTCTGCCCCCACCTGGGACAAACATGTGTGAGACCGGCTGTGGAGTCGTCCGTGCCTTCTGTTCTTTCGAGCGTATCTCGATCTCTGAACCTCGGCGATAAAGTTTCGCTCTGCGATCTGAGCACTTTGTGCGGTGCTAGCGCGTCAGCTAGACCGGTTCTGTGCAAGCATATCCTTGGAGGGGACATCAATGTTGAAGATCTGCAGGGATATTTTTAAGAAGTCTCTGTAGCCTTTCTTCTGTCCATCTGATAACCGCCTGTGAATTTGTACAGCAGCTGTTTGGGGAGGTGCTCGTCGGTATGCGAACAACATGTTCTGTCCATCTTATCTGGGCGCAGAATTGTGCAGATGTTTAACATGTTTGGCTTGCTAAGAATTTCAGAATTGGTTAGTTTTGTCCCGTAACCTGACCTTGGGCTGCTTGGTCAGACAGATAATGGTAAAATAATTTAGCTGCCCATCGTGTCTGCTGTACACTGTCCACGTCTTCGCTTGCAGCCTACTAAACGATTGTTAGCGAGATGAGAGGGAGAGTGAAGAATATCACAAGAGGAAGAGTGAGCTTAACAAAGCACATGAAAAATATGGAGAGAGTGAAGAGCATCCGAAGAGGAAGAACTAGACAAGTGAAAAACCAGAACTAGACAAGTGAAAAACCAGAGGAAGAGTGAGAGATACAGAGAGGGACTGAGAGATACAATAAATCAGAGAAACACGGCAGATAGAACGACGGTATTACACATTTAGGGAGCCGCGTGGCGCAGTGGTTAGCTAGCTGGCTTCGCATCTGAGTGGTCATGAGTTTATTTCCCAGTTGAGGCGGAAATGTTTTTTCAGACAACAGGGCTCTCGGGTCGACCCAGCCTTAAATAGGTACCGGTTCAGTCTGAGAAGTAAAAACGGCGAGGGTGGGGAGATGGCTACCGCCCTCATATAGCCGAGCCTTAGAAATGTGAGATGGCTAACACCTCACACCCCTACAACAGTAATGCTGGTACAGACAGAGTTACTTTACTTTTTGTTACAAAGCAGTTAAAGGTCATGCGAGTCAAAAGAAGAGAGAGACAGATAGAGCGAGAGAGAGAGAGAGAGAGACAGACAGACAGACAGACAGACAGACAGACATACACTAAGTAAAGGAATTGAGAAAATAAGCCAACACAAGTGATAGAGTGAGATCAAATCGAAGAAGGATAGAGAGAACGAAAGATGATCAGAGAGATCTACATAGAGAACGTAAGACTTAACGTGAAAAAGAGTAGAGTATCATCAATTCACAAATCATTTCCTCTCTCTACAAGTATTTATTATTTCATAATGTTAACCATTTTAACAAGTAGACATATTTCGCATTTGTCTTTAACTCTCTCTCACTCACTCCTCCTCTCTCCCTCATCTTCTCGCTCCCCCTAATTCCCTCTCTATATATCTTCCTCTCTCGCATCCCGTCTCGCTCTCCATATTTTCGTGTTCTGTCTTTCTTCCTCTCTCTCCATTTATCTTACTTTTTCCTTATATTTTGGAATACTTGAAATCTCGGTATCTAAACAGGCATATTAATATACGTATAGCCTGTTGCCAGGTAGCCGAAGGCATTGACTATACGAAGTATGGGGGAAGGTACAAATAATGTATCCTTCCCTCTCCTTTCCCTCCTTCTCCTCTCCTACTTTCCCAATCACAGAACACACCCCCCCCCCCCTTCCCGCTCTCTCTCTCTCTCTCTCTCTCTATCTCTCTCTCTCTCTCTCTCTCTCGCTAAGGGTTCGCCGATGATATCTGTAAATGTTTAGTGAACGTACATTTCTTCTGCCTGACAAATCGGTTAGTGGCACAGTCCCCAACTCACACTGACTTGTGTTCGGATTCATAAAGTAAATACATAAACATGTGTAGTCAAGTAGAACGAACTGGGTCTTTAGGTGCAAAAAAAGTACAACGCACTCCACTTTAGTCAAGAACAAAATAGCGAAAGAAAAAGAACTTCTTAGTCGACCTGTTCTTCTACAGGGGCAGATGCCCCTGTGCAGGTTACAGTATGAGCTGTATGTAGCTGTGAGGAAGATTTCCTGCTTAGCCGGCTAGCCTCGAGCAGCGTGTTACTCCGCTGCGTTGGGACAAGTGCCGCGGAGAGCGGTTAACCGATATTGGATTCATCTTAATATATTCAAACACTAGAGCAAAGTAGACCCGCAGCCTCTTAGACGCCATCTATGCTGCTCTAAACAAACCACCTAAATGTCACACAGTTCGTTGGCTCTTACGACATGCTCTCTATTGGGCAGTGGTGATATTCTTGTCCTTGTTATACACAAAGATCCCGGTGAACCACTCAGGATTTTCTTTTAATAAAGAAAAATGAAGTGTTGGAGGAAAGTCATCGGTGTTACCCGAAGAGACAGAATGCGGAATGACGACATTCGAAGTATGGTCGGCACTACGTCTTGTGCCGAATACATTTCCAGGCAGAAAATAAGTTGGTTTGGTCATCTCATGAGAATGCACCCTCATCATCTTCCACTGATGGCTTACAACGCTGGTAGATCGGGCTACAGGGCAAGGGGGCGGTCGGGACGTAAGTGGATAGATGACATTAGAGTGATTGTGCAACGACAAGGGCTCACATTGACCGACACAACGCACTTGGCGCAGGATTGACGAATCAAGCTCCCCACGACGCTAAACGGCACAAGTGGAAAGAAAACTAATTAACTAACTAAAGAAAAATACAATAATTATAAATTACAGTGGTAGCCTGCCTGGCGAATCTGTTCTCACGTAATGTTATGTATATCCTTTAATTAACATAAGTGATCCTCGTATGATTAGAATGGAATTAATAAAACAAGAGATTTGCTGGAAAAGAGATCTTCTTCTTATTCTTCTTATTCGTACGCAGTCAGACTGTAACCATTTTCTTTTCTCGAAAAAAAACGGCGGTCATCCTGAGGCTGTCGATACTGCCAAAGAGCTTGTCTTGCAGTTCCACTGGTGATGGCCACATCTGCTCTCTCTGATCCTCGTATGTCGGGCAGTTCTGCAGCAGATGTTCAGCGGTCATTTTACCGGTACCGCACGGGCATTCGTCGGTACCACCTATCTTTAATTTGTTGAATAGGTGGTACCTGAGTCTTTTGTGGCCAGTGCGAAGTCTGAAGACAACGACCTGCTCTCTTCTGTTCAACTGGTAATATGCATCGTTTTTGGTGTAACCAGTATGTTCGGTTTCCCATTTGGTCATGTATCTGGCTTTGATAAGCCGTTTTGACTCTTCGTACGTCATACTAGTATCTGTTTGTGGTAGTCTTGCACCTTCTTTTGCCAGTCTGGAAAAGAGATCAAATTAGTATTACTTATCCACACACACACATGTGTGTCTCGAAATCCTTTCATCCCATGCGATGTGGTATGCCGTTACTTCTTTTTCCATAGGGATTCCAAACGAGAAGCTATCTTGTAATACTGTTAGCTGGTTACATTGTTATGTATGTACATTTTAAAAATATTTCTCATTAGCTTATGTTTTGTTTATAGATTAAACAATTAATCCTTATGTTTTCTCCTGACAGGGCGATAAACATGACATCAACAAAACTTAATACTGACAGGTCATCTAAGCGAAACAGTCCCTTCGTGCACTTGTTTTCATTTATGTGGTTTACATTGAAGATTTAGAAAGCTGAGAAATCCAACAGTAACTTCTATAACATTTCATCTCCGATGACAGTGCTTTTCAATGTGAAATCTTTACATTTTTGTTTTCTAAGTTCGTAGAAGAATGCCGTTTCCAGGACAATGCTTTTGTGAAGACATTTCAGAATTACATCGTTGTCCAGCTTGGTGTATTGGAGCGTCAGGGTGAAGTGAAACCATCTAATGAAAATCCCCCACTTCATATCAGAACCAGATGAAAGATACTGATCAAGGACCTCATCTACTTAAGGGTCAAGTGAAACATGCTGACAAGACCCCTATCGCACGCCAGGATCGGAGAGGACTTACTGATCAAAACCCTACCTCACATCAGAGCCAGGCAAAACATAGTGATAAGACCCTACCTCACATCAAAGCCAGGCAAAACATAGTGTTAAGACCCTACCTCACATAAGAGCCAGGCAGAACATAGTGACAAGACCCAACCTCACATCAGAGCCGGACAAAACATAGTGATAAGACCCAACCTCACATCAGAGCCGGATAAAAAATAGTGACAAAACCTAACCTCTCATCAGAGCCGGACAAAACTTACTGATCAAGACCCAACCTCACATGAGAGCCGGCAAAACTTACTGATCAAGACCCAACCTCACATCAGAGCCGGACAAAACATAGTGACAAGACCCAACCTCACATCAGAGCCGGACAAAACTTACTGATCAAGACCCAACCTCACATCAGAGCTGGACAAAACATAGTGACAAGACCCAACCTCACATCAGAGCCGGACAAAACTTACTGATCAAGACCCAACCTCACATCAGAGACGGACAAAACTTACTGATCAAGACCCAACCTCACATCAGAGCCGGACAAAACTTACTGATCAAGACCCAACCTCACATCATAGCCAGGCAAAACATTCTGACGCCTTGATGAGGTGAATGACTGGCCAAAACCTCACCTCAAGTACAGCTTATGATCTCGGAAACATAAAGTATTACAGCAACCTGGAAAGTAAGGTTGTAACGAACACTTTATTATGCGTAATCGAGAGTTTTTTGAGATGTCTAGCATTGCACTACAGCCGGGAATTCAAGATCCGCGTTCTTCAGTACCCCTCTAGATATAATAAGAACATTAAAATCCGTTACGGAAAAAACCCGCCAAGAGCGAAGACTCAAGCAGCATATAACAACATCAACAACATTCACCACTGTCCAATTTCTCAAACACGTTATCCCATTATGTCTTGATATCCAAGCTGGTGACCTCCTTAACATCACACTCCTCTGTAAAACACTTCCACGATATCACACTTTGCATTAAAACACTTCACACTTACACCATTGTCTGATTCTTCAAGAACTTGACATGCGTTCTAAAATTAAACACAAATCCGACTTCTTTCCTCGAATCGTTGTTACCCACATCGCTATCTGACGACCCCTTTTGACATTCTGTTACATTATCTTCGCACCCCACAGCATGGAACAAGTACACGGCGTACGGAGTATCATTCTCAAAACCATCTGGAAATCACATTCGCGACGTTCTGTTGAACTTGAGAAAAAATTTAGCATTTCTGAAGTTTTCATTTTGGAGATTTCCTGATAAAAAATAATCATTCTCTATAACAGCATGTTGATCTATTTGGTTGAACAGGGTGTGCTTCTCTGTGGACGAACCAATAATATTATTATTTGATATGTATAAACATTGCAAGTCAAACTTGAAAGAATCGAGGACAGGCTTAAGGCGAAATCATGACATGAACACCCTGATGTTGTTATTGTCCGTTGTCGTTTGTTATCTTATCTTGTTCCTTCTTACTCTTTTGTACATCCTAAAGTTAAGTCGCGGGTTTATTTTTTTTTATTTTTTTCACTATAAGTGTTTGCCTCAGTAGTTTCTACTGGCGGAGGCACGCCTATTCCACCCCAGACATTAGTAAATTTGGCGATATTAAGACGCATAAACCAATGCTAGGATGCATGTGTGTATCAGTATGTACCTGATCTATTGTTTCAGTGATGCAAAAGGTGTTTCGTGTCATTTGATGATACTCTTGTTGTTCCATTTTGTATATCCCGAGTACGCTTATAAATATTGGCCGCGGACATCCAGGCGGTTGTGCCTATGCTTGGTTTCATCTGTGTATCGCTCACTACTACGTGGATCACATCGATCCACATCTCGTCAGCCATACTGCTTTAACATAAAAACAACATGTTTCAAGGCAACGCTAAATGGAAGAGATATATGTTCTTGATTAGTGTCTTGTGCCTGACCGTGACCCGAAGTCCTGGTCAGTAAATTGTACTTGACCGTACTAGCGTCTCAGTTCCCCCAAACACGCTGTTATGTATTTCCATAATTAAGTTACGGGGAGTTTAGACTAACGTCTGGTCAGGCAACACATTCTGATCATGTTTGTCAGTCAGGGTCAGGCAAAACATTCTGATCATGTATGTCAGTCAGGGTCAGACAAAACATACTTATCTTGAATGTCAGTCAGGGTCAGACAAAACATACTTATCTTGAATGTCAGTCAGGGTCAGACAAAACATACTTATCTTGAATGTCAGTCAGGGTCAGGCAAAGCATGCTTATCTTGAATGT